>CM060176.1:85829076-86445326 GCA_030549775.1 Tamarix chinensis
GTGCTAAGTTATCATGGTGATTGTTATATTAGCAGTGTAGCTTATGTTTTTAATAAAGCAATAAATGTGTTGATCAAAATCTTATATGCTTGGTTCTCCTGTTTGTTTAATGGATCAATGCTCATAGCTGGAACAAAAGATTGTTTAAATCACATAAAATTTCTTGCTGGTAGTGGTATGAAAATTTCACTGATATTGATGAGGTCATACCTGTTAGGGCCAAATATGGTCATGGTGTTGATGATGTGAAGGATTGGATATTGTCAAAGCTTTATGCTGGCCCTGCATTCTACCCTAAAGTACGTACCTTTGTTTGTGCTTCCAACTCTTGGTGAATTAATGGTGTTGGTCTGTTATGCTCTTATTACCATAACACATTCATTGTATTTTTTTGGCAACCAAGTTGATGGTTGATATTAGTAATTACGCTTCATTTGATATTCCAATACTCTGCAATTGTTAGGACATTGCAAGTGATCACCCTGAAAGGTTTTTTGTGGGTGAAATCATTAGAGAAAAAATATATTTGTGCAATACCGTAATGAAGTTCCATATGCGTGTCAAGTATATCTGTTTATTTTACACACTTCTACATGCACATATCTTATTTCTTTTGTTGTGACTCCCTTTCTCTAGTTTTTATATTCAGGAGCGGTGTTACAAAAATGATTTTCATGAATTTTTGAATTTACAAGTAAATGTAGTAAACTTCAAATCTAGGCCACAAGCAAAAGACTTCATACAAGTTGAAATTGTTACTAAAAAGAACTCTCAAAAGATGATTCTTATTGGAAAGGTGAGTTACATGATGTTTATAGCAAAGGTCTGAAATGTGTTTGCATGTGTGTGTGATACGTTTTTTGGAGGGGGGGGGTGCTTTGATATATACACCGCCTAATCAATTTTTTCCTATCAATATTTCTTTCATTACCACATGTCTTAAATTAATCTGTGACATTTGGTTTGATACATAATAGCATGATTTATATCTCATTTAGTTTTTGTTTTTTGTTCTTTTTTTTTTTACCAACTTCTCTCTACATACAATGAAATATTAGTATTGCAATTGCGTATTGGCCGTAATTTTGTTGTTTTTGGGTCAGCCGCGACATGAAACTCTGAAAATGTGGCCATTTTAGAAAATTAAATATTTATCATCGCGATATCGGCGAAATTTTGGATATCGACCGATATTTTACTTCTCTGTGCATACAATGAAATATCAACACCGCAATTGTTTATTGGTTGCAATTTTGCGGTTTTTGGGTCAGCCGCAACATGAAATTTTGAAAATGCGGCCGTTTTAGAAAAACAAATATTTATCACTGCGATATCAGTGAAATTTTGGATATCAACTGATACTTTACTTATTGGCCAATATTAGCCGGTATTAGCCAATATTTACTAATATTTGCTGATATTTGTTGTATAATTAATTAAAAAATCACCCTGCGATAACCGCGGCATATAAAATATCATTCATGACACCCCGATACCGTGACACCGCGACTGTAACCACAGTTTTATTGTATGGCTCTCTGTTTAATGGACGGGAAGTGTTTTGAGTGATTTGACCTTTTTCACCATGATACATATTCTTTTATTCACCTTCTCCCTAATATTTCAGTTTCCATCTCCCGTGAAATGGCCTTTCCATGTTTGCTTTGGTCTCCATGTCCATGCATCCAATATTTATAGCTTAGGCTTTGTCTTAAATAGGTTGCATTATAAAATAATTTTGTAAATATCTATACAAAGTGATATTCTTTTTGAACTTCATTATTTGACTGATATTTCTTTCCTTAATGGTACTGTTGAATTAAATCTGTACCAACTACAAAGTTTTATGAAGATTACTTGTGCATTATGTTATTGTGAGCTAGTAAATTATGTGTATTATTTTCTTAGGGAATACATCTTGATGATTATCAAAGAGAATGTTGAAGGCGTTGAAGTCATTGGAGGTGCTGAACAGGATGAGAATGAAGAGGATGGTGTTTGATGTTTTAATGAGATGCCTTGTATGTCAACGTATGTTATAAGTTATATTTATAGTATTGTACCTACAAGACTATATTATCACTTTGACAAATAAACTAAACATTGATGATCATGTATGGTGTACTTAATTGTATATAAGGATAAGTTGTTAGTATAGGTAAATATTACAATAATAGGTATTATGGACATCATTATCATTTTACGAATATATATATATATATAGGTTAAAATATGTATAACCAATAATATATATTTATTGGTAATAGTTTTATAAATATATATGATTGTGTGGATAATACTTTTAGTCACAGATATCATTTTATGGATAATAATTTTAGTTATAGATATCATTTTGTAGTTAATACTTTTAGTCACAGATATCGTTTTGTGGACAATAGTTTTTGTCACAGATATCGTTTTGTGGTTAATACTTTTACTTACAGATATAACTGTGGGTAAAAGTTTTACTAACAAATAAATATCTATGGGCATTATCCATTATTCTTAACAGATCATATTTTCTATGGGCAAAACTTTTAAGCACAGAGTTTTTACCCATAGTTTTGTCATAAAAAATATCTGTTGGTAAAACTTTTGCAAACAGAAAAATGGCTTTTGCCAACAGATAATGCCCTGTTGATATAAGTGAATTATTTTGTAGTGCAAGTAGGGTTACACATAATATAAGAATTCTCATAAGCAATTTATACATGCGCAAAATAGAAGAATGTCAAATAACTACTGATTCCAAGTCTTTCATTAGATATACCATATTCCAATCTTTTATTTACGTTGAGTTTAGGGGCCCCACTATTTTTAAACTGGTGGAATAGTCGGAAACACCTTTTGGGGACAACACACCCAAGTCACTATTATTATCCAATGGAATGGAGCCAACGCCTCTTACAATAAAATACTCTTGAGCCACTATTTATTAAACCGGTAGAACTGTATGAAGCACTTCTCGTGGACAATACACCCAAGCCACTATTATTATTCGGTGGAACGATGCCATATAAACACCTCAAGCCGACCAAAGTGATCTTTCACTTTACATGATTAATACCTTATTTAGAGTTGATTTTATATTATTATGCCAAACTCAAGACATAAAAATTAAATACATAAGTATGACCACATATCTATCCTCAATGACCATAATACCCTTAAGGTAGGAAGGACAATCATATTCTCCCAAAGCCTTTATAAAACCCAAAACATATACATTTCCAATCATTATCCAAAGTGCATATCCTTAGTTTCTCATAGATATCTTGTATCGAATATTATAACCAAACATGTACTTACATAATTTCATTACTCTTGAGGGTATCATTTCATAGCATTTCCCATAATTAAATTACTCAATACAACATATTCAAGACAAAAGTATATATCAACAATACAAGTATAGCACAAATCTCTAGCTACGACATGTATCCTTATTGACAAGGATACTAGGCTCTATGCGTGTAAATCCTATACCTCCTCCGAGATCACCAGAAGATCACCGAAGTCAAATGGAAACTTGAATTGTATGGAAGTGCATAAAAGTGTGTGGTGGAACTATGGTTAAATTTCGGTGATGTTTGGACAATATTTGACGTGAAAATAGGGTTGCACGGTTAAAATGGGAAGTTGCATGGTTGTGCAGTAACAGTGCACAATAGGTTGAAGGAAGAAAATACACACGGATGTGCGGTGCAAGAATTGCATGGCTGTGCAGCATTGGATTGAGAGGAAATAAAATGCACGGCCAAACGGTGTAAGAGTTGCAGGGCTGTGCAGTAGGGTATCTGAGCATTGCATGACCATGCGGAAAACTGTGCATAGGCCATGCACTCTGAAACTCTACAACAACCAAGGAGAAGGAGAAGGGAAAAGAGGCAGTGGTCAGCGGTGAGGGCTGGCAACAACGAGGGGGAAGATTGGGGCAACCTTGATGGATGATAATAAAATGAAGGGTTGGGGGTATTTATACTAGTAAGGTGGCATGCCTTAGAGGAGAAAAATGGTAGGGTGACGACGGCGATGATGACAGTTCTACCAAGAAGAAAGAAGAAATAAAATGATGGGGATGGTGATGGATGAGAGGGATGGGAGTCAGGTAGAGGCATGAGGGAGATGATGATGAAGAGGAAGAAAATATGCACGGGAGGAGAAGGCAGGAAGAAGAAGTAAGAAGAAGGAAAAAGAAGGTGGCAAGCTGGAAGGGGTGATGGGCTGCAAAAACAAATTAGTAGTAGGGAGAGAAGAAGAAGAAGAAGAAGAAGAAGAAGAAGAAGAAGAAGAAGAAGAAGAAGAAGAAGAAGAAGAAGAAGAAGAAGAAGAAGAAGAAGAAGAAGAAGAAGAAGAAGAAGAAGAAGAAGAAGAAGAAGAAGAAGAAAGATGGCATGAGGGATGGTAGGGCTGAAAGAGTGATGATGAGAGGAGTATAAGGGAGGCAAGTGGAGGGATGTGTAGAAGAAGCAAAACTCCTTACACAATAAAATTGGCACAGGAGAAGAATGAAAAAGAAAAGAAAAAAAAGGAAGAAAAGGGAAGAAAGGAAGAAAAGAAAAGGAAAAGAGAGAAAGGTTAGGGAATTAGGATTAGATTAGGAATTTTAGGATTAGCCAAATAATTTAGATTAGCAGAAATTTTAGCGGGTTTAGGTTTCGGTTTACAAATTTCAGTTTATCCAAATCAAGGTTTCAGTTTTAGTTAAATTTTCGGGATTAATAAATTTGGTTAAGGCTAACAATAAGATTTCTTGGGATTAGAATCAAATTAGGGCTAATGATACGGGATTAGGTTAGGCAAATTTTTTGGATATTACAGTTACATAATATCTCTTCATATTTTAAAACCATTAATCAACATAAGTTATTTTCATAAGTCAAAATTACTGTTTAAGCATAAAACTCCTAGAACATGCTCTCTACACCATATGCTTACATACATACTTCAAGCCATATATATATTTTTTTATTTACTAGTTTATAAATTCTCACATATCTCAACAACTATAATGCATAACCAACCTCAAGCCCAATCATTCCATTTTAGAGGCAAAAATGACTTACCTCAAGCCTAGCTAGCAATATTTGTACGAAAATTGGGAAAACCTTATTTTACAACTCTAGAATCTTTGACACATTAAAGAAGAGGATTAAACTAAAAAAAATCTTTACAAATTTCACCAAAATGAAACAACAAGACAAATAGAAAAATCAATAATATATCTCAACCAAAAGAGGAACACACTATTATTTAGGCCTCAATCTTTCCTAGATCTAATCCTTTCCTACTTACGATTGAAACAAGGAAGAATTAAAGAGGGATAGAGCTCAAAGATGAAGAATTAGGGGGAGAGAAGTCAAGTGGAGCAAGTAAGAACCAAATATAAAAAGAATTGGAAGTCTTGAGAGAGCAATTATAAGAAAGATTACGCTATGTGATGTAGTGTGATCTAGTGGGAAAAGAGGGGTATGGGTGTTATGTAAATGAAAACCCCTGTAGACCTAACCCAAATCTTATCCAAAAGGGATGAATTTTAGAGGTTTATTAGGCTTACTTTGTTCCATTGTTGAAATGATGCGTGTTGAAAGATTCCAATGTCTACACCTTATAAATTCAAGTGCATAAGAGAGGAAATAACAAAAAGGATATTAGAACATAAGCTTCTATGGTAGAGGGCTTCTAGAGATGAGATTAAACCACTTATATTTACACTTAAAAAAAGTGGAAGAAGATGGAGACAAAAATTGATGAGGTCACATTTCACTAATTTGTAAACATCACCCCTCAAATGTAGTTTTGATAAGGTAAGAAAGGTTTAAATGGTTCAAAAATCTTTGAAAAATATTTTTATAAGCTAATTGTAGTATAATCATTGAATCCTCAAATCATTTGATAGAGAGAAAACAATTTCAACTTGATATTTAGTCAATCGATAGATAGTGTCGGTCAACCAATTATTCATTGATTAGAACCCCAAGGAAAATATAGTGCACATCGATTGAAGCCTCATGTCAGTTGACCAACACACTCAAAACCCCACTCCACACTCTCCCCCCAAACTTTCATCAAATGAAACCTCAAACACACATCAATATCAATCACATGAATCAACACACATTAAGACCCTAATTTTATGGGGTGTTACAATTGGGTATGCCATACTTGCCTCATTTTACATCCCTATTAATTTTAACTTATTTTGGATGAGAGTGCGATTATATGAAGGAGTTTGATGATAGATAATATCTAACCTTTTGCTTGGGGAGTCTTTTGTGGCATGAGGGTTAGGCTATCTAGCGTAATACTTTTTGGTCATGTTGAAATTTTATTTTTTAGTTGGCTTGTCAAATGGCTTTATCCCTCACATTTCTCTTATGTTTGTTTGGTAACCATGTATTAATTTGTAAAACCATTCACTTTTTGTTTCTATTATAATATCTTCTTGTGAGAGTTTATTCTATTTGTTATTATTGTTGATAAAGTATTAAATAGTTACATTTTTTTGGCTTGCATCAAATACTAAGTGATAGATATTTTAACTAGTATTAGATATAACGGTGACACTATCATCTTTTGATTTAACACACGTAAATGCTTAATAAAAAAATTAATAGTTAAACTATTACTTTTCCTATTGAATCCCTACTCTATTTACCAAAGTAAGCCTCGAGATTAGGGCAATCACCATCAAAATGAATCCCCTCATTAAGTTTGTTTAAATCTTGCTAAATATGGGCGATAAGAGTAAATATCACTAGGGATGATAACGGTTTAATTTTGGGTTAGATTTGGCTAAGCTTAGACTCATACCCATCTATAATATTTGGACTTAGACTTATCCAATTCAAAAAGTTTAAACCCAAACCCATTTGATTTAGAGGGTAAATAAATCTTAAATGGATGTGGTTTTTTTAAATGAATAATTTATATAAATATTAATATACTTATGTTTTTTATAGTTTAATATGCAATTTTTGATAACTTTTTTTCTATAAAATGATAAATATTGCAAAATTGTTACTTTTATTTTTTAAATAATATTATAGTAGTTTTAGAGTAAGTACTTTACATATTACCTATAAAGTAAATATATAAAATTAAGAAAAATTACGAAGAAGTATGAATAAGATTGCAAAAATGATGTATATAGGTGTATATGTATATATGTACGAGTGTAATAGGTCAACAACCCATTACCATATCTTACCTTGGTGATAATTAGCGTTATAAACGAGTCAAGTTGAGTTACTTATTTGGCTAATTTTATTTGACTAATTTTATTTGGTTAGACAGCTGAGTTTAAAATTTTTAAGTTCAACCCCATAATTTGTTAAAAAATCTATTGGGTTAATCAAATTTACTTTTTATTTAAAGGCTTTTTTTTATATTAATGCTCCATTTATTTTTAGTAAAGTTTTAAAGAAAAAAAAATGAGGAGAAAGATAATATTTTATCTTTAATTTACATAAATTAATGAGATAGAAAAACATCAATGAATAAAATTATTAAATAGTAGTTATTTAATTTTTTTTAAGATCAGTTTAAAAAATAATTTAATTTAATTTATTTATTTTATTATAATTAAATAAAGCCTAAGACTTTGTTTGGTTGGAAGAAACTGATAAGGAAAGGAAAAAATTAGGTGAAAAATATTTTTATACTATTTGGTAGCACGAAAAATTAAACAGAAAGAAAATATGGAGAAAAATAAGAGGGAAACTTACGCTACTGTATTTTCCATACCAAAAGCTGAGGAAAATAGGAAACAAGCGAGGAAAATTTGTGCTCGACATTTCTCCAACAAACTCCTCCGAAGCTGTAGCCGTCGAAGGCCCTTCTTCCTTCATCTTCCTCTTCTTCGCCACTGCTCTCTCCGTCGTCTCCTCCTGATCTAAATTGATCCTCGACCACGCTGGCGATGTCGCCATCGACGACGACGATGACGAAGACGAAGGTGAAAGAGCAGGTACCAGTGCTGCGGCTGGCGAGGACGACGAGTATGATGAACTTACTGTATTGATATCCATTGCAACCGCCTTAGCAGCAGCAATCTGGACGTCATGAGGCGATTTGGAAGCGGGTATGGGTAGTGAACCAGTGAGATGAGGGAAGTTAAGAATGGCTGATTTCCCTTTAATGCTAAGTGCAGCTACATCGTGAGCACGAGCTGCCATTTCTGGTGTTACGAAAGTGCCCAACCAGATCTGTGATTTTTTCCTTGGTTCACGGATTTCGGATACTCATTTACCCCACGCCCTCATTCTTACTCCTCTGTAAACCGGGTGTTTGCTTGCTGCCGCCATTGATTCTGTAGCAGCGGCAGCAGCAGCAGTAATGTTGGCGGTGGTAAAGGTTGGGCCATCGCGTGGCCTTTTGAGCGGAGTTCCGTCCCAGCTTGGTGCTGAGTCGATGCTGAAGAGGGTATAGTCTGTGTTTGATGAGTTAGATGACATTGTTAGGGACTGGGGAGGGGTTGGTGTTGACGATGGCATCTGATCTCCGACGAGTGAGTCTAGTTTTGCCTTCCCTAGTTCTTTCGCTGTTGAATTGTTTCGGTGTGCTTAATTATGTATGTAACATTTTAGAATTTTTTTTAAAAAAAAATTAGAATTAGTATTGAGTTTATACAATTTTTATGATTTTATTATAAACTTTATAAAATTTTCTATGTATTAATATCATATTTTAATTTTTATTAAATATATAAAAGTATTTAAATAATAACATTTAACTTTTCTTATTATTTTCTTTCTATACACCAAACACTAAAAATATTTTTCAAAAATTTAATTTTCATTCAATAGATTTTATTCAATATCAAATGGATTTTAAAAATTGGAATTAGTATTGATTTTATGGAGTTTTTATAAATTTTTTAGAAATTTTACATAATTTTTTATATATCAATATAATATTTTTAATAACATTAAATGTATATTAATATTTAAATAATGCATTAGATTTGAGGATGGATACGGATATAGATATATGTTTTGTTATCGGGTTTGATTTTTTCATACTTTTTTTTTAAATTATTATAAGTTATTCATGTAATATTTTAGAATAGTTCTATAAAAAAAAATTTAAAATAAGTATTGATTTTATGAAATTTTAATAAATTTTTTAGAAATTTTATGTAATTCTTTATATATCAATATAATATTTTTAATAACATTAAATGTATAATAATATTTAAATAATAAAATTTAACTTTTCTTAGAATTTTCTTTCTATATACCAAACACTAAAAATATTTTCTAAGATTTCAATTTTCCACATAATTTTTTCCAACAACCAAACAAAGGAAAGAAAATAAATTTTTTTCATTTTCTTTCCTTCAATTTTCTTTCCTCTACATTTTCCTTTCCTCATTATTTTTTCTAAACCAAACAGAGGAAAGAATCTTCCTTCTCTCCTCTTCTTTGTCCCTTCCTCCTTATAGTTAGGAACAACTAAATCTCATCCTCCTATCCCTGACTATCTCTCTTCTGATGCAAATGAAGAACTGATTACTCTCAGATGCAGAAAAGGGTGATAACTAGAAACTTATGATGAGTTAGCATTGCAGAAAACCAATTAAGTTTACAGAATACACATATATAAATTTACTGAATTCAGTTTAAATATTAAACAATACATTCAAAAGCTGCATTTTAAATTTGATTCCTCCCCCCGTCTCATCCCAAGTTAAAAATTGGCTGTAACAGCACCAGTAAGGGTGGCTCTCATAACAATTCTAAATGGTGAAAGAAATGTCATAGGTAAACTTCTGACAGTTCGTGATTAACATAATCCACAGACAGAAAGGCGGGATTCAATTCATCTGCATTCCTGGCCCGGACGAAGTAAAAATTGAGTAGTCGATCCCCATGAAGATTAGGGCTATCAACTTAGCAGATATATAATCATTCCACGCCAAACGAAATAAGATTAGGGATTCTAAATTCAATTGTTGCTAACTAACTTAACACATACCTCAGCGGCTCGAAATGATAGACCGGCAGATCGAGAAGGATGAGCCGACGGCGGGTTGCCAGGAAGCGCGGAGTTCGCACTCGATGAACGACCCACGTGAAGCTTTTGCCGAAATTGTGGAGGAGCCATGGGATGCCTGGAGTTGATGGAGCAGAACAAACCTTCGATGGAGAACGAAATAGCCGACGATGGAGAAGGAAGCAGAGGAGGGTGGAGGAAAAACTGTCGAGTGTCGAGTCGGGGGAGAGTTTTCCACTGTTGTTAAAATTTTCTTCACTTTCAGCTGAGGAAAGTTATCACGTATAACTTTCCCCGACCGTTTTCGCCTTATTTTCTTTCTTAATCATTTTCCTAATAACCAAACAAGCAATAATTATTTTCCTTCTAATTTTTTTTTCCTTTCCTCATTATTTTCCCTAAACCAAACAGAACCTAAGAGTCTATTTGGTTTTTGGAAACTGTCAGGGAAAGAAAAAAAAAGTAAAAGAAAACCATTTTAGGATTGTTTGGTTGATCGGAAAATATTAAGGAAAAAAAATCAAGAAGAAACTAATAAAGAAAGTTATATTAATCAATTTTCCTCTTATAAATTAGAGGAAAGTTGGATCTTTCTGTGGAAAAATAATCGAAAGTCCAACCCGACATTTTTCTTTTCTTCCGTTTTCATCTTCTTCGTTGCAACCTATGACATTTTTGCCTCTACTTCGTCTCTCTTACTCATTCCTCCTCATTATTTTTGTGTATATACCTTATTTTGTGCTTCAGATCTGAATTTTGGAGGATGTCGGGAGAAGATCTGAAAGTTTAAAATCTCAGATCTGCTATCCATAAAATGTTTCAAAGATTATTCACCTTAAAAGACAATTGCGGTGCTTAAATTTGGAATTCCATCGCTTCTCAGAGATGTTGGTGGTGGAGGTGGTCATCGCCCAGCTCACTGGAAATGGAGGAAGGGATGAGGAGGATGAAGGGAAGAAGAGTAGCAGCAGTAGCTGGAGCATAACAATCTGGTTGGTCGAGCCTCGCTGCTTTGTCCAACTCGTCCATTGGAGCTCACTAGAGGGTAAAATGACTAGATTTGAAGGGCAAAGGTGGGGAGAGGAGGATGGAGTGGTGGTGTGGTGCTGCCATTCGAAGAGAAGGGAAGGTAAAAGCAGGTTGGGGCACTCAACGGGAGATAAAAGGAGGAGAGAGAGGGTGATAGACAAAAAGATAAAAGGAGGAGAGAGAGAGAGTGATGGAAAAAAAAATACGTGATTATACTATAGGCATTATTTTTCTTTTTTTTTTTCTATACATACTAATATAAATAAGAGGTTATAAAATATTTAATTATAAATAATAATTTTATTAGAAATTTATTTAATAGAAATCATTTCATAAATTTTAATTACCAACCAGTGGTATACCTAGTTACCTACCACTTAAAATTAATCCGAGTATGCTAAGAAATTTTTTAGTTAGATATATATATGAGAAATATTTTAATTTCATATAATTTATATTTATATTTGTGTACTAGTGTCAAACTAATCATCTAGATTGTATATGTGCATTATTATTATTACCTTTTTATTTAAAAATAAATATAGTTTTTATATATTTTGATAAATAAATTATAGTAAAAAAGTGGACATAAAAGTATTAAGAATCTTAATAAAATATAATTTTTTAATTTTAATTAAATATATAAAAGTATTCAAATAATAACATTCAACTTTCTTTAGAATTTTCTTTCTATAAATCAAACACTAAAATTACTTTCCAAGAATTTAATTTTTCATAAAATTTTCTCAAACAGCCAAACAAAGGAAATAAATTTAATTTCTTTCATTTTTTTCCTTCAATTTTCTTTCCTCTACATTTTTTTTCCCTTAATTTTCTTTAAACCAAACAAGGCCTAAATGGATTTCCTGTCCGCTTGATTTAGATCGGCGGTCACCGGTGCCCAGCGCCCAGCGGTGAGCCAAAATAAAAAGGAGATACTGACTCCGGCTCCTATTAATTTTCTGCAAGCAAATTTCTTAAATTTTTGATAGCGAAGCGCTCGGTGTGCCGTAGTTCCATCCATCCATCTACGATGTCTACCCTCGCTGTTAATTGTTAGGGTTAGTGCGAATTTCTGGTTACCTGAATTACCCATATTTTATTACTTTGGTCTCAAATTATTTTCTCTCTCCTTCTTCTGTTGTTTTTGTAAACTTTTTAGGTATATCAGAAACTCTGAAAATGTTTTAAAGATGGACGCTCAAGCCAAAAAGAAGGCCTTGTTTCGTGCTAAGCTGAGGGAACAGCAGCAGAAAAAACGCATTGATTCTGATCTTGTAAGGTATTGTCTTTAAAGTTTCATGGCCTAGGAAATGCTAAAGAACTCGACTGAACATTATGCCTGCGAACTTCAATGGTATAAAAAGTTGTCTTATTCGTCCTAATTTCTTTACTACCTTTGGAGCACTGGAAATTTCAACCGGTGTTAGTTATCATGATTATGAAAACTGCTTGCTTTAAAAGCTTCATGAATTAGGTTTACAAGCATTGGCCCCTCAATGCAAGAAAAGGGACGCACTCCCTTAGCGCAATGGCTTTGGGTAGATGTATGGAGGACTTGGGGGCAAATGGGTAATTCGCGAAACTTACGACATGTTGACCTGTAGCTGTAGGTGAGGATTTGTATGTACTACAGAAGGAATGAGAAATTAAGTTTTTGGATATAGAAGAAATGAGGTTCAGTTTACTATGTTTTAATTATTAAGCTTGATGTTTTGAAAGTAATGGTACACCATCAAATATGGTGAGGTGAGAAATATAAAGTTTACAGGAGAAGGAAACACATGAAATTGTACTTCTGCAAAGACATGTATCTTTCTCTTTAAGGGGAAAAATTGAGAATTTATTTTCTCCTGTTAATTGTGTTTGTACAAATGAATATAAAACATAATGAGGAGTGGTGTATTAGATGTATAAGGTTTTTGTTTTCACTTTTTTAGATACATTGCCCTTGAATGTCTTCATCTAAAACACCCTTTAACCTTAATTTAGTTTCAGATAAGCTGTTTCAAAGAGAAATCAGTTTGATGCTCAGTTTTTTTTCATTGGTATTATATCCTATAGGCAGTTGAGTAAAATATTGCTTTAGGTAAATGGAATAAATATGATAATTTTTTCTTTTGTTTTGATATGGTGAGTAGATCAGCTTGTTTTGATTAGTTTGGGATATGAAAATGCTAATTCTTCTCATGATCTGTTTTGTGTGTAGATATAATCAGTTTGAACAACCTGTTTGTCGGGTATGTGATGTTGTAATTAAGTCTGATGCCCTTTGGCCTGCACATGCAGCATCACGAAAGCATCATGAGGTAGCGTTTTCATGAAGTTGAGTGTATCATCTGTAATTTCCTTGAAAATTGGGTGGTATGCCGGAGGATTTAGTTCCTTGGATGCTTCATTATATGTTGCATTGTGGTTGTTCAAATGTATATAATGTCTCCTGATCGTTCTTGAAGCTCTTTTGAGACAGAAAGTGCATGCTAAAAATTTGGATGAGATTTTCACTAGCTGTTTCTTCTCAAAACAAAAAAAAAAGGAAAGAGAAAAGAATAGAAATTAACTAAGAGATTGCACTCATCATAATTGTAGTGGAATTTTTGGAATGTTTTATCTATCCAACCTATTGATCTCATCATAATGCATTATGTAATCTTGCACTTTACTTTTTCTGTTCCTACCTGCTCTGGATTTTTGCTCTGACCTGAGGCTTCCCCCTGTTTCTTTGCTCAGATAATTATCGATCATGCTGTGAATATGAGTTATCATGCCTTTGGAAATTCATGTTGTATTTCTGCAGTATGCGTGTTTATCCTGAGATTAAGAAAGAGATTGCATTGTCCCAGGCAATCACCAATCTCAAAGCCAATGCCTCCAGACTAAACCAAACAAAGGATGCAAAAGCAGAGCCCAACAAGAAAATAGCTATAGACAAAGCTGATGATTGTAGAAAGCTTCATGATGCTAAAGGGAGTACTGAGCTGCAGAAGTCTCGCCCATCATCTATGCTTCCTGCAGATTTCTTTGACAGTCATGAGTCAAAGAGGCAAAAGGCTGGTAAGACCATAAGATAGTATACTGGCTTGATTTGTTGCAGCATTCTGCACAGTTATTTCTTGCTTTATTTATTTATTTTTGATAATTTTTTAGTAAGTTGAACTTGAAGGTATACTAGAGTAGGTTTATTCTCTTTTTTATGAAAAAATTCCCTTTTATCCTACACTATAAGGAAAAAAGGTCCATTTGGTTAGTTGGTGGATAGGAGCAAAGTATGGATATTTAGTTTCCTCACCAATTTCAGTTGCACAAGAACAAGAATTAGTGCAAGGCAATTTTCTTTGTTGCAGATTTAGGGTGCTGCATCTACTTGGTAACCTCTTGGGGGTTATCGAAGTTTTAATGAAGGAATAATGTAGGATATATTTGAGCTTTGTGAATTACTTTCATTGAGCAAGATGTTTGGCATGTATGATGTACATTCTTCAACATTAAATGAATACTGTCAATAGGGCATTTTAGTTCTTGAAGGAGTTTTCTGCACATTCTACAGTATCACCTTCCCCATTTGTTGTTAGTGCTATCTTTCTGTTTTTGGGGGCAAGTGAGAGATCATTATTAATAGAAGAAATGGAAGGAAGTACAAGACTAATGGTTTAATCCACAATCTTTAACTTACGAATGAAGCAGCACACAAAACTTATTATATTACCAACTGGTGAGATTGCCTGGAAGCTATTTTTGTGGTTGCTATTCAAACCTTGATACTCTGTAATTGCATCCTTCTCAAACTTAATCAGTTATGGAAAGCTATAGTCTAAGTGAGTGGCATCTTGTGTGTCTGCTTTATAATCCAATTGTTGGCACTATACTCATCTCGTGTAGTGACTTTAACTAACAATCCAATCAATCCATGCCTTATCCCACAAGTGTGGTTTGCCACATGAATTTATTGGCACCATTACACTTTGTGGAAAACTCTATTAGTAGTTTGCTGCATCTTATTAAGATCCCTTCTCAAAGTTTCATCCCACTTACTGTTCTTGTTCTTCTGTTGATGGTCATACCATGTTAGAGGTCTCATCCAAGCGATAAAATTGCAGTTGCGGTTGCAGTGTCACGGTATTGGGTCGTCACAAACAATATTTTATATGTTGTGGTTGTCGCGACATTATATTTTTATTTTTTTCCACAACAAATATTAGCAAATATCAGGACATGTCGGCAAATATTAGTAAAATATTGGCAAATATCAGATGATAACTAATATATCGCCGATAAATACGTGAAATTCTAAAACCGTCACATATCGCCAATTTCACTTATCGGCTGACCTAAAAACAGATAAATATCGGCTGATATTGCATATCGGGACCGATATTTAATTGTATGGTCTTATCTTCTCTATATTGTGCTATCTGACTCATGTCAAATAGCATCACTCCAGAAGTCTCTGCTTTGGTACTGAATATCGTCAGTGCAATCACTGATCAAGACTAGACTCTGATTTTACTTAGCTTTAGTGAGTTACCTTTCTTTGGATGTCAATAATTACAAAGTGTTTTAGCATTAGTATTTTATACATGACTAGTTAGTGCAATTACACCTTTGCCTTACTAGGCCTGAGTAGCTGATATGCCATGCTGATGGTATCAGTTGAGCTGCAGATTTACCTGTAGATGTGTCTACCATATTCTCTGCTTATCAATGCTTCTAAATTTGAAGATTGTGTATATAGATCCAGATCATCTCGGCAGTGCACACTGTGACACATGATTGTGTCTTAAATACACTGGTGAAATGACTTTGAGCGGTGCTATTGAGATTGATGCATATGAAATACAAATTGGGTCAGGCTAAGAAAGATGGTGGATGGATTAGGATAATTACCTCCTAATTTGAAAACAAGAGCAAGAGGGAGAAAGGAGGATAACACATACAATCTTAGGCACCTACTAGGATTGTATACTCTTGGTCACCACAAACATTTTAGGATAAAGAAAGGAGAGATTTGAAGATAGGATTCAATTGATTCTCGTAAAAGAGAGCAACAGGCCCCTCTTTCCATTCGCTCTACTGATGTGTGTGTGTTTTTTTCTTCTTTTCTGTGACCAGATGTGACCTCTTACTGCCCTCCCATACTTTACAAGCAGATTAAATTAATCCTACAAGTTAATAAGCTAACTAGTAGGTAGTAATGATTAATTTACAAAAGTAAGAAACTACTTTAGTAGCTTTAACAGGTCTGAATCTAAGATAAAATAATAACGTTAAAATGTCATAAAAAACACTGCTGCACTCTTCCAAAATAAAAGTGGCTGCGGCTGTCCTAACTATCTCCTTTGTTTCTGTGCCCACCAGTCCCCCAAAGAGTGGTCCTACCTGCTACTGATCTGCCAGCAGCTGTTGCAGCATTTTCTGGCTTGAGTTTAGCTGAACTTGAAAGCCAGTTTTAAACCATTTAATAATCCACCTAAGCTGTCAGAAAGGTGGCGGCTTGGTATCCGGTTGTGCATGGCTTTCTTGGCTGCACTGGTTAGTTCACTAAATCACTAAATTAGTCCAAAGAAGAAGGGTTTTGTGGCCTTCTAATTTAGAAAAATTAATGATCAAATTACTATTTATTTGGAATGCTCCTGCATCCTCCTCCTCCAGTTGAATCTTCATCTCTCCAAGTTGTAAATCCTGACTGTGATGTTGAAGAATATGGTAGCTTCCCTTCATGTATTCCTTGAAGCCAAACATAAGGAACCTCAAGAATATAACTCTTCATCATGGTACAAAACTCCTCTTGAAATTAATCAAGAGCAAAAGCCAAGTAATCACACTTCAAATTTGTA
Source organism: Tamarix chinensis (assembly GCA_030549775.1). Taxonomy (NCBI): domain Eukaryota; kingdom Viridiplantae; phylum Streptophyta; class Magnoliopsida; order Caryophyllales; family Tamaricaceae; genus Tamarix; species Tamarix chinensis. The sequence continues at coordinate 85,845,936 of CM060176.1, forward strand.
GAATAGTGGATGGGTGGGAAAAAGAGGAGGTTTTTCTGAATTATAGGAGCAGGAAATGGAGTCAAAGTGATGGGTTTGTTATCTGTTTCAAAGGTGTAGGTGTTGGTTCTTCCGTCACGTCTCACTCTCTTATCATATTGCCGTGGTCTTCTTAATAACAAATGACAAGGATCCATGGGTACAAGATCACATAAAACACTATCATAGTAATAATGACCCATTGAAAAAGAAACAATGGCGCTTTGTTGCCTCAATCAATTCACGATGGTTAAGCCATTCAAGTTTGTGAGGCATAGGGTGGTGTGTGGTGGGATGGCAGAGCTTCTCATTAAGTGCTTTTAAAGCTTAATGTAACTCCCTCTTTGAATGATCAAAGAGCAATCCTTTTCTTGAATGGTGCACTTGGAGTGGAAGATTTGTTCTCTTTAGTATCATCAAGCATGTCCTCCATGGTATGGAGGTATTTTGATTCATCAAAGCCTCTCCTTGGTCTAGACCATTCTCAATGACCTCATCTTCATTCGGCCCTTGCTCCTTGTCTTTATATTTGACCTCTTCAAGGTCTAAGAGAGTCATTACCCTTTAATTAGGGCACTTGAATTGGTTGTGATCAATCCCTTGAGTTTTAAAGCACCTAACTCCTATTGGTTTTCTCTCTTCTATGGCCCTTTGCCTTTGCCTCTGACATTGAAGGACTCAGAAATGAAATCAGTTTTGGAAGAGCTAGGTTCTTTGGAAATGGTTGGTTCTTTAGGAGGATCTTTCAAAGTGTGCTTCTTTTTCTCTTTTTGTCTTTCTACCTTGATGGAAAGATGAAAGAGGTCATTTAGAGAATAGTGAGGTTGAAGTTCAACCTCCCTTGCAATGTCAATGTATAAGAACTCCTATGAACCTTGACATAGTGTGCTTGAGATCTTCTACACGCTATTAATCTCTTCATGATCCGTTCGAATTCTTTTACGTAGTCTTCAGCCGTCATGATGCCTTGACTGAGGGTGGCCTTCTTGTTTTAAATAGCTTGCTTGAAAGAGGAAGGTAAAAACCTTTATCTCATGCACTTCTTCATTTTCACCCATGACTTCACTTTAGATTTCCCTTTCTTCATCCTTTCATGACATAAGTCTTCCCAATAAAGAGAAGCATACTATTTGAGCCTAATGACTCTAACACCTCAACTCCCAACTAAGATAATCCTCAGGATTAAGACTACCATCAAATTTTGGTGGTTCGTACTTGATATCCCTAAGATCATCTCCTCTTCTTGAGCTCCTTCTCCTAGTGTTTGAACTAGAGAGATAAGAACTAAACTCATTATCACCATCTAGTTCCTTTTCATCTTCCATGAATGGCTTAGGGAGGTTGGCATTTGGCATTGAAGTCTTTAATTTGCAAAGAATTTTCTTAAATTCAGTTTGCAAGGATTTTTATGGCTTGATTATGTCTTCAATGATCATGTCTAAGAGCCTACAACTATCTATTAATAGGGGTTGCTGTCTCCATTTTTTTCCCCCATTGGTATGGAAGAGGGCAAGGGAAATTGGGGTTAAATGGAGGTGGATGATGGTTAGAGGCTAGTTTTTGTGTGTGGGGTGAATGGAAATGTGAAGAAAAGACGAATATAAGAACCCATTTAATCAACCTTAGCTTTGATACCAATTTGATGCATATGAAATTCAAATTGGTATTGTAGATTAGGATAATTACCTCCTAATCTGAGAACAAGAATGAGAGGGAGAAAGGAGGATAATGCATATAATCTTAGGAACCTCCCAAGGATTGTATATGCTCAATCACCATCTAAGGCATAAGACATCTTAGGATAAATAAAGGAGAGATTTGAATGTAGGATTCAATCAAATATTCACTCTACTCTACTTTGAAGGTAATTACCATAAAAGAGAGCAAATAGGCATCCAGCTAGGTCCCCTTTGTATTCATAAAACTCTTAACATTTATAAGAATATGTTAGTTCCATTATTAGTTACAAACTAACTAGAGTAAAAAGCAAAAGGACTGATTTAGTTAGTTAATCAAACTAGTTAGTTGTCAAGAAACTAGCTTTAACTAGTTTGATCCTAAACAAAATGAAAATCAGTTCTGATGCTATTTTATTTTTATTTTTATTTTTTTCTGACCAGATTTGACTCCTTACTGCCCTCCCGTACTTTACAATTAATTAATCCTACAAGTTAACAAGCTAACTAGTAGGTAGTAATGATTAATTTACAAAATTAAAAAGCTACTTTAATAGCCTTTAACAGGCCTGAATGTAAGATAAAGTAATAATGCTAAAATTTCAAAAAACACTCTTGTAATCTTCCCAAAAAAACTGGCTGCTGCTGCCCTTACTGTCTCCTTTGTTTTTGTGCCCATCAGTCCCCTAAAATGTGGTCCTGCCTGCTACTAATCTGTTAGTAGCTGCTGCAACATTTTCTGGCCTGAATTTAGCTGACTTTGAAAGCCAGTTTTAAGCCATTTAATAAGCCACCTAAGCTGTTAAAAGAGTGGTGGCTTGGTAACCGGCTGTGCATGGCTTTCATGGCTGCGCTAATTAGTTCACTAACTTAGTCCAAAGTAGAAGGTTTTAGGGCCTTCTAATTTAGAAAAAATGATGATCAAATTAGTATTATTTGTTTGGGATCTCCTGCAGCAATGATACTGATAAACCCCTCACTAAGTTCACTTATGTCACGCATAACAAAGGGGAGGGAAAAGTGAGGGGTACTTTAGCTGATGGGGCTGGTACCGGGTAATACCCACCCAATAGAGGAGCTGTAGCCTATCTCATTTCTGTTGAGGGGGCGAGTCTGGTGACAGCATCCTTTGTAGAGCAGTTTATCATTCATTGGGTTGGTCATGAATCTATTAGTACATTAGGTTCAGTCATTATTTTAAAAAGGGGGGGGGGGAGACTGACATAAATATTAGATTGTATGGATAGGGAGGAACCAGATCCTCGAGGGCCTGGTCTATCTCCTTTTTCTATTCTTCATCTGGTCAATTTACTTCTCTCCTTCCTCCTAATTTCCTCTGCCATTTTGATTATCTGCTGGTTTGTATCTGTTGTCCTAATAGATATCTAATGTAAAAGGCAAACATGCTAGCATCAAAGAATCTATAGAATTGTTTCCTCTATTTTTAAACCAGACTAGATAGAGTGCTATTTCACCTTTGCTTTAAGCCTGAGTAGCTGATATGTCTTGCTGATGGTGTTAATTGAGCAGCAGAAAAACCTGTTGATGTGTCTACCATATTCTGCCCATATTTGCTTCTGAATTTGAAGATTGTGTATGAAAATCCAGATTATATTGGCAGTACACACTGTGACTTATCATTGTGTCTTAAATAGTGTTAAACGACTTTGAGTGGTGATATGATCATGATGTCTAATTGGAAAAAGCTAATGTGCCAGCATCAAAGAATCTTGATATTTAAATCAGTCATGTATAGTTATTTCATTTGTTGTTGTTTTTTTTTCCTCCACCAATTTACCACACCCAAAATCAAACCAAAGCAAAACCGGTCTTACACCCTTGCTTGGAGTTGGCTTCATGTATACGTGAGCATTGTTGTGTTCTATACATCCCATTAAGCCACCAAAATTCTAGTACTAGCCTCACCCAAGGATGCTGAATTCCATATTTCTGCTCGTTTTTTAGTAAGCAATAATTTATAAAGCTTGCCTAAAAAGTAAAGAACCATACAAAGGATCAACACATCACACCACTAGACCATCTATGTATTTTCTCCACCTATCATACTTCATATTCTTATGAGGAGTAAATCATCTACTTGACACCACAAAATAAATGTCCCTGATGAGGGAGTTATAATGGTGAGCATGACTCCTAAAAACTCTTGAATTTCATTCATACCAAACTGATCCTATGAAGGTGACAAACACAACACGTAATAGGTCCTTTTCCCAACCGATTGAAATAAGTTCTTATTTTATGCCAGATTTGACGTCTGTAAGTACACTCTAGGAAAAGGTGCTGAGTCATTTCTTCCTTGCCATCAGAGAAAAACACTCACTGATTATCATCCATCTGCTTCAACCTAGATTTAGTCAATAGCCTGATTTGGATTGCTAGCCACATAAGGAATTGAAATCTGGGTACAGTCAGTGGACACCAAACCAAGGAGTATCACCAAATTCTAACAAGATTATAGACCTTGCAAATGTTGAACGGACTTATTTTTCTGGTTTCGTAATAAAGCATCAAACATAGGTCTCAACTTGAGAATTTGTTGCGCCTGCCATGAACCCTAATGGATCAAGGAAAAGAAACGGGCAGAAGTTGCTGGGAAGTACATGTTATGCACCTATTTGACCTACAAAGATTCATGGGAACAAATATTCCATAAAAGCTTGCCCATAGCAACTTGGTTCCACACTTATAAATTGATAAGACTCAAACCGCCCTGTGTTTTTGGATTACACTGTTTTCCATGCAACCAAAGCTTTCCTTGAAGAATCAATCTTCCCTGTCCATTGTCCATTAGAACTTGGTTCCACACATGCTTTCATGTTGCTGAATAAGATCAGTGGGGGGGATGAAGAATTGTGACCAGATGGAATACATATGCTTGCTGAAGATGATTGATTTCAGTAATTAAGCTCTTCCTGCATAAGAAAGAAGAAGAGAGTGCCAACTGGACAGTTTCTTAGCAATCTTGAGGACCAATTGTTGAGAGGAAATTCTAGGAGAATGGAAACTTTCCTTCAATAAAATTAGAGATGTGAAGAATCAGAGTTTTAACACCAAATTCTACTCCAAAGTAAATGCTACACTTTTGGGGGTGGATAGCAAGACCTGATCCTGAGGTGAAATCATTAACAGCATTATTCAAAAGCATTTTCTGTATCCTTGGGCCCTGATTCACGATCTCTGCATCTAGGGCTGTAAACGAGCCGAGCCGAGCCGAATACCTCTAGGCTTGGGTTCGGCTCATTTAACTAAACGAGCCTAAAATGATGTTTGGGCTCGACTTGTTTAACTAAACGAACGAGCCGAACCGAGCCGAACTCACGAGCCAAAGCCAAAAAATGAACCGAGCCGAGCTTTTTCGTGTTTAAACGAGCCGAGCCCGAGCCTCACTTTTAGGCTCGTTTAACTAAACGAATGAGCCGAACCAAGCTTTTAATGAGCCGAGCCGAACCGAATACCGAACTGGCTCAGCTCATTTACAACCCTATCTGCATCTATCAGTCCAGTAGCATGTTCTGGGCTTCCTAGAAGGGTCTTATAGAAGCAAATGAAAGCGTATCTGATAAGGGTTGGGTCATAAACAATCTTACCATCATCCAATTCAATTCTATTCATGGCATTACTGTTTTGATGTTCCCTCATATGAGCAAAAAATTATTTATGATTGGAATCCTCCACATTAAGCCAATGAATCTTGGCCTTTTGTTTCAAGAAAATCTCATTACAATGAGAGTTTGTTATGCTCCATCTCAAAGGTGTGCAACTGATTCCTTAGGTCAGTGTTAGTAACTTCATTAAAGCTTTTTGAGCTTCACACATAGCTATATTGGCAGCTTCTATTCTTTGGTTAATAGAACCATACTTCTTTCTATTGAGCTCTTTAAAGGCAAGCTTTAAATTCTGTAGCTTCCTATGGAAATTCTATAGCAAATTTCCTGTATTAGAGCACCTCCAATGGGCTCTAACACTAGTCAGGAACTCATCATCCTCAGTCCAGAATTTTTTAACTCGGGAAGGAACCTTTCTTCTAAGCAGAACACCACCTTGAACTAAGATCGGGCAGTGATCAGAAATAGAAGGTGGGAGGAACTCTGCATTAGAGTTAGAGAAAATATTCAGCCAGGCTACATTCACCAATATTCTATCCAGTTTGCAAGCAACATCCTCTTCATTAGTTCTCTTGTTCATCTGAGTCATGAAGTTTTCCATACCCTTTTAGATCAATGAGACTCATAGCTTGAATACACTGCATAAATTCTTGCACATCCTGTGCAGAGGGTGCATCTCCTCCCATCTTTTCATTTTGCTTTAAAATCACATTAAAACCACCTAGTAGCACCAGCGGTGTATTAGGGTAGTTTAGTTGAGGAAGTCTACTCCAAAGAGTCTTCCTTGTTGTGCCAGTGTTGAAAGTATTGGCTAATCCAACAAGAAAATGATTTTCTCCATGGACAGAAGACGCATCACACAAGATACATTGGTCACAAGTTCTGATTTGAGTGACTGTCTAGACCAAAGGATCCCATAATACCCAAACTCAACCATTATAATGATCTGATAATTATTCAAAACACACTAGTTTCTAGCTATACATTTTTTGACCTTATCAAAGCTTATTAAATTTCACTCTAGTTCCTACATAACGTACAAGTGAACACCTACTTCTTTTGAGCATTCTCTAACCTACTTTTGTTTAGATCGGTCATTTATTCTTGTCACATTCCAACTAGCTAGTATGATGATCCAGGGTCACGAATAAACTGCCCCTATACCAGGGTCTCCTCTTCCTCATCAACTTGTAAGTTGATTGCACCGATCAACTTAGCCTTGTTGGCTAGTAGACCTCAAAGCATAGGATGTACTAGGCCGCACCACCTAATGGGAGGAGGTCTGATGTCTTACGCTGTGAACTCTCAATAGCAGACGTAGCTTTAGGGTACTTCTTTGCCTTATTATCCTTATTAATTTGCCTTTTATTCCTGACCAAAATCCATTCTTGATGTTGTTGAGTAGAACCTTGTGGTTGTTTCTTTTGCATTATAGGGTAGGTCTTGTCATCATGAGTAGACACTTTACGAACATGGCAAAAGGATGGCTTCCATTCAAATTCAATAGATTGTGATACTAAGGTACCATCCAGATCCCTTATGGTGACAGTTTCATAGAGCTGTTTCTTTGTGCCAAATTCAACCTAGATTCAAGGATAGGCAATTCAATCCTTCCTCAAAGTAATAGCATCTGTGCATATAGGTGTACCATGTCTATTATACTAAGGGACTTAGGAGACCGATACTTCAAAGGCATGTAGGGATGTTTTATCCGTAAAGGAAAAAACTATAATTTTTCCTTAGTAAGATTCATCTTGCGTCTCCATCTTTTAAAGATCAAAGGGTGACTGTGGAAGTTCTTATATTGATTTAAGATGGCTTCACAGCAGGCAATTAAATTGCAGTTGCATTTGCAGTCACGGTGTCACGATATCGAAGTATCGCGAACGATAAATTATATGTCGCGGTGTGAATTTTTATTTTTATTTCACTATGTACTCTAATTATTATTCATTGATCATTTGAAGATAAATATTTAATAAACTAGTATTTTATATTATATTAAAAGTATTAAAGTGAGTCATTATATGCTAAATTTTCCTAATAACCCTAAATTTACCTTAGAATGAAAAAAGACATGTTTTTTAATAGTTAATGTGAAGATAATAGATAGTAATACTTTATTATAATTCAATAGTAACTTGGTCCAAGATATATATAGTAAATGAATAATTTTTTTTAATTTTTTATCATGCATGCTTTTTTTAGTAGATTTAAGAATTCTCAATAAATCCCCAATTTATCGGCGATTTATTGGTGATATTTTTCTATTTATCAGTGATACTGATTTATTAGTTGATTTACTGGTGATTTATCAGCCAATAAATGTGAAAATTTAAAACCGTAGTGTATCGGTAATTTCGCATGGCGGCCAACCCAAAAACTGCTAAATAGTGGCCGCTACGCTATAGCGGGACCGCTATTTAATTGCATGCTTCACAGTCAGCTTCAAATTTGAAAATGAAGAATCCGTCATCATGGCAAACAATGTTAGGTCCTGGAGGCTGGAACACAAGTCCATTGAGATTGAACAAATCCCTGATGGAAATTAGGGGAACAGCCATACACATAACCGACCAAAGCATGCTTCCCTTCAGTCATTTCCTGATTTATGATTACCCTTCCTTCAATTAAGGGAGGAACATAATTTAATGTCTGCAGTGGTCAGCATTCCTATTAGCAGAGATCCGGTCCCTCCTTGAATGGACAAAACCGGGTGTTTAAAAATCATGTGTTCAGCTGGGTTTTTGGGTTTTGATATACTGTTGTATTCAAATTTTAATCAATAGTTACTAGTAAATCATTAGTATGCATCTCAACCCCATCCCCTTCCACCCCTGTACGGCTGTACCATTTGGCTGAAGGCAATCTCCATTCAAAGAATTAGGATTTTGGATTTCCACATTAACAGACTCCTTGTTCAACGTTTCTGTTGGTGTTTCATTATCTTCGACTTCTTTCAATACATCATCAGAGCTACTCCTTAGGTTTCTCTTTGTACCAGATTTCTTTGATCCAGATGAGTTTTCTTGTGTCGAGCCATGGAATTCCGTGGAACCTTGTAGATGTGTCCCTAAATATGTTTTTAATATATTATTATTTATGCTCCTTTTATTACCACGTGTTTTCCCCTCTTTTTTCTTGGCTGAGATGTATAGTTGGTTGGGGGCCAAAATCATCGTGGATAGTGACCCGTATTTTTTTGGCTGAAATATGATGAGAATTGCTAGCTCTTAATAAGGCACGTGTAAAGAGTCTTTCTAGGTGGAAAAAAAACTTGAATTTAATAATCTCATATCTCAATTTAATTTGAGCTGTAGATCCAAGTGCTTCCAAGCCAGCAGATTCTGCTTCATCTTTGATGGACTCTGGATTATCTCAAAGTCCAGTGTCTGTGGAGCATGAGGGGATGGCAACGCTTTCAAGTGATGCTGCTGCTATTTCTAGAGAAGGTGAAAGTCTGCCTGCTGGTAAGCCCACCAATGATAATGCCAGTTATTCACAGGGGGTCCAAGTAAAGGGGGTTCTACCTGAAGGATTCTTTGATGACAAAGAAGCAGATCTTCGTGCGAGGGGCATCCAGCCTGTGAAGATAGATGTAAAGTGAGGTTCTATCATTGTTATATTCTATAATTGAACTTGCAGTTCTGTTCTTGTTCCCTCTTTTTTCCTCCTTATTTATTTATTTATTAAAAACTTTATGTTCTTTCCTCTTTTCTGTCATGGGAATGAACAATATTCATGCTGAGAATCATGAGTCTTGATGCCTCGAAGGACTAAGGCTATCTTTTCAAGAAAGGGGGCACAGAAGGCAATAACATGAGAAGCCCAGGGGTACCAAGAGGCCACAATTAATAGCTTTTAAGGGGTCTATATGAAAATATACGTCCTTGGAAAACAATGTACCATAACCGTGAAAATATAGATACTCTCGGAATCGATTTTTTGATCTCTTTCTTCTCTTATGTGCATAGGTTTGCCGTGAGCTGGGTTTGTTCGACATGTAAAGCTAACCAACCTTTCTTGCAACTGATATCAGTATATATATATATATATATATATATATTACCACTTAATCTAGGGGATATCATCAACTACATTTGGTGTGTAATCCCTTTGCTCCCAGATAACATATTTCACTTCTATTAATAACTTGAGGTGGGTACTTGTTGATGGCTAACATTTATGTACCGTTTGGTAAATAACTTGCTAAACTGCTGATAATAAATGATGTATATTGATATTTTTGCATATGTAAATAATTTTTTATATGTTTGAAAATACATTATTGTAATCATGATAAAAAGTAGGGGTAGAGTAGAACTTTTATAAAGTGTAACGAGTCACATAAGGTGAAATAACGTGATAATAATTCGCTTATCAAACAGTGCCTTAGCCATTAGATAATATTCATAAATGGCCTTAGGGAGTAATCTGTCTGCTTTACTTTTTGTTATGGGCAGAGATGAGTACAAGGAATTTGAAAAGTCTATCCAAGAAGACTTACAGGAGGTAGACAACCGTTTCGAAGAGGAGGAGGTGAGAATTTTCTTCCCAGGAAGTACATGTCAGTACGAAAGCTTATTATTTACCATGTTGTGACTTTTGTATCTTGTTGCATTTCATGTTTCAGTTTGATGCCGCTGAGATGATAGAAGAAGAGGAGACAATTGAGCAAAAGTAAGAGTAATGCTTATATAACATTCTCAGTATCCATTTTTATTTTTTATTTCATATACTGTCCTACTAGGACCTATTCATCCCCTCCACAACGCTTTTTATGTGGCAGGACATGTAGGGAGCGGGTGGAAATTTTGAAAAGGAAAAAAATAGAGTTAATGGCTGCTAGATCATCTAAGCTGCAAGGGAATTCGAAGATTACTAGCAAAGAGGCTGCCAAGGATGAATCAAGTGATGAAGATGATGAAAGTTTCATGGTTGATTGGAGAGCACAGCATCAATGAGATTAATTCATCAAGGTGGATCAACCTATGTGCCTCGCACTATGTATTTGTATGTATATAAAGCTTGCAGCTATTGCAAAGTATTCATCCTCTGCAGCCCTTAACTGACATGTTTTTAACCCCTTGTCTAGTATCTGCATAGATGGAAGGGCACGTCTGAGCCTGATGCCCCGTTTTCTGCTCCGAATCAAGCCAGCAGAAGCCAAATGTTTTTCCTTGATATTTTACGTTGTAAGCACAAATGGGAAAAAGCATGTGTGAGGTGTCTCTGCACTGAAATTTAGGGTATACTAGCTAGAGAGGACAGTGGCAAAAATTTTACTGGTCGTTGAACCGGGCTCTTCAATTGTACTGATGCGGGATCCTTTCGTTATTGTATTAGTATTATTGTTATGTTTTTGTTTTTGTTTTTGGCACTCGAGCGTTGCGAGATATGTGATCGAAATGACAATTATAATTGTGAGATATGTGACCGAAATGACAATCAAATTCTATAGTCCTTCAGTCTATAGGTCGGGACCGTTAGGTAAATGTGGCCTTTTGCCTTTCCATACTTTCAATGGTCTTACCTATCCGTAAGCCTCTCCAAGACCTCGCTCGTCACTGACCCTATAATGACTAGCATACTTTCAGGATGGTAAATAAGGTGAGCCAATTCAATAATTGGTTTGATTTGATTTGTTAGGCTTGATATAATTTGTTTTTTTATCAGTTAAATAAATTGAATTTGAATTTTATTTTTGGATTTATTTATTAAATAAATTGAGTTCGAACTAAATAAAATGAAGTTTGATTTATTTTATGGCTTTGGTTCATAAGTTTGGTTTGGTCCATTTATTTAAGTAAATAAGTTGAATCTGAGTTTTATTTTAGACTTGTTTAATTAAATGATTTAAGTTTAGGGATATTTAATTCGACTTAGTTTACTTACAGCTCGACATGCTATATGTATTATTGTATTAGGATGACGGTAGCTTGCAATGCGAAGTGTCAAAGGAATGGCCTCATCTTCCTTTCTACCATTAGTTTTTACTACAGGTAGCAATTGAGTTTGGTGGGTTTATTTTGAGTTATGTTATAGCGGATTGGGTCGTTCTTAAGTTAGGTTATTTGCAGATCGATTGCGGGTTAGATTAAATTATTTTAGATCGTCTTATTATTTGAGTCAGGTTGGGTTTAGGTCGTTGTATATTTGAGTTATATTGAATTAATTTATTGAGTCGGGTCTGGTTTGAGTTGAAATAGTTTAGTTTCAAGTTAAGTTGGGTTAGGATTATTTAGGGTTATCTTATTGGGTTGAGTCTAGGGATGTAAACGGAGTATATTTTATTCAAAATCCGATGTGTTTTATTTATTGGATACTTAAACGGATATAGATGAATAGATATAAATGATGTAAAAAAAATACCCATCAGGTCATGGGTATGGATACGAGTATGAGATATTTGTATTTGTACTAGTACTCATACTTGTATCATATTTGTACCTATTTACTAGATATATAATAATCCCTTTACTCTTAATTTTAAAATAACTATAATATAAATTAAGGTTAAAATTATTATTTGGTTTAACTCTAAATAGGTTTATCTATCGGGTAATAGATTTATTTGTAGGATAATATTATTTGATGGGTAAAGGAATTATCTGTCGAGTAACAGATATCTAATGAATATAGACATGAGTGTGTTAGTGGATAACCATTTGGGGTACTTGTACAAATTTGGTTATGAATTTTCTTATCAGGTACAGGTATGTGTACGTATATAGATGTACTTGTCTTAAACCAGCTCTGTTTATATTTCTATAGGGTTGATTTTGGGCTGAGTAAGCTTGTATTCATGTGATTTCGTGTTTGAGTTAATTTGACGAGTTATGTTTTGGTTAACTTGATGAATCGGGTCTTTTTAGATTTTAATGAGTTAGGTTGTATTTAGGCCGTGGCAACCTTGGATCAAATTATTTTGGATTTAGGTCAAATAAGATATTGATCATAAAAATTAATCTAATTCATTAATCTTGTCGATAATAATTAGGTTTAATTCTTGTAAACATGTGATTAATAATATATTATTAATTGCTATTTGCTTATTATTATACCTTTTTAATGTTGTTTGCTTTAGTGAAAAATCAGTAAAATTAGAATATCGTTGGTGAATAAGTAAGTTCATAAAAAAGGTAAAATTTAAATAATGATATATTTTTAAAAGTTTTAAATAAATAATAAGACATGTTTATTTTATTACCATTATTTTTATCATAAATAGTTAATATTAAATTTGGGTTTGTAGAGTCGAGTCGGGTTAATAATATACCTCATTGATAACGGAATTGGGTTGATGGTGGGTTACAGATTAAGGTTGGATCAGAGTCGCATCAGATCACTTATATTTGAGTCTGTATGAGGTTGGATTAATTTTAGATCGGATCAAGTTAATAAATTTTTAAAATTATATCGAATTGGATCTGAATAGAAAAAATGGGATTAACTTTTGCATCTTTACACAATCTATTTCATCCTCCTAATAAGCTACTTATATTAATCTTCGTCAGCTGACACCTAATTTTAGTCTGGTTCACCTTTTGGTTATCGTCTGTATTTTCTTTGCTGGTCGGTGTCGCCATCTTCAAAGATTTGATCGCTGACATATTTCATTATTATATTATTGTTGCTGTATTAGATGTTGTTTATCCTCATAGCTTTCGGAGGCTATCGTAGCAATGGTGTGCGTATGTGAGTAGAGTCTAATGCATAGCATACCTTTTTGGTAATAAATTTACTTATTGTTTTAGGTTATTTATTAAAATAAATATTTATTTTTTTTAAAAAAATTAATTGATCTTTTTAAAAAAAAATAGTTATATCAAATAAATAATTTTAGATAACTTTAAATAAACTATTAATATTAAGAATTTGTTTGGTACGAAAATAGTAAAGGCGATTTTTTTCATTATTTTATATTTTTAGATTAATTATTTAATAATAATAAAAATATTTGTAATCAAATATCTATTTTAAATTAAATTAAAATATAAATACATATTTATTCAATTTTTTAAATATAATTATATTTTATAAAATATATAAAATAGGAAGTAAATTTTTTTTTTTAACTCTATCACCCCTAACCAGGCTAGAGCTAAATGATGATAGCAGTGCATATTTTACATTTCGTTTGCTTGCGTTTATCTATTATCTATTACATGTTTTTTACCCATGTGGTAACCTCTTCCGTGTTTCGAGTTGAAAAACTCTTCAGCTCTCCTATTGCACGTGTATATATCAGAATAATTATCTCTTGCACCAAAAGGCAGAATCTCTCGCCCTCAGGTCCCCAACCTGTCTGTCCGACGGCCTTGGTTGGAGAAAGGTAAATCACGGTAACCCAATAATTAAGAACATAGCGGTCCAATGTCTATGGCGTCCACAAGGAGTCACCCTCACATTGGAGGGATGGAACTCTCACACTATGACTACCATAAAATTCGAACCTAGGATCTCTTGCATCAACTTACCATGCCTCAACTGTTAGGCTACGTGCGTCCAAGCTCAGAATAATTATCTCTTCTTCTGCGTCTCTGTGTGCGTATAAGTACCTTGTAGGTGATATAATTATTAATCAGGGTAGAAACACTTTACCTTTGTTTCAATAAATAGATTTTAAAGACTGTCTGCTTCTTATTGATATAAGATCCGAGCTTGTTATCCATATGTCCCTTACCGCCTCAATTTTGCTATCCACCGTTTGCATACACAGTTATTATTTGATGCGGCATATTTCACGTGTACATATATACGAAGACTATACATATTTCGACGTGTTTAGTATTAAGTGTATATATTAGATTGCTTGTGGCTATTTTTAACATGTTCATATATTATTGTTGCATAATGCTTGTTATTGTTATCCTTATTATATGATAGACACTAATCATTCTCCCCCACATGTATTGTCGGTATTGCATCTAATTATATTTTACTGTAATGAGGTGCGTATTATTTTTGTTCACTATTATGATTTATCTTATCATTTGTCATGGTCTAGTATACATTTATACAAATATTAATAGGGAAAAAAAGTTTATTGATTGATGGTCTAATTATTCATCACCACAATAAACCTTCAGTTTATATGTGACTGGTGACATTAGTAAGTAATTGATTTGTTCTAACGGAGAAAAAATATATTTTGATTGACCAACTTTTCTTTTTCTTGTTCTTTTTCATCATTGTTGATTTTTTACCACCCACACCAACACCCCTCCCTTCTCCTATTCCCTCCTTCAACCCCTTTCTACTTTATTTCTGCATGCAGCTCATGTTGCACGAGTAGAGTGAGTCTTGCCTCCATTTCCAGCCTAAACTTAATTAATTTCAAGGTATAAAAATAGTTGGTATTAATATATATTAATTAAGCCTTTGATATAAAAATTATTGATTTGATTTTCTACTTCTATTATGCTAATTTTTGATATTATTTTCAGGGATTGATTTTTTACTAATCAAAGCTTGAATATTTAACCGGGCCACCGGTAAGGTTTAATTTTTGTAAGAAAATAAGGTAACCGTTAAACCCTACTAAAACGTAGGGATATACATATGCTGGCATATTAGGGTTTTTAATATGTTTATATTCCTAATTTATGTTGTTAAGTATAATATTTTTAGTTGCATGTATTGATCTATAAAAAGAAAGTATGTTAATTTATGTGTCATGTGTAGAAATAGTGCTTAAGGAGCTTGGTTATTCATAATAATGTTAAGTTTATATGTATGATATATTATGCTAATATGGCCATTTGTTGCATAAGTATTGTTATTATAGGCCCTAGAGGTATTTTAGTAATATTTCTTGTATAAGAGTGTTGCCTAAATAAGTGTAGGTCTTAATGAGTATTATGACAAATAATAATAGTTGGTAGAGTTGGATGGTTGGTATGGAGCATGAATATTAATATTTTATGCAGTGAGGGTATTTTGGTAAAAGTGGTATAATAAGGGTAAAATGCTAAATTATAAGAGTAAAGGGGGTAAAATAGTAAATGGATAAGTAAGAAGGGCATTTTAGTAATTTTATATGGAAAGGGGTATTTTGGTAAATTTTGTAAAGTAAGGAGGTAAGATGGTAGTTTAATAAAGGAGAAGAGCATTTTAGTAATTTAACATAAAGAAAAGAGATATGTTGGTAAATTAGTGTAAAGGAAGCGTATATTTGTAATTTAATAAAGTACAAGGGTAAAATAGTATGTTGGTGTAAAGGAAGGGTATTTTGGTAACTTGTAGAACGAGGGGCAACATGGTAATTATAATATTGAAGAAGGGTAATTTGGTAATTTACCCATTTAAAGGGGTAATTTAATAATTATAATAATAAAGAAGGGTAAAATGGTAATTATAATATTAGAGAAGGGTAATTTGGTAATTTAACCAACAAAAGGGTAATTTGGTAATTATAATTATGAGTAAGGGCAATTTAGTAATTTAACCAACAAAAAGGATAATTTGGTAATTATAATAATAAAGAAGAGCAATTTGGTAATTTAATTAACAAAAGGGCAATTTGGTAAATATAATAATAAAGAAGGGTAATTCGGTAGTCTAATTAGTTAAATGAAAAATCTGACAAGTGTAACGGTATAGTGATTTGGTAACTTAATGTTAAGGGGCAATTTGGTAATTGAGATAAGTATAGAGAATATTACGGTAATTTAACTCATTAAAAGGGTAAATTAGTAACTTAACAAGTATGAGGGGTAAAGTTGGTGATTTAATTAGTATAGAGGATAAATTTGGTAGTCTAACACAATTAAGGGGCAATTTATTAATTATGCAACAAAGAGGGTAATATGGTAATTTGGCCAGTAAAAGGGGTGACTTGGTAAATTTGTAGACCAGGGGTATTTTAGTAATTTTATAAAGATGATAGGGGTTAATCGATAACTTATGTTTAACATGTCAATGGATTGAATGATATTGTGTTATATCATAGTTATGCAAGGGGTATTTGGTTTATAAGTGTGCATGGAAATGTGTGTTAGATATGGTCGAAGTACGTGTTTGGGCTTTGTATATGACATGATCTTTGATATGGAATGCTTGATTCTATGGCCATTATATCTTTGTGTCTCTAGATTTGTGACCTCTCCCTCTTCCCCGGAATTGAATAAATGGACCCGTTGAATAAGACATGAATGAAGTACTAATTACATAAAGTAAAAGATTATTGAGCCGGGCCCAAACCGATCCACTAGTAATAATAGTGGCTAGGTAAAATATTTCCTAGAGACTGATCCACCGGCGAATGATAGTGGTAAGGTGCATGTTGTCCTGTATGTTTTCAATCCACTAGCTATAATAGTGGGGGATCCCGATCTCAATAAACCAAACGTTGGATATTGATAAATTATAGGAAGACACTAATCACTTACACTGGAACTAGAGCTGGCAAAAGTTGACCCGACCCGACCCGTTATTGACCCGACCCGATACCAACCCGACCCAGTATTAACCCGACCTACTTTGACTGACCTGGAGCCGACCTGACCCGACCCGGCATTCACTCGATCTGACCCAACATTAACCCGATCATACATCAAAATATATAATAATAATAATAATAATAATAATAATAATAATAATAATAATAATAATAATAATAATAAATTACACATATTTTATTATTCATTTAAAGCTTTTAAAATATATTATTTTATAAATTATACTTATTTTTCATAATTTTACCCTATATATTCTTATTTATTAATGATATCCTTATAAGATATATTATTAATAAATAAATAACCAAAATAAAAAAGGCAAACATCCAGTTGTAAGCCTGTAAAATAATTTTCAAAAAGTATTCCATTACATCTACTAATCCACCTATTTGAAGAAACTCTTAATAGAAGAGCATAATAGTGTCCTTTATTAGTTATCACCCACAAAATCCAACAAGCAATAACTATATCCCGTATCAAGAGTATCTCACGTTATAACCCTAAATTTAAATTTTTAGTTATTTTTTTCTTTTAATTTTATTAATTTAATTTAAATATAATTTAGTATTCTACGTTCATCAATTTTAAATTTACAATATCTAATTATTTTTATTAATTATAATATTAATTATTTATATCTTACATTATTTAATTTTTAATTTATATCAATTTATATATAATAATTAATAATTTATGAAAATATATAAAATTAATATTTAATTTAAATTATGTTTAAAATAACATATTATAGTTTTTTTACTATAATAATAATAATTAATAAAAATATTACAATCAAAATAAAAATATAATATAATTAATAAAAATATTATAATAAAAATATAAATAAAATAACATGAATAAAATAAATATAAGTAGAGAAATTAATAAAATAAATACAACTAGAGAAATTAATAAGATAAATTATGTAGAGAAATGAATATGAAAAAAAAGATAGAATAAATGATATAAAATTATTGGATAAAAAAATAATACTTTTGTAGGTAAATTTTTTTAATGTTAAAAATATCTTTATTATTTACCTTTGTATAAATAAAACACATAAAATATTCTTATTTCATTTATCTTTACTAGTAATCTTATTATTGTATCTAATATATATGATGTAAGAAATGATAATTGTACATTGTATAGTATTATTATACTCACCTTTATTTTATAAATTATTTAACTTTCTAAAAATAAAACACATATAATATTCTTATTTCATTTGTCTTTACTAGTAATCTTATGATTGTTTCTAATATTTACAATGTAATAAATGATAATTATACGCTGTATATTCTTGTCATGCTCACCTTTATTTTATAAAATTATCTTTTTTTAAGTAATCAAATATTTTAAGTAATCAATTAAATATAATATATGATAAACATCTAACATTTTTACTTGTAAAATTTAAAAATGTTTAAAGCAATCAAATATAATACTATTAAAACTTATAAATATCTTTATTATTTACCTTTGTAAAAATAAAACATATAATATTCTTAGTTCATTTATCTTTACTAGTAATTTTATGATTGTATCTAATATTTACAATGTAATAAATGATAATTATACATTGTATATTCTTGTTATGCTCCCCTTTATTTTATAAAATTATCTTTTTTTTAAGTAATCAAATATTTTAAGCAATCAATTAAATATAATATATGATAAACATCTAATATTTTTACTTGTAAAATTTATAAATATTTTAAGAAATCAAATATAATATTGTTAAAGCTTATAAATATCTTTATTATTTACCTTTGTAAAAATAAAACACATATAATATTCTTATTTCATATATCTTTACTAGTAATCTTATGATTGTATCTAATATATATATAATGTAATAAATGATAATTATACATTGTATAGTCTTGTTTTGATCATCTTTATCTTATAAAATTATATATATATATATTTTAAGTAATTAAATATTTTAATTTATCAAATAAATTATAATCAATGATAAATATCTTTGTTTGATTCAAAGCGCAATAGTTTTTATTATTAAAATTTATAAATATCTTTAATATTTATTTTTGAAAATAATGCACATTTAATATTTTTAATTCTTTTATTTGCAATATTAATCTTATGATTGTCTGTCTCTAATATTTATGATTTATGAAATGATAATTGTCTGGACTCAAATATGAGTCAACCCATCAAAATTCGACCCGACCCGACCCATTAAGTTAACCTGTAACTAATTGAATCCAATCTGTCAAATTGTACGAAATGACCTCTCCCATTAACTTAACTCGAAACAACTTAGACATAGCGAGACTAACCCGTTATATTACATGAAATAACTTGAACTGGCTGAAGCCACCTAATCATGTGAACTAGAAAATAACTTGAAACCAACCTGACCCTACTAGTCAAGTTAACCAAAAATGATCTGAATATGAGTTTTCTTAACTCGAACCCGACTTGACCCGATAAATTAACCCGAAATGACCTGGAATCAAAATGACCCAACCAAGACCCGACAAATTGACCCAAAATGTCCTGACCTGACCCAACAAATTGACTCGAAATGACCCAAAACTGAAATGACCTAACCCGAAACCAACCCGACTAGAAAATTGACCCGAAATGACCCAATCCCGAAATGAACCGACCCGACAAATTGAATGACCCGAAATGACCCAACTCGACCTGAAAAAGTCAAATGACCCGACCCGCTATGACTCAGCCCGAACCTGACCCGCTCGACCTGATTGCTACCTCTAACTGTGACACCATATGAGTCAGAGCCAGACCGTTCCATCGGCAAATAATAGTGGCCAGGTGCTAGGTGCCTTGGAGACCGATACATCGGCATGTAATAGTGGTCAGGTGCGTATTGCTCTATATGTTTCCTATCTACTAGCTATAATAGTGGGGTATTCACATGGATATAAATTTAAGAGATAATGATTAAATAGTGATTAATTAATGGCTTAAGGCCCAAAAGTATTGATTTTCCGTTATGACCTATTAATGTGACATGAGTATGGTTTTAGTCCTTGTCTTTGCTTGGATATGTGATGGGTTTGCTAAGTGTACATATTTTGTTTTATGCATTTCTTATTGTATGAGGTGTGGCCTCATGTATTAGTCCGCATGTTATCATTCCATATAGTTTTCATATTATGTGTTGCATGTGTGCTTGTCCTTTAATTTGGTTTAAAGGGGTTATTCAGTACCATAGTACTGAAGGGTTCCATTCGTGAGCCCTCACCTATTCAATGGGTAGTGTCCCTTGCAGGCCCATTACAGGTGCTACTCAAGTCGACATTAGGTAATAGTGTAAGGATCATCCGGGAATAATTCAGGGTTTTCCCTTTTAACCTTTTATCCTTTGCTAAAATGATATTTGTTGTTGTATCCACTAGTAGTGGGTCTTATTCTTGTAAAGTATTTATCACGCTACTCTGATTAAAATAAAGTTTGATTCTGGGAAAATTATATTGTGATCTTTTAGCATTAGCACTTGGTATTGGAATGGTAGGAGAAAACTGGTCTGGTACTAAGTGTGGTGGTAATATCCCTGAAATTCACAGTTTTTTCTTTTTTGCTTCCACTATCTTTTTAAATAAAATGAAATTTTGTAGAAGTGAATTTGGGGGTGTTATAGATATACTCATGGGAAAATTTGGCAAGTGCTTTCTTAGCCAAATATTTTATAGCATCATGTGTCATGGTACTCAGAAAGAGGATTACTAAGATCTAGCAAGAGAGTAACGAATCATTCCATGCATACTAGAATAGGTATAAGGTCTTGCTATCATAGTGCCCATAACAGGAGATAAGGGAAGAAAATTTGTTGCACTACTTCTATGAGGGTCTCACTACATTTTAAAGGATGTTGGATGCAACAAGTGGTGGTGCTTTTACGGATAAATATCCCATTTTGGCACAAGCCCTGTTAAAGAACTGAGCCTCCACTGCACAACAATACAATGGTCTTTCTACTCATGCAAGAGTAAATGAGGTAATTGTAAATCAATTTGATGATAGACTTAACCAACTCACTACTCTTGTTTCACAAATTGCAACAGCTACTGGAGCTATTACCACATGTGGAGTGTGTTCAATAATAGGACATCCAAGTGAGAAATGCCTACACATGATGGGAGAAGAAGACCATGCACAAGTAAATTCTATTAGATATTCAAATACTTATTATCCAGGTTTGTGCGACCATCCTAATTTTTGTTGGAAAGATAATAATGATATTCTTAATCCTTCAGATTTTAACCAAGTGAGAGATTGAGTTCAAAAAACCACAAGGAGGATCTTCTTAATCTCAAGATACAACCATTGATAAATATGAAAAGATGTTTGAGTTGCTGACTAATGGACAGAATTAGCTGATACATAGTTAAATAGACATGGACAAGAGAGTGCTGAATATTGAGAGGCGAATGAGAGAAGTGGTCACTAAGTTAAATTAATTACATGATTTAGGAAAATTACCTAGTAACATCACACCCAATCCGAAGGACAATTTTGAATCAACTAATGCAATGGTGACTAGGAGTGGTAAATCATGTGAGAATAATTCAACCAAAAATAAGGAGAATCTGGAGCCTTTAGAAGAAGACCCCACTAAAAAAGAGGAGCAGAGCATGAAGAAGTAAGATAATAAAAGTAGGAACCGACAAACGATTGATTGATTCGCTAGTGAACTAAAATCTGAGAGTTTTCTGAATGGTAAATCCTCTTCCATACCAAATAGCATTGTTACTAACCTTATTTATGCTTCTCCTTTTCCACACAGGTTATCCAAATCAAAGAAAGATGAGAGTGATCAAGTAATTTTGGATATGTCCAAGAAGGTATAGGTCAACATTCCACTCCTAGAAGCTATTAAGCAAGTGCCCAAATCTGCAAAATTTTTAAAGGAGTTATGCACCACAAGGAAGAGATTGCTGGAGAAGGAAGTAGTTAAAATGAGCGAGCAATTATCTGAGGTAATACAAAGGAAATTACGTCTAAAGTGTAAGGACCCTAGGAGCTTTCCTCTCTCATGTGTGATTGGCAACAACATGTTTGAAAATTCCATGCTAGACTTAGGTACATCCATTAATGTTATTCCATATCCTATTTATGCATCATTAGGTCTAGGAGAGCTTAAGAAGAATAATGTTATCATTTAACTTGTCGATTGCTCTAATGCATTCCTTAAGGGGCTTGTAGAGGATGCTCTTATGCAGATTGGTACACTCATATTTCTGGTGGGCTTCTACGTTTTGGATATGGAGGAGAGTAGCTCAAGTCCAATGCCATTGCTCTTGGGAAGGCCTTTCATGAGAATTGCTCTCACAAAGATAGATGTTCATACGGGTTCTCTTATTATGAAGTTTGATGAAGAAGTCATAAACTTCATCATTTTTTAAGCCATGGATGATAATTCTTGTTATACCATTGATACCATTGATCTTTTAGCGTAGGATTACCTTGAGGAGGATGATGAAGATCCATTGGCAGTCACTTTTATGCAAAGATGAGGATTAAATGAGAAAGGGGAAAACACTTCATTGGAAGGGATAAAGGCGATGCTTTCTCCACATCTTATGTAGATCATAGCACATATGGAGGCAAACCCTCCATATTGGTATGGATCCCCTCCTATTTCAATTCCTTTAGCTAGTAATAAGCCGGTACCTTCTGTGATTCATGCTCCCACATTAGAGCTCAAGCTATTGTTGGATCATTTTAAGTATGCATACTTAGGAGACAAAGAGACCCTTCCAGTGATCATATCTTCAAAGTTGACCGAGGAGCAAGAAATCAAGTTCTTGGAAGTCCTTAAAGCTCACAAAATAGCTATTGGATGGACATTAGCAAACATAAAAGGGATAAGCCCTACTATGTGTGTGCATCGCATACTTCTTGAAGAAGGAGCTAAGCTAACTCAGGAACCTCAACTTAGAATTAATCCTCCTATGATGGAGGTAGTAAAGAAGGAAATCATTAAGCTCTTAGATTGTGGAGTTATCTAACCGGTTTCAGACTCTAAATGGGTGGTACCTAAAAAGTCGGGGGTCACGATAGTAAAAAATAAGGAGAATGAGATAGTTCCTCATAGAATAGTAACCGGGCATCTGGTATGCCTTGATTACAGGAAGTTAAATGTCACAACAAGGAAATATCACTTTCTTCTACCATTTATTGACCAAATGTTGGAGAGATTGGCTGATTATTCATATTACTACTTCCTTAATGAGTATTCCAGTTACAACTAAATTCACATAGCAAAGGAGGATCAAGAGAAGGCAAGTTTCACATGTCCATTTTGCACATTTGCTTATTAACATATGCCTCTTGGCTTGTGCAATGCCCCTAGTACATTCCAAAGATGTATGGCTCTGACTTTATAGAGAAGATTATTGAGGTTTTTATGGATGATTTTAGTGTTTTTGGTAGTACTTTTGATTATTATTTCGATAATCTAAATTTAATCTTGAAAAGATGTGAAGAAACTAACCTTGTACTTAATTGGGAAAAATGTCATTTCATAGTAACACAAGGAATTATACTCGGTCACATTTTCTCATCTAGGGGGTTAGAAGTTGATAAAGCTAAGATCGATGCTATGTATTACTTACCCTCTCCCACTTGTGTGAGAGAGGTGCATTATTTTTTTTAGACATGTAGGGTTTTATAGACGATTCACTAAGGACTTCTCTAGCATTGCACGTCAATTGACATACCTTTTGCAGAAGAATGTGCCTTTTGATTGGAGCAAGGAGTGCTAGAAAGCTTTCAATGAGCTTAAAAAGCTCTTAACAGCAACTCTAGTGATGCCACCTCTAGATTGGGTCCTACCATTTGAGATAATGTACAATGTCTTTGACTATGCAATTGTTACAGTCTTGGGCCAATGAAAGGATAAAAAGCCTTACATTATTTACTATGCTTCCAAAACTATTAATGATGCTTAGTAGAATTACATCACTATTGAGAAGGAATTGTTAGCTGTAGTATTTACTCTTGAAAAATTTAGATCATATTTACTTCAAAGTAAAGTTATCATTTTTACAAATCATGCAGCATTGAAGCATTTATTATTTAAAAAGGAAGTAAAACCTCGGTTAATAATATGGATTCTATTGCTACAAGAGTTTGGCGTAGAGATAAAGGATAAGAAAGGGAGTGAGAATGTAGTGCCCGATCATTTGAGGCACATGATTTAGGATAGTGAACCCATACCCTTAGAAGAGAACTTCTTAGATGAGCAGCTCTTTGGGATACAGGTAAGTACACCATGGTTTGCTGATATAGTAAACTATCTTGTGAAACATAAGCTACCCACTAACATGCCATGATCTGTGAGAAATAAAATTAGAAAGGAGGCATACCAATATGTTTGGGATGATCCCTATTTGTGGAAATTCGGTATTGGTGGTATAATTAGGAGATATGTCCTTGACTTAGAATTCGAGCATATTCTAGTACATTGTCATACATTACATTATGGAGGAATTTTGGTCCTAAAAAGACCTCTTTCAAGGTTCTTGAAGCGGGTTTTTATTGGCCTACACTATTTAGCGATGCCAATGCTTACTGCATGAGATGTGGTAGATGTCAGAGATCAGGAAATATTGGTCCTAAAGACCAAATGCCCTTAACCTCTATTATAGTCATAGACATTTTTGACAAGTGGGGCATTGATTTTATGGGACCTTTTCCATATTCTAAGGGCTATCTCTATATTCTTCTTACAGTAGATTATGTATCGAAATGGGTGGAAGCGATTGCCACTCGTACTAATGATTCTCCTGTTGTTGCGAGTTTCCTCTAATCTCATATATTCTCTTGGTTTGGTATGCCTAGAGTAATCATTAGTGATAGATTCTCACACTTTTGTAATAGGATGATTGAAGCCTTTATACACAAGTATGGGGTGACACATAAAGTCTCTACACCTTATCATCCTCAAATTAGTTGGAAAGCCAAAGTTTTTAACCGATAAATAAAGAAGATACTAGAGAGGACTGTGAGCCAAAATAAAAAAGATTGGAGCCAAAGGATAGATGATGCTTTATCGACTTATAGGATAACCTTTAAAACGCCCATAGGCATGTCTCCCTTTCAGCTTGTTTATGGAAAGGCATCCCATCTACTTGTGGAGCTTAAACACAAGGCATGATGGGCTATGAAGAACCTGAACATAAGTATATACTTTGTTGGAATGCATAGGAAGATACAAAATTATGAATTAGAAGAAATAAGGGATGATGCATTTGGCTATGGTATATAAGGAGAAGATAAAAGCTTTCCATGATAAGATGATTCATGAAAAGTCATTTGATGTGGGATAAAAAGTGCTACTCTACCATTCATATCTTTGCTTATTTTTAGGTAAGTTATGTTCTAAATGGTTAGGCCCTTTTCTTGTTACTCATGTTTTTCCTCATGGTGTCATACAGATCAAAAGTGAGAGGATAGGAAATGAATTCAAAGTTAACGGTCACAGGCTTAAACCCTAATATGAAGCATTCATAGAGAATAGCGTTGAAGAGGTGTAGTTACAAGAAGCACCCACCTTGAAGGAGTAAAACCAAGATTATGTCAAGCTGAAGACATAAAAACAAGCGCTACTTGGGAGGCAACCCAATGTGATAAGAGAGTTTTCTACCCTCCAGTTATTTATTAGTTTGTATCTCTATCCTTTAAATTACATGTTCCCTTAGTTGTTCACACATGGAGGACAATGTGTGATTTATGTGTGGGGGTGTGTGTGTTTTATGTATTTGCATGAAAAAATAATTTAATTATGTGTTTTCATTAAATAAAAAATATATATAAATAAAAATTGAAAAAATTATTATAATTTTTTTTAGTGTTTTTAGAGTCATAGGAGTCCTTAAATAGTTAATGAAGAGTATGTCTTTGAAATCTAACGAAAAGAGGGTCATAAAATTGAGATAAAGCAAGTAGAGATTTTTTTATGTGTTACTTTTGATATAGGAAACACATATCTACGTATCTAAATATGAATAGAGAAAGAATATGTATGATTTTCTAACCACCGACATGGCATGTTGAGATTCATCATATTCATCAGTGAGCTTTTGAACCATATATACCTTCTTTTTTCTAAGCAAATTTACATGAAATTATCTACCTTTTTTGGCTTTAAAGTTTCTTTGCAAACCTCATATATATCTAATAGCTTTGATCAAATTACTTGCCATAGCTCTTGTAATGGAGTCTAGAGACTACTAGAACTTACTCTTGTACTAGTCAAAACTCATAGTCAAAACATGATCTGATTGAGAAAATGATAAAGGCACATTAAGCTTTTCTACCACATGACCAAATAGCTTAACCCTAATTTGTGTATATATGATATACGCCCCATATAATCCTTTTGAGTCTATACATTGAATATATATTTTTCTTCATTACCCATATTAAATAACCTCCGGGCTTTATCCTTACCCTTGCTTAAAGCTAATAGAAGGAAATCAAATTGTTATGGATATAGAGAGTAGTTGTGTATGTGAGGGTATATGAAGGAAATATATCTATTTATGAAAAAAAGGGATTGGTTATGTTTAGTGGATGAATATATTAAAAAAATGAATGAAAAAAATACAAAAAATAATGAAAATTGAAAAAAAAAAGAAGAGAAAAATGTTAGGATATAAGGAAGAGAGGGAGTTATGGAAATAATGTTGAGGAATTTCTATTCATGTTCTAGTTTGGTGTTAAGGTGGATATGTGTATCATTGATCATTGATGTGGAGTTGAAGTTATATTTCATCTAATTATCCGATTCCACTAGCTTTTGACCTCTTTAGCACCACATTCCTAGAATACTCTATACCCTTCTTTACCTTAAACCCCACTACAACTAATAAGTAAGTCCTATTTGATTCTTGAGATGAGATTCCTTTTATCTGATGGAGATTATTCACAAGAGTTAAGTAGACGGTTCGGTCTATTTGGCAGGTTTTTGATATCTTTTATGAGGTTTTATCTGTAAGAACATGTGCCTTCTTTGTTTATATATGTAAGTTATTTGTTATCTTTATTATATTATCTCACATGCCTTATTCATTTGTAGCCATGAATCTAAGAGAAAAAAATAGAGGTTATTTATAGTAAGGATAGATCTTGATATGACTAAGGCATGGTAGATCTTCATCCATAATATTGATCTATCCATACCTATCATGTTTATGTGTGAACCATATGTTGAAATTGATCCTTTAAATCTTCTAATGCCGAATCTTGATTGATTGATAATCTTAATGTACGAAAGTAAAAGATTTTGAGACATAAATGGATAAGGATATTAGGTGTGGTTTTATTATTTATCTTTTTCTTCGTGTGTGATTTTGTGGGTATATTATCTCCGAAACCCTCACGAGACCTTACTTGTCCTCTATGGGTGACCTAGGGGTTTAATGAAATACCCCAAAACCTAATTTTAAGGATTATAGCTAAATCAGAATTTATTTAGAAATTTATTAAATAATTTTTTTTATTAAAATAAAAGAAAATTAATTAGGGCAAATCCAGAAGTAATTTATAAGTATTTTAATTAGGAGAAATTTAGGTATTTTAGCTAATTAAAGATTTTATTTTAAAAATTAATTAAATAAATTATTTTATTTAAAATAAGAAGGAGAAAATAGCTCCAAATTAATATGAATTTTATAAATAATGTAATTGAAGAAAATTAGGGTGTTTTGCTAATTTAAATGGAATTTATGAAAAGCCTTTTAAAAATCCTAAATTATCCTAAAAAGAAAATTTAAAATTATTTTATTTAAATATTATCATTTTTAAGTTTCCAAAATATTCAAATTAATTTAAATATCTAACCTACCTATTTTTCTCTTTTCCTTTTTTCCTTTTTTTCTTTCTTTCTTTTTCTTCTTTCTTTTTCTTCTTTACCTCGACTTGGGTAGTCCAGGGTCACGTCATTTTTCCTTCTTTCGGCTGGTCCAGTTCTCCCCTCCCCTTTTCTTTCTTTCTTTTCCTCTAGACCACCAGTCCAGTCCCCCTTTCTTTTTCTTCCCCAGCCTCGTCGCAGCCTGCAATTTCTTCCCTGATCGGCTCCTTCATTTCCTCCGACTATGTCCAGTTGACTAGCCAGTTCTTCCCTTCTCTACCCCCTGATTTGCCGACCATTTCTCCCCATCCACTTCTCCCCCTCTTCTCACAGGATCTCCTCTCTCTCTCTTGCGCACAACTTTAGCCCATTTGAATTTTTCGCCGGCCAACCATTACCGGTCGGTGCCTTCACCCCCTGCCCTATCCTCCCTTCTTCCTTTCAATCTTATCTCCTGCCTTAGCCTATAAATATCCCCAAACTAGCCTAAGCTCAAGCTTCTTTCCCCAAAACCCAAAAATCATCCCTTTTTGCCGCCGCCCTTTCAGATGATATCTCCGTCGCCATCGGCCAATGCCGCCACCAACTTCGCCTACCTAATACTTCCCTGCATTGTCCTCTACCCAACTGAACCTCCCATATCCCTCGATTTTCCTTGCATAAGCCACCCCGACTGTGTAAAGTTTGCTTCCCAATCAACCAATTTCTCCACCTCCGCCGCCCTTCGCACCACCCTTAGCCACCACTTTCGTCGCTGCTGCCACACCTTTCACCTCCCAAACTGTATTGCAGACTTTCCTCTACCTTACCCTACCTTTGTTTTCCTCTCCCTCCCTCTCCTCCTCTCTTTCTCTTCTTCTCCCCATTCAGCCACCACCGCCGCCGCCGTGCGGTGCCACCATTGGCTGCGCCGCCACCCTCATTCAACTCCTCTCCCTCTAGGCAGTCTTAAACACCCAACCCCCACCTTCATTCTCTCTATCCTTTTTCCAACATTCAAATTTTTCCCTTTTCTTCCCTTTTTCTAGCCACCGTCGGCGCCGCCTGTCATCACCAGTCTAAGGTTGA
Organism: Tamarix chinensis; assembly: GCA_030549775.1. Taxonomy (NCBI): domain Eukaryota; kingdom Viridiplantae; phylum Streptophyta; class Magnoliopsida; order Caryophyllales; family Tamaricaceae; genus Tamarix; species Tamarix chinensis. Next base: position 85,874,638 of record CM060176.1, read on the forward strand.
ACCCTAAACCCTCTCAACCCTTTTCCCCTATTTAATTAAGTTAATTTTAATTTTATTTCAATTTTAACCTATTATTCGAATATTTTTATTATTATTATAGTTATTATGTATTGATATTATTATTATTATTAAGTTCAATATTATTAGTATTATTATTTCTTATTAGGGATGACCCTATTTGGCTAAGTATATTATTAGTATTAGTATTATTAATATTATTAGTATTATTATGACTTTTATTTTATTTATTATTGTTATTATTATTATTATTTTGAAATTGTTATTATTATTTCATTATTATTATTACAATTATTTTGCTATTAGTGTTGTTGTTGTTGTTGTTGTTGCTATTATTATTATTCTTGTTATTGTTATTATTATTATTATTATTATTATTATTATTATTATTATTATTATTATTATTATTTTCATTGTTAGTATTATTATTCTGTATAGGGGTGAAACTCTATTGTGCCTATTTTGAATTGTAGTAGTAGTATTCTAAGTATAAAGTCTTATTATTATTATTATTATTATTATTATTATTATTATTTTTATCATTAGCATTTATTATTATTATTATTATTATTTATTTTACTAATGTTATTATTGGTATTATTTTGGTAAATGGGTTGAAGCCCTTATTTCACTATGTTTTTGAGTAATGACCTTTTTATTATTATTGTTACTATTATTATTATTCTTGTTAATATTAACATTGATATTATTTTTAGTATATTTGCTATTATTAATTTAATATCATTATTATTATTATTAGGGTAAAGTCTTCAACCTTATATTATCAACTTTTACAATATTACTATTATTTCTTATATCTTTAGCAAGATAGTAATTGGTTAATGTCATTTTTATTAATATGTTATTATTTTATCAAAAACTTAGTCTTAGAATAAATTAGTAAATAAGAGTATTTTTGATAGGAGGGAATCTAATTTTAGTTTTTCCCTCATATAGGTGATACCAGTCAAAGCCTTAAGGAGGCATAGGAGTGTACTCTAAGACCGGTGTCGTTTTAGGTAAGGGTGTTACTAAGGCCTTATATGTGTTGATGTGCATTATATGCCTTATATGCTATTCATCTTATGTTTATGATTATGATCATCTTGTATGTGGTATGACATGGAGTTGAAGCATGTTCTTGTGTTGTTATATGGCATGTGTATTAAGTATATGTGATGAAATATTGTGGTATGTGATGATTGGTTTGTAACCCTTTAGACATGCATGTGAGGATGTATAAAAGTGGTATTGTGTGGGAAAAGGGTTGAAAATGAAAAATGGGAAATGTGTTGACCAAAGGGGAGTAAGTTGACTAAAGGGGAAATGAGTTGACCTAAGTATTTTAATGATCCATGAGTAGAAGAATAAAATGAAAAATTTAGGGTTTCGTGTGAGAGAATATAATTGATGGTTTTATATGGGAGAATATAATCTATGATTTTGTGTGGGAGGATTTAATCTATGGTGTAACATGGGAGAATCTAATCTATAGTGTAACATACGAGGATCTAATTTATGGCTTGTATGAATTGAATTTAGGGTTTTGTATGGAGAAACCTTGGGTTTTGTGTGGATTGAATTTAGGGTTTTGTATGAAGGAATCTTGGATTTTGTATGAAAGAAATTAGGATTTTATATGGATGGATCTAGGTTTGCATGGTTGAATCTAGGGTTTCACGTGGAAGCTTAGGGTTTGTATGAAAAATTTGAATGGTTGCATGGGATGTGTAACGTTTGCATGGGCATGAAATTTACGTATGAAAAGTTGATTTGGGGTGTGAGGAAGGTAATGTAAGTGTTGTTTGGGTGTTTGAACACTTTGGATGAAAATAGTATGTGGAGCAATATAAGGTTACGTAGGAGACCGAGCTAGGGTTCGTATGGACAATTAGGGTTTGGTGTGTCTGTTTAGGGTTTTTATGTATCATGTATATTTGGTGATTAAAGTGTAATTATGAGGATGGAATTTATGAGTTGTGGTATGTGGAGTGTTAAAATGACCTAGGTTGCGTGAAGTGGAGTAAGATGGGCCACTGAGGCCTAAATTAGGGTTTCTGGGGAAAAACCGTAAAGTAAGGAAATAAGTGGACTTGGAAGTGGGTAGTAGTAGGCCTTGACCCCATATTTTGGTGTTGGAATTCTTGTGTGAGTTTGAAGTATAGAGGAAGGGTTGTTGGGTAAGATAGGAGGTGCAGGGTTCTCATGATATGATATGGGTAGGTTGGAGGATAAGTGTAAAGGGAGAGATTCATGCATGTCTAGGATAAAGCTCTGAATAAGACACCGTAATACATTAATCATTTAAAAAGGAAGATTGTTGAGCTGGGCCCAAACCGATCCACCGGTGAATAATAGTGGTTAGGGCATGATGTCCTATATGTGACTGGTCCACCGGTAATAATAGTGGTCAGGCTTTGTACATGTGTGTTTCCTATCCATCGGCTATAATAGTGGTGGATTCCATGCTCAATAAAACCAAACATATTTGTACTAAGATATGGGAAAGACACTAAGTACTTACATTGGAACATCATGAGAGTCGGAGCTAGACCGGTCCATCGACGAATAATAGTGGTTAGGAGCTTTATGTCCTTTATTTTTGTGGTCCACCGAATATAATAGTGGTCAGGAGCTTTATGCCCTATATTTTTTGGTTCACTGGATATAATAGTGGTCAAGAGCTATGTGCCTTGTATGTATCCGGTGCACCGGCTATAATAGTGGGGTTCTCGTTCTCGCATGTATTTGATAAAATGTATGGTGTGAAATGAGTTCTAATCAGATATTAATTAAATAATTAATTTGGACTATAAATGGGCCTTTATGTATCTACCCGAATGATTGTTTAATATTACATTATCATATTGGACTATATGCTTCTTTATTTCTTTTGCATTATTTATGTGATTTTCATGTGTTGGCCTTAGTGCACAGTTACCTTACTCAGTATGTAGCGTACTGATCACCCTTTTCATGGGTACTACTCATTCCCACGAGTAGTAGGCCCTTCCGACTTTGTGCAGGTGGGCGAGACATCATGCAGAGCTTACATCCCAAGTCAAATTTTCATACGTAAACTTCACCCCATGCAGATTTTATACATCCCATGCAACCTTTCAAACTTTTCATGCAAAAACCCTAAAACTCCCATGTGAAACCCTAATTTCACCCATGCAAACCCTAGATTTCTCCATGCAAATCCTAGATTCCTCATATTCCTCCATACAAAACCTAAGATTCATCCATACCAAACTTTAGATTCAATCCGTACAAAACCCTAGATTCGATTCCCCATACAAAACTATAGATTATATTCTCCCGTACGAAACCCTAGATTCTCCCATGCAAAGTCGTATACTCTCCCATGCACAACCATAGATTCTCCCACTCTTTTATTTTATTTAAAACCCCCTTTTTATTCATCCATTCATGTATCATTAAAATATTTAGGTCAACTCACATCCCTTGGTCAACTTATTCCCCTTTGGTCAACTTACTCACCTTGGTCAACTTATTCCCCTTTTATCAACTTACTCCCATTGGTCAACTTCTTTCCTTTAGTTAACTTACTCCTTTTTAGTCAACTTATTTCCCCATTTTCCTTTTTTCAACCTTTGCCCCTAGACAATCCCACCAATCACATTAAACATCTTCACATGCATGTCTTAAAGGGTCACAACACATTACATCACATTCCACAATATTTCGACACATATACATATCAACATATACAATAAGAAGGCACATAATCATACCTTAACTCCAAGCTGATCCATACATAAAATAGTCAACATAAACTAGTCAACTAATAGCACATGATACACAACATGACATTATACAAGGCATCCAATCATATAAGACACATAAACACTCATAAGGCCTTAGTTACACCCTTACCTATAATGACACGGGTCTTGGAACATGCTCCTACACCTCTTTAGGGCTTCGACTGGTCTCACCTATATATGAGGGAAAAAATAAAGATTAGATTCCCTCCTATCAAAATACTATTATTTACTAATTTATTCTAAGACTAGGTTTTTGATAAAATAATAACATATTAATAAAAATGACATTAACTAGCTACTAATTTTGCTAAAGATATAAGAAATAATAGTAATATTGTAAAAGTTGATAATATAAGGCTTGAAGATTTTACCCTAATAATAATAATAATAATGGTACTGAAAATAATGATAATAATAATAATAATAATAGTAATAATAATAATAATAATAATAATAATAACAATAATAAATAATAACAATAATAACAATAACAATAACAATAATAATAATAATATGGTTTGAAATAAATGGTGGAATAAGGGCTTCGACCCTTCACTAAAATAATAATAATAATAATACCAATAATACGAATAATAATAATAATAATAATAATAATAATAATAATAATAATAATAATAATAATAATAGTAATAATAATATTGATAAAACCATAATAATATTGCAAAATAATAATAATCATAATGGTAATAATAATAATGATAATAATCAAAGATAAAATGAAGTAGGGTGTTGACCCTATATTGAATAAATAATAGAACTAATAATAATAATAATAGAAATAATAATAATAAAAACTAATGGTAATAATAATATTAATAATAATAATGCTAATAAGACATGATATTAATAATACTACTACTAAAATTCGAAATAGACATAATAAGGTCTCAGCCCTATATAAAATAATAATACTAACATTGAAATTAATAATAATAATAATAATAATAATAATAATATTGAAATAAAGGAAATAAAATAAATAAAGATTATATAAATAGTGAAAAAGGTTGAGAGAGTTTAGGGTTCCACCTTGGGTCAGTGGTGATAGGCGGCACCAACGATGGTACATGATGGTTGTGGCAGTGGCTGGAAAAAGTGAAGAAAAGAGGAAAAGTTGGATACTGGGAAAAGGAGAGGTAGAATGAATGTGGGAGTTGGGGTGTTTAGGGTTGCCTAGGTGGAGAGGAGTAGAATGAAGGTGGTGGCACAACTAAAGGTGGCGGCGCATGGCGGCGACGGTGGTGGTCAAAAATGAAAGAAGGAGAGAAAGACAGGAGGAGGGGAAGAAAGAGGAAAAGAAAGGTAGGGGAAAGTAGAGGGTGGTCTGCAGAACATATTGGGAGGTGTAGGAGGTAGTGGTAGCGGTGGAATTGGTGGTTAATGGCGGTGTGAAGGGCGGCAGATGAGGAAGAAGGGGTTGGTCGAGGAGGCTACTTTGGACAACCAGGATGGCTCGTGCAAGGAGAATCGTAGGAGAAGGGTGGTGTAGTTAGTTAGAGGGCGGTGCAGGGAGGACTTAGGTGGGTAGAGTAGGCGGCGAAGTTCGCCGATGGCAGCAAAAGAAGTGTCTGAAGTGGCAGCGGTGCACAGGAGTGATTTTGCTAGGTTGCGGGAAAAAGTCTCGAGATCAGTCTAGTTATGGGTATTTATAGAGTTTAAATGAGAGGGTAAGTTCTATGGGTCGGTGAGGGAATATGGCAGGTAGGGTTAGGGTCACCAGCGATGATAGTTGGCCTATGGAATTTCAAAAAATGTGGTAAGGTAGTGGTTGGCTGGGAGAGGGGAAATCGTGCATGAGAAGAGGGGAGAGTGGTTGGCAAAATGGTCGACGGATCAGCGAGAGAAGATAGAGCGAGAATGACTGGTTAAACGATGAGATTAGCGGCGTGATTCTTGGAGGTGTTTGGTAACGGAGTTGCAGGCGCGAACAGCTGAGGCCTGTGGAAGAAGAAGGATGGGGCAGAATGGCCGGTCTTGGGAGAAAGAAAGAAAAGAAAAGAAGGGGAGACGACTGGGCGAGGGGGGAAACTTAACAAAACGTGGCATTTAGGAGACGGGATGCATCGAAGGAAGAAAGAAAAGGAGCGTTTGGGTTGCGGCAGGAGAAAAAGGAAAGAAGGGAAGCGGGCCACGGGAAGCCCAGTTCACCGAAGAAGAAAAAGAAAAGAAGGAAAAGAAGAATTGGGCAGTGGACGAACCCAAACTGGGAAGGAGAAAGAAAATAAAAGAAGAAGAAAGAAAAAGGAAGAAAGAACATGAAAAAGGAAAAAGGGACAAAGAAAAATAGTGAGTTAGGTTAATTAAATTAATTAGGATATTTGGGATATTTAAAAGTAAGAATATTTAAATAAAAAAATATTTAATTTCCTTTTTAGGCTAATTTAGGGTTTTTAAAAGATTTTTCCTAAATTCCTTTTAATTAGCAAATCACTCTAATTTTCTCCAATTAAATTACTTATAAAATTCTTATTAATTTGGCCCTATTTTCTCCTTCTTATTTTAAATAAAATAATTTATTTAATTAATTTCTAAAATAAAATCCTTAATTAGCTAAAATACCCAAAATTTTCCTAATTAAATATTTATTAATTTTTTTCTTTATTTTCCATAATTAATTTCCTTTTATTTTAATTAAAAGAATTTATTTAACTAATTTTTCTAATAAAACCTTATTTAACTATAATTCTTAAAATTTGGATTTTTGAGGCATTTTAGTAGGTGGTTGTTTAGGTGGTGACGGTGGGAGTTAGTGGCAGCGAAATGAAATTAGGGGAGGAGGTGAAGGGGGGAAATAAGGCTCGGCAGGGAGGTGAGGGAGCTTGAGGCAAGAGAACAATGATGAGGAGAGAAGAAGAAAAAGAAGAGGGAGAGGAGGAGGAGGAGGAGGAGGAGGAGAAGAAGAAGAAGAAGAAGAAGAAGAAGAAGAAGAAGAAGGGAAAGAAGGAAAGGTAGGTCGGTTGGGCGGGGAGAAAGGAAGAGGAGTAGGTCGGCCTGTGTGCCTGAGGGAGAGGGAAAGCAAGGAGGGGCATTAGGTTGGCCTAATTGGGGGGAAGAAAGGAAAGAAAAAGAAAGAGGGGGAGACAGGCTGGACACGTGAGGGGGAGGAAGGGAATGGGGTAGTGGCCTAGCATGAGGGAGGAAGGAGATTCACAGGCTTGATGGCCCGAAGAGGAAAAAGAAGAAAAGGAAAAAAGAAGGAAAAGAAAAAGGAAAATGAAAAAAGGGAGAAAATAAAATAAAATTATTTTTTGGAATAATGGCATTTAATATTTTGATAGATAAATTAATTTACTAATTTTATTTATTAGCATTTAATATTTTTAGTTTAAAAAGGATAATTTTAGAATAAATTTTGGTTTGAAAATTTATTTAAATAAAATGAGTATGATAAAATAATAAAATATTTATTTTACTTTATTAAATATTCATATCCATTTTTATATACTCAAAAATCCACAAAATAATTCAATTAAATAAATTTAAAATAAAGTTATCCCAAATGAGGGTTATTTATTAAATTATAGGTTTTAATTTTTTTTGGGTATTATAGGAACTCTCTAAGGTTATGGATATTGTTGAATTGATTTGGTGCCTTAAGCTTGAGATTAGCTCCTCCGTATACCACAACTAAGACAAGCCACCTTTTTACCCTCATAATCCTCTCCTGGATGATCTACTCTCTAACTCTTGCAATGGTAATGCCTCTCCTCAAAATTTCCCTTAGACTAACCTTTTGATCGAGGTGTTAACCGCATACTTCTATCATACTTAGGTGGTATGCTACCTCTAGAGTAAGACTTCTTCTTAACACCAATATGTTGGTGACTCTAAAACTTTTTCTTAGCCCCTAATTAGGCAGTTCTAGCCTAAATGACCTAAGAAGCCTCCAAGGCTTACTCGTACATCCAAACCATGTCTAGCATGGAAACTCCTACCAACAACTTTTGGTATCTGACCCCCAAACCAATATTGAAATGGTGGACCTACATCACCTTGTTTAACTCCACTTAGGAGCGAATTAGACCAAGTCTATAGTATTTTGTAATACTCTTCCATCGACATGCCCCATAACAAAATGCCATAAATTTGTTGTACTTCTTCATATAAAGTTGAGTGGGCTAGAATATGGTTCGAAGTGCCTCAAGGAAGGGCCCCTTAATAGTAGGTTCTACACCCCTACACTAGACACTTCCCCACCATATGTCTACTTCACCCCTCAAATAATACACAACCACATTTACCCTTTTATCCAATGGGAAACCATACGTAGTAAAGGTCTTCTCCATAACTCTGACCCATCTCTTTATGATGATTGGGTCAGTAAACCTTGCAAAAGCAGAAAACTAACAAATACTTACAAAAAATAGGGTGTTACCACCGCACCTAACATAGGATAAGTAATAACTGTTTGTCTCATGTTAGATACAAGGCTAAGAACTAAACCAACCAAAACCAAATTAGAGTGCACTAAAACACATTACAAAAATAATGAAAGAAAGACTTCCAATTACAAGGCCTCAATGGTCCGTAATATTCAAATACAAAAAGAAAATTAAGTCAAAGTACATGATCTCAAATTACAAAAACAAATGTATGGTGTAGCTCTAAACTCTAGTCTGTTAAGGACTTCTCGAAAGTCTCTAGATGTCTATGCTCTTAGAACCCATTCCCAACACAAGGTTGGCCAACTATCCTCAGAAACCTAGACATAGCCCTCTATTTATAGGAATGAGAAGGTGGTCGAGCAAGAGGGGACATCAATACGCTTCATACTGAGTAAGCCAAGGTACCTCCCCAATGAACTCACCAACACACAAGATTCTAGCATAATAACAAAGTCATGCTAACATATTTCATGCATATTTCGTATAAACAAGATTCATACTTCATCATGGTCACATCAGGAATAGGAAGTTCATACCATACATGACTCATCATGCTTGACAATATAGCACAACATCATAGATGGCAATATACAAGCTACATATTAGAATATCCAGCTAATAATAATGCTTCATTCATCCAACCACATAACTTTACCATAAGCCATTTCCACATACCTAATTTATTAGGTCATTTATATAGGTAATTATCACCTTTACCATTCTTTTCGTTTTACTTTTCAAATCCTTATCTAATTACTTATTCAAATTATTATATAAATACTTGCCCAATTATTATCAAATGATCGATGGATTAGACACGACCCCATGGCCTCACATACCATAGAAGTTTATCTAAACTAAAGGACATAAAGTCTAGCCGAAGCCAAGTAACTACCAATATACATAAGTCTAGGCCAAAGCTAAAAAGACCACCAATGGACAAAATTTTGGGCTGAATCCATGAAACACCTAGGTAACCAGACCCTTTAGTATCGATACCCCTTAGTACATTATTAGTGCCTAAACTAGGTAATGCATTGGGATCTACTAGCATCTCACCTGAAGGTACCAATAAACGCTTGAAGATAGACTAACCCCCAGTAGTTAATCAAGTATTAAGTAACCCACACCTATACATAACTCAATCATCTTTTGCTTTAAGTGATTAGAACATTATTCTTGGGATTATGTGATCAAACAAGGCCCATATAATATGTAAACAAGGCATTCACATACTCATTCCATATTAACAATTATCATTCTCCAACCATGTGTGGGATTTCCATTAATGCTTACTCAATATCAACTAAATCCCTTAGATTAATCCATTTCATGCCAAAGTCCAAATTGCATTACCCCTTTAAAGCCATCAAATATTTATTTGAGTTGACCCATTAAGGCCTTTATAGCACCCATTGAGTATGTCATAAATTATAATCCATTTAATCCATTCATTAAGCTGTCAATCCATGTCAACAGATGTATTTCACTTGTTAAACAATCATATAGCAACATTAGGCATGGTCTCATGGCATTTCTAAGTCAAAAGATCAAAATCACACAAACTAACAGAACCAGTTGACTGATTTAGGTTGATTAGTCTATTGTTTTGGCTCGGCTAAACCTAAGTTTCTCTTAAACTTGTTAATCAATTTAGCCAAACCAATTAACTCTTCTAGGACCATTTGATTAATTCTACCAAACTAGTCGATGGGTTTAAGTAAAGAGAAAACCAAGGCCACCATAGACCTATTGGTTGATGGGGTCGGGTCAACCAATCAACTAATCTAAGGACTAGTCAATCGATTTGACTTAACCAATCGATCGGTTTGCTACTAATGGCACTGAATAGACATTTTTCATGCAAAAATTACTCAAAATTCCTACCACATCCAAACCAAAACATGTCATGGCATCATACTAATACTTTTTCAGTTTATAAAATGAAACATGCTTCACAATTAATCAAATCAACCTAATTTCCCTAAAATCATGCATCATTCTTAGGATTCATTAGTTAATCGTGTGCATCATTTTGAAATGAAATGATCATGTATATTTATAAAGATAAGAATTTAAAGAATGCACCCCATCACATGATTAACTAGGTCACATTTCAAAAGTAAGAATAGCTTACTCGATGCAATAAAAAACTTCCCCATATAAGAAAATTGAATATGGAAGATTTTTAATTTCCAAATATTAAAAAAAATATATATAAGTTAAAGCTTGAGAAATCCAAGGAATGATTTCATAAATCAATATTTGAATGAGAAGGAAACAAACCTACCAAACCTAAGGGAAAAACAAAGAAAATTTGTGTTGAAATAGAGACTCAACTTCCTTCTAAATCTAACCCTATCTTGCTTAACGATAAACAAGAAAGAGGTGGATAAAGGATCAATATAGTAGAAAAGAACCAAAGATAAGATCAAATTGGAGAGAAAATAACACAAGATTAGAGAGCTAAAATATTATGGAGTTGAAAGAAAAGTGAGTGGAAAGGGTGATTAGGGCTATTTATAACTAATGAATCAATACAAGAATGAGTGTGGTTATGCTCATATCAAAAAACCCTAATTTCTACCATTCTAGTTTTAGATGAATGGGAAGATTTTGTTAAAGATAGGTAGACCTCCCTTCCAAAGTTGAAATGGTGATTTTTGGAGAATATAAGTCTAACACAATAGAGGAAATGAACGTTCATCGTGGGAAGGAATCTCCTAGCTAAGTAGAGATAGTTTGAAAATTAAAGTAAAGATTCAAGAGCGTGTAGAGAAGAGAGGAGGAAAAATATAAAGTTGGGTCATCCTCTCCCTCATTTATCCAAATCAAAGTAGATTGGAATGGGATTATCGAGGTTCTATTTTGGTATAAGAAGGTTTCCCAGGAAAAATTAAGTTTTAAAAATATACCCAGCTCAACAAACCAATTAATTGAGTTGGCTTACGAGTTGATTGTTCTATTGACTAGTCTATTGATTTGGTCAAGTAAAAACCCTTTAGTTGAAATGATGAACCAGTTAATTGGTTCATAGAACTAAACAATCGGTCCATCTAAAAACTCATTTTATTACATTTCTAAAACATATTCAAATCCAACTTTCCCTCAAACTCAATTATAGTTATAGATCAAAAAAAAATTATCAAATTTTAATAAATACCATAACTTTTCATCCAACAAAATTTAAAAAAATGGCAAATTACAAGGTCCTCCTAACCTTTGAAGATTGGTGGACGATGATGTTTGGCCCTCTTGAGCCAATCATGGAAAATTTGTGTCGTAAATGGTGTTGGTGGTGGTAGTGATTGTGGAGCTCAAATATGGCCTTCAATGTAGGAATTAACACTCTCCATAAATTCCTCAATATGCTCATAACAATGGTTGGTAGCCATTGAGTCCTAAAAGACTAGGACAAATAAGAAGAAACCAATTTACCAAGCACTATGACTCACATAACAAATCATTATAGAATCTATAGAACATTCCCAACCCACTCTCACTCACAAACATCTGTAAGTTTGAAAACACTTGAACTCTTAGTAAAATTCTCAAACTAGTTAGGAAATCATTAATATAACTCATGGTATTGGCTCAAAATATATAAAAGTATCACAATATTAAAACCAACTTTGATACTAACCTATTGTAAGTTTGAAAACACTTGAACTCTTAGTAAAATTCTCAAACCAGTTAAGAAATCATTAATATAACTCATGGTATTGGCTCAAAATATATAAAAGTATCACAATATTAAAACCACCTTTGATACTAACCTATCATATCAATTAAAAATATTTAAAATGAAGCAATTTTAAACACAAAGCTTGAGACTAACCTATGCTATAAGCTAGAATATTTAAAATGAAGTTCTAAAAACCAAGCTCTCATACGAACTTGTAACACTCTAATTTATTACCACCAAAAAAATTTGTTAAAAAACATTATTAAATCTAAAATACTAAACACACCTTAGAAAAAATGGGGTATTTATATAAGATAGACGTATGCCACCCATCCCATATCAGATAAAAGTCTAAGAAAACCAACCAAACTAAAAACAGTAATAGATTATGCAAAGGATATTATATATGAATAGCACAAGGAAAATGTTCATAAAATAAGACCACAACGGGTCCCCTAAATATTTGAATTCATAGGGGATAGAAACCTGAAAGTACAGAAATACAATAGTAATAAAACAATGATAGGGCAACACCTAAAACTTAGTCCATTAAGAACCCACAAAAGATGTCTAGGTGTCCATGTTCTCAAGCCTCCAAGCCAAATACAAAGTAAGCCAACTACTGACCATCCTCAAAAATCCGCACAAGGTCTTCTCTTTGTTGGATTATGTAGGTTACTAAACAAATGATCACATTAGTACATACTGTACTAAGCAAGTTAAGTTACCTCCTTAATATAAGTCATGAGCATGTAAGGCCAAAACATAATATGCAGATTGTGCTAGCACATCTCATGCTTACACGATAAAACTAGATTTGCATGATCTATCATAGTCATATAATGCATCAGGATTTCATGCCATAAAAAACTTAGATAATTCATAACTTATCATGACCATCATCACATTATAGATATTAGGTATAGAAGCCTATAGTCATATTATTCAATAACCTAATAGGCTCTTCTACCATCCACTTAATAATTAACCCATTAAGCCCATCATCTAAGTTTATGCAACCGTTTAAGTTAGTTATTTATAGTTGATTATTCCTTTTTGAGAAATGAGTTGGGTTACCACCCCATGGTCTCATCATACCATGAAAGCTTATCTTAACAAGAGGGCATAAAGTCTGGTTGAAGCCAAGTAACTACCAATGGCAATAAAGTCCAATAAAGCCAAGCAACCACCAATGGACATCAAGTTCTAGCCAAAGCCAAAATAAACCACCAATGGATATTAAGTCCTAGCTGAAGCCAAAATAAACCAACTAGGAGATAAAACCTTTAGTATCGATACTTACATTATTAGTGTCGAAAATAGGTAAGGCACTGAAATCTACCAAGATCCCACCTAAAAAGAGAGCTTGAAGGCACTAATAAACTATTAAAAGTAGATTAACCCCTGGTATCTAATCAATGATCAAGCAATCTAGACTCATGAAGTGCTTGATTGCTTGATCATCTTTAAGTGATTAATTTATTATTATCTAGGGTTATGTTATCACATAAATCCCACATGACAACAATAAACACATCTATATAATCATTCTACATTAACTATTTTTACCCTCCAACCATGTGGCAGGAAATCCGTTAGTTCTTAGAAAAGTTTAATCTATCCATTAAGATAATCCACTTATGATAAGAATCGAGATTACAACATCCAATGGTAGCATCATAGCACATTTTTCCAATCTTCTTATTAAAACTTGGTGAATACACTTATTAAGAATACTAAGAATTATGAACCAATTGATCCACCCAATAGGTTACTTAATTTATGCTAATATATGGGTTCTCATTAATAAATAATCTTGTCATAGCATAATATTAAGTCTAAAGTTATACCGAGTTTAAGAGGAACACAAACAACACTCTCTAGTTGAACTAGTCTATCGCTTTAGCTCAGCCAGACCCTAGAGTTCCATTCAAAACTAGTTAATCAGTTTGTTCATACAAGTTGATAATTCTAAAACTAATTAATTGGTTTTAGCAAACTAGCTGGTGGGTTTAATCAAAGAGAAGCCAAAGTAATCACAAATAACCCACTTTATTGGTTTGGCTAATGAGTCGATTATTCTAAGAACCAATTGATTAGTCTGGATTAACTAATAAATTATTTAACTTCTAGATAACACATAACAACCATTTTGAATGTGATTATGCTCCAAAATCCAACAATATTACATCATAACATCACCATTATGATATATATATATATATATATATATATATATATATAGGTTTCACATGCTCATATACTAATTATGTAGTATTAATGGAGAATCAACCATAATTTTTCTCATGAATTCATTTTTTTCTCAAAAATATTAAATATTCTAACATGGAACATTAATTACTCACAATATCATATGTGAATACAACGGTCATAAGTTTACCATCAATACTAGCTCAAATACTCATTTATAGCATATTTCAAAGGCAATACAAGATAAGTAAAACTCGCATCAACAAAGTAAAACTTTAGAAAGATTCTAACTTACAAAAACCTTAAAAATAAGAGATTAAAAAATTAGAAAACTTCTTGCAATTCTCATAAATCAAGAAATATAAATGAGGGAAAGAAAATAAAATTTATCATCTCTAAGGAGATTCCAAGAAAAAATCAAGTGAAAGCAAGAACACAATCCTTTGTTCCAAATCTAACTCTTTGCTACTTAAGAATAAAGTAAGAGGCAATTAAGGAAAGGTTCAAATGGGTGAACCAAGTCAAAGTGAAGGTACAAACTGAAAAATAAAAGGGATATAAGTGTGGGAACTCAGAGTATTTTTGGTGACTAAAAATATTTAAGGGAAATAGATGATTAGGGTACAGTATAACTAATGAATTGGTTATGAAATGAATAAGAGGGTACAACATATCACGGGTCACAATTTTTTTAATAGTTTGATTTTGGAATGAATGGGTGAATGTATCAAGAATAAGTTGACTTCATTCTTAGAACTCAAGTGGTGATTTTTTGTTTTGAGAATACAGGTTGAGATTCTTGAAAGAAGGGTCAAACACAAGAAAGAAAATTGGTAGTTCAGCATATAAGAAGAAAATCTCTTACTATGTAGAGAAATTTTAAAACAAATCATTTTTTATAGTGTTGTACAGAGGAGAGAAAAATAAGAAGACAAAGGCGGAGATCATTCTCTTCCTTTTTTGTCAAAATCATATCCTCAAATCTATAATAGACAAAATAAAAGCTATATAAACAATCAATGGAGTAACTTGAATTAGCAAGTTTACACTTTGATGAAAGTAATATTTTTTCGTAAATAATTAAACTTAAAAAAAATCAACTCAAAAAACTACTTGATTGGTTTAATTAAGTAGTCAATTATTCTGTAGACTATCCGATTAATTCTATTAAACCAAACTCAAGCTGAAAATGGTAGTCTAGTCGATCGATTCACTGAACCTATCAATTGGTATGCTAAGAAAACTCATTTTCCTCCATTTACTAAGGATTTTTAAAATTCTCTTTCTAAATCAAACCCAAAGAATATCTCAAATCAAGATCAACCACCATTCAAACTCTATTAAACCCAATAATTTCTCATTTTATAAATCTCAAATTTATGCAGTATTATAAAGACCTTTAGTTTTATGGAATTATGTTTCCTATAATCAAAGAAAAATGTGGGAGTATTATTTAGGGCTAAACATCCCCTAAGTTCCATTTGAAATCGAACATTTCCCTAAGAGCTTATTTGGGTGTTGAACATCAAAATATACTTGTTTGTGGGATGAATAACCCTTTATCTTTGTTTAAATGATTAAATAACATTATCTTGTTAATTTGTGTAACAAATTCTATGTGTAATCCTTTAAGAGATTACATGTTATTGACACTAGGTTATTTAAAGGTGTCAGCATGGGTGATTGTGATATGTGGAACCATGTTGTTGCATGAGTTATTTTAAGTGGTCATAGAAGCTACATTTTACTATGTACTTAATTGTATCGACAACCTGTGTGGCATTGTGATGACCTTAGCGTATGTGGGGGAGTGGTTATCCTTATTTTTTAGGTTATTCTATTTGTGAATTCCTATCTGTGAGAGTGACGTTATACTTTGTTTGGGCTACTACATTTATTTTCCTCCATTTTTTTCTTTTACTTATTTTTATTATTTTAGTGTAAAGCTTAATGACCAACACTTCTCTATTTATTTTTTAACATGTATCATTTAAAGAGTTTTTTTTTATACATTTAAGTTATTGCTAAGTAAATCTTATATCAATATCAGATTAGGTGCCAACCACACCTAAGTCCTTAGGAGTCTAGAAGATGTGTTGGAAACCATAAATCTTAAGCTTTAATTTAATAACCAATCAATTAGTTTATCATGGAACTTAGCATATATTCAATGGTATTCAAACTACTAATTTGCATAATTCTTCCACATAAAATAATAAAACACCAACATACATATTATTATCACGCTCTTTAACTTCATAAAATCATGTTTTATAACTTTGAATTAGTTACATGCTCATAGAATTCCATAAAACTCATGAAACACATAAAACTACCTATATCATGTTGTATAAAATCATATTAAGAGTTGAGTAAGAATAATCTTATTTGATCTTAAGTAATCAAACTTAAAGAAAGAGGAAAGAGAATGATTATCTCCTCAAATAATTCAACCCAAACTAACAAAATTAAAATTAAAACATGAGATTATAATGCATAAGATCATAAAATAAAGGAAGGAAAATGATGGAGAGGATAAGAATTGACCAAACTTAGGTTATGATGAATGATTGAGAGCTTCCAAGGGGATTCAATGGAGTAAATGCCTTTCATGAAAATGATAGAATAAAGAGAGCAAGGATGCATAGTTTTTAGAGGAGTTAATGAGATGAAGTTGAATAGACATTCATATACGATAATCCTTAGCAAATAAGGTATGTATAAGGTATGATTTATAAGCTTGTGATCAGTTTTTTCCTTAAATAAAGTGATCTCTACAAGATAGAGGTGGTGTGGGATACCAATAAAAAATGGGCACAAAATGCGGCGTGTAAAAATTTTGTTTTTCAAACGTTACATAAGTGTAAATACGGAAATACTCCTAAGGAAAAAAGGTGTGTTACCAATACACTTAAGATAGGATAGACGTCCGCCATCCATATCATATTAGATACAAGGCTATGTATCCAACCAAATAAAAAACAAAGAATAAAGTGCACAAAATGTTTGTAGTAAGAATTAGGACATACAAAGCAAGACCATGTTGGGTCCAAAACAACTAAAGTACATTAGAGGGTGAATTGAGGAATAGGGAAAACTATAAAAGTTAGTTCTCTCTAAGAATAACAAATGAGTAACTGCTAAAAGTTCATGCTCGGTTATCCCATGACCAAACACATAAATAAGCCAACCACTGACCAGCCTCAAATACTTGCACTAAATCCTTTACTTGTGGGATTGAGCATGTAATCGACTAAATGGGTATGCCAATACACTACGTAGTAAGTAGGATAATCTACCTACTCATAGGAGTTAATGGTATAAGTCATGGAATACAAATGGGTCATGTTGGCACACATTCTCATGTTCATGCAACAACTTACCAACTTACATATTATACTAGCATGAGATTATCGTCATGGTAAACTAATCATGCATATGGAAGAAGTTAGTATCATATTCAACAACAAATATGGTATTCATGAAGTATTATGCTTTACACAATGTATAGGAGGTTCAAAGTTCATTATGATTATCATAATATTCATGAGTCATAAATAAAAACATATGATCATACGTTATAACAAACTAACGGTGTGAGCTACTATAAAATTCTAAGGTCCATTCTACTTATTTAATTATGAGATTTAAGTCACAATGTTATATGGCAGCTAAATCATTTACTTATATTTCTCTTTCTCTTTTTGATCAATTTGTTGGATTATCCCCCATGGAATTTAAATCAATAAGTAAAGGACATAAATTTCTATCTAAACTAATAGAACCACCGATGAACATAAAATCTAACATAAGCCAAAAGAAACATCAATGGACATAAAGTCCGATCGAAGCCAATTAAGCCACCTTGGTGACCATACCCTTTATCATTGATACTCCCTAGTACATTATAGGTGTTTAGAGAAGGAAAGGCACTTAGATCAACTAGGATCCTAAAGAAAGGCAACCTAAAGCAAACTAATAGTCCTAGAGGTAGATTAACCCCTAGTAGCTAATTGAGGATCGGATAATTTAGACTCATATAGTGCCCTATGATCTTCCACTTTAATTTATTAATATTTTATTACCCAAGACATATACCAAAAAAGGCCCACATTGCATGCTAAGTCCACCATAACTGAATAATCATTCTAATTTATTCATCACAACCCTTCAAAGGTACATAGTGATAAGACCATTAATACTTGACCAATTTGATTTGCTAATTAACTTAATTATTCCAAGCTAAGAAGTGAATTTTCATCATCTAAGAATCATATCATATCATGTCAAAGGATCAAGTCTCAAGCCATGATAAGGTCAAAAGGAAGCAAAATAAGCATTTTAGTCAAAACCATCTGATTAGTTATATAAGCCAATTGATCAATTTGGCATATCTAAACCATTTGATTGGTTTGTTAGACCAATTGATTGATCTAGAAACTAGTTGATCAGTTTGGTGAAAGTAGTCAGTGGTTTCAAACTAAGATCAAACTATCATTACCGCAAATAAACCAGTTGGTTAGTTCTACTAATCGTTCAATCATTCTAGAGACCAATCAATCAGCTTGGTCAAAGTAGTTGATCAATTTATATATAAAAACCATATCCATGAATTTATTCACACAATTCATACCACAACTACTAACCATACCGACTCCATATCATTTAAACATTAAAAAAGTTGAGATTAAACATACTCAACTACTAAAACTATAACATTCTATAAAATTGAATCTATATTGTGTGAACATTCATGTGCTTAATCTTGGGAATCAATTTGTACACCAAAGCTCGAGGGAGGCTTAGGGATAATTAATTGTGTTCTCTAGAATAGAGCTATAATATACAAACTCGTTTGGCATGTAGATTTAAAGAAAGGATTCATTGTAGGTGAAGTGGGTTCATACATATTTCCTCAAGGGTGAAAGTATATGGTATATCATAATCAAACCATTAGCTTCATGGATTCTCAAGAAGCTTTTGAATTTGCGAGCATCATTCAACACAATCCTTCATCCTCATCATCTACCTCAAATTCTTTCCTTGGGAAAATTCTAAATTATTTTTGTTTATGATCTTATAAGGCCTCAGAATAATAGAGTGAATTGGCATCCTATGGTTTAATCTAAGTACACATTGATTATGCAATCTTTTATTTGTAGGTTTGTAGTACATAAACGACTATAAACTAAAGACAGGTTGTTGTCATGTGGAATGTAAGTTAACCCCACCTATGTCTTATACAATGAGTAAGATGAATCCCACAACCATTTGTTCTTTACTTGTACTTTGGATAAATCTATTAGGTACCCTTAATACACAAGTTGGGATGTAACTAAACCTTTAAAAGCTAATTGGAAGTGATGCAATAGGCCATTATGGGAGAAAGAAGCCCCAAAATAAGAAAACATGTCATCCGTTCATTAGTATTTGTACCATATACCATATACCATATTTTGAGGGAAAGAAATAGAATATTGATTGCCGATGAACATAGAGAAGCCATTAGCATTCCAAATCAAATCATTTATGCTTTGGTAGGGAGAATGTCCAAGTCTGCAAAATGTAAATCTTATACTATAATTATGGGATATGTAGATGAGTTATCTTAGCTTATCTCCTTGATTATAAGTCTTCTTTCTAAATAAGATTCTTTTCTCATTTTTTTCTTGATTTTAGAAGTAATAAAATCACTTTACTTATGAAAAAAAAAATCATGTGCTTTATGATGATTGTATGATGTGTGAACTTATTATGGAAATGTATTTTGAATTTGATTTGAAAAAAATTAAATAAAAAGAGGATTGGTAAATGAGGGAGGAATTGATTTTTTTAGGCATATAAATCGACTAGTTATATAAACCGATTGATTGATCATTCATTTATCAACTTGGGTTTTTGGTTCATGGTAACCAGCTAATAAGTTTGGAAAACTGATCGGTTGGTTGGGATAAGTCGGGATAAGTCGATCGGTACAACAAACTAATCAATTAGTTTACTTGATTTGTATAATTTAAAAAAAAATTAATGATAAATTTCTTTTAAGAATCTTAAATCTTGGTAGTCAACCTCTGAATTTTTTCTACATCAATTTGATGATTTTTGAGCATTAATTTGAGCTTTTCCATCTCAAATAGATTCGTGGACCCAACACTTAACAAAAAGATAAGGATGACCTCATACCTTTATCTCCTTCTTCCTTTGTCTTCTATGTGGATATGAACAGAAGATTTTTGTTCTAAAAAATCAATATAATTTTTAGAGATTGTTTCCCATTCCATTTTCCCCCTCTTCCTTTCTTATTTTTGAATTTTTTTGAGGTAAATTAACCTAAATGGTTTCAACCATCATCATTTGAGCCATGGGAGAAGTTATTTCATTCTTTGATAAATTTACCCTACACTGATTTGAGTGGGATAATTAGGTTTTCAATTAGATACATCTCTCACCTTCTTTGCTTAGGAAAATATAAGCATATTAATAGCCTTAACTCACATTTTCCCTCATTTCTCTGAGCCATTAAATTACCCTATTTTCCCCTATCGTGTGCCTCTTCTCTTTTTTCCTTCATGTTATTCATTTTTGATCCCCCTTACCTCATCTAGTTCTTCATCTAACTCTTTCTTATTTTACTTTTAAGTAAGATAGGGATAGATTTAGGAAAAGATTGAGGATTTAACTAGTTTTCCTTGGTGCCATCTTTAGATGTGGTATTTTCTTATCTTCCCAATTTTGTGTTTGGTTTGTTTTATATGATTTTAAATATATATTTTTGGGTTTTAATCTTCTATTTTAAGGTGTGCAAGATCTGCGCTATTTTTATTTGAAGTTTTTCCTACTTGGTTTGGTTTTACTAAGTACCACTAAGCAAGTCATTCTTTCCTCAAATATGGAATGAATTAGCATTTGGGTTGGTAGAAATATGAAATTCTAATTTCTACATGATTTCATGATAATAGTAAGCTTTTGGTAAATCATACCTTGTTTTGTGAAACTTTGAGGAAAAAATATGAACCTATGCAAATGTTTTGTTGATTCTCTCAAAATGTACCATGATTTAGTTGTTGAGCACATTAGTCTTGGTTTCTATAATGTTTAACAAAATGGTTGTGATATGGTTGGTAGTTAGTGTCTACATCGTATTTTGATATAGATGACTTTGTTTGTTGTGCACAAACTAATTAATAGGTTTGTCTGGGATGGATTTAGTTTGGCCTTTGTTTGAACCCATCAATTAGTTCGGGCCCAACTACTTTACTGATCTTATCACAATAAACTAGTTAGCCAAACCAATTAATTGGTTCTCTTATTGTAAATTTTGGTTTGGTATTGGTTTGAACCCTTTGAATAGTTTGTCTAAAGCAATTGACTAGTATTAGAACAATCTACTAGCTTGACAAACTAATCAAATGGCTTTGGTAGGGAACTCAAGGGATTGGTTGCACCAAACCAATCGATTAGTCTATAAAACTGATACACTGGTTTCACCAAAATGTGTGATTTATCTTCTTTTTAAGTTTGGGATGATTTGAGACTTGATATTATGTTATAGCATGATTCTTGGATGATAAAAATTCACTTATTAGCATGAATTAACTAACTCATTTGTTGAATTAAAGTGGCTAACAATTAATGGTATCACCCTTAAGTACCTTTGGATGATTTTGAAGGATGATTAAGTGATTTATCTAATTTATTAATTAAGTAATAAAGTAGGAGAATAAAGTTAGCATAAAAGTTAACATAAAGGTAGCATAATATCTTTTAGCTTGGAAACTTTTAGAATATGCTTTAGCTAGTGGTAGAAAGGTTATATTATTCATAAATGTCAAGCATATGGCATGTATTATGATTATGGAGAATTGAATTGAAGTTGAAGATCAACATTGAATGAATTTTGTGTGAGTTCAAACTCAAGCAAATCGAATCTATATGAACGGGTTGGCTTAAAATTTTTAATCTCTTTGTATGTATGAATTAGAAATTAATCCACATATTTTATATTATTCTTAATCTATATTTTCCTGCCTTAATTAACATAAAAATCCTACTCTATTTTTTGGTTAAACAAAATCCTAAATTAGTATACCAAAACTAAAGCCCTAAACCATTCATTCGAAACCCTAAATCATCCATACCAACCAAACCCCACCTTATTTCCCTCTTTTCAAACCAAACCCTAACCCTAGCCCTAAACTAGGATTCCAACTTGCATTTAAACCCTAACTTTCAGCACTAAGCATCATCATCAATCCATCATTGAATGTATAGATTACTTAGTGTGTTACATTCAAACCATAATCATTGTTAAACCCTTATCACCAAATCACCATCATCACTCTTCTACCATAATTTGAATCACCATCATCTTATTTACATCACTTTCAAAGCTTTAGTCTTCAAACTCACCATCACCGAGCCTTTATCATCTTACCCAAACTCCATTTGAACCATTAGTTCCATATAATTGAAGATTACACCCTCCCACACACATCAATGTAATTTTTGAATAATAGAAATCTATTTCTCAACTCAAATTAACTAACTCATGGATGGATCAAATGGTTAAGTATTGATAAATTTTCCATTAAGTGCCCTTGAAGATTTATGATGGATAAGATGAAAAAGGTTGATTTGGCATGTTATGTGGGCCTTGTTTGGTATATATATTGGTGAATACAACACTATTCACTTAAAGTAGAAGATCATTGAGCACAACATAGTTCTAGATTGTCTGATCATCAATTAGTTACCGGGGGTTAGTTTGCTTTTGAGAATTTATTTGCCTTTAAGTGCCTTTGGATGGGATCATAGTTCATTACATTTCTTTTCCTGTTCTAGAAATTAATGATATACTAGTGGATATCAATACTAAAGGGTTTGATCCACTTATGTTATCTATTTAGCTTCAATTGGGCTTTATGTCCATTAGTGGTTCTTTTGGCTTCAGTCAAACTTTGTGTCCTTTGATTGGTTTAACTTGCATGGGTATTGAGAGACCATGAGAGATAATATAGCCCATTGCTCAAAAAGAGGAGGAGAATTGTAAGTAAATGATTTAACTACTAAATAACATCATGGTTTGAACCTTATAATTGGATAAGTAGAATAGGCTTTTGGGTTATCTAGTAGCTTACACCAATGGATGTTATTTTTTCATGATCATATGTTGTCATCCATAACTCATGAATATTATTATAAGCATAATGAACTATGAATCTCTTATATATGGTGTAAAACTTGATGCTTCGTGAATCCCATGTTTAATGTTAAACACAATAATAACTTCTTTAATGTGCATGATGAGAATCCCATGCTAGTATAATCTATAAGTTGGTAAGTTTGACATGAGCTTGTTAATTTATGCCAATATGACCTATATGTCCTTCCACGAATTTATTTGTATCATTGATTTCCATGAGTAGGTAACTTGGATTAATCAATGCATATCATACTTATATGTCTATTTATTTGAGAGCCTACTCAATCCCACAAGTAGAGGAGCCTATGCAGGAATTTGAGGGTTGCCCGTTATTAGCCTATTATGTGTTTGGGCATGGGGAAATTGAGCATGGACTTCTATTGTTAATATTTTTTTGGTCCTTAAGAGACCTAACATTTTAGTCTTGCTCTATTTCTCGATTTGTTCATTTTATGTATTTTAGTATATTTTAGACCTGTGATTTTTATTTTTTATAAACTCTAGCTCTTACTATCTTTATATTATTTATTTTAGTGCACTTGGTTCATTATGTTTTTGGTTAGCTGGATATTAAGAATTCTATCTCGCATAGGACTAATGGTAGGATGTCATTCTAATGTTAGGTGTAGTAGTAATACCTCATTTTTTCTTAAAGGTGTTTATGTAATCTAATTGTGTAGGTGTTTTAAAATAAAAAAATAATAGTAAGAAATGGGGGTGTTTCAAAAACATGTTGCATTCCTAGAAAATCATCAAATCATTCGCATAAGCTCTTGTTTTTTTCCCAAAATGTCATAGCTCAATACATGAATCACCAAAATATCATAACCATCATATATTTATGTGAAAGTCTAACTTTCAACCTACACTAACCTATATGCTCAATCACTCCGTGCCTTAAGGCAAGAATGTCTTACCTAGTGAAGCTTAGAAAAAAAACATATAAAGTGGGGAAAACTTTAGCTGAAAAAATATAACACCCCGAGTTGATACGCCCACATAGGGACTACTCAGGAGTAATTTTAGATTGATTGGCTAGCCCCACATATCAACATGAGTAATTTCAGTACACTTTATATTCACTCATACACTTCCCAAGAAATTTTTAAAAAATTTGTGAAACTTTCAAAGAGGATCATTCATCCTAAAAATTATTCCATGACCAACATGCTTAATTATGGATTTCGTAGGACAAAATCACCAAAAGGTAGTATATCATGTGAATATAAGTAGCTGGTTCAATCTTTATAATACTTTACTCAATTTAGGGATATTACATTCATCCTTATTCAAAGAATGAAACATCCTCATTGCACCTCAAATACTAATTTTCTCATTATAGTTTATCCTAAGAATTATCCTATTAGGTAACTGAATGGCTCATCTAAGTTCAGATTAATATTGCAGTTTTGCTCTAATAACATCTTCTAGCACCCCAAATCAATACCACCAAGTGAGGGTTACCTTGGAGTGCTTTCAGATTGATCAACTAGACTTATAGATCAACACGATTCCTAAGTGCATTTTTTTATCACTCAAGCACTTCTTAAGAAACTTTTAGAAAAATTTTGAAACTTCTAAGGAGGGTCACCCATCTTAAAAGTTTCTTCCATGCCTAGCACGCTCAACTATGGAGTTCCTAGGATGGAATCACCAAAATGATGATATACCATGCTGATATAAGTATCTAGATCAATCCATATAACACTCTACTCAATTTGGGATTGTTACAAACAAAATCAAATCTTAAACACCTTAAATAGAGAAGATTAAAACTCATAACTCTCTTTAAAATCATATAAAAACAAACAAACATGATATAAGAAAAATATTAGAAGATACAGCCTCACCAAAGTGGACTAAGAAAAGCCAACTAAATGCTCAATATTTTCCAAAATCTAGCCCTATCTTGTTTAAGAGTAAAACAAGGTGTTAAAGGAAGGATTAGAAGAGGTGAAAGAAGCTTAGAAATAGAGTATATGAAAGGGGAGTGAATAGAGACATAAGAGAGGAAAAATAAGGTAATTTCGGTGGTTATAATAAAATGAGGAAAAATGAAAGTTAAGGTTGTTAATATACCCATAATCAACTGGACAAAGAAGGATAGATGTGCATTTAATTGAAACCCTAGTTATTTCACTCGAATTCAGGTAATGTAGGGGTGAATTTCTGAAGGAATGGGTTGACTTCTCTCATGTCTCAAATGGTGATAACTAAAATAATTTAGTTCAATCTACCTTAGAAAAATCCAAACACAAGAAGGGAAATGAGATAAAATAGTGAGGGAAAAAATCACCAAAACTTGTAATGATTTTTTGGAACAAAAACCATCTAGCCAGATCTACACAAAAGAGAGAGAAACAAAGTAGACAAAAGTGTCAGGCCATCTTCTTCTTCTTTTTTTTTTGTCAATTTTGATCCACGAATCCATTCAACATGGAAAAGGCTCGAATTAAAAGTCCACAATCATCAAAGATGATTATATTAATTTTTGAAGTTGATTATCAAGATTCAAGATTATTAGAGGAATTTTCTCATCAAAATTTAATTTTTAAAAATCACAAATATCAAGTAAACAAGTTGATTGTTTTGGTGTACTTATTGCCTATTTTCCACTAGCTAATCAATTTATACAATCAGTTAACTTGTTATCCTAAACCACTACCTAAACGACGTAGGACATACCAATCGATCAGTTCATAGAATTTGTCAATCGCTAAACTTGAAAAACTAATTTCTTCCTTATTTTCAAATCCCTTTCCAATTCCTTTCCAAAATCAAATCCAAAATACATTTCCAAATTAAGATTAAACATCATCCAATCATCACCAAACATATGAATTTTCACACACTATATATTTAAAGCTACTAGGTATTATAGGTGTATATGTTGGGGTTAAGAAGGAAGGTTAAGGGAACATGATATGTGAATGTTTTATGAAATCAAATGATTAAAGAGAAGACGTTTAATCTCACAAGCAACATGAGGGGGATGGTGAACTTGGAACCACTTATAAAATAGATTGGAGGGCTCTAATATTGTGTTAGATTTCTAGGATTGAATCTCAAAAGATTAGATAAGATTCAAGTATAAGATGTTGAGCTTTAGTAGCTTATTTTGTCTAAAAATAATAAAAAATAGATATAAAGATATATATTTTTACTTTATTTTTAACCTTAAAAAAAATATAATATTCCTCAAAGTTTCATAAGTTTTAGATAATTGAAAAGTTTATTTTGAAGCTTAAAATGTAATAAAGCTAAGATGAGAATTGCATTTTTTTTCCCATCAAAACCTCATTTACTATTCTTTAAAATGGCTAGGATACTAAAATAATTCAAGATCTATATGGATGGGTTGTTGTATTATCTGTGGTTTGTTTGTGGATAGGTTATTTGACAAAGAAATTCTATATGGATGGGTTGTTGTACTATCTGTGGTTTGTTTGTGGATAGGTTATTTGACAAAGAAATTCATCCTTTGTTGGCTTAAGGAGAGAATTGGTAGTGAGACCTGATTCTTGCCTTTATAATGAAGAATTTATAAAATTAATCAAAATATGTTTACATATATATATATATATATATATATATATATATGTATCTATAGTATAATTTGTCAATAATTAGATATTGTCACTTACACATTTTTTTTAAAATAAATTAACCCTAAAGTGGGGGTATCATAATTTATACCTATTTATTTTTTTGCATGATAAAATAATATATAAGTAAGGTGAATATATATTATATAATTTTAGTCATTGTAAAAATAAAATAATTAATTTACAAATAATAGTAATAATAAGTGATTCTAATAGTGTATTACAATTCTCAAGAGTAAAGTATTTAAACTTTAAAAAAGAGTGTTATATATATATATATATTCCTTTTTAAAATATTATGTGAAAAATATATCAATTGAATTCAAATTGTTTTTTTTTTTGCATATTCATATTATTATATGATCCAAAAATTGTAAAAAGTTTTTTTTTATATTGTATAATTTTGTTAAATTGTTTATCTTTTTTCTTCTCTTTTACATTTCCATTTATTTCACTCACGAATGTTTCAATTTACTTAGGATCTAACACTATCACATTTTTAAAAAATATTTTAATTAATTTCAAATTTAGATTAATAATATTTACATATTTTATAGATGATAAAATAATATATAACTTGATTGGATATATATAATAATGATCAAAATAAAACAAATCATAATTAAAAAAATATATTAACTATAGTTTTGAAGCAACATGTATATATTTTTATTTTATTTTAAACTAAGCATGGGTGGTCACCCTTTTTTTTTTATTCCCAAATGCATATTTATAAATCATGAAATAGGGTTTCCAAGTCTTGGGTTAGGTATTTGTGCACACTCATCCAACAAGATAAAATAAACAAAAGAAGACCATGAATAAAATAAAAATAAAAATACCATTATATTGACAAGAGTAGCCAATTTATCTGCTGCTGTATTTTCTCCCTATGGCCGTACATTAATCTCACTTCAGAGAAGTCTAATAAAAATATTTGATTATTAAAATTAATGCTAACATAAGGGAGAATAATAAGTATACATAATTTCAGTAGGTGGAGAGACGACAAAGCATTACATTCTATTTCAATGAGCCTAATGTCAAAAGTCCTAGCCAATTACATATTCTTTCTACGGGCATAGATTTCTGCTATTAAGGTGTCGTTTTGTATTACTTATTTTTAATAAATACTTTTAGATAAAAACTACTTTTTAAAAAAGTACTTTTATGAGTAAAATATCTGTTTGTTTTTACTTTTATTATATAAGTGATTAATACTAAAAAACTACTTATTGTACCTCATTAGTGTTTGGTTTTCATTTTTCTATAAAATTACTTTTTCTTTTCCATCTTTAGTTTTTATCTTCCTATATATATCTTTTAGTAATAATTACTATATAAATTATGTAATATTAAATATTAAAAAGCATATGAAACATTAACAAGTATAAAAAAATATATAAAGATATTACATAGTACCAAAAATTATAAACTTATTAAAAAAAATTATGAACAACCACTATACAAACTTGATAAAATTCACAAATATCTAAAATTCAAATAATAACAATGATCAAAGTTTATATTATGTAATAAATATTTTTAAACTTATAATAAGCATCATAAAATCAAATAGTTCAATGACGTGTATTGTAAATATCATCTGCAATCCTACCCCGTACCATTTCCATTTCTCTAGCAGCTCTACCCTCTACATGATGTCCAACATCTCTATTCCTATTTTTTTCTTCATATATTTCTCTGCTACAAAACTCATCAAATAATATATCATCCATTCCATTCAACCTAATAAAATTATATTGCCCGCGAGAAATTACTTTTATGAGTTCATGGATGCTGGCGATGAGCCCGGGAAAGGGAAAAATCCGAAGAAAGTAGGATGTTTGATGTTGATGGACAATGGTGAGTTTACGGACGCTAAAAGTGGGCCTGGTGCTACGCTTGGGAATTACCAACAACAGGGATTTGAGGTGCTGTATGACTTGGAGAAACGAAGGGTTGGATTTGCTCCTAGTCTGTGGGATAGCCTCAACAACCATTGATACCTCGATGGTGGCGGAAGCTGTTAGAAAGCTAGCGGCGGCTTTTGGCAGGTGAGCAGGCGGGCGGTGGTGTTCCCAAAATTACTTGGGATGCTTAGCTGGCAGTGTATGGGGCTGACTCTTGGGGAGGGACGTCAAATGATGTGTGCGGGACTACCGAAGTGCTGACGCTGATTCCTTACCGCACGTGTGGTGTACATCCCACACTGCTATGTTTTAAACGAAAATTTTACTAAAAACATCACCGTGTTGCACTGCTACAAAGGTGATTAGTAAAAGTAGGTTAAAGCTACTTATTAATTTTAGCTTATAAGAAGTAGTTTTAATGAATTAATTTTAAAAATAACTTTTATAAGGTGAAGTCAAGCAGTAATATTAATCTAAAATAACTTTTTATAATTAATTATACAAAGAAACTACTTTTGTTAAGTTAAAACAAACAGGCTCTAAGTTAAGTGTCATTAATATTTAAATCGGATATATATAGATGTAATCAAAATAAAAATAATTATAATTAAAAAATTAGATTAACTGTATTATTGAAGCAGTATGGATATTCTTTATTGTAAACTAAGCATGGGCGGATACGCTTTTTATTATTTTATTTATTTACACTTTTTAATAGAAAGGGTAGATAAACTTTATTAATATGTTGGCTTGAATCAGGTTGAGCATAAAAAGTAAATCCCCATAGTTACCACGTAGTACAATTAGAGCTGACAAAATTTGACCCGACCCGAAAAATCCGACGAATACCGACTCGATCCGTCCGAAATTCGATCCGATTTTATCCGAGTAATAAAAAGCCTGAAACCTATCCGATCCGACCCAATACATATCCGATATCCGATACAATCCGAGAAATCATAAGCCCGAAATAAACCCGACCCGACCCGCTATTCACCCGAAATCCGATATAACCCGAAAAACTATAAATCCGAAATGACCCGATCCGATCCATTATTTATCCGAAATCTTATATTATTTGAAAAATTATAAACCTATAAAGATTCAACTTGGTACTACCCAAAAATTAACATTAACACATAACTCAAAATTTTTTAAACTTTATAAAACATGAAATAATGTAGATGTGCAACTAATCCATACTAGCACTTACATCAAAATCTAGAAACAATATACTTTCATAAAATTTATATCACTTATGTATATACAAATACAATATCCATTGATACCAATAGAAATAAAAGTAAAGAAAAAAAAACACTACTATGCCATTTAAATATTAGTTCACTTCCATTATTCCATTTAGTACCATAAGATAATAACAGTGCAGCCTTGAACACTATATGTTAGTATCTATACGGCCATACCTTATAATATAGCACCTACAACATCATAGGAAAGTAGGAAAAATTTGGAGTGAGAATGTTAGTTATTCATTATAAAAATTGAAGATTAATATTTTTTATTACATCAACAGTGTTAAATAGTAAGAAGTCAATATTAGTTGGTATTTTGTCAATAATAGTCATTATTACTTATTTTATCTAATTTTTATCTTATTTAGCTTGATATGATCTAATCAAAATATATAATAAAAAAACTAATATGTTGTTATTATTATTTTTGCCATAATTGATATTCATTGATTACTATTATTATTGTTATCATTATTTTTGTATTACTATTATTATTATTATTATTATTATTATTATCATTATTATTATTATATTTATTAAAATTATGTTGATATGATGTGATCAATCTCTTTTAAAAAAATAATATGAGAAATACAACATTAGAATTCTTCATTTGTTATCAATTATCAATGACTATTATAAGTTAATATCATGTAAGGAGCGTATAAGATATAAATATAATATAAACTTAAAATAATACTAGAACTCAATATGACCAAGCTAATAATGGAGTTTAATTATAAGTTATACCTTAACATAAAAAGAAAAGTGATACGATTTGAAAACTTTTAAATTTGAAACGTCAGATACATCTTCAAAGATAAAATAATGACAAAAAATTCTAAGGCCCCAAAACAATTAATATAATAATTCACTTTTAATTGAATAAGATAAATTAAAATAAATGATCTCAAAATAATTAACTTTTAATAATATCTTGGAATAAAAAGAAAGAAAAAAAATGACACAAGCATGGCTCAAATATGAAATGACCTAAATCCAATCTAAATTTGACCCGAAAATATAATAATTCAAACTCAACCGAGCTAGATCCGAACCCGAACCGAAATTAGAACAACCCAAATTTATCCGAATCCGAGTCCATCCGATCTCAACCAGACCCGACCCGAGAGCTTAGAATGACCCGAGATCATCCGATACTGAGTTGATCCGAATCAAACCCGACCCGATAAAATGATCCAAAATTATCTGAAACCGATATGACCTGATTATTATGTTACCCGATCCGATAATGACCCGACCCGCCCGATTGTCAGCTCTAAGTACAATCACGAACAATTACATGGGGCGACACTCGGCCCAGATAAATGGGCTGACCACGATGCCGAGACTCACCCCTATCTCTGCCCATCACATCTTCGCTTTTTCCTTCTGGTGTTCTACCTCCTTCGACCCTCTTGAATTCACTATCCTTGCCCCCTTCTCTCTCTTTCCCCCTTCGACTGCTCACAAATGGCGATGGCCGGGCGTATTAGATCGACGCTCTCTCTTTTCTATCAGAGATCGAATAACCAAAGGGCTTTTCTTGTCCCCTTTTTAACCAATTCCGAGGTAACATCTTCAATCGAAAATCTTCAAATGTAATATACTGTCCTCACGTTTTTTGATTATACCATTTTTCATGATCTGTAGTTCCTTTTTATCACGATCTTTGTTTTATTTTGCGGTGATTACATAACAAGCAGACAAGAAATGAAGTTTGGTTTCTTTGTGTTTCTAATTTGTGCCTATTGTCCGATACTCAATACTTTAGATGTGTCAATTGATCTTTTTCCTTCACAGCTTTAGGCATTGGGAATAAATTTCAGATTTTTACTTTCAACTATTGCTTGTAGGTGTGATAAATTTATTAGCCAAAACTCCATAGTCGCCCTGTTACTTGTGAATTCTTCTTGGGATATAAAAACTTGATTTAATGCTAGGAATGAATGGTCTTCTTTGGAAAAGTATGCCTAGTTGGTGAGCTACGCCATCTTCTCAATAGGCCGAGGATTACCGGAATAGCTCATGTTTGTAGTAGTCTAGGTTTCAGTTTTAGAATTGTAAGTTTATTGTTCAATGATCGTAAGTTTTGTTGCCGCAGAGGACTTTTGCTACTACACCCGCTGCCAAGGATGAAAAAATTAAGGTGAGTATGATCTGTACCTTTTTTACTTAATGAACTCATTTGAATCTCTTGTTTTACTACTCGTTGGTAATCCTACATGCTCCTGTGTGTATCTTAATATGCCCGGAACCATATGGACACATTTTGACTTCTTGCTCTGTGAATGCTGCTCTTTTTTTCTGTTTTAATGTTTCTTCTTGTGATGCATAAGATTTTTGGTCTTGGTTAACTTTGACACACATATATGAGACTGTTTTTGCACCTACTTCAGCTGGCCATGACTCTTTGTTGCTTGCCATAATGGTAGAATAGATATTTTAGAAAGCTGGAGATGGTAATTTTTTGGGCTTCTTTTGTAGTTTCAATGCATCCTGTTGTAATAAATGTGAGCATTTCATCTTTCTGCTATGAGGGCTTCTCTTGTAGTGTTTCTGGTTTTGTTACTGTTATTTGTCTACCTTGTAATTTTCATTCTATCCTATTTCGTGAGTCTATGCATTTTAAAAGCATTTAACTTGCGCTTCAATTCATAGGCTTTCCCAAATATTTGTTGGCTCTGTGCCCTAAGCTAGGTGCATAAAAGATAAAACAATAACTGAGAGATGGATTCACTGGTGAGAGGCTTTTATGCTACCTAATATTTATGTCTGACATTTTTTTCTTATTATGGGTAAGCTGAAGACCTACCTAATGGTTCTAAATTTTGTTATTTTTACATCTCTCTATCTGCTGCACTCACTCACTCTAATGATGAATTAGAAATCTGTGTTGTCTTGCATTCTTCGACACAACCTTTATGTCCAATATTAACTATAA
Organism: Tamarix chinensis; assembly: GCA_030549775.1. Lineage (NCBI taxonomy): Eukaryota > Viridiplantae > Streptophyta > Magnoliopsida > Caryophyllales > Tamaricaceae > Tamarix > Tamarix chinensis. The sequence continues at coordinate 85,907,669 of CM060176.1, forward strand.
ATCCTAACTAGTGGCCCTGAAATTGTTCCTCATTCAAATTCTTGACTTGCAATACATTATAATTCTTTTCTATGCCCTTTTCAACACCATCATGGCTTCACCTGTCGCTGTTGTCTTCTGGAAAGTCACTTGGTGATTGGAATTGCTTTCCTTTGCTTTATTCTGTGAATGATCCCAGCTATTTTTTTCTTGTTGAAATTGTGAATCCAAAATTAATTGCAGACTGTATTATTGATGTGTTCATTTATTCGCTAGCAGTGCTGTCTACACTGTCAGCATTTGAAGGATATATGTTGAGGACATAGAATGCTTTAGGAAGGGAAATTAAAATTGTGTTTGATCTTTAATATTTCATGTAAGCACAGCTCATCTTTCAGATTTATGTGTTCTTGCCATCTTCAAATGTATTTCCATAAGAAGTACAAATCATGTTCACATATTAGATCTTCCAAAAGAAATTAATATGGCAGGAGTTCACTATTCATTCTCCTTCATACATAGTCACCGCAGTGTTGCATCAACAATCATACATGTACCCTACCTTATTGAAAACCCCAACAAAACTTTTGGAATATATATCGTCTTCTCGGTTTTATCATTGAGCCTGAATGGATGCTAAGTCACTCATGGAAGCACATTTATAATGAATATGAAAAATTTGCAGCAATTTCAGTGCTCTAGAGTTCCTGTACTATGTGGGCTGTGCTGCATTTCTAGATTCTAGGTGGCATGTCCTTTTTCAAATCCTTGGTCATCATTGTAACTATCAAATAATTGAATTCTTTGTATCGGATAGGAGAATGGAGATGTCATTCATTTTAGCCTCATTGACTTGGCCATGACCATAAATGAGAACATTGTGGTGTCCTTTGTTCCTGGAAGAAATCACAAGAGAAGGAAAAAGGAAAAGCTTGGGGGGGGGATGTGACACAAAATGAATGCTTTGTGGAAATTCTAACTCATAACTGTTTATTGAAAGTTATATACATATTTACTTGATACATATACTAATCAATGACCAGTCATTTGTCACCAGTTCATTTTACTGTTTCTCCATAGTATATAGTTTGAATCTCACTTGTTTTTATCTCCATGATGATTCAGGTTCCCATTTCAATGTTTGGGGGAACAGGGAACTATGCATCTGCGTTGTACCTTGCTGCTGTCAGATCTAATTCATTGGACAAGGTTGAAGCAGAGATCTTTGACCTTGTTGAGGCTGCAAAGAAATCACCAAGGTTCTCTCAGTTTACAAAGGACTCATCAGTGCCTGCAGATACAAGAGTGAAGGCCATTAATGATATATGTGATCAAGGAAAATTTTCAGAAGTCACAAAGAACTTCTTGGGTATGATTTGACAATCATGGATTGAGTCTGAATTGCAAACTTGCATTTTACCTTGTGTTATGAGGGTCTCACATAGCATATTATATCATTTTCAGTTACTTAAAACTTTTGTCGCAAATGGTTAATATAGTATGGAGATAGATAGTTGTCTCTGGTTTACGAAATGTGTCCCCATCATGTGTTTTCACCTCAAATTTTTTTCTTCATCATCCTTTGATTCATTCAAAATAAGTGTCATTTCATACATTTGTGCGCATTAAGGATTATGTAAATTTTCAAGTGTCATTAAATATATCTATAGTTGAAAAGGAGTGACTTGAAAATGGTCCAACTTTTACATTGAAAATCCAAAACCAGAATTAAAAAAAAAATCTTTTTTGAAATAACATTTATTTTGAAAAAGAGGTAGTAATATTGATGATTTAAATGTCTTAATAGTATTTTCCTGCAAGAGTGATGCATGAGAATGAAGATGGTATTATTTCTGTACTTGCTTAGGTTACACAATGACTTCATTTAGGATGCCTTTTTCTTTTTGATTTTTTTTTTTCATCTGGTACTCCATCGATTTCATAGTTCTTTGATATCTTTCCTGAGAGTTCACTTATTCTCTCCCTCTCTCTCTCTCTCTCTCACACACACACACACACACTCTCTCTCTCTTTTCCCTGCTGTAGATCTCTTGTTGCTCATATGTTTTGATGCTAGCTCTATTCATGCAGTGTGCGTCTCTATCATTGCCGAATGCCAAATGTTCCCCAGGCACATGTCAATGCATGCAGGACAGTCATGAGCATATAGAAAAATATCTCCTGAGATGTCTCGGTTCCAATACACTATCTTGGTGAAACGAGATTGAGAAAAAAAATCACATATGATATTTGCCAATATTTGTTGTGAAAAATAATGAATATTCATTTTGCGACAACTGCTATCTTTCGCAACACCCCAATACCATAACTTCATGATTGCAATTGTGACCTTGGTTTTATTGCTTGACCATGATTGCCTTGCCTTGGGCCTGGTAAGTATATGCTAGTCGTGTGCTTGCAGTGGACCCAAGGTTTCCAGTGATGTGATTAGTGTACAAATTTTCTGCCTTTTTTCTGTCAGTACTTCTGTAATTGAGTCTAGGACCAAGGTGTCTTCATGTTGTAGAATCCATAATATTTGGTACTAATTAAAGATCCCTTAAGAGTAAAAGAAATTTAAGTAACCATTGTTAGGGAGGAGAAAAAGATGAAGCTGTTTACTGTTCATTGAAAGGAACTAAAAGAAAAGGAAGAAAGCATATGCTGAGAGCAAAGTAGATGAAGGCAGGTTGATGACAGTGCAGAAGAGTGAAGAAAAACAGCAGAAGAGGAAGTCAAGCTATAACACTACAAAGAGAGTGAAAAAATAAAAAAAAAAAGCATCTAGGGCTTGAGTGCCTACGGGAAGAGTCGCTAGATTAGAACTCTAGAAGCACAAAAAACATAGGAAAGAGTGTTGGACGTATAAAAGAAGAGGCTAATTCAGATGGAAGGGAGAACGAAGAAATTGAGGGATGTGTCATTAGTGAAAGGAACATAAATGATGACTATGATGATATTATTGAGGTCCCAAATATAAGTAAATATATGGAGGAAACCTTGCATTGCATTAGAGTATTTGTGTGATAGTGACATAGTAAATATTAGTAATTAGTTTTTGTGCATTTATTAGGGATTTTTGTTTATTTTTATTTGTTTTAGAATTTTTTATAAAAACTGTCACATATGGTCATGATATAGAACCAGTTGGATCTCATATTATGATAGTTCTATTAATGTTTTTATTTATGCTTCTAGTCGTTAGATTTAACTATGTAGTTATTTTTGAACCATGTGCCTCATCATGCTCAGGGTGACGGCCCGGTGCCTTTACCACACCATGAATCCTTGAGAATACTGAGAAAGTATGGTGCCTAGTGATGGTACCTCTGGAAGTTTAAATTATAAGCAGTTTCTGTTAATGTGGTTCATGCAGTGAGACAATATAATCTTCTTGTTCATTGTATGCTTTGTTCTATTGAGAAATATTGCATTTCTTTACATAATATTATATAATAATTGATTTGCGTATTTCTGTCTGTTCTAGTTGTTTTGGCTCAGAATGGAAGGCTGAAATTCGTAGAAAGTATCGCTAAGAGATTTGCAGATTTGACAATGGCACACAAGGGAGAAGTGAAAGCTATTGTGACTACTGTTATTGTGAGCTGCTTAACTTTTCTAGGGAAAATCACTGTCATTATACTTGCAATTATCTTTGGCTTCTTAGCTTCTTATCTGTAGAACTATATATATATATATGTATCAAGTTTTATGCTGACATCGTTGTTTCTTGGCAATTTTTTTTTACAGCCTTTGCCCCCACAGGAGGAGAAAGAATTGAAAGAGACTTTGCAGGATATATTTGGTCAGGGCAAGAAGGTTAAGCTTGAGCAGAAGGTGCGTTCTTTCTGTGTGCATGGACGCATTGATGTTTGTTATTTAACCCTTTTGTGTTTTTATACTTGCGTCTCGTTGGAGTTGTTGGAGCTAAAATTTAATCGCCCACCATCTAATATTGCAGATTGATCCTAGTATTCTCGGTGGACTCGTGGTGGAGTTCGGACAGAAAGTTTTTGACATGTCTATTAAGACAAGAGCAAGACAGATGGAAAGGTTCCTACGGGAACCAACCAACTTGGATCTCTAGAGTCTCCAGATCGCTGCAAATTCGTGTTGGCTTTCTTCCGCATCCGCTGTGATGGAGCGAATGCAACATTTGTAGACATTGTTTGGGTGTCGCTTTCTGTTTCCGGCTTTCACTTCAAATAAACAAATTTTTGGGAGCAAGCATCCGCAATTGTTACATGTTTCCAACAAACAAATTAGTACTTGGTTTCGTAAACGAAATTCTTGGGTGTCGTATTGTACACCTTTTTCAATCCACACATCGACCAAATTAGTGCTCGTGGAGGTTGGAATATTGACTCTGTTTGGAACTTATTTTAAAAGGAGTTATCCAATAACATCAGTTTTTCTTTTGAAAAAACAAAAAATAGATTAAGAAACTGTATAATTAATTCTTAAATTTATGAATTTCTTATCAATATAGATTCTTAGTTGTTCTCTATAGCTTGTATTATTTGAATTATGAGAAATACATTAATATGACAACTAAATGCAAGTGAAATGAAATCTATTAAATAAGATTTATAATTATAATTTTCATGGATGCTGTGTTATTGAAATGTGTTTTGTACGGTAACTTTTCTTTAACCATCCCATTTCTCTGAACCGACACTATACCTATATTTGTACATCTACCTTTCTCATTTCTTCAGCCCAATTCTCCTTCATCGTCCAAACTTCCACCTCTTTTTTCCTCCAAATCACTAATTAGTGCAAAAATAAAAATTCAACCTATAGATGACGTATGCAAATAATCTGCATACTACGTAATTTAATTCGGATATTAATACATTTAAAATGCACATCTCATTGTTTTTATTTTTAAATTATTTAGTTATTTTGAAGAATTTAAGCTTGCAAATCATAGATCAAAATTGTATGTATCTATTTGATTGTTTATATATATCTTTTGACTAAAAAAATAAATCAAAGCCAAATGATACACACACAAGCATTGTTCCTCTTTTTAGGTTGTACAAGTTATTTGTTCGTCTCAACTAAACTTTGTGTCTGATTGAGATATATCAATCGGATAGTGCATCCATCATGTGGTGGGAATGTGTGGGTTGTGTAGCCAACTTGTTGGTCATGCTACTTAATGATGAATTACTAGTAATGAATAGTAGTTAATAGTTAAACATTAGTAATAATTAGTAGTTTATTATTATTATTATTATTATTATTATTATTATTATTATTATTAGCTTCGATTTAACCATTTATATTAACATATGTTTTAAAATAATAATTAATAACATAGAGCTTTTGATAATCAATAACAATAATTTATGATAAAAAATAATAATAATTAATAGGTTATAATTTATAATAACACTTAATAATAGCTCATAAATAATTAATTATAACAACTAGTTATTATTATTAATAATAATAAATTAAAATTGAGAAATAATAATAATAATTAATAGTTAATAATAATTTATAATTAAACAAATACTACTCGATAATAATTCATAATAATAACAAAAATAATTAATAAATAATCTTTAATAGTTATTAGTTAATAAATCGTAATAGTGAATGATACATTATTAATAGTTAGTGGTTAATAATTTGTATTAATTATATTAAATGATAATTAATAATTATTAAAAGAAAGAATGATTTTGGAAGAAAACATTGAGGGTGAGATGCGTAGCCACATGCTTCCCTTTATTCTTCTTCGATGGCAACAACAAAAAAAGAAAAGAAAAAAAGAATCTCACCATGCCCATTGAGGGATGTAAGATTATCAGTAATGATGTTTCAACAGAGAAGACTCCAGCTCCATTGGAATCCCATCATGACCTTGAAAATCAATAGGAAATCACTTTTAGAAATAGTGCTACAACTCACGATGAATCTTCAAATCTACAAACTTCGAAGTTGAACTCAGTAATGCAAGCATCTCCTCAATCTACTCTGGTCGGTTCGATAGTCAAAGAGATGCCTACCTTGCCTACCTTAATAAATCCTACTTAGTTAGAGAGGATGAATTTAGAATATCATAATTGTCATCCAGCTTCTCCCAAACCTATTCCTCATTCAACTCCTATGAACCGGAAGGATACATTGATCAATAATTAAAAACAATATTGATGTGTGTAGGAGGATAGATTTCTTCAATTAATGAGAATATGCTTTGGTTGTGATGATCATTATTAGGATACGACTTGGTGATGGTGTACTAGGGTTTAACTTATTTGAATAGGATGGAAAGATGGTGGTGGTGATTCAAACAAAATAAATATGATTCGATGGTGATGGTTTTCTAATGGTGATGGTTCGAATGATTTGTGGTAATTAGTATATGCATTCGACAATGGTATATTGATGATGTTAAACTTGAAGGTTAGGGTTTAGGGTTAGGTTTAGGGTTTGATTCGAATAAAAGGATTAAGGTTACATTTGGTTTGTATGGAAAGGTTAGGGTTTCGAATGGTGGGTTTAAGGTTTTGTTGTGTATACTGAATTAGGGTTTTGATTAACTTCAAATTAGAGTAGGATTTTGATGTTAATTATGGCAGAAAAATATGGATTAAGGAGAGTAGAAAAGATATGGATTAATCTCTAATTCACATAAACGAAGAGATTAAAACTTTCAAGCTAAATTGTTCACACAAATTTGATTAACTTGAATTGAACTCACACATAATTCACTTGTATTCAACTTCAATATTGATCTTCAACTTCAGTTCAATTCTCATTGTCATACTCGACATTCAGAGTAGCTTTTTAACTTTTCTACAACTAGCTAAAAGCAGAATTCAAAAGATTCCATGCTAAAAGATATTATACTACTTTTATGCTAACTTTATGGTACTTTATGCTAACTTTATTATCAAACTTATATTAATTACTTAATAATGCTCTACAATTCTATAAAGAAGCTCCCCCATGCACATGGTCATCATTCCTTACATGCCATACACATGCATGTAAACATTTAGTTACTTGTTTGTTACATTTCTAGCAATGCAACTATCCGTTGGTCTTCAAATTTGCAGGAGATGCTTTCCAAATGAAGAATAATTAGTTTCATAATTATGAAAGGAAAATCTTGAGTGTTTTCTCTGGCATCACATATCACATCTTGCCACTATCTTGTGTAACGCCTTCGATAATTGATGGTCTTATGATACAATTAGATGCAGATTATGGGAAGGTAAAATACCATAATTGGTGTTTCTCATTAGTTGGGGTTGTATTTGATACAAAATGATCCTTTATGCAACTGGAAAATAATTTTGAGAATAACTAGAATCATATATCTATGCCACACATACACCTTAATGATGGTGGTTTCTTCTTATTCAAATTTTATAACAAAGCTGAATGTGACTTGATCTTGAGCTATCCATATTAAAGTTTTATGAATTTTCCACTTGTTCTGAAACAATAGATAGAGGACTTTAAATTTAAGATGGAATGATTCTAATTTATGAGAACATAGATTAAACTCCTAGGTAGAGTTGTAAATGAGTTGAGTTAGTTCGGTATTCAATTCGGCTTGTTAAAAGCTTAATTTGACTCATTTGATTATTTAAATAAGTCAATCCTAAACCTCACTTTTGGGATCTCTTATTAAATTAGTTGAGCCCGAGTTAGAAAAAGTGAGGCTCTATTCATTTTATGCCTTTGGCTCGTGACCTCAGCTTAATTCATTAAAAGTTTAGCCCGGCTTGTTTATTTAGTTAAATGAGTCAACTTTGAGCCTTATTTTGGGTTCATTTAGTTAAAAGATTTAAGCTAGAGCCTAGGGAAAATTTTCTCAGCTCAGATTAGCTAATTTATAGCCCTAATCCTAGGCTTACCACTTTCTATGTGGTCTTAAAATATTTTGAGTAGGATATCTAGTTTTGTGGCATGTGCATTGATGCTGTAAGTATCACTATGTCTTGGATCTCCTTCCCTAGAATTATGGTGAAAGTGGATGCACGCAAGTAATTTCCTTCATCCCATTCCAATCTGCACACCTAATGGAAAATTTTACACTCGACCCATAGAGTATGGTTGGAGATGTGCTTACAATGTAGAAGGATTGACCATATTATCAACCAATGCATTAGATAAATATCCTCATAAAAAACTATTGTAAAAAATAAATGGAAGATTATGAAAGTTAGAAGGAAACATAATATTTTTTCACCTAATATATCAAATAACACTAGTGTGGAACTTGTTTTTACTCAACAATTAATTAAGATAATGCAACACCAAGGATTCTCCTCTCATCTCACGAAGTTATCTAACAAATCACCTATTATGATAAGACCAATGCTACACAACATGTCTGATGTAAATTCTAAAGAGTTTAGTTTGGATGGTGCCTTAACAATTGAAAGTCTAGAACCATATCCAGTGCATGCACCTTGCTCTTTTGGAGGGAACTTCCTACCAAAATTTGACATTAGAGGCTTGAATAAGCCTAATAAGCAAAAAGAGACAAAGCTCTAAATGAAAAAGAACAACCTATCCTTGGTTGGTCTCCTTTAAGCTAAAATAAATGAAGATAAATAATTAGCTATTAATTTGCAAATTAATAATAAGTGAACCTAGATCTACAATTACTCCCACCACTACAATGGTAGAATTTGGATAAGATGGTATCCTTAATTCTAGGATGTATATATAAGTGTAATGTGTTCTAAGGGAATTAACTATCTTGTTACTAATCTACATGATTCTAGCTATTTTATTGTGAGCCATTATAGGCATTACAATCATTTATTAATGTGGGGGTGGCTAGACATAAGAAGTTGGGGGGGGGGGGTTGCTACATTAATTTACCTCTACTAATAGTTAGGTAAGGGAACTTGTAATGACCACTTTTTAGGGTATTTAATGTGCATTAATTTATGTAGTTCATTGTGATATAAGTATGTTTAATCATGGTTTATAGGTGTGCTTAATTTTTGGTATCATTTTACTTAGGCTTGGTTTGGATCTTGGAATATAAGTGATTTTCTTAGATAACCAATTAACTAATTTAAAGATACTAAGCAACTCATTTGTTCCACAAACTGGGCTTCTCCTCCTCCTCCTCCTTTCTTCTCTCTTCTATGCATTTCTAGAACGAATGATTCATCCCTACAACATCTATAGATTTAATGAATTTAATTCCCTCTTCTTATTGTTCTTTCCCCTTTCTTTGTGTTTAGATTTTCTAAGGTACATTATCCTAAAACATTTTTGTTTTCACCATTTGAGTTTAAGGGTAAAAAAGCCCAGCTTTGAAACTCCAAAATCTACACTTGGAAGATTAGATTTGATCTAAGGTTTGGGATCTCAAATTCTAAACCCCCTTACCCTTCATTTTCATTAGAAGTTTTTAGTAATTTCAAGCCAAAGATTTCATTTTTCTCCCTTCTTCTAGAACCTTCGAACTCCCCTATTTTTCTCTATGCTTGTTATACCCCCAATCTCTCTCTTTAGCCTCCATTTTTTATCTTCATTTCTTCTTCTAATCCTTCCTTTAACTCTTTCATCTTTGTCATAAATGATCACATAATGGAATGCTCACTTTAAGATACCTATAATGGGAATAATGTATAATGTGAGAACCTTGATTGTTTTTGGGTTGAAATAGCTAGTCACTTGGTATAATATTCTCTATGGACCTTAGTGTGATATAAAATCTCGAGCTAAAAATATATGAATTACTTAAAGTGAAATGAGAATTATGATGGGTTCAGGATATCCAATCATTTATTATGTAGCAATGGTTAGTCTACTTTTGGGCCTATTTATTTGCCTTTGGGTACCTTCAAGATAAAACCTAGTTGATCCCGGCGCCTTTCTAATAGTCTCTATGTAATCATATAAAGTTTATTAATGCTTGGATCTTATTATTTAGGTTTATCATTCATTTTGCAATATTCTATGTGTAATAATGTAAAGTTAATTGATGTCTTTCCTATTTAATAGGTGGTCTAATCGTAATAGGTGATTTGTTGGATCTACCACATGTTCGAATAGGATGGGTGATGATGGCACTTGTTGGTATGAGTTAGTTTAACTTAACAAGGTTTTAAAAATGGTTTTGTACCTTGAGGCATGGATTTAGGTGTTTGGACATGTGACGTCACCCAAATGACTAGGAATTACATATGATACAATTTGGAAGGTGTTTCTTACCCAAATATCTAAGATTTAGATGTTAAGACAAATCTTATTTAATTTTTGCTAAAATATGAATCTTGAATCATTATACATTTCATAGGGAAATTTTTATAAGTATAGAGATCTTTTGATTGTAGGGTGATTTATATACATTTATTAGTCAACATGAATATTATTGTATGCATATGTAAAATATGGTTGGTAATTCATCTAATTTCTCACTATAATTTTTCATTAAGAAGGAAAAACTCAATAGAAATAATTCCCTTAACTAGTGTAGAATTTTGTGAGTATTCTCAAGAAAGAAAAATTAATATGTCCTAAACAAACTAGCCCCTAATGAGACTGCTGCCAATGCTCCATGTATTGAAAGAGATGCTTACAAAATTATGTTGATGATTCAACCCATGTAACTTGTCTCATGCAAGCTCTAATGAGATCAAATCCTCATAATATATTTTACCACATGAAATCTTATGAAATAACCGAGTCACCAAAATTTGTTTATGTAATAAGCTATAAATGAGAGGTATAAACTCACAAAAGCATTTCACAAGACTAATTTTACTAAAGGAAGCTTACTTAGTCCTCACATGATAAAGATGATTAGTTACATTGAGAATTTGAAAAGATCAGGATTTCTTATTAGTTAAGAGTGTGATGCTAATATAATTCTCCATTCTTTGCCACCATGTTATGATTAGTTTATTATAAAGTATAACACATACAATGTTAATAAAACTTTAGTTAAGTTACATGGGATGCTTAAGAAGGTTGAATGGAACATTAAGAAGAATCCTGGTGATGTTTTGGTAGTTAATAAAGGAAAGGGTTCTAAGAGACAGAGTGAGGGTAAAGGAAAAAGTAAAAGGAAGGTGAAAAGGAAACCCTAAGTTTAAAAATTAGTAAACAAATTCAATACTAAGCCTAACGCTAAATTCAATCCCGTGTTGTAGATAATGCTTTCTTTTTTCTTTTTTAATTACAACAAGGTTGGTTTAGAAGAGGAGCTGTAAAAAAAATTTGTAAAATCTAAATAGAAGGGAAGTGAGACTTCTACTTTAGGTATTTGTGTTATAAAAGTAAATTTTGCTACTGTTATTTCTAAGTCATGGGTATTAGATACTACTTGTAAGTCTCAGATTTATATATATGAGTAGGGACTCACCAGGAGTAGATAATTAGCTAAAGGAGATGCAGACCTATGAATGGGAAATCGATCAAGTATTGATGCATTAGCAAGAACTTTTCTTTAAATTTTAGCTTATAGCTTGGTTTTAGAGCTCAATAATTGTTATTATGTACTTTCCATTAGCAAGAATTTTTTTTTTCATATTTAGACATGTATGTTTTTATTCGTTTTTATTTTTCTATAAAGAATAATTGTTATTAAGATACTTCTTGCTGTTACTAGTTTTTAAGACTGTGAAATTTGGAAAATGAATGTTAAAACCTCCTTTCTTAATGGGAATTTGGATGAAGATGTGTATATGACACAACTAAAGGGTTTTAACACTCTTGATAATGCTAAATTTGTATGTAAACTTCAAAAATCCATTTATGGATTGAAGTAAGCATCTTGGAGTTGGAATCTTTATTTTGATGAATCAATCAAAGAGTTTGGCCTTATTCAAAATAAAGAAGAGCCATGTGTTTGCAATATAGATACTAGGAGTGCCATTATTTTCTTGTCTTTATATGTCGATAATATACTACTTATAGGATTTGATATACCTATGCTTTTATTTAAACGTAATCAAAGAAAGACATTGGAGAGGAAACCTATATTTTGGAATTAAGATCAATGAAGATAGATTAAAGATATTGATGAACCTATGTTAAAGTAATTAAATTGATATGGTTTTAAACATATCTAACATGAAAGAACCCAAAAGAGTTTTCTATACCATCTCACATAGCATAATTCTTAGTAAAACTTAGTGTCCTTTGACACATGAGTAGCTAGAACATGTGAGTATAACCCCATATGCATCAATAATTAGATATATCATGTATGACATGTTGTGTATTCATCTTAACCTTGCATATTCTTTGACCATGATAAGTATATACCATTTTAATCCAAGTGAAAGTTACTAAATTATGGTGAATAAAATTCTAAAGTACTTGAGATAAACAAAAGATCTATAGTTGTGAATAACAACTTATTGTAAATAGCTACTCTATTGCTAGATTCTAAATCGATAAAGATGATTTTTATCTGCAAGTGGGATATGTATTTTACCTGAATGATAAAGTTGGAGCTAGAATATTTCTAAATAAGACAAAAATGCTAATTTTACAACTAAAGGTGTGTACATCAATACTTTTGAAGTTGTAAAGGAAGGTGTATGGATTAGAAATTCATCACCTTATTAGAGCAATCCCAGTTATTTTGTTTCCATTAGAGATTTATAGTAGTAATAATGGGGTTATTGCACTTTCTAATGAACCACATCAATGGACCAAGCGCATAAATAAGAAATATCACCTTATTATTAACATAGTCAAAATAGGCAACCTCAAATTATGTTAGGTGTCTACATAAACAAATATTGCTAATTCATTGACTAAGTCTCTTCCACATAATAAGTATGATTATCACAATAAGGTATTTGGTGTTAACAGACACAATAAATTCATATAATATTGAGATAATTATGTGTCTTTTATCCATCATGCTTGTTAATAATAGAAGGTCTTGTTGTTTTCTTTTAATTACATTTGTCATCAAATTGTTTGACTTTTCCCATAAACGGTTTACATCTACTGATAAAACATCAAATAAGTGATTTGATTGTGGAGTTCTATCATGTACATAATATCATTATTCTAAATGGTCCCCATTCTATTATTATTAGCCATGGAGAGAATAATGGGTTTTGACCAACATGTGGATTCATTGATGGCCAAGTTTCACAAGTCATGAAGACACGATAATGAGTTAATTACATGGATATGTGTTAAAGAACATTATATTAGAATAACCTTCCATGAGAACCCTATAAGGTTGCCACATATATGTGTCACTAATAGTTCTCATTTCAACTTAAATAATATCCCTTTGACAAGAATTTGTTGTTTTTCATACATGAGTCTTAGTTTGTTTTTACTTTTATGCATATTACCTTTTAGACACAAAAAAGTAATGATCAAACATGTCATGAACCATGTTGAGGAATATGAGTGAATAAGATATATTTATCCCTTCTCATATAATGATAGAAATATATCTTTGGGCCCCTCAATTAGTCAAACTGATAAATGCATGATCATGCTCAAACAAGTTGAGCGCCAATCATTTAATTAATTAGTCAAACTATGAAATTAGGAAACATATAACTAAACTAGATAAAGACAACACAATTACTAACTAATGTTAAATTATGGGGCTACAGAACTATATTCATTGGTTCTAGCACAATTTGTATATTTTTTGAGATATGCCCTAGGAACCAATCATGGAGGTTGTGTTGAACATCTAACTTTCACTCGACTTGGATAATCATAATGTATAACTAGAAGCTTGTAGATAACTTATGGGATAAAAAAGATGTTTTGGGCCTATAACCAATGTTGGGTGAACCTATAATCGCACACTATAATGAACCATATCTAATATAATTATAATATGATGTTTAATCTAGTCAAGGCTCATTAGATCTATCCAATAGTAGATCATATAAGGTTTTAATTTGTCTTATATCCTTTATAATAGAGAGAGCCACTATGGGATTCGGTGACATAGAAAATTAGATTTTGACAAGTATATTTAGTAATCACCCTAGTGAGAGAGAGAGCGAGAGAGATAGAGAGAGAGAGAGAGAGAGAGAGAGAGAGAGAGAGAGAGAGAGAGAGAGAGAGAGAGAGAGAGAGAGAGAGAGAGAGAGAGAGAAATCATTTCTTAGTGTTAGCACACCTGGAATTAATCAAGCTCATTTATGTCGATGTCAATAGGGGCATGGTAATTAGTGCCTAGTGTTTACACATTTCATTATAATACAAGAGATATATATTGATTAATTCTTTCTCAATAATCTCATGAATTATGAATTCAGATTAGAAATAAAAAACCTAACAAAGACACATGCCAAAGTTGATAGGGAGAACAATCAAGGTAGAAATTTAGGAAGAGGGGGTATTGCATATTAATAAATCCTATAATAAGAGGCAACTCATAATCTACCAAGATCATAGGGTATCAACACCACCTAGCTCATTAGGCTTCACTCTTGGTGGATCATACTCTCAAGTTGTCACCATCTTGGTAGATGCGGCCTGTCAATGCCATATAGTAAACTTTTTAGAATTAATACTATTCCCTAAACACATCTCGATGTTAAACCTATCACCATTTTTACATCTTCAACCCTGCTTAAATCTCTGAAGTATCACGTATTACAAATAAGTGCCAAAAGTGGCCAACAATCAACGCTTAACATAGATTTTAAACTCATCAAAATGAAATAACATATCAACTCAAAAGGCTACAATATCCACAAGTTTATCGTATGTGGATAAAGTTGTTCCTCCCTTCAATGTGTTTCATCTCATGTTAAAGTACATGGTGCTAGAAAAAAGTAATTAATGATGAAGAGTGTAAGATTTTATTGGTTATTTGATGTATAAAATAAAATTTTTTGGTTTGTGTAGGTGTTGTATAATTTTGATGTTGATATTTTGAATTTTGTGATAAACATAGGGGCCCCGTGTTTACTAGCACGGGTCGTGTTTATTCATAGAATGTTTCCTATCACAAACCATGTTTTTTATTAACTTTGTGAAATATTTTATTTTGACTGGTAGGATTTTATCTAATCTAAAAGAGATATGATAAAACTCTAGCCATCAAGTCATGTGAACCAATATTCTCCTTCTTCTCTTTAGTGTTCTCTTTGTTAGAGAATTACTAATTAGTGTAATTGATTGGTTAAATCATCTTGTAATTATACAAGTATTCAAATAATTATCTCTATTTATCCCTAATTTTTCTTTCTTATGATTGAATAATTAATTGTTTAATTATCTTATTATTTATAATATTCATCCTAATCCATTCAATTTGCATTATTCTGCAACTATTTAGTATCAAAGCAATGGATGTTGAAGAGCTACGATGTTTGGGATGGCTATAATATTTGATATTGATAATTTCAATCAATTAATCAATTTTAGATCATGGAAATTGAAGATGTGGGCAATTCCGATTTAGAATAGCTTAGAGAAAACTTTATCTTATAATTTGAATAAGCTAAAATCAATGACTAGTGAGAGAGTAGAAGATGCATAGCTGAAGACTCTCTCTACCATACAAATATACTCATCTAACAAAGTGTCATAGAAATTGGCAAATGAATCAATGGTGGCTACCTTATGGTTGAAGCTTAAGTCATTGTATATGATAAAGTCAGTAGTAAATTGACTATTGTTAAAGAGTCGGATTCATGAGCTCAAATTAGGCGAGGGTAAAGCTTTAAAAGTTTATTCAAATGAGTTTTATTCTA
Organism: Tamarix chinensis; assembly: GCA_030549775.1. Lineage (NCBI taxonomy): Eukaryota > Viridiplantae > Streptophyta > Magnoliopsida > Caryophyllales > Tamaricaceae > Tamarix > Tamarix chinensis. The sequence goes on from CM060176.1 coordinate 85,923,340, forward strand.
GAATTCACACTTCATGATGAAGATTTATCCATTATGGTTTTATGTTCTTTGCCTGCTACATTTTAACATTTTTATGATACTATTTGTATGGAAAGGATGAGTTATTCATTAAGGATGCAAAACTTACCTTGCTACAATGTTTTTTGATTAATAATTACTTGAATGGTAGTGGTAATTATGATGACTCACATAGTGAGGGACTTATAGTAAGGGGTAGGAATCAGGAGCTAGGTTCTGGTGGTCATATGAAATTTAGAACTAAGTTAAATAGTTGACAAAAAAAGTTACATGCTATGGTTGTCACAATAAAAGGAATATTAGGAAGTTTTGTCCTAATAGGAAATCCGGTGCTAAATTTGGCTAGTCATTTGATACAAAGGATGATGTTGTTGTTGCCTTAGATGATAGTGATGGAGATGTGTTGACAACCATTGATTGAAAAACAAATATTAGTGATAGATGGATCTTCTATTATAGATTTTCTTAACATGTATTTCCTAACTAGATGTCTAATGCGACTCAGGGTGGAGTTGTCATGATGGGAAATGATGTTACTTGCAAATTTTTTGGGATTATGATAATGAAGGTGAGGATGTATGATGGTATGGTTAGGACACTATTCAATTTGAGGCATATTATTGAGATGACCAATAATCTCATCTCTTTGAGTTCCTTAGATCGTAATGGGTACCTCAGTGTTATTGAGGATCATCCCCTAAGAGTTATAAAGTGACCTTTGATTATAATAAAGGGAAGCAAGTTGGGACATTATATGAGTTGGTGAGTTCTATTGTTGTAGGGAAAATTGCTATGACATCACTAAAGTTGAGAGATTATAACACCCCCAAAATTCACTATTAAAAAATTTTGTTAATTAAAAGGAAATTAGCGAAAGCAAATTAATAAACCGTGAACTTTGGGGATATTACCACCATACTTAGTACTAGAACGGTTCAATCCTACTGTTCCAATACCAAATGCTAAGGCCAAAAATGTAAAATACAATTTACGAGAAACTTAAGCATATATAAATCAGAGAAGCGTAGTAAATAATTTATGAGAGTAAAATCCAACACCGGTGGTTACAAAATAAAAAATTCATTGAAGTTAAAAGAGATAAATTAAAACCTTATAATTCACCGAATAGTACCTTACACTCTTTCCCAAGAGCCCACTTGAATAGCACCGAACACGACCTGTAAGGGGCACTACCCATTAAATAGGTAGGGGCCCCACGAAGGGAACCATTCAGTACTACAATTTTGAGTAACCCTTTAAAAACACACTTAAAAATAGGTACGCAATGTAACACATGAAATACTACTGCATTCGTACATAACCATAGGTGTAAACATGATATTCAGATCCATTTATTCACACATCCAACAATTTGATCAGATATTAATAGCGTATACGTAACATTCACTTTCATAAATTCGCATACTTAACAAGTCAACCAAATATTAATAGGCCATAATGAGTAATCGATACTTTTAGGGCCTTAAGGCCATTAGTCCATCATTAATCAATCATCTCAGGTTTTAAAAGTCTATGTGAGTGCGGGAACCCCACTATTATAGCCGATGGACCGGAAATACATACAGGGCAGAATGCTTCTGACCACTATTATTCGCCAGTGGATCGGTTTCCAGGGCAGAACTCTCCTGGCCACTATTATTCATCGGTGGACCGGTCTGGCCCCGACTCACAAGGTGTTTCACTATAAGTGATTAGTATCATCCCCATGTCTTATCGATTTTATGTTTGGTTTGTTAAGCACAAAATCCCCCACTATTATAGCCGGTGGACCAGAAATACATATAGGGCAAAATGCTTCTGGCCACTATTATTCGCTGGTGGATCAGTCTGCAGGGCACCCCGGCTCCTGGCCACTATTATTTGCCTGTGGACTGGTCTGGGCCTGGCTCAGTATCTTCCTCTTTAAGTGATTAGTGTCTTAAACATATCTTATTCGAAAGTATTTCACCCTTGACATGCATGGCTAACTATATCCACACTTATCCTCCCAGGAGGGCCCGTCCCATATCTTGAGACTTCTGGTTTTCTCCAAAAACCCTAACTCGGGCCTCTGTGGCCCATCCATCTCTGTCGTACACATCCTGACTATCTCAACACCCCATACGTCACGATCCTTAGATCCAACCCTCACTTTCTACCCCACTCATTCTCGTTTATTTTTATTATTTTCTTTTTCTTTTCCACCTTCTCACATTAGGGTTTCCTCCCAACCCTAGATTAGTCTCCTACACACCCTTATACTATCCCACGTACTATTTTTTTCCCGAAGCCTCCAGACACCCGAACGACACTTCTGTTACCTTCCTCACATCCTGAGGAAACTTTCCATATGTAAAGTTTGCCCTCATGTGGACTCTAACCATCGCATGCAAACTCTAGTTCCTCCCATACCTACATTAGCCAACTTACTTCCCCTGGTTATCTTTCTCTCTCATTACTCTTTTTCATGCCTCCATCTCTAATTACCACATTTATTATCCTAGCATGCATGTCCCTAAGGGTTACATCACATCACATCACATCACATCATAAAATACAGCATATCCATATCAGCGCATACCAAAAGGGGCACATGAACACACCTTGGTTCCAAGCTATGCCACACGTGAAACAATTAAAATAATATCATGTAGAACTCGACATAATAATCATATAGGGCATCCAAGGCATGTAGGACATATAGCACACATTTGATCTTAGCTACACCCTTACTCGGTTTAGGTTACCGAGCTATTTTTCACACTTGTTAGGACACTAATCACCCTTTGTAATTATTACACTTAATATATTTCCCATTTGGTTGGTTAAATTACCACTTTGACCGTTTCCCTTTATTATAATTAATAAATTGCCTTTGAGTTGGTCAAATTACCAAATTACCCCTACTCAATATCCTAATTACCAAATTACCCCTTTAGTTAGTTAAATTACCAAATCGCCCCTCATACTTATCATATTTACCATCTTACCCTTCATTATTAAATTATCATTTTACCCTTCTCTTTTATTAAACTTCATTTTACCCTTATCAATTATTATAATTACCAAGTTACTCCTTTCCAATCTCCACTTTTATCCCTTTTATTTACGAAATTACCATTTTTCCCTTTTGTTATAAAATTACCAATTTTCCCTTTTATTACAAAATTACCAAATTGCCCTTTTTTTTACAGAATTACCAAATTACCCTTTTATTACAAAATTACCAATTTTCCCTTTTGTTACAAAATTACCAAATTGCCCTTTTATTACAAAATTACCAAGTTGCCCCCTTTTTTATTACAAAGTTACCAAATTGCCCTTTATTACAAAATTACCAAATTGCCCCTTTTTATTACAACATTACCAAATTTCCCTTTCTTACAAAATTACCAATTTACCCTTTTGTTACAAAATTACCAAATTGCCCTTTATTACAAAATTACTAATTTACCATTTAATCACAAAATTACCATTTTACCCTTTATTCATAAATTACCATTTTGCCCCTTTAATTATGAAATTACCATTTTACCCTTTTATTAACAAATTTACTATTTTACCCTTGCGTCAAAAATTACCATAATACCCTTTTTAGTTAAGAATTACCTTTTTACCCTTAGTACACCACTTCCACTTATATTAAATTATCATTATTACTACATAAAATATTAGTACTAACTCCTCATCCACCACTCTTATAATTAATATAACATTATTAGCACCCATATATATATATATATATATATATATATATATATATATATATATATATATTAGGCCATATTCTTGTACAAGATACATTAGTAAAATCTCCTAAGGCTCACAAAATATTAAACATGAATTAATTATCACAATAGCATAAAATAGCATGGGTAATACTTAACATTTTCCTTAACAACCAAACTATTACCTTAAATAATATTTCCATATATCGCAATAATCTATCATGCTTCCTTTTCATCAATCAACACATATATCATATTAAACAAAAAAAACCAAGCATAATAATATAGTAAAAATCCTAATGTGCCAACATACGTTAATCCATGCATTTAAGCGGGATTTAACGATTACCTCAATTCCCGTAAAAACGAACCTTACCGATATTTCGATTAAAGGTCCAAGCTTGATTTATCAAAACCAATACCTAAAAATAATTCAAGACTTATTACATTAGAAATTATGAAATCAAAATATAAGGCTTTAACAATTAATAGAATAATTAACTTAAAATATAATTATACCTTATAATTATCAAATAAATAAATCAAAAATGCAAAAACTCATGCTGCTAATGCAGCATGAGCTGCATGCAAAGAATTGGGGAGGAGGGGCTCGAAGGTGGTGGAAATAGGGAAGGATAGGTATTTTCGGGTTAGTGGTTTGGGGCTAAGAAAAGGACATGGTTGGGAAGGATTTGGGGCAAGGGAATGGTTCAGAAGTGTAGAGGGGGTGTAGGTGGTGGTCGAGGATGGGTTGAAGGTGGCTAAAGGTGGCAGATACGGTGGCAGCGAGGCTGCGAAGGTGGTGGCCGAGGAGGGGTCAAAATGGAAGGCTGTTGAGGAAGGAAAATGGGGAGGGAAAATGAAGGCCTTTGGGTGGTGTTTTTGGGAAATATAGGATTGGGGGTGGTAGAGGGGGTTGTAGGAATTAATTCGGTGGCTTAGGAGGTGGCAGAAACAGCGGGATGGCGGCAGAATATGGCGGTGCAGGGTGGTTGCCGAGAAGGGAGGGAGAGAAGAGAAAAAGAGGAGAGGAGGAAGAAGGGGGCTGTGGGGTGGCTTGATGGGGGTTGTGATGGCTCGAGGGTGAGGTAGAGGGTGGCAGGAGGTGGTTCAGCAGGCAGCAACGACAGATATTAGCGGTGAAACAAAAACAGGGGGAGAGAGGGGAGGAGAAGAAAGGAAAGAAGAGAGGGTCGGGGAGCATGGTGAGTTCGGGAAAAGACGCAGAACGGGCAGGGAAGGAGCAATAAATAGAAGAGGAAGAGAAGGTAGGAGACAGGGATCTCGAGGGGTGGCTGTAGGTGGAAAGGAAATGGGTGTTGCAGGGAGGGGGAGAAGGGGTATGGCAATGGCAGGGAGAGGGAGAGGGAGACGGGGATGGTGGGATCGTGATGGGCAGAGAAAACCACGTGAGGGAGAGAGAGAGAGAGAGATAGGGGAGGTCAACGGGGGAGAGGGAGCTGCAGGTTGGGTGGCAAAAATGGTGGAGGGTGGCCGGGATTATCGCCAAGGAAAGAGGAAGAAGAAGAAGGGAAGAAGAAAGGAGGGTGGGGGGCTGGGGTGCGTGTGAGCAGACCAGCCGAAGGAAAGGAGAAGGCCGGTCCGGTTGGGCAAGAAAGGAAGAAAGAAAGAGGGGCCGCCGGACGATGTGGTAAAGGTAGGGAAAGACTGGGCCTACGGCCCAGCACGCCAGGGAGAGGAAGGTAGGCCACCGACAGTCTAAGGAAGAAAAGGAGAAAGAAGGAAAAGAGAAAAAAGGAGAAAGAGAAAAAGGAAAAAGGAAAAGAAAAGGGAAAATTGAATAAAATAATTTAATTGATAAAATAATAAAATAGAATAATTTTGGGTAATAAATTGATTTAATACTTTAATTTAATATAGTTAAAATATAAGGATTTAAAAGGGAAAATTTTAGTAAAATAATAATTTGGAAAATTATTTAAATAACAAGAGTATGATAAATAACAAAATATTTATTTTAATTTATTAAAATATTTACACCAAATTTCATAAGCTCAAAAATCCATAAAATAATTAAATTAAAAATATTTAAAAGCTAATTTATCCAAAATAAAATTTATTTATTAAAATATAGGATTTTAAAATTTTGGGGGATTACAGAGATTCAGATGTTACAAGACTTTAGCACATGAGATTTGGGCACTTGAGTGTTCGAGTAGTGTTTGAGCTCTCTAAGAGGAGGTTGTTGGATAGACAAAGAAAAGGTACCATAGACTTCTATGAGCACCCTATATTTGGAAAGTAGAAGTGGGTTATTTTTCAACATCTAAACATAGTATGAGAGCTCCTCTTGATTATATCCATTCACTATATAAGGCCCAAAAGAGTGGTTTGCAAAGGAGGTTTATGGTACTTTCTCACATTTATTGATTACTTCTTGAGAAAAGTGTGTGTGCATTTCTTAAAGCTAAAGAATGATGTGTTTAGTGTTTTCAAACATTGGAAGACCTTGCTAGAGAAGCAGATTAGGAAATAAGTTACGTGTCTCAAGATAAATAATGGTCTTGAGTTTTTTTTTATTAGAGTTTCACTGATTCTACCAATATCATGGGATAGAAAGACACTACACTTGTGTTGGGAGACCACATCATAATGTATTTTCTAAGTGGATGAATATGAGCCTATTAGAGAAGTCTCTTTGTATGTTATTAAAAGGAGGGATATGTAGGGAGTTTTAGGTTGAAGCCTTTCCTATGGTAGTATACCTGGTGAACTAGTCACCAAATAAGTCCATTGAGTTGAAGAGACTTGAATATTTTTGATATAGTAAGTTGATTATTCTAATCTGTATGTATTTGGTTGCTCTACTTTTGCTTATGTGAATGATGGAATTTGAACCTAGATCCATAAAGTAAATCATTCTTGGCTTTACATATGGACCAAAGGGGTATAAGTTATGGGACTCATATGCATTTAAGTTCTTTACTAATAGAGATGATACCTTCAATGAGTCTATGTTCCTCTAGAAGACTAAGTCTTGTGACAGTCTATCTAAGAAGGTGGAGCAAGATAGTACTTTATGTAATACCCCGTATTTTTGAAATATAATTTTATTAAGCCTAATGATTTTATTAGCGTAATTTGATGCAAATATCTAATTATTTTAATTTCGATTCGTTTTATGGATTTATCGTTGATTTCGAATTCATATTTGAATTTAATTAATCGTGGTCGTTGCGAGCCATTCGTTCACGACCATGATTTTATTATATTCTTATGATTTTGATTTTTGGTTAAAAGTATGTATTCCCTTTCTTTCTCGTATTTTGATTTTTATATTTTAGATTCGTTTTCGATTATAACTTTGTCGTGTGATTACGACTTTATTTTGGAGTTATATTTCGTTAACGAAATATATTATTTAAATTATAGAATTTCTATTTAAATAGTTTAATTTATTTTAATGATTTTATCCATAGAAAATATTTCTGACTCTAAATTTATCCGTTTTTTAAAATAGTTAATATTTTTGGGAAGTTTTAAATTTAAAAGATTTATTTAAGAAGTTCTTTCCGAAATTAATTTTCTTCTATTTTACACTTTTTGATTTGTGGAAAACTAATTTCGGAAATTATTTAAATTAGTCTCGGCTTATTCGAATTTGACTTAAATATTTCATTATATACTTTTAAATAATTTTTCAAGGTCTTATAATATATTTCCGTAAATAATATAAATTTTTATGTTCGTTGGAAAATTCCCCGAAAATGTTTCTGAAATTCTTTATATAGCTTTTTATTAATTTTAAGTGTTCGGATCGTTTCAAAATAATTTCTGTTTAATAAATTTTAGATAAAATCTTCCAATAATAATTTATAAATATTCAGTATTTTATTTTATGTATATTTGTATTTAAAAAAAACCTATAATTTAATAAACCTCGTTTATTTAGGATAAATTAGCTCTTAAACTTATCTAATTTAATTATGTTGAGGATTTTACCCTTTTAAGTTTATTTAATTGTTTTGTGGATTTTGAGTATGTAAAACCTCGTTTATTTAGAGGTGAATATTGAATAAATTAAACTAGATAATTTGTTATTCTGTCAACTCATTTTATTTAAATAAGGTTCAAACCAATATTATTCTAAAAGCTACCTTTTTAAACCAATATAATAAGATATATTAAGCTAAATTACTAAAATTTTAATTATCTACCAAAAATACTATAACTCACCCCATAAGTCATTTTAATTATTTTCTTCCCTAATTATTTTCCTTAATCCCTTTTTTCTCCCTTATTTTCCCTTTTCTTTTCCCCTCCTCCTTTCTTCCTTCTCCCCCCTACTGGGCTAGCCCGTCAGCCCACATCACCCCTGGCCTCTCGCGCAACAGGCCCGCCCTGTTTCTCCTTCGCCTGAACCGCCTAGTCGGTCGCCCCCTTCTTTTTCTTTTCTCCCCTGGACCGACCGGTTCAGCCCCTTTCCCCTTTTCTCCTTCCCCGCGCGTGACCTGCAATCGCCGCCCTCCCTTCTATGCCTACCAGCCGCCTGTACCGCCTGCACACCTCCTATCTCTCTTCCTGACTCTCCATCTATCCTTCCTTGACAAGCCAACCACCCCCACACCACTCGCAAGCCTGCTCCCGCCCCCTTCTTTTTTCTCGACCAACCAACAGGTCTGCCATGGCAGACCCGCGTCGACATGCCACCGCCAGCCTACGTGCCCAAGTTTCCGCTTGCCCTACCTTCCTCTGTCCCCTCTCTCGATACTCCCCCATTTTTGAGCCTATAAATACCCCCAGGAGTCTAGCATCGGGCTCTTTGAAACCGCATCCCAGAAACCACCTTGCGCCATCCCTGTTTTAGACAACCATCCCATTGCCGCCGCCCGATCCACCCACGAAACTCTCCCTTGCATCACCCTCCACCAACCTAGGCCTCCCTCACCCCTCAATTTGCTCTGCAGGAGCCACCCTAGCCGTGCAAAGGGCCCTTCCCGATCAGCCTAGCTTTGAACCCTGCCACCCTTCTCACCACTGCCCACGGCCGATGCCGCAACTTCCATCACCCCCTCTGCCTTCTAAAACCACCAGGGGAGCTTCCTCAACCTCCCCAGACCTTCTGTTTCCCCTGTCAACCTCTCCTCTTCCTTCCTCCTCCCTCCACCACTTCTCCACCTCCCTTCTCCCCCATCGCCGCCGCCGCCGCGCGCCGTGCGCCGCCACCTGTGCCACCAGCACCCTTAGGTGGCTCTCTGAACTCCCCAGCCCTAAACCCTCTTATACATGCTAATTATTTTAAGTAGTATTAGTAGTTTTATTCTTAAGGTTATTATTATTATTATTATTATTACTACTACTATTATTATTATTATTATGGCTATCACTATTATTATTACCTTTGCCATTTAACCCAACTTTAAAATATTTATAACTATTATTATCATTTTAATGGCCTATAGCCTTAGTATCCCTATTTTAACACCATTATCATTAGTACTGCTAGTATTATTATTATTATTACTGTTATTATTATTATTATTATTATTATTATTATTATTATTATTATTATTATTATCCTTACTATTATCATTATTAATATTTCTATTAGTAGTATTAGTATAATACTAACCTTACTAGCACTACCATGGTTACCATTATTAGTAACGTTGAAACTATTATCGTTAATAATATAAATATTATTATAATTACCTTAAATTGTTGTAACTATTAAGACCTATCTTTGATTAGTAGTATTATTATTATTGATAGCCCTAATGGTAAGTTAAAATAAGGGTAAGGTAGAAAGAATGGTGTTTTGGTTAGAGGGAAGTTAATCTCTAGTTTTTCCCTCTTATAGGCAAATCAAGTCAAAACCCGGAGGAGGCGTAGGAACGTGCTCCAAGACCGGTGTCGTGTTAGGTAAGGATGTAGCTAAGGCCTTGTGTGCTATGTGACTTGTATGGCTTGGATGTTTTATATTTCATGCTATATTATGTCTCGTATAACTCTCCTTAACTTATCTCATGTTTAGCGCAGCTTGGAGTGAGGTATGTTCTATATGTGTTCTTATGACGTGAATATGGCATACATATATATATGTGATGATTGTGGTGTGACATGATACACCCCTCTAGGACATGCATGCTAGGGAGATTATGATATAGGAATGAAAGGACAAAGAAATAAATGGGAAGTGAGTTGCTAAAGGGAACATGGGGTTGACTAAAATGAATAAGAAATAAGAACTATGCATAGGTTGGATAAAACTTGCATGGGGATGGCCGATACGTGAGAAAAGTGGTATTAAGGTGTAAATAAGCTAAATGGAGATTTGTGGAGTGATTGGAGACTTGTGAGGAAAAATAGTACGTAGGTTGGTGTAAGGGTGTGCAAGGGACCCGATTAGGGTTTTGGGAGGAAGTAATGGTCTGGAAATTTTGGAAGTAAAAATGATTAAGGGAGAGTGTATTATGGATTAAGAATGGAGATTTATTATGTAAGGAGTGAGCATGGGTTACTTGTGGGAGAAGTAAGGTACTAGGGTTGAAGAGGCTACTAGGGTTTTTTGACTACATGTGGAATCGAGAGGTAAAGCGGCATGATTTGGGATTGGATCTAAAAGAGATGAGGTGAGGGACAATAAATGGGGTAATATTAGTGGAGATGAGAGAAAGTTGGGCCACATAGGTCCAATTAGGGTTTCCAAGGGGAAAACCTTAGAGGGGGGATAGCACGTGGAATGGATGTCATGAGGTGTTGGGCCTTAACCCACACCCATAGGAGTTGGTTTCCTTTGTGTGTAGTTGTAAAGGGGAAAGGATATCGAGGAGTGATAAGGGCCGCAAGAGTCCCAAGACATGGGACGGGCTCTCCTGGGAGGATGAGTGTGAATATAGTCAGCCATGCATGTTGAGGGTATAATAATTATCAAATAAGATACGCATAAAGTACTAATCACTTAAAGAGAAATATTTTTGAGCTGGGCCCAGACCGATCCACCGGCATAATAGTGGCCAGGTGTTGGGGTGTCTTCGAGTCCAATCCACCGGCGTATAATAGTGGATAGATGCGTTCTGCCCTATAAGTGACCAATCCACTGGCTATAATAGTGGGGGATCCCGAGATCAGCAAACCAAACATTAAGTTACAAATAAATCATGGGGAAGATACGTTCTAATTATAGTGAAACACTATGAGAGTCGGGGCCAAACCGATCCACCAGCATAATAACGGCCAGGAGCGTCCTGCCCTGGAGACCGACCCACCAATATAAAATAGTGAATAGGTGCGTTCTGCCCTATGAGTGACCAATCCACCGGCTACAATAGTGGGGTTCCCACACTCTCATGGATTCATAACGATTATGATGTGAATCGACTATAATTACCAGAGATCTAAAAGAATAAGTAAGTCTGATTGGACCATAGCCGACCTGCGTCAGCTATATTATTACATGTTGCCTATGTGATTGTACTATGTGTGTTATGTTGTATGTTTGTATGCTTGGCCTTAGCGCACCTGCTGTCTTACTCAGTATCGGACCCGTACTGATACTACCTTGGTTGAATGGGTCATGTGATGATCCACTGATGGTGGGGAGCAGACCTCTTGTGCAGGTTTAAGATCGGATACTGTTTTGGGGTGGAAGGCCTGACTTGAGTGAGTAGGCAATCTGGATATTGATCCTTCGGGATTTTTTTGTTTAACTATATTCATCTTTGGAAGTTACGAGTGTTGTATTTAAATTTCCAAGGGTTTTGTAATTGACTTTTAATTTCTCGTACTCTGATAAGCTTTTAAAATTCGGATTTAATTGTTTGATAGGTTTTAGTCTTGCATCTAACATGAGATAGATGGTTGACATTTATCTTGTGTTAGATGTGGCGGTAACATTTCCCAAATTCTCTCCTAGCTTCCGCTTTATTCTTTAAAAAAAAAACCATTTTAGGAGAGAAATTTGGGGGTGTTACACTTTATGCCAGGTGGAGTTTGCGGTTAAGTTGGATGGTAGAGACCCTTCTGACAGACCAAATGTTCCTTAGGTGGGTTGATCCAAGCAAAAAGTGGAGTAAAGGAGTGTTACTATAGGTAGAGCATGGAGGATTGGTAACCTCTAGTTAGGTATGGTTTTGAATAATTAGCTAGCTATACTTTATCTATAATTTATAATGTTATTAATGTGCATGATCCAACATCATTCTTGGAGAACATGGTGTGTACTCGGCCTAATATTGCTCAAGATAGTAGTTTTGTGAGTCAATATAAGGTGAATTTGAGGAAGGCTCACTAGCAAGAAATGAAATGGATTATGAGGTTCTTGAAGGGTATTCCATTAGCATGTATATGGTGGAGGACTTTGATAAAAGGAGGTCCACCAATATATATTTTTTTTAGTGGTTTAACTATTAGCTAGAGATATTCCTTATAAGAAATGATGGCCTTTTCTACTACTTAGGTAGAGTGTATAGATATTTCTTTCTATTATCAAACAAATCACATTAACATTAGGTATCACTTTGTCTAAGGTACTGTTGTTGCCGACAAAGTTGTGTTGGAAAAAGTGGGTATTTTGGATAACTCGGATGATATGCTAATGATGTAATTAATTGTGGGTAAGTTCAAGCATTTCTCATATGTGATTGATGTTTATAGGCTAGGAGAACCTTTGTTGGGAAATTTTTTTTAGAAGTCTTTCCATATTATGCATCACAAATTCTACATCAACATGGAGAGAGATTTAATTGAGTATTTGATGCACAACATAATATTTGGAGAAGTTTGATGTTGGTATTGCAAATTATGTGATAAAAATAGGGCCCCCATGTTTACTAACATGGGCCATATTTATTCACATAATGTTTTGATGTGAATTTTTGGGCAAAAGTCAAGAATAAAGAAATTAACACAGGGGTTCTAACACATAATGTGGTTTGAGTGACTTTACGGAACACGTTTCTTTGATTAGTAGGGTTTTATCTAATACCAAAGAGATATGATAAAACCCTAGCCATCAAGTCATGTGAGCCAATCTTTTCCTTTTTCTCTATAGTGTTCTCCTTGTTAGAGATATAGTGATTTGTGTAATTGATTGATTGATTAGATGATTCCTCTTGTAATTACTTAAGTACACAAATAAATATCTCTATTTTCCCTAATTATTTCATCTTACAATTGAATTATCAATTATTCAATAGTCTTGTTAATTCCGATATTTGTTAAGGTAAATTCAATCAGTGTTATTTTGAAACAAAGAGGTAGAAGAGGAAAGGGTCAGGGATGATAGTTAAAGACCACTCTTATCCAGCTTAGTCATGTTTTATCATCTTATTCCTTCCTCACTTGGTTGAATCTTATCTTGACTTACACTTCTGCCTCTAATTTTCTCTCTTTTTTCATTCTCTATATTTTTTTTCTCTCTTTTATAAAATGAAATGATGGATCTTTAATATGTTTTTGGAGGTATAAGTAGGGTATAAGTTAAGCTACTTGGTGCACTTGGTGGCTTCAAATCTTAAGTGTTCCTCAAGGTACTAGCTGCCAAAATAACATACTTGATACTACTTTTGTTGGTTGAATTTTTGCTATGAAAATGACACCTTTATTTGTATTTTGTTTTAGATATTGTAAGCTAAATTGGTAGGGCATATTCTTTCTCAATCTTTCTAACATAGCTTTATCCTATAACTCTAATTAGTTATGCAGTGAACCCTAAGAATAAAAGTGTAAGAATCATCCAAGTGTGAAATAACTAGTAATAGACAAGCATAACACAAGATATAAGTGTGTTTTGGAGTTAATTTCCTGGTTTTAACTCTAGCATGGCATGAACACTTGTTAGGCGGGAAAAATACTTGAAATGACACATATTAAATCTCTAATTGCTATAAGAAAAATATTAAATTCACCTTTATAAAGTCCTATAACATGAATTATTAGAACACTATCAATGTACTATTATTACTAATAATAATGATTATATAAGGGCATGCTTAGCACACGAGGAATTAGCATTATTAATCATGGAACCATGGTGCTTGTTTTATTTGAAGAAGACACCCATAAAAGCTTAAGAAGTTCTTTCAAGGATATAACTTTCTTAAGTTATGTGAGATGCATATGATAACCATGGTCGAATTTATGGATTTTGAAGGAAATATGGATCTTAAGTTCTTTAGTAATGGGAAAAAAAGAAGAAGAAGAAAACCATTTTTAACTATGGTAACCTTATTGATGAAAGGAGAAGAAATCTAGCAACTTCAAAACTTAAGAATTTTGTAAGGACATGATATAAGAATATAAAGGGAAAACATGAGAGAAAAGGAAAACAAAAGATTAGGTCATAGGATAAATTTAAGACACATCTTAAGCAGAATTTTCTACCTAGGAAATTCAAGCATGAAAGTTTTATTAAGATGCCTAATATTAGCTAGACTTTTTTTAGTGTAGAGAAGTATGTTAGGGAATTTTTAAGGTTGTCATTGGTGGGCGATGATCAAGAGATAAAGGAATAAGGGTGTGTAAAATTTCTTGGTGACATTAACTTGAACATAAGGGATCAACAGAAAGTTTGTAATACCTAGTTTTTAGACAACCCTAATAATTATAACTGGTAATTATGTGTATTAGTTATAATAATTATAGTAGGATATTTGTACTAAAAATATTATTAATATGTGTAATATTATTAGGAAATGTTAGTTATAAAATTTAATTAGGATAAAATATGTGAGAGGGCGTGTATTAAAATTTAAACCTAGGTTTGGGTCGTAACCGGTATCTTGTTCGTTAAATAAACCTATTCCGGTAACCAGATCCAAATAATTTTTTTTCCGGATACTTTTCTTGATTTTGTACCTAAATAAATTACCCCTACCCTATTCTATTTTCTTATCACATCTTACCTTCCCTGTACAAAGCATACCCTTGCTTCATTAATTCCCAGCTCCTATGATTGTGGGTTGGGTTTGAAAATGTTACCTGATCGCAACCCCCTCCTCTTCCTCTTTCTGTGTATAAATATATATACACATACAATTCATTTAATGCACTGAAAAATACCTACTTAATCCTCAAATTTTCTGTCAAAAAACCATCACAAACACCCTCCTTCTTTCCCCTCCTCGCAGTCGCCAAAACTACCCAAAATCACCCCCTAAAACCCACCTTTGGCAACCATTGCCGCACCACATCCACCACTACCAAAAAAAACTTCCATTCCCTCACCCTTAGCTGTAGAAAAACTCACCAAACCACTCCCTATCTGTAGCAAAACCACCCGTTCCTACCCCCATGGTGCAGCAAAATCTACCGAAAAACAACCCCTAACCCTTTAGCAAAACCAACCGAAAACACCCCTACCCTTTGGCAAAATCCTCCAAAAAATCCATAGCTTTTGCAAAAATTTCCATTCCCTACATCCCCTTCCATCAGCATTCACCATTCCCTACCACCCCATTCAGTCCTCCTTGTCGTTGCCCATTCCCTAGCAATGGTAGCTTATGTTGTTTGTTGGCCAGTGATAGGTTCTTCGAACCCGGTTTGTTTTTTCCCATTCATTTTCCTTTCCATTAACTTAACCCTTAATTTTATTACATAATTAATTCTAATTATGTTTTTTTAATTATTTGTAGGTGATATTCCAAAATTTTCAAAAAAAAGCAGATTTGGAAAAGCATACTTAGAGACCAGAGCCTTTAATTGTAAGGATGCTGGTCAATGTTTTGGGTTTTCTGTTAAATGCTTGTATGATTATATGTGTTATCATGTTATTTTTATTATATTATTAAAATGCATGTTGATGATGATATAATATATTAACATGAATTATATGATAGGAGGTGAGAATAACGAAAGATAAGTTGATACAAGGATATTACACTAGGATATATTTTTATGGATGAGTATAAATTTTGGGTGAGTAGTATGCGCCAAATGAATTAATATAAGTGGAAAATAATTATTTTTAAGATGTATGTTGATAACAGGAGGATTTGGAAATAATGATATTGAGGATATGAGATTTTCATAAAAGAAGGCCTATCTACTATTTTTAAAGGCATTTTTGTCAATATGGGTTAATATGGTAATTTTGGTATTTTAACGTGTTATATGGACTAAAATATGCTAATAATATCATGTGAAATGTTTGGGAGTGATTATGAAGGTCATAAGTTCTTTAGATGAGAAAATAATCTAATTTGGGAATATTAGCTTTAAAACAGTAATATTATTATCACATGTGTAAAAAGTTAGATTTACACCATGAATTTTAGATATATTGTTAATATGGGTATTTTAAGGGTGTATATTTACTTTTGTAATTATATGAGCCTTGTGGGAGAAGTTATGACTTACTTGTGAAATTAGGGTTTTGGGAGCTTTATAAATAGTAACTTTTGAGATAGGGCTATTATCGCATGTATAAGACGTGGGAGTTAGACCTCAAAATTTGGGTATGTTAATGATAATATTATTTTAGGATCACATACTAAATTTGATGGATAATTGATCAATATGGGGGAAGTTATGCTCAAATTGTGTATTTGGGGTTTTTGGGGAAAATGAGCATCTTAATCTTTGAGAACGATCTTGTTATATGTATATTGAAGTCTCTCTTGCATTAATTATTTTTCTTACTCATTTAACCAATCATGAATAATATATTAATAATTTAAATTGAAAGATCATCAGTTAGGATCGGTTGTATATGTCCGTTCTATCGGACGAAAATATTAGCCGGACGCGTTTTACCCCTAGATTGTATATTATTACCATTCCACTAGTAAGAATAGTAGCCGTGAGCATTTTACCCTAGTATGGAATAATCATTCCAATGGTTGAGAATAGTGGGGTCCGTGAACTCAATTTAAAATAAATCCTGAGAACGATTATAATCATTGATAAGACACTAATCACATAAAGTGGAATACTGCGTGAGTCAGGACCGGTTGTATATGTCCGTTCCACTAGATGTGAGCATATGTCGAGAGCATTCTGACCTAGGTATGTATATCATTAAATATTCCACTGGTAAGAATAGTGGCCAGATGTATTTCCTAGGGTTGTATGTTAATAATCATTCTATAGGTAAGAATAGTGGCTAAGAGCATTTTATCCTAGGGTGGGATAACCAATCCATCAATTGAGAATAGTGGGGTTCTTGAACTCAATGTAAATAAAAGAATAGATCTTGATATATTTTAATAATATGAATCCAAACCAGTAATTACCTTGTGTTGAATCTTGTATCGCGCATGTATACTACTTTCCACTATGAATGAGTGTAATGATATGTTTTTCCGGTTTTGACTATATTGTTACTTTACTCAGTACGTAGCGTGCTGATCATCCTTTTATGGGTATTGCTCAGTCCAATGATCATATATGCCCTATTTTGTAGGTGATTGATGATTATTAGCTTGATTTACTTGCCTTAGGTGAGCGCTAAATGAATTGGTAAAGGGTATGGTTATCCGGATATCTCTATCTCTCTTTAGACTCTTAGTCCTCTGTTTTTACTAATTGTTCCCTTCTCTCTATTTCATATCCGTATCACAGTGGAATCAAGTGCTTCCCACACCTGATATAGACTAAGCATAGGAAGTGCCTCTTCTATGTTGGATGCAGCATGATACTCCTACATTTTATGTTTTGGCTTCCTCTATAAACTCTTTAAAATGAAAATTTTAGTTCTCAAAATTTTGGGGTGTTACAAAGTTTGCATGTACAAAACATTTGAAGATTTGGTAAAATTATCCCTTAATTTTAACAATCAACTTAATCCTGTCAAGGTAACTCCAAAACAACCCTCAAGCAATGTCAAGTCTCAACTAATTGCTACAAGCTCATATGAAGAAAAAGGAGGAAGATCAATAGCTAAACAACAAGTATTTAATACTCCACTACTTAACTCCTTTTATCTAATTTAAATTAAAAAGAAAATTTTATTATATTTTGGAATAGTAGCCTTAAAAATTTATAAGTAATAAGTATTATTGAAGTAAATCACTTTCAAAACTTTCTAAAACCCTAATTGTGGTTCTTAAATCCGTATTTTTATTTAAGCTTTTTTAAATCCTTGGAACTTTTGATAATTTTTTTCTAAAATGTCAATGATAATTTCTATCATATCTTTACATTCTAATTTAATATCAAATATAGTACAAAGAAATTTTGTGAAGGAACTTTCTATTTTGCACCTAGTCACACCCTTTTTGGCACCTTCTTAGGAAGTTACTACTTATGTCTTGCAGATTTAGGTAAAAAATTTCAAATTTGTATTAAATGGTTATGAAAATTATATTATTGGGTGCTAAATGGTTCAAAATATTGATTTGGAAATTTTTATAACTATTGGAATTTTATTTCTATTTATTTTGAATCTTTATATTTTGAATTAATCCCTACATTTAGAAACTTATTTGATATACTTTCTCTCAATAAAAATTCTAAAAATTTTATATATGACCTCAAAATTATATTCTAAGAATCTTCTAAAAAATATTTTTATGTAAAGTACCTTTTCTATGTTTAAAATCCAAATATGCTCTTTAACCTATCTAGGCTTTATTAAACCTGAGAGAGCACTACATTTTGGTTTTTTTTTAGTTGATAATCATTGAAAAAAGAATCCATATGGAAATTTTTATAGAAATTATTTTCCATTTTATTTCAATAGTTTCACCATTTGGTTGATTATTCTTAAGTATATTTTCCTAAACCATTCTAACTCTAACAAAATACTCCTTAGCTCACCCAAACTACCTCCCTCAAGCATGTCTCCCTTCATCTAATTCCTTCCTCACCTTGTCTCCTTTCTAACCCTTAGGTTGGCTTACAAACTAATCTTCACCCTCTACCTCTAATCTCCTTATCCTTTCACATTTCAATCTCCACCCCTTGATTAGATTACACTCCAATCACACCCCTCTATTCCTTATCTCCCAATATCCTCTTAACCCTTATCTTCGTTTCCTCCCCCACAATTCTCCACTTTCTTCTTTGTCTTTCCATCAATTTTCATACCATCACCATCACCCTCATAACATCCATCCTTAACATAATATTTCAACTTTCACAAGTATTTATGTATTTTTCATGTCTTTAATCTCCTTTGCTTTTCTTCAAGTTTTGAGTGTTGGTTCTTATGTTTCGTATGTTTATTTTTCCTAAGGTTTAAGTATATATTTGTTTGGATTAAGTCCTTAATATGTTAGCCATGTCCTATTTTGGTTGATTATTTTTTAATCTTGAATGTTAAGGCAAGCTCTTTCTTACTCTCACTAAAATATATGTTTAGTTAGAATGTGTGTTGAGTATGGTTTATGTGCTATATATGAAAAATGAGTTCAAACAAGTTATGTGATGTGTGATGAGATTTTAAAGCATGATATTCAATTTTGGAGAGTCATTTTTGGCATGGCATTAATTTATTAAGCATGAGATTAATTAGAAGTTTTTTTTGAAAGATTTGACAAAAAATGATTATGAATAGTGTAAATATAATGGTTATCAAGTCCACCGAATTTGATATATACTGTTATTAAAATTTTCTGCAAATGGATAAGTTCTATAGTGAAAATAAGATGTCATATGAAAGATAAATATGTCTAATTTTTTTTAAAAAAATTACGGTTTTGCAAAAGTATGAAGTATGTAAAAAATTATGTTTAAAACCACACATGGTGTCAAATCTGCCATATTCTAAATTTCATGTATTAGGCTCAACATTAGTTTTTTTGGCATGATATTTTTGTTTTATATTTAATTAGATGATTTCATTATATTTTTTAGATGTTTTAATTAAAACTTGATGTAAAATATGATGCCATTTGGTTGAATATAACATAAGTTGTGTATGGTTAAAGATTTACACCATTTTAAGACTTTTTGTGTAAAGCCATGTTTTTGGAAAACTTCCTTGTGTTCTTAATCGTTTTTAATTTTTTCAAGATTACCATGTTAATAATTGGAGTTTTTAAATGAAATCTGATATATAAACTTTCATGATTTAAGAATGGTTAATATGTTTTATAAATGAAATAAATTTATAATGCTCTTGGTAAGTATTCTAAATAAATCCAAAGTAAGGAGATCTTCATATATTTAAAGTAGATTTCACCATAACCAAGTATTCGACAACAATCATGTAATAAATCCATTTTTCAAACTTAAAATTTTTTGTTTCTAAAAAGTTTATTATGAAAACTAAATAAGAAATGCAATTTGTTACCGCCATATCCAACATTGAGAATGTACAACCTATACTCAATCTATATTGGATGCAAGGAAAAAAACTAAACTCATATATTGTGATTAAATGAGGTTTTTGCCGAACCTCAAACAATAAAAGTGTGAAAATAAAAAGATAGAGGAAAAAAATAATAAGATAAAGGGTATAATAGCCCATGAAACTTGGGTTACGGACCCCAGCTACTACTGGATAACTCTAATCTCAATTCGACCTAAATATAAAGTTTTAGAACAACCATTATATAGGCACTAAAAATATAAAATGTGTAGTATTAATTTGATAGGTATAATAATTAAACATAATATACTAAAAGTCATAGCATTCTCACATAAAACATATAGGTATATGCTAGAATCAATGGATCATACTAAAGTTGATATCAAAATAAAAACTAAGAATCTTCCTGACATGGTATTCACATGAAACTATTTAAATTATCATGGATTTACACCTTATAATACCTTAAAACTTATCATATACATATATATACTATCATGATTCATGTATCACTTGTATCAATATTAAATATAATTGAAACCCCCTATAAGGAGTGAATAGGGTTTTATGGAATGAAAATGATAAAGTAAAAATTTACACACAATGTAGATTAGTTCAAGAGTTAATTACTCATCCACGACCAAAATGTTCTCCCTTTTGGATTTTGAAATACTAACTTGTTTTTATTGATGATCAGTCTTCTCTCATTTCATGAGCCTTAAAATTTCAATGAATCTCAAAGAGATGATTTACAATTTGAACTATTTATCTTATCTACACTCTCCATTATAATCTCTCAAGAACGATAGGTAAACACTTACTAACTCCTTGATATGAATTTTGTATGGTGATTATGATTACATATAATTCTCACCAATAATATAAGGTATTAAAGTGTATAACTTTAGATGAGATGTAATTCATATGGATTTAATATGTGATATTACAATTTCGGAGGAGTTCTAGATAAGAGAAGTGAGTAAAAAACAATTTTCAATAAAAACTCATAATATAAAAGTTTAGAAATTTTGAGTGAGCAATTGAATGATTTGAGCATAGAAGATTAATTACATAACCAATATAGTTGAAATGTTGTTGTAATAATTAATAGGGACCTTATTTATAAGTTTTTCCCTCATTGTATATCTATAAGATAAAAAATATCAAAGAGGCGTATCGCCCAATAGGTAGAAAATCAACATTTAATGCTCACTAGTTGACTATTTTTGTTGAACTAGTAAATTAGTTGTGTGACTAGTTAATTGGTGGTTCAAATTAGTTGATAATTTATGTTCAAACCATACATGCAAAGTTACCATTGTGTAAACTAGTCAATAAATTATTACAAACTAGTTAATTGGTTATGCGTAGTGCACAATTATTTTTATGAACATATATGAATGATGACATAGTATGGTATGAGAGTTGATGTGTCCATGTTACTATTATATCGGTTTGTTCAAATTGGTTGATTAGTTACAAACTAGTCAATTAGTTTGACAAAACTAGTTAATGAGTTTAAATGATGACGAATAGGTTTCTACTGAAATGAAACCTAAATATAGTTGGTCAAACCACTCGATTGGTTTGGCAAAACTAGTTGATGAGTTTAAATAGAGGCAAATAGTTTTATGGAGGAATGAATGAAATGCCCCAAAAATTTTGAATTTTAAAAATTATATTTAAATAAGGTTTTATTATGAAAATTAATTAAATAAATTATTTTTATTAAAATAAAAGGGAATTAATTAGGGCTATTCTAGAAGAAAATAATAAATAATTTTTATTAGAAAATTTTTGGTATTTTAACGAATTAAGGATTTTATTTTGAAAATTAATTAAATCAATTATTTTATTTAAAATAAGAAGGAGAAAATAGTTTTCAATTAATATGAATTTTATAAATAATTTAATTGAATAAAATTAGGGTATTTTACTAATTAAAATAGAATTTATGAAAAACCTTTTAAAAATCTTAAATTAGCCTAACAAGGGATTTAAATATTATTTTATTTAAATATCATTATTTTTAAATATCCTAAATATTTTACTTAATTTAATTAACCCAACCCACTATTTTTCTTTTTCCCTTTTTCCTTTTTCTTTCTTCCTTTTTCTTTCTTTTCTTCTCTTTTTCTTCCTTACCCTCCCCCAACTTGGGCCAGCCTAGCGGCCCAAGCCCTTCTTTCCTTTTATTTCCTTTCTTGTGGCCCATACCATCCGTCCATTTCTCCTTCAGCGCGACCTGCCCCGGAATGCCGTTCTTTATCCCTTTTTACACCAAAATGTGACATTTAATTTAAACGCCCTTACCTTGCATTGCACAATCGGTCGGCTCCCCTTCTTTTCCTTTCTTTCTTTTCTCCTTCGAACCACCGGTTTGCTCTCCTTAATTTATTCTTCTTCTTCCTTCGCACCTGCCACCCTGACGTTGATCTACAACTCACCGCCACCTGCGAGAAATCTGCCACCGATCTCGTCTCTTTGACGAGCCATTTTCCCTCTATTTTTCCTACTGATCCGTCGACCCCATCATCCAACCATTCTCCTTTCTTCTCACGCACGTTTTTCCTCTCTCCCAGCCGACCACAACCCTTGCCCCGTTTTGATTTCTACAGGCGAACCTCGCCACCGATGACCAGAATCCTACCCGCCTTACCTTGTAGCTGACCCATAAAACCCTAACCTCCCTTCTAAAATCTATAAATACCCTTGTAAGCTACCATGTGTCAAGCCTTTGATTTCCTTACCCAGAATATTTCTCTTATTTGCCGCCGCCCCTTCAGACACTATTTCTGTCGCCTACGACCAACTTTGCTGCCATCTCTACCCACCCAACTCATCCTTCCGCCACCCTCTAGCTAACTAAACGTCCATGTCCCTCGATTATTCCTACGCAAGCCACCCTAGCTGTGCAAAGTAGCCCTCGTGATCAACCCTCTCTTCAACCTCCGCCGCCCTTCGAACCACCATTAGCTACCTTTTCCGCCGCTTCTGTCGCTTCTTTCACCTCCCAAATTGTGCTGTAGACCCTCCTCTACCTTCACCTGCCTTTCTTTTCCCCTCCCTCCCTCCCTCTCCTCCTCTCTTTCTCTTCTTCTTCCTCTTTCGGCCACCGCTGCCACCGCCGTGCGCCGCCACCCTTATTTTGTGCCTCTCCACTTGGGAAACCCTAAACACCCCATCTCCCACCTCCATTCTACCTCTCCTTTTGTCAGCATTTAACTTTTCCCTTTTTCTTCTCTTTTTCTTACCACCACCGGTGCTGCCTATCACCTCCAACCTAAGGTTGAATCCTAGAACCTCTCAACCCTTTTCCCTATTTTTATAAGCCTTAATTTATTTTATTTCATTTATTTGAATATAAATATTAATAATAATATTAATATTATTATTATTATTATTTCATCATTATTATTATTACTAAATTTGGTTATTTATTTTACTAACATTATTATTAGTATTATTTATAAGCCTTATTTCACTATGTTTTTGAGTAATGCCCTTTTTATTATTATTGTTACTATTTTTATTATTCTTGTTAATATTAATATTGATATTATTTTTGGTATTTTTGCTATTATTATTTTAGTATTTTATCAAAAGCCTAGTCTTAGAATAAGCTAGTATTTAATAGTATTTTTGGTAGGAGGGAGCCTAATTTTAGCTTTTTCCTCATAATAGGTGAGACCAATCAAAGCCCTAAGGAGGCGTAGGAGTGTGCTCTAAGACAGGTGTCATTTTAGGTAAGGGGTTACTAAGGCATATTGTGTGTTGATGTGCATTATATGCTTTGTATGATATGCATCCTATGTTTATTATTGTGATTATTTCATATGTGGTATACCGTGGAGTTGAAGTATATTTTTGTATGTCATGTGTACTATATGTGATGAAATTTTGTGGTATATGATGATATGTATTGTAACCCTATAAGACATGCATGTGAGGATGTATAAAATTGGTATTGTGTGGGAAAAAGTTTGAAAATGGAAAATGGGAAGTAATTTGACTAAAGGGGAAATGAGTTAACCTAAGTATTTTAATGATCTATGAGTGGAAGAATAAAATGAAAAATTAGGGTTTTGTGTGAGAGAATATAATTTAAGGTTTTGTATAGGAGAATTTAATGTATGATGTTATATGGGAGAATGTAATTTATGATGTTGTATGAGAGAATCTAATTTATGGTTTTATATAGGAGAATCTAATTTATGGTTTTATATGGGGAATCTAATTTATGGTGTTATATGGGAGAATATAATTTATGGTTTTGTATGGAAGAATCAAATTTATGGTATAACATGGGAGATTCTAATCTATGGTTGTGCATGGAAAGATCAATGGCCGTGCATGGGAGAATCCTTGGTTTCATATGGATGGACTTAGGATTTTGCATGGCATATTTTATGAGATTGTATGGGAGAATCTAAGTTGTGGTTTTTTATGGGTTGAATTTAGGGTTTGGTATGGATGAATCTTTGGTTTTATATGGTTCGAATTTAGGGTTTGGTATGGATGAATCTTTGGTTTTGTATGGATTGAATTTAGGGTTTGGTATGGATGAATATTTGGTTTTATATGGTTTGAATCTAGGGTTTTTTTATGGATGACTCTTTGGTTTTGTGTGGATTGAATCTAGGGTTTTGAATGACGGAATCTTGGGTGTTTCATGAAAGAATTTAGGGTTTCGTATGAATGGACTTAGGGTTCTGCATGAAAATTTTGAAAGGTTTCATAGGGTGTGTAAAGTCTACATGGGAGTGAAATTTACATATGAAATGTTGATTTGGGATGGGAGGATATTAATGCAAGCGTTGTTTGGGTGGTTGAACACTTTGGATGGAAAATAGTACGTGGAGCATTATAAGGGTACGTAGGATACCGAGTTATAGTTTGTTGTGGTTGGTGTGGCTGCTTAGGGTTTTTGTGGTGTCATGTGTATTTGGTGATTAAAGTGTAATTGTGAGGTTGGAATTTATGAGTTGTGATGTGTGAAATGTAAAAGGTATGATTCATGCATGTCTAGGGTTAAAATTTTCCGAATAAGATACTTAAGACATTAATCATTTAAAGTGGAAGATGGTTGAGCCGCGCCCATACCGGTCCACCGGTGAATAATAGTGGTTAGGGCATAAAGTCCTATGTGTTTCTGGTCTACTGGCTATAATAGTGGTCAGGCTTTGTACCTATGCATTTTCTATCCACCGGCTATAATAGTGGTCAGGCTTTGTGCCTGTGCATTTTCTGTCCACCAGCTATAATAGTGGGGGATTCTATGCTCAACAAAACCAAATATATTTGTGCTAAGACATGGGAAAGACACTTATTACTTACAGTGGATCACCATGCGAGAAGGGGTCAAACCATTCCATCAACAAATAATAGTGGTCAGGAGCTTTAAGCCCTATGCATTTTCAGTCCACCGGCTATAATAGTGGTCACGAGCTTTATGCCCTATGCGTTTCCGATCCACCGGCTATAATAGTGGTCAGGAGCTTTATGCCCTGTGCATTTCCGGTCCACCGGCTATAATAGTGGGGTTCCCGTACTTGTATGGATTTGATAAAAAGTATGGTGTGAAATGAGTTCTAATCAAAGATTAATTAAATAATTAATCTGGACTATAAATGGGCATTTATGTATCTACCCGAATGATTGTATGATATTATATTATCATGATGGATTATGCTCTTTTATTTCTTCTGCATTATTTATATTATCTAGACTATAAATGGCGTTAGTGCTCGGTTACCTTGCTCAGTATGTAGCGTACTGATCACCCTTTTCATGGGTGCTGCGCATTCCCACGAGTAGTATGCCCTTCTGACTTTGTGCAGGTGGGTGAGACATCCAGCGGGGCTGAGTGTTGAGCATGTTTTGGCTCAAATTTTGAGAGAGTTATAGCCATATTTCAGTCTTTATGTGATTCTATTTCCTTTTTCTATTTCTTTTGTATAAGATATATCCTTTTTAATTTATTACCTTGTATTGAGTTTTCTAGATGAAGCTTTTATCTTATGAAAGTGTTATTTCTTCTTTTTGGGGAATTTTAACCATGTACTCTGATTCATGATTCTTTTACGCATACTCTAATTTTTTATGTATGATTCTTTCTAGTTCTTTTATAAACTCTTGGTTTGAATTTAATGACAATCTTTTCTTAGCCTTAGCACTTGATACTGAAACGGTCGGCGAGAACCGGTTTGGTACTAAGTGTGGCAGTAACATCCCTAGAATTCACGGGTTTTAATTTAGGAGTTTCTATTTTAATTACTTCTGCTTTAAAAAAAGAAGAAGTGAATTTTGGGGTGTTACAATAAAACCCATGTATAGGTTGGTCAAACCAATTAATCAATTTCTCAAACTAGTCTATTGGTTTGGTAAAACTAGTTAATGAGTTTAAATAGAGACAAATGTGTTTCTATAGGAGTGAAACCCATAGATTGGGTGATCAAACTAGTCAATTGGTATCCTCAAAACTGTAGTTTGGTTAGACAAAACCAATCGATGAGTTTAAATAGAGGCGAATAGGTTTATACAGTAGTGAAACCCATAGACTAGTTAGTCAAATTAGTCGATTAATTTCCAAACTAGTTAATCGGTTTGGCATAACCCGTCGATTAGTTTGTTATGCCAGTAGATCCATCTAAGTTTAACTCATTTCATGCCTTTGATTAAACTGATCCAGTCGATCAGTCTTAAGAGTTATTGACTGGTTCCAACTTGAACCAACCATTTGGTTGTAATTTTTTTTAATAAATTTTAGAAATCAAGATCAACCATAAGTTCTTATGAAATGTATTTAGGTCAAGTGTTTTAAAAATATTTTACATATTTTTGATCAAAATGTGAACTTTTCTCAAATTAACATGAAACTTGAGATTTAAGAAATATAATCCTTAACCTTCAAGTCTTAGTTATATTTCATGTGTTGTTCTCCTATGCTTGGAAACTTGATTTCTCTTTTAAATTTTTCACATTTGAAGAATGCTTTCAGCATATACATTTAGATTTCTTTGTAAGTCAATTATTGTACACACATGCTAAAGAAAACACATTAATTACCAAGATCCATTTATTATCATCAAAATAAGAAGAATGGCATTGTCTAACCTTTAAGGTCAACAAAATGTACTTTAAAACAAGGCAACATGATTAGGTAATAGATAACAAGAAAAAATGATAAAACATGAATCATGACATAATTTATTGAAATACAACTATTTATAATATTCTATACTATTCATACTATACCTTATAATTGATATTACTCCGTACTTTATTTGAAATAAAATTAGCTTGTAAAATTATTATTTTAATTATTTTATGGATTTTAGAGTATGTAAATTTGGATAAAAGTATTTAATAAATTAAAAATAAATATTTTGCTATTTATCATATTATTTTATTTAAATAATTTTCCAAAACTAATATTTTACCAACTTTATCCTTTTTAAACTAAAATATTAGATTATAATAAATTAAATTATTAAATTAAATAATTTACCAAGAATATTATATTTTATAAATTAAATTAAATTATTTTTCCTATTTTTCCATTCCCCTTTTTGCCCCTTTTCCCTTTTTCCTCTTTCCTCTTTCTTCTTTTCTTTTTTCTTTTTTTCCTTCCTCTCTCGGGCTGCCTTGCCAAGCCAGCCCTCTCCCCCGCGCGTTTGGGCCAGACCCGTTCCCCCAGCCACTTCTCCTCCACGCACGGCACACCCAAGCCCCCGTCCTGCCTTCTTCGCCCGAACCGCCCCTCTTTTTTTCTTTTCCTCCCTGGACCGCCGGTCTAGCCGCCCCCCATCCCTTTCTTCTTCTCCTCTCTTTTCTCCCACGCCCGACCATTTCTTCTGCCATGGTCGAGCATGTCGCCACCTGCAACCCGGCCACCACCTACCTCCCTCTCCCTCTCTCTCTTCCCCCGTCACTTTCCTTCCTTTTTCGAGCCAAACTGGCCCTGGACCACAGTCCCGCATGCCCCTCTCCCTTTCCTTCTTCTCCCCTCTTTTCCCTTGCCACCCGACCGGCCCTGCAACCTGCAGCACCGATCGCCGGCCAGCCCTGCCCCCTCTCTTCTCCCTCATCTTTTTCTTCATCTCCCAAGCCTTCATTTCCCCATTTTTTTCAAGCCTCATCTCTTCCTCCCGAGCCTCTTCTCCCTTTTCTCCTCCTCCCATTCGTTCCCCATTTTTTTTATTACCGCCACCCGCCGCCGCTTGAACCACCAAGCCCAACCCCTGCGCCGTCTTTTACCACCACCTACTACCACCCTGCACCACCACGCCGCCCCTCGAGCCCTACACTCTCTTCTCGACCCCTTTTCTTTTTCTCCCCAGTTTTCCCCCTTACCACCGAACCACATGCAACCGCCATTTCCGCCGCCGTCCGACCACCTCTTCTGCCACCCAACCCACCGTTCGACACCCTGCAATCCCTTCTACAACCGACATGCCTTAGTTGGCCGAAAACAGCCCCTAAACCCCTCCATTTTCCCTCTCCTTTTCCTTCCTTCACAACCTCTTTCCCTCGACCCATCTTGGCAGCCAACTTCGCCACCTCGCTGCCGCCTTCTCCGCTACCTTACGCCACCGTGAAACCACCCTTAGCCTCCACCTACACCCCCTCTTCACTTCTGCACCACTCCCCTGCCTTATAACCTCCCCTAACCACCTTCTTTTCTAGCCTAAAGACTCTAACCCGAAAATAATAGATTTTGCTTCCTTCACCCCCCTTCGAACCCTTCCACCCCTCATTTTTGCATGAAACTCATGCTGCTCATGCAACGTGAGCTCCCCTTCATTTTAAAAATTATTTGGCTAATTTTTAAGGTATAATGGTATTTTACATTAAGTGTTCTATTAATTAAATTTTTACAAAGTTTTATGCTTGGTTTCTTATTTCTAACATAAATATGATGGATATTATTTTTAGGTGTTGAGTTGCTAATTATTCTTGGTAAGATTTGATATTTTACGGGATTAAGGTAACCGTTAATCCTCCCTTAAATATATGGAAAAACGCATGCTAGCACATTAGGGGTTTAGTATGATTTTATGCATGTTTGGTGTGCTTAGCATGATATGTATATGGTTTCATATATTGTTTGATAAAAAGGAAAAGCATGATAACTTTTGTGCCATATGTAGGTATGTTAATTAAGGAAGGAGTTTGATTATTGATGGAAATTTTAAATGCTTGTTTATGATGTATTATGTTGCTAATGCATGAGTAATATTATTGTCTAAGGGTATTTTAGTAATTTTGCTTATGAAGTATATGACCTAATGTAGGTAGTTGCTAATGAGTATTATGTTGAATGATGACATGTTGGTGGACTTAGATGATAAGAATGAAGCACTAATATCATTATTTTATGTAGTGTTAGTAAATTCATAAAAATGGTGAATAGAGGGGTTGAATGGAAATTTTATAAGTGAAAAGGGGTATTTCGGTAATTTTATAAGTAAAAGGGGTATTTTGGTAATTTAAAAATAAAGGGGTTAAATGATAATTTATAAGTAAAGGATAAAATTGTAAGTTGTGAGAAAGAAGGGTATTATGGTAATTTTTGAGATAAAAGAATAATATGGTAATTCTATGATTAAATGGCCAAATGATAATTTTATAAGTAAAGGGGTATTATAGTAATTTTTGGGAGAAAAGGGTAAAGCGGTAATTTTGGAGTCAAGGGGCAATATGGTAATTTTATAAGTAAGTGGTAATAATGGTAATTTTGGAAGTAGGGGTAAAATAGTAATTTTGGATGAAGGAGGGCATTATGGTAAGTTTGTAAGTAAAAGGGTTAATATGGTAACCTTGGAGGTAGAGGGGCAAAATAGTCATTTCATAAATAGATGGTAATATGGTAATTGTATAAGTGAATGGTGAAAAGGTAATTTATAAGTAAGGGGTAATATGGTAATTTTGGAAAAGAAGGGCAAAATGGTAATTTTTTAAGGAAAGATAAAAATGGTAATTTTTGGATATAAAAGGGTGAAATAGTAATTTGTAAAGTAAAAGGAGTATTATGGTAATTTACAAGCAAAAGGGTAATAGGGTAAAATTGGATGTAAGGGGTAAAATGGTAATTTTGTAAATAAAAGGATATCATGGTAAACTTGGGAGTAAGGGGTAACTTGGTAATTATGATAATGACAAAAGATAATTTAGTAATTAAATTATGATTGTAGAAGGACAATTGAATAAGTATGATACTATAAAAGGGTAAATTGGTAAATTAACCAATTAAAGGGCATTATGGTAATTTTAATAATGGTGAAGGGCAATATAGTAATTATGATTATGAAGAAGGGTAAATTAATATTTGTAATTATGAAGAAGGGTAATTTGGGATTTATGATAATTAAAAATGGTAAATGGCAATTAAAATAATTGAGAGGGGTAAAATGGTAATTATGATAAAGGAGAAGGGTAATTTGGTGACTTAGCCAATTAAATGATAAAGTGATAAGTATTTAACCAACTAAAGGGGCAAAATAGTGATCATGATATGGAAGGAGGGTAATTTAGTAATGTATCCAACTCAAGGGCAATTTAGTAATTATAACAAAGGAGAAGGGCAACTTGGTAATATAACCAACTAAATGGGAAATATGATAAATGTAGTAATCATGAGGGGTGAATGGTGATCTAACAAGTGTAGGGGATAATTTGGTAATCTAAACTGGACAAGAGGTAATTTGGTATTTATGCAACCTTAAGGGTAATATGGTAATTTATCAAGTAAGGAATGGATACTTAGCAATTATATAAGTAAGGGGTTAATGAGTAATTTGTACCTAACATATCGTTATGATTGTGGTACACTATAATATAATTCAATAATGCGGATTAGCCAAGTAAGAGTATCTGATGATTAGTATGGCCTTAATGGTTTCTCTGTGACATCCTGGATAATCCTCTGAATAAGAAACGATTAACGATATCAGAACGATTGAAAGTGAATAAGTATCGGATTATCATGCTTTGCGTGATCACCTTAATTAAGACACTATTACTTAAAGTGAAAGACCTCGAGATCAGGAACGGTGACTCCTTAGGGGTCGCTACCCTAAGGACGTGGTTTAGTCCACAATTATTTTGGTATTTGCTAGTGTGCCTTTGTGCCCCAGCCAGGCCCTATATCTTACTATTTCTAGCTCTACGGACCTAGTTAGGGGGTATGCATACTTATGGATTAGGTGTCCTTGTCGGTAGGGTACTAAGTTAGCTTTATGCACCAGTACGACCAGGGTACCTTTGTGTCCTTGGGTTCGTGGTTGAAGGGTACTGAGTAGCGGATATGCACCGGTACGACCGGTTTACCTTTGTGTCCCGAGTTATCGATCTCCCGTTCGAGGCAAATAAATATAATTGATGTGCTGATTAAAGAAAGGAAAGATACTATTATTGAAAGTGGAATATTAATGAGTCGGGCCAAGGTGATTATGATATTGAGTACCGGTCCACCGGTTATAATAGTGGCCAGGAGCGTTGTGCCCTGGATGATGATTCTTATATATCCCGGTCCACCGGTTATAATAGTGGCCAGAAGCGTTTTGCCATGGATGATGATTCTTTATATATCCCGGTCCACCGGTTATAATAGTGGCCAGGAGCGTTGTGCCCTGGATGATGAGTTTATATACATTCCGGTCCACCGACAATAATAGTGGGGGTCCCGAGCTCAATAAAATCAGTTATGTATGTGAATAAGATTATGGAAAAATACTAATCACTTATAATGGAACACCATGTGAGTCGGGGCTAGACCGGTCCACCGGCAAATAATAGTGGTCAGGTGCGTTCTGCCCTGTGTGTTTACCTTCCGGTCCACCGGCAATAATAGTGGTCAGAGGCGTTATGCCCTGTGTGTTTACTTTCGGTCCACCGGCTATAATAGTGGGGTTCTCGTACTCACATGGATAAAAAAATATGAGATTGATGGAATGATGACGGAATAATGGCTTAAGGCCTGAATATATTGATCTTACACTATGACATGGCTTAAGGCCCAAATTATCGATCGTGATTTCTAAATTATTATGTATGCACCTCTCATTATGTATGTGTGTAGTTTGCATTATGTGCCGTATGCGGGCCTGTCTTTAAGTGTGGTATTAAAGGGTTACTCAGTACCGTAGTACTGAAGGGATTTCCTTTATGGGGCCCCTGCCTATTCAATGGGCAGTGCCCTTGCAGGTATTTTTAGGTGCTACTCAAGTGGGCTACGGGAAAGAGAGTAAGGAGTTATCTGATATCGTTAGGGTTTTCTCTTTCTCTTAAAATTCCTAGTTTTAATGTTATGTGTTACTGTAACCACCATTGGTGGATTTTATTCTTGTAAACGATTTGATGCGCTACTCTGATTTGTGTGTGTGTTGAATTTCTTTCAAGCTGTATTTCATTTCTTAGCCTTAGCACTTGGTATTGGAACGATATGAGTGAACCGGTCTGGTACTAAGTGTGGCGGTAATACTCCCAAAGTTCACGTTTTATTAATCTGCTTCCGCAATTATCTTTTAATAAAACGAAATTTTTCAGTAGTGAATTTTGGGGGTGTTACAACTATTCACACTATCTAGTTCAAATAATTAAAATTATACAAAAATCTTAGAAGAATATAAAGCACTTAGAGTATAGGGTTGGACATTTAGAATAATAGGATACTACTATGCTTTCAACTATATTAAAATAAAACATTTTACACTTATAGCATGAAATATAAATACATTCTAGATATAAAAAAATTATTCTTTTATTTTGTTGATTGTAAAAATGCATATACCTTCACCGTTTAACATAAAAATACTTATCTTTTAAATTCTCATTTCTATCAGTGGCTCTTGAACATCTGGCTACAAAAATTGCTGCATGGGTGAAGGAACATACTACTCCTTAAGACACTCTAACGATAAGTATTGACACTAAATACCTCTTTAATGTGGAAGACAATAAAGACATTATTCCTTCACATTACAAGACCTTTTTACCTTGTAAGTAGAATGATGTTCAAAGTTGATGGGAAACTCAAAGTATGGAGTTGTCATCCTTAACTGCCATGATATATAATTTGATCTTCATCCATATTAAATCAATTCTAAAGATAAGTCATAAGGTTTTCTCTAGAGAATAATGCCTAAAATATCAATATAAACTCACTTGAAAAGGAAGGAAGGAAGGGAGATTCAAAATGTCTCTTGAGAAGTCATCTAAATTCTTATTTCATTAATCAACCAATAATAACTATATGTACAAGGCTCCACCATATATAAATACACATAATTAGGCCTATTTTATCCTTTAATAATCAAGCTCAACCCAATCAACCTAATTAAATAAACTAGTGCATGCCTATATAGTATACATAAAGTTTTATAATTACAAATGACAAGACATTATAAAGTATACATTAAATATCAAAGCTACCCAAACTCTAATCATGTAATACATTGAATAATCAAGTATAATCAAGCTTCATGTCTTTTAGCTTTCTCTTCCATACAACTTTGTAACCCTTACATTATCAATACCTCACACACTAGATATCCTTAGTGAATTATTCTTCTTAGCAACATATATAATACTTGCAAGAATCACTTAATGAAATAATATTAGAGGTATTATGAAAGTGTTTAATATTTTCAATAACAATTAGTATATCACTAAATATGCTAACACTTGACCTCCAACATAAGAAGAATGAGATCGAGATGCTCCTGCATCATTCTTCCCTCCTAAAGATGTAATAATCCAATTTTTTGTAAAATGATTGAATGGGAATTTTTCCAATTTTTGGACCATTGATTTTGATTTAATTTTTTAATTTGGTTGAGGTAAAGTTTAATTTAAAATCATGTGGAAAAATAGAGTTTATTGAGTTTTTCAGGCAAACCGATTGATGGTTCCAATAACCAATCAACTGGTTTGTTATTTTAGGAAAATGAGTTTTCTAAACAAAATTAATTAACTGGTTGGGTGAATCGCTTGACTAGTTTGTAGAATAATCGACTAGGAGGCCCAACTCGATCTACTAGTTGGTTAAGCTGGTCATATTTTTCAAACTTGATTTTCTGAAAAATCTTTTACATTGAAATGGAACTTTACCAATCAATGCCAATTTGTCCCTAAAAGATTCCTAAATATTTTCAGAACGTATTTAACCTAAAATATTTCCTCAAATTGATGTGAAGGTTGATTAGGATAATTGAGGGGAAGAGATGACCTCAACCTTGTCTTCTTCCACTTTTCTCCTCTGCATGTTTCTGAGTTCAATACTTTAATCACAGTCACAATTTTGAGCAGCTAGAAGATTCTTTCTATGCTAACCTTTGATTATGTCTCTTGTGCATTCTAATTTTGGCATAATTGACATGCATTCTCTAGAAATACTATTTAAGCTCTAAATAATAGGTCAGCATATCTTGGGAAAAATTCATTCATTTAGCTCAAATTAAAATGGTAAATTATAGGGTTTTTTTAATTGATTACTGAACCCTTTGTTATCCCTATTGATTGGTTGGCTATAAATTGCCCCAATCATCCCTTCTATGCTACTTTTCTTTCAACCACCAAATTCTCTAAGCCTAATATTCACTATCTTCTTTCCACACTTTGAGCCTTGCAATTGATCTTCTTACACACTCTTTCGATCCTTTCTCTACCTTTCTCTTATTTTAATTATTAAGCAAGGAAGAGTTAGATTTTGGAAAAAATGTTGAGTGGTTCGGCTGAGCATTTCCCTATTTTTACCTCAAATTAGTATGTTCTTCTTTCCTTATGTTTTAAATTAAAAATTTTAATAAAGTTTTGTTGTAATTTTTGAGTTTGAGATTATGGGTTTTAAGGTTTTAAAAGTTGAGAATTTCACAATTGGGAATTCGGGTTTAAAAGGGGATTTTACTTGCATTAAGAAAGTGATTGTTGTATCCAAAATGTTTAGTGAGTATTCCTGCATATTTTATGTTCCTTTAAGTGGATTTATGCATGTTTGCATGGGTTTATATAGCCTACATAAGTGGTTAAGATGTATAGGTGACACAATTTGAGTACATGAAAAGTGGTAAAATAGGATATGATGATTCTATGAAATGCATGTTATGGTTGAAAATATATTATACTATATTGATAAATTATTTAACGTGGTTAAGGATTATTTATATATAAGAATATACATGAAATTTAATGATTTAGTGTTGTGTTAGGGTAAAGCGATTAGCTAGTTCCTAGAACAGTCAATTAGTTGACCGAGCCAATAGACTGGTAAGCCTATAGAGACCTTGGTCTTACTCTTTTCTTGAACCCATTTATGGTTGGGCAGAATTGACCAATTAGTCTATGAATAATCAACTAGTTTGTCCAAGCCAATCAATCTATTTGAGAGAAAGTATGGTTTGGTTGAGTCAAACTAATCGACTGATCGACTTAAACGGATCGACTAGTTAGGCCAGACCGATGGACTGGTTTGACTAGTTTGCATATTTTGTTTCCTTTCCATTTGTTTATGCTTTGACGCTATGTTTGGAACCATAATATGGTTATTAATGGGACAAAATACATATTTTATCATGGATTGTTGGCTTAATGAAATGATTAAATGGATTATAATTTATGATATAATATATAAGTAATGCAAAGGCTAAATGGGTATTTCACTTATGATAAGTGATGAAATTGAGAAAAGGGTAATGAAACTGAGCATAGACTTGAAAAAAATGGTAATATGGAGTTTAGTAATATGTTACAAGGATAAATGGAAACCCATATGATTGGGAAAATGGAAAGAAAAGGATTGATATGGAATAAACATGGAAAATTGCCTTGCTTACTTTATATGGGCCTTATGTGATCACTTATCCTTATGAATAATATACTAATGATGTAAAGTGAAATATAGTCAAGATGAGTATGGGTTTGGGTTACCTAATCCTCAATTATCTTTTGGAGTTTAGTTTGCCTTTGGGTGTTTTTGGTGCCTTTAGGTAAGATGCTAATATGGTGCGTTACCTACTCTATATATTGATGATGTACTAGGGAGTATTGATACTAATGGGTCTAGTTACCTAGGATGTTGCCTTTGACCTAAACTTATGTCCATATTAGTTGGCTTTAACTAGGACTTATTTCCACTTGGTGATTGGCTTCGGCCTGGACTTTATGTCCCTTATTTGGATAGACTTCCATGGTATATAATACCATGGGGTGGTGCACAATTCATCACTTGATGATAATAAAATATGGATAATAAGTAATTGGTTGATAAAATATGAATGATGACTAAGTGAATGGTTAATAAGTAGGATAAAGATGGAAGTAATGGTATGAATGACTAAAAAGGAATAAAGCTGACTTATACATTTGGAAATGGCCTAAATGATTAATTAGATTATTGAATGAAACACTGGTTGAATGATTTACATGTCTTATATATGGATAAGGAAATGGTATAATCTAAAGGATTGAGTAATTGGAAATAAACTCTAGAAGTTGCTTAGATTCTCTTTTCTATTACATTTATGAGTGATTATGTGATGAGGATGTGATACTAAACGTGATGTATTCTACCTTATTGGAGTTTTGCATGATAGCATGTCCTTATACACTTTTACCTTTATATATATATATGGCTTTATTATAACACATGTTGTGTTTTATACCCATGTATTATGGATTAGCATACTTGTATTTACATTAAGGAAGCAAGTTAGCTTATTCAGTATGTAACATATTAATGTACCCATTTTCTCAGTTACCTACTCATTCTCGTAAGTAGAGGGCTTTGGGATGGCTAGTAAAGGACCTAACTCAGTTGGGTCGGGGCTTGAGAGCAACGACATCCAGAGATTTTTGGTGGGGTTTGTGGAAAATGAAAATTTTAATTTAGGTGTCATGTCCTAATATTTTTTATTATTTCCCTATATTTCTATCTGCATGTGTTTTGTAATGGTTTATCAGGGACTATTAAGGTCCTCAATGTAAGCACTCTTTTAAGTTGTTCATGTAATATATATTTTTTTCACACACTATGTTGTTTTAAATGTTTTGGTTGATTTTACCCTTATATCTGATATGTGGTAGGTGGTGAACGTTTAACCAACGTCAGGTATGATGATAGCACACTATTTTTACTAGGTGTGTTTTTAGCTTTCATAATATTTTAAACAAAATTTTTCTATAGTGAAAAATGGGGGGTTATAAAAGAAGAATTTTTCGTTAAATTAGCATGACTATGATAAGGAGATAAATCACCAATATTGAAAGTCCTAGAAACTCCCTATAGTATTTAGGTAATTTGGTAATTTTAGTTCATAAGTATTATTTTTAAATATTTTTAATATTTTAAATGGTCCATCTGCTCTTAGCATTAGTTTATTTTTTCTTAAGTTTGGAAATATCTCTTTTCTTAAGTGTAACCAAACTAACTCTTCTTATGAAAAATACTTGTGTAGTTCTATTTTTGTTTGCTTTAGCTTGCAATTTAGCACTACATTTCTATTTTTTTTTCCTTAATTTGCTCATGAATTTTCTTAAAGAATTTAACCCTTTCTTTAGCATCATAGTTGTGTAATATCACCTTTTTTTCAAGACAACATATCAATAGGAAAATTAGGATGAACCTTGTAGACAACTTCAAATGGACTCGATTGAGTTGCACTAGAAGGACTCTTATTATATACAAATTAAGTATGTGAAAGTTTTATATCTCAATCCTTTGTACTATTACTAACTAATTCTTGTAGTAAAGTTTCCAAGGTCCTATTAGTCACTTTAGTTTGACCATTAATTTATAGATGATAAGATATACTAAACAATAACTTATTATGTAACATATGCCAAAGCATCTTCCAAAAGTAACTCAAAATTTTCACATCTCTATTCAACATTATACTTTTGAGAACACTATATAATCTTAATATTTCCTTGAAATATAAATCTGCCACATGAGTTGTATCATCCATTTTATTACAAGCAATAAAATATGCCATTTTAGAAAACCTATCAACCACTACCATAATAGAATCCTTTACTCTTTGTGTCCTTGGAAACCCTAGGATAAAGTCCAAACTAACCCCT
The DNA here is from genome assembly GCA_030549775.1 of Tamarix chinensis. NCBI lineage: Eukaryota > Viridiplantae > Streptophyta > Magnoliopsida > Caryophyllales > Tamaricaceae > Tamarix > Tamarix chinensis. The sequence goes on from CM060176.1 coordinate 85,961,377, forward strand.
CCCATGGTTTATTAGGAGTAGGTAAATAAGTATATAAACCTTTATGGAAGAAAATCTTATTCTTTTAACAAGTCACACATCTTCCAATAACAGCTTGTTCTAACTTTATCATCAGGGCCAATAGAAATGCTCATACAGTATTTTCATAGTTTTATGAACGTTAAAATGACCAGCTATACCCCCCCTCATATACTTCTTTAACAATTAAATTATGCACACTAGAATGAGGTATACATAAATTTTTTATTTTGAAAATAAAGTCATCTTAAAGCACATAATTACCATGGTTACAATGTTTTTTACATGCATTACAAATTTTAAATAAATCTTCATCTTTTGCGTATAACTCTTTCAACATTTCATAACCTAATAATTTATCATCCAATATGACTAGAATGATATATTTTCTTGATAATTCATCTACCACTATGTTTTCTTTACCAACTAAATGTTTGATAGAAAACATGAAGGATTATAAGAAACTAACCCATTTTGCATGTCTAGGAATACTTTTCTTTTTCCAAGCAAATATTTTAGGCTTTCATGGTTTGAATGCATAACAAATATTTTAAGCCTCCAATAATGACTCCATACTTCTAAGCTTCTTATGATGACATATAATTCGTTACCATATGTGAAATAATTTGATTTGGCACATTTTAATTTCTCGCTAAAAAATGTAATGGACCTTTTATCTTGTGAGAGTAAACCTCCTATACCTAACCACTAGCATCACATGTAACTTTAAACAATTTTTCAAAGTTAGGCAAGGATAATACTGATTCATTACATAACTTATTATTTAAAGTCTTGAAGGCTTTAATGGCATCTTCTCCCCATTTAAATTTTCCTTTTTTTCATAAGATATGTAATTGGCATGGCAATAATTGAGAAGCCCTAATAAATCTTCTATAGAAACTTGCTAGCCCGTCAAAAGTCCTCACCTAATAAATATCTTTGGGTATAGGCTAATCTTAAATAGCTTGAATCCCTGTAGGATCCACTTTTATACTTTCACTATTTACAATATAACCAAGGAAATTATCACTTGAAAGCATAACTCACATTTTTCCATTTTTCAATAGAGTTTAGTTTCCCTTAGCTTATCAAATAATCTCTTCAAATGAATAAGATGATCATGCTAATTTTTACTATACACAAGTATATAATCTATGTATACTAAAATTAATTTTCCATGAAAAGTTTGAAGAACTTTATTCATTAGTCATATAAACAAACTAGGTGCATTCCATTATCCAAGTGGCATGATAATCCATTCATAAAGACCATATTTCATTTTACATGCAGTTTTCCATTCATCTCGTTCTTTTATTCTCATTTTATGATATCCATTCCTTGTAATCTAGGCATAAAAAATCAATATTTTCTAGTTATAATGTTCACAACTCTAGAGTCAATACACATGCTTCACATATCCCCCTTTTTGAGAAAAATTAATGTAGGTACAAAACATGGACTCATGCCTTTTCTCACATATCATTTTCCTATGATCTTTTGTATTTTTCTTTGTAACTCCTTAGCCTCTTTTGGATAACATCTATAGGCAGGTCGATTAGGTAAAGACATAATAGGCATTAAGTTTATAACATGTTCTATTTCTCTTTTAGGTGGTGAATCATTTGGAAATACATCTTTATATTTATCAATAATCTCATTTACTTTAGGATTACTTTATTTTTTTTCTTCCCTTATAGGGATTCTTTGATAATAAAATCATAACAACTATCTTCTTCCTTAATACATTCAATCATAGTTTTTTAATACAAGATTAAGCTCTTTTTATTTTTGATTATGTTATCATTATCATACTTAGAAGGTTTAAGTTTGTAAATTTTATTATTTTTTTTAACAAGATAATCATTAGTGATACCATTATGAATAGCACATCTATTATATTGCCATGGTCTTCCTAATAAGATTCCACATGCATCTAGAGACAAAACATCACATAGCACATTATCATGATAATTACCAATTCATAATGAGATTAGGATTTGTTTGGTTACCTTGACTCCATTACCCTTGTTTATCCATTGAAGAGAAAAGGCATTGGTTGTGGTGTTGTTCTCAATCCCAACTCCTTCGCCATCCTCTAATTAGCTACATTCATATATGATCCACTATCAATGATAACTTGATAATTATTTCTCTCAATCTTTCTTTAATCTTGAATATCTTCTCTTGTTGGTTAAGTTTCTCATTAGATTGCATTTGAATAACTCTTTATAGCACATTACAAGGATTGCCTTCATCCTTGAAATTACTTCACTTGTTCTAACTCAGGGTCTTCATCACAAGTCTCCATAACTTATATCTCTTGTATGGAAAACACTATTTTATTGGGGAATTTTATAGAAAATTTTCCATATGCTTAGCATTTAAAACATTGGTTTTTAGAGACCTCATTACATTTGTAGAACTTGAGGTACCCATCCCATACTTTATAGTTTGTGAAATCGGGTAGTATTTCGTAGAAGAAGTAATTTATTTGGAATGAGGCCTAATATACTTGAATTGATTTTTAAATATCAAATATAGATAAATCATATCATCAAGAGAATCATATAACCAAATTTTAACTTTATCTCGAATCATCGTGTTAAGGCACATAGCAATCTAGCACACATTTATTATTTTTTTCTCATGGATGTCAGATATAAGTGTTAATCTCTCTAATTCCCTAACACAATAGTCAACACATAGAAGTCATTTTCCAAGATTAGTCAATCTAATGTAATTATATTACTCATACTCTTTAGGTATAAATTTCAATTAATTGTTTCTTTAGCTTATCCCAAGATTTGATTTTAGATTTACCCCCTCTTCTCTAGTCCTTTTCAAGTTATGATTCCATATCCTAGAAAAATTCTTAATAATAAGAATAGCTAATTTATACATTTTCTCTTCATGATAATCCTTGAATTCAAATATAGCCTCTACCTTATGTACCCATTCAAGAAATAAATCAACATCAAGTTCACCATCAAAATTAGGAAGATTAAGTTTCATACCTTTATCTTCATTTTGATGATGCTTTATAGATTCTTTAATTACTTCCACTCCCTTGTGACACTTCTTTATAGTCTACACATGAGTTCAAATATATCCCTCTTTTTGGGTTGGTTGGCTTTGTATCACTTCCCATTCAATCTCCATAGAACTCCTTTCGATCTTGAATATTACAGACAAAATCTTGCTTAGAAAATCGAGACTCCATCTATCATAATTGAGTTCATATTACACGAAGTTATTGAAGTTAAGAATAATTGGCAAATAGATTAATTGAGAGCTTATGAATTGCCTAAAAATGGCTTGAAATTTTGGCCCCTCCTTCATTGTAATTAACTTACTAACACACTCAATAAAAGAGTTAGTAAGCTTTAGGGTTTCGATTGGAAACTCGCATCAAACGATTGTTCCTCTTTGGTTTATTGTTGGTTCTTGAAAAAAAAAAAATTGACTCCATTGAATCAAACAGAAAGCCAAAAAGAAAATAAACCATATAAATTAATGAATTATCATACCTTACATGTCTCTTGTTAAGTTCTTAATATAGAATTCAAAAAAAATATGGCTAAATCATTTAATCCACTTTCAATATTCATGCACATTTTCTATATCCTTTCATGTAATATGTTAAAGTTAAAATGAATTTAATAATACATATGCATCAAATGTAGATATCTCACAACAATAATCATGTTAAAATTATGAACTAATCATGCCTTAAGCTTCGATAAGTATAAGACACACATTCGACATCAACCCTCACAATCATATGATGATTAGGGTTATTGCATAACATATTCTCATACTTCTAAACCAATTTAAAAGGCAAATATTTAACATGCTTTATTATATCTAATCATGTCAAATATTATGTAGAATAACTCTTTTTAAGACCAATAAACATATAAATAATACACATGCACGTTTTCTTTTCTAAACCATTCGAAACTCTAACATATAATCACTTATGTTTTGGTTTGGTTTTTAGCATGAAAAAATTCAAGAGTTACTTTAAGAGTACTATATCACATTACCTATCTCCACACACATCTAATCAAGATCATAAACATACATACACGATTCCAAAAAAAATCAATAAAGATCTAAAAACTCATAGCAAGAATGATCAAGAACCTCAAACTAAGTCAGTGGTGATGTGTTTACTCATCTCAATAGTGAAGATGTGTTCTCCTCTAAGTGTTTTCAATCCAAGACTTTTCTTCGATACCATAATTGATATGGAAGATAATAGGGGAATTATTCTTTCACAATGTAGAACCTTTTTGTGTTATTTCTTGGAGTAGAATGAATTTCAAATTTGATGTGAAAATTGAATTATGGAGTCTTATTCAACCAATTCCATGATATAGAATTTTATCTTCACAAAGATCAAATCAATTCTAAAAATAAGTCACAAAATTTTCTCTAGAGAACAATGCCTAAACTCTTAAGATAAACTCACTTGAAAAGGAAGGAAGGGAGGTTTGAATTCTATTTTGAGAAGTCATTTAAATTTTTATTCAATTAATCAACAAATAATGATTGAATGTACAAGGAATTTCCATACACACACACACACACACACACACATATGCATTCCTATTTTATCCTTTAATAATGGAGGCAAAACCAACAGACCTAATTAATAAATGAATAACCTATTTTATCCTTTAATAATGGAGGCAAAACCAACAGACCTAATTAATAAATGAATAAACTAGTGCATGCCTTTATTGTATATATAATGGTTTATAATTACAAATGATAATACATTACAAAGTATACATAAAATATCTAAGATATACAAACCATAATCATGTAATACATTGAATAATCAAGTATAATCAAGCTTTGTGTCTTGTAGCTTTGTCTTTCATGAAACTATGTAACCCTTTCATTGTCATTATCTTGCACACCATATATCCTTTATGAAATGTTCTTTTTGTAAACATATATAATACCTACACAAATCATATAATGAAAAATTATTAGAGTAATTATGAAGGTTTTCATAATTTTCAAGAACAATTGGTACCATATCCTAATATGCTAAGTATTGACCTCTAACATAAGAAGAATGATATGGATATGCTCCTTTTAATACCTCATCCCAAAATCCTTCAAAATGTGTTTATAATTATGTTGATATAAAATAAATTAGTTTTGGTTTTGTAATAGGCTTGAGATTATAATGAAAATATGAATTTTCGGCGTATCAATCGACTGGTTTATGTAACCTATAGATTGTTGTGTTATGGAAAAGAAATTCTTATTCTTGAAAAACTAATCGACCGATTTGCCCATATCCATCGACCGGTTGTCCTATGATTTTAGATTCATCTCTAATTTTGATTAAAATTTCTCTCTAATATTTATGAAAACTTCTTATTAGAGTCCAACTATGCTAATAAACATATTTTAGCACTCTAGGATTATTTTCACATTATTTATATCATTACATAATTATAATTAGCTAAATTTTTTTTCAAAAAGCATTTTTGAGGCAAGCCTCACCTTTTCTCTTGCCCCTCACCTAACCATCTCTCTTCTAGCAACTAAGGTTGCGACATTAACTTTTTGCACCATATCTTGACTTACCAATACATCAAGTCAGCCCTCACTTCTTATTTTCCCACAGTCAATCATAAAAATCTCATCTCTCTCTCTCTCTCTCTCTCTCTCTCTCTATCTCTCTTTTATGAACATCAACTGTTCCTTGCCTCTATACTTTTCATTTCTGATCCATTTTCACTTTCCCTTATTTTCCTTGGTCTCTTCTCCCTTTTCTTTGTGGAAAATTTCCCCAAGTGTTGAACATCCGTTCATTTTATCTCTTCTCCTCTTTATTGAGAAAAATAGGGACTTTCTCTAGTTTTCCCTTTCTTTATGAAAGAATTAAATTCATTTTTCTTCCTCTAATATTGGTTTTATTTATCTATTGCTTTCCTTAATCAAGGAAGAAATAAGGTTGGGAAAGGTTAAAGATTTTAACTCTTCTTTGACGCCATATTTTTGAGAAAAAAAAGGTGGTGTTTTGTGTTCTTCTTATTCTTCTTCTAATTTTTCTTTAACTTTAATGAATTTTTGAAACATGCTTTTTAATGGTTTTAACTTTGATTCTCTTAGGAATCGAGGTTATGCTAGATAGCCATCAAGTAGGAGCTTTTGTGGTTAAAAAGTTACTTAAAGGTAAGGAATTCTTATCTTTAACATAAATGGAGTTCTATAGTTTATTAGGGTTCCATGTGCTTTGTGTATATGTGAGCATGATCTAATTTGTATTCTATAATCCGAGTATGTGGTATAATTATTCCAAAAATAATATGACTAAAATTATTAGTTTATAAGTATAAGCTGGCCAATTAAGCATGATTCATTTGAGTATATAAATTACCATGTATCCATGTTATTCTATATATGCATCATGTATTTTTTGAGTGTGATGATATAGAAGCATGCTAGGATTAATATGGTAAAGTGTGGTAAATCTTAGTGTGTATATCACGAGTTTGGGTAGTGTTTTACTTAGACTAGTTGATCGGTTCCTCAAACCCATCGATTGGTTATCCATAAGTTTGTCAAATGGTTTGGAATTTCGGATTGCTTGGTCATAAGATCAGTTGATTGGTTTGATATACTAATCGATTGGTTTTGATGAACAGTTGATCAGTTTGTCAAATCCATCAACTGGTGTCTCTGTAAACCAAAATCTTTTGGTATCTACATAGAACCATTGACCTTTGGACCAAACTAGTTTATTGGTTTCTATAACTAGTAAATTGGTTGATTAAAACCATCAAGTAATTTCTTTGTACGCTAAAATGGTTTGGTCTTTGCTTAGACCCATCGATCGGTTGGACCAAACTAGTCAAGTATTTTCTATGACTAGTCGATCAGTTGGTCAAACCTATTAACTAGTTTCTATGCAAGACAAAATAGGTTGATCTCTACTTAGACCCATTGACCTGTTAGACCAATCTCATCGAATGGTTCCCATGAAAAGTCAATTGGTGAGTTCAAAAAGTCCACTTGTTCTCTAGTATTGTTTTAATTTAGGCCTAGTATGACCAGACCACTTGATTAATCTTAGGGATAGATGGACTTGTCAGGCTGGATGCCCGCTGATTTTTTTATAAATTGTTATGTTTCTCTTGGGCCTTTTGTGTTGATAAATCCATGTATATACAATAATTAAGTTATGATTTCAACTTTGATTGCCCTAATTTAATAAGAATCACTATGATGATATTTGAGACTTGAATTTAGTTAAGTTTGGTGTCATCTCTAAACATCTAATTAGTGGCTTTAATGCCTTATGATGTGTTTGGTGTTATCACTTGGAAACATCCATTTTGGTTAATAAATAAATTTAATTGTGTTTGGTATTGTAACTTGGAAACACTTATTTAATTATGTGTGGATTTTATTGTGATTTGTGATATCACTTGAAAATAAATATATAAAGGTATAAGATTTTGTTCAAGCCTTTTTCTTTGGCTATCATGGTAGTTACCAAGAGTTAGTTGGCGGGTTGCCCTATGGTTATATTTTTTCACTTAGAACCTATTTCCATCTCTATTGGTTGGTCGATAGAGGGATATGCACATGTCTTTAAGGTATAGGATTATACTATGGCAGGCTGGCATGGCATCGTTGTTTAACTCGGGTGGGTGAGGTATCACAGTACAAGCCTCTGGCACTTTGTATTTTCCAATTCTTAGGTAATCTTGTATCCCAACTTTTTAGCCCTCATGACGGAAACATTCAAGGTGTGATTGGTGAGGTATCCCAAGATAAGCCCCCTTTGGCGTACTTCGACCACCTATGATGGGTGTGGTATCTCGATTTGTGGTAGGTATACTTGATGTCTGGTGGGTGTGGTATCTTTGAAGAATGCCCCTTCAATGTATCCTAACTATGTATGATAGGTGTGCTATCCCACTGTGATTATTTGTGCTTCCATGACTTTTGGTTATGGTGGAGAACTAGGTGCAATTGAACAAACTATCTTATTAACCTAACTTTGTGTGGTCACTAATGGAGGAATTATAATATAGTTTATATTGTATAGATTACGATGTATTTACCGTACATTTATACTTCCATGATTTACATGCAAGCATGTATTATTGTACTATTACTTGAGATTAAGTTTTGAGTTGTACTGTTATGAAATCACCACGCTATTATATGACTTCAATATGCTGCATGAACCCTACCATGTTTTAGGTATATTGTTTTACTAGTACTTCACTTTACTAATACTACACTTTTGTGGTCACTATGATGATTTGACTTTTGGTATGGGGAGTAGAGGAAAATTTGTAGGGTTACGACTTTCAGTTAGAGTATGCTGAGGGTGATGATGTAGGCCTTTAGTGGGCCATTTCTTGGGGTTGGATGTTTATGTCTATACCTAAAAGTTAAGCTAACCGGTTAGAATTATTTTTCCCACCTTGTTGGAAAGCTTTTGTATTTTTGGTTATTTAAACTCTTGGCTTAATTTCTTGTATTTTGTTTTGTAAACTATCATACTCATTCTATTTATAATATTGTTCTCATCCTTATTATCTTGCATTATCACATTAATGCTATGAGCATGCATCTTTTGTTTATTGTTCCATATTGCCTTGTATCAGGCATGGGTTAGGTCATGATCACACATCTCTCATGGTTGATGTGGTGGTAACATTTTCTAATTTTATTTTATTTTTCAAGAACTTCCACATTGTCTTAAAAAATAAATTTTCTAGTTCAAAATTTGAGGGTTTTATACTCCTACATCACCCGTTCTCTCAAAAACTAATTGCAATACATGATTAAGCTCGTAGCACATCTCTATAAAATACAATATATATTATCAAATTCCATCCATTTTTTCCATTCATATTTTACCCAAACCTTCTTAATAGTTAGATCTCATAAAAATTAGTTTATGCGATTAGACAAATTTATCCATTTTTTCATTTTTAATTTGTTGGTCATCAAATGAGATATGAGTTAAAACATTTATAAATACTTGGCTCTCTAAAAATGCTCAGCATCAATATGTGCCAATTTTTATCCCCGCATTATTTACTTTATGGATTTGTTAAAAAAAAAAGAAAAAAAAAAGTATTTTTGTGAATTGTATATTTTTTGTATTTTTGACTCTTTTTCCATCCTTCAAGCTTCAAAAAAACTCTCATACAAAATAATTTTATATACTTAATTTTATAAAATTATTCTAGACCTTTTTATAATATTTTATAGTTTTTGGAATTCATCTAATATTTTTTACAATAAATGTATATTATTGGACTTTCTAGCAATTTCATTAATGAAACAAATTATATCCAACTCTCTAACCATATTTTTACTCCTAACTAGTTTACTAACTAAACCAAATCATATGTTTAACTTGGTTACCTTTCACCCAACTAAAAAGTATATCAAGTACTATAATTATAATTTGATGACATTTCTCTTGCATACTTAACCATAGCCTAACATCTCTCATATAACCCTAATCTTATCACTCAATTGAGGCTAAAGTTAAATAAAAAAAACTCACTCCACACTCCTTCTAATCAGATGTCACTTTATTTTGTCCAAATTTTTTGTTCCATTACAAAATTCATATAAAATCGTAAAATTTAATTGGAGTTCAAAGTTTATTTTTTCTAAGTTGCAGCAACTAGTTCTCTCTTTAGTTGTTATATTCCTTTTAGTTTTCATTCATTTAAAATATTGCATTATATACAAAAAATTGATATGATTTACATCCCTAAAATTAAGCCCTTTCAAACTTCTTCTCAACCAAACTTTCATTTAAAATATTTGTCTTGCTGAGCAATCTTGGAATTTTTGTTGTTGTTACTGTGTGTGTTGTAGAAGGTTAAGATTGAGCACTAGAGACTAATAGGTCTAGTTCAGTCTTTGGATGTTCCCAAATGGAATTTGGAACCCATCTCTATAACACCCCCAAAATCATGAACCAAAAATTTTCATTTAAATAATTAATTGCATAAGCTAAATCAATAAAACTTAGAGTGTTACAGCCACACTTGGTATAAGTCTTATTTCCTCTACCATTCTCATACTAAGTGCTAAGGCCAAAACTGTTACTCCACTTAAATTAATATCACAATCGTAAAAATCAAAGTAGAGATAATCCAATAAATTTAACATTACTCTCAATAAATTAACTATTGATGATTACAAAGTTCAACGAAAAGAAATACATAAGAGTATGAGAGTATAGAATCATCCTGATCAAAAGATATCGAGAAAAACACCAAATAACCCTCCTCTTAACCCAAGTATTAGCCTTCAAATGGTCTCATAAGATAAATCAGGAGCTTATAAGAATAAACCTTTTAGTGCAACGGTAATGATTAACCCATTATACATAGACAATATGAAAAACCAACACAAAACCAATATCAATAGCATCACAACAACACATAGTATAAACATTGAAATATTTATACAATGATAGAAATGTGATAATCATATCAAATACATAATAACAACAAAGATACATACTGCTCATACTTATTCAAGTATACCAAAATAAAATTTACCAACAAAGCATACAAGAGTACTATCTAAAATAATAATTAGAATCAATCTCAAAACAACAACCATAGCCCTTACAAAATATTGCATATATCAATATCAAACCAATAATATCCATAATACCACAAGTAGAATTTAAAGGCATAATACTAATAAAAATCCATAACACCATAGCGAGGCCTCAAAGATCCAATACAAAAATAATAGGCAAACAGGTTACTATTGACTCATAGGTATGCATGAAGGTTACTACCAAATCACAAGTAAGTATGAAGATTGTTACCATACCATAAGTATGCACAAATACTTCTACTAAGCCACAAGTAGGCATAAAGGCTATTACCAAAGCAATGGTAGGCACAAAGGCTACTACCTACCAATCCAATAATAATCATTTTGATCTAATAATATTCAATTCCATTTTTATTTACTCAAGGGGAGATCATATTGAACCTATAGACACTAAGGTACTCTGGTCATACCAACACAGTATCCTATCCACTATCATCCCAAGGACACTTAGGTACCCTAGCCATAATAGAACACAAAGGTTATATAGTACTATACTGACGGGAACACCTAATCCATAAGTATGCACAATCTCTATAAGTTTGTAGAGGTAAATAGAGAAAGATATAGGGCCTAGATAGAGCACTAAGGCACACCAGAAGAAAAAAAACCATAATCAACTAGGCTAACCTATGCCTCTAGAGTATAAACCCCTAAAAATCTACCATTTTCGATCTCGAGGTCTTTCACTTTAAATGTTAGTATTTTATTAAGGTAATTAGGAAATCATATGTTACTCATATAGATCCAATTTTTATACTTACCCATTTTAACTCATTTCTAAACATTTGAGACAACTATAACCAATGTTAATACCAAAGCTAATCATTAAGAATATATTAAGGCCATCCTAGACTTAATTATTGACACATAGACACTTTAGGCTAAAAATGACCAAAAATGCCATTGTGGCTAAAATATTCACATTATGATCCATTTTCAATACTAATTTCATTTTTTTTAACGAGTCAAGAAAATACTAAAATAAAATAATGAAATTATTTATCATGCAAATAAATTACTAGATTTGTTATCTAATTTTGCATGTAAAACCCTAACATGTATTTCTAGAACATCAAACCACATTTTCACTTGCTTAAAAACAAATAATATATATTATGCATGCTTATAAGAATAATCATAATAATACACAAAAAATGACCAAAATACCCTCTATACATATAATAATAGTAATAATGCTGAAACATACTTTTCTAGAACAACAAATTACATATCTCTATACTAAACAATAATTAAGACATGTTAGGCATTTTTATTATATTTAAATATCACAACATGATTAATTGAACAAATTACCCCTAGGACACATGATAATAATATTTATGTTACAATACATTTAGGTGTACTCAACATATCATATTGAGCATATATAACATACATAATTTATTCCCATCATTTAAACCATTTTGACATACATAATAATTTTAACAAATTAACATGCTTTGTTTTACCAAATACTATACTATCATTATTAGGAAAATAATCATAATGTAATAAACATACTTAACATGGTTTATATAATAAAATCTAAATGTGCTATCATGCAATATCTGAAAATTTTAGTAGAATATAGGGATTACCTGATTTCTAGCAAAAATATAAAATACGGGCAACCTACTAAAAATTATTAGGCTTCATTAATGTATATTTTTTTACCTAAAATAATACCACATTAATGAAACTAATATTTAATCAATTAAATAATAATAATTATTTTTATTAAAATACTTACTAAATAGGAAATTACCAAATTTCCCTTAATGAAAATAGGGTAAAATTTTTACTTTGGGATCCTCACACTACATGAGGATCATGATTTGGGCAAGGTATGAAGGGCTTTGGGGGAGAAAGGTTGGCTGAGTAAAGGTGATGGATGATGTGGGTGGTGCCTGTGGAATTGAGGCTAGTCGGTGGAGGGTTAAGGGGTTCTTGGTGGTGGCTAGCTTCTATGGTGGTGCAGGTGAAGAGGTAAAGGATGGAAGGGAAGAGTGTAAAGGTGTGCTTGGGCTACATGTAAAGGAAAGAAAGGGTCAAGGGTGGTGTGGTGGTGTTGGATGACACAAAACAAGGATGACTAGGAGGAAGGAGAAGGTGGGAGAGGGTAGGGAGAGGTTGATGATCGTTGATGGTGTGCTAGTGATGTGATGAAGGAAAGAATAGAAAGATGAGGTGGTGTTTGTTTTCTACGTGGCTCAGTTAAGGATCAATTATGAGGAGGCAAATTGTAGGTGTGGTTGGTTGGAGCAAGGAGAATGTAAGGTTAAAGGATGGAGAGTTAGTTAAGTTTAAGTGGCATAGGGGCTTTGTGAAACATCAATGTAAGGAGGTAGTGGTCGTGGTAATGTGAAATAAAATAGAGGCAGAGGAAATTAGGTTAAGGGTGGTGCAAAGAAAGGAGTTAGGGTTGGCAATGACTACAACTTAGGAAAATATGGCACTGGCACATGGTGGTTGTCATGGGAAGGATAAGGCAGCGGTTGTTAAGAGTTGGCTGGGAAATGGAGAAGGAGAAAGGAAATGAAAGAAGAGGAAGGAGTAGGGTTTGGGGTTTCACGAATAGGAGAAGGGAGTGGGTGCATGTGCATGCATGTATATACTAGCTAGATAGGTGAGGGTTAGGGAAAAAATGGTTCCATGTAGAGAAGAGGGCAAGCTATATAAAAGTGGTTAAGAGGAGGGGCATTGGTGGTGGTGTACATGATTGGTGGTACAGGGTCGGTGTAGAAGCCAACATTGGAAGGGAAGAGAGGCACACGTGAAGGAGTGTATAACACCCACAAAATTCACTACTGAAAATTTTTATTTTATTAAAAGATATAGTGGATGCAAAGAAAGAAAACTGTGAATTTCAGAGATATTACCACTGTAATTAGTACAAGCTCGGCCCCTGGCTGGTTTTACACTAACCACAAGGCTAAAGAAAAATCATCAACAATTATGAGTCAAACTTAAAACAAGATCTCATAAAAGAACTAAATTATTCGAAATGCATAAATTAAAGTATGCGTAAAGGAGTTTACAATCCAAGAGTACATAATTAAAATCACCAAAGGGGTAAAAGGTACAATACGATAAAACATAATTGAAATAAACCGATACAAGGTAAAATAATAGAAAAAAATAAATCCATCCAAGTCCAAGTTTAACTCTCATCTTTGCCCAATGCCTTATAAGCATCAAATATGACATCGCCTACCCACACCAATTCAAAAGAGCCCTCTACTCGTGGGAATGAGCAGTACCCATGATATGGGTGGTTAGTACGCTACGTATTGAGTAAGGTAACCATGATTCTAAGGCCAAACACACAAGGGCATATAACTCATACATAATCATATAGATAACATATAAACAATACAGATAATGAAGGCCGAGCTATAGTCCGAATAAATTGATTCTTTAGATCTCTAATCAATACTCATTTTACACCATGCTTATTATCAATCCATGCGAGTGCGGGAACCCCACTATTATACCTGGTGGACCAAAAAAAATATAGAGTAGAACGCTCTTGATCACTATTATTACCGGTGGATTGTTCTCTTGGGCAAAGTGCTTTTGGCCACTATTATTCGCTGGTGAACAGGTTTGGCCCAGACTCTCATGGTGTTTCACTGTAAATACTTAGTGTCTTTTCGATGTCTTATCATAATTATGTTCGGTTTGTTGAGCATGGAATCCCCCACTATTATAGCCAGTGAACCAGAAATATCTAAGGTAGAATGCTCCTGGCCAATATTATTCGCTAGTGGACCAGTCTAGGCCAAGCTTAACAATCTTCCTCCTTAAATGGTTAGTATCTTATTCATGTCTTATTCGATATATTTTTACCCTGGACATGCATGTCAGAATCTGTCTAATATTATCTTCCCAAGAGGGCCCGTCCCATATCTTGAGACATTTACACCTCCTAACTTGCCCCAACATCCTTTCCTTCTTCCACTTACTCACACTGGAAGCCCAAATCCTATTGGGTGGGTCAAGGCCCACCACCTTATACCATCCAAGTCCACTCACTATCATCATCTACAGTTTTTCCCTCAAATCCTAATTGGACCTATATGGCCCATCCTTCCTTTGTCTCACCCAGCCAAAGCTCCTTTACCACCTAACACATCATCCCACTTAAATTCAACCCCAATCATTTTACTTTACTCCCCAAATACACATGTTGCCATGAAACCCTAGGTGGCTACTCTAAACCCTAGCACCTTTCCTTCCTATATGTCACCTCTCCATTCCTTACCTTCCATCCTTTCTTTCCCATAACGCCCATACTCACCTTACACATGATATCCTTCCACTCTTATCCCATATTCTATTCACTCTCAATTATTTTTATTTTCACAACCTCTTACAATTAGGGCTTTCCTCCCCAAACCCTAGCCAGGTTTCCTATGCACCCTTATACCAACTCACGTACTATTTTCCCCTAAGGACTCCAATCACCCCAACAACTCTTCCTTTACCTTACTTACACCCTAAGAAAACTTTTATCATGTAAATATCATCCCCATGCAAACTCATTCCATCCCATGAAAACCCTAGAAATTTCCATGCAACTCCTTCCGTTAATGCAAATCTTAGAAATTCCCATGCAACTCCTTCTATCCCACTCTTTTATTTTTTCCATATTCTCCTTCATTTTCCCCCTCTTGGACCATGAGATAATTAGGTCAATCTCACATCCCTTTTGGTCAACTTACTTCCCATTTTCCGCTTTTCATCCTTTTAACCCACATCATATTATCAAACATCCTAGCATATATATCCTAGAGGCTCACATTATATAACATCATAAGCACAAAATACATATCATTATACATATGCCATAAGAAAGTCACATAAGCATATCTAAACTCCAAGCTGCGCTAGACATAAACAATCATAATAATCATAAAGCACACAACATAATATACCACATGACATACAAGGCATATAACACACATATAGTTGGTCTTAGTTACATCCTTAGCTGACACGACACCGGTCTTGGAGTATGCTCCTATGCCTCCTTAGGGTTTTAATTGGATTCACCAATAAGAGGAGAAAAAACTAAGGGTTAATTTTCCTATTACCAAAAGTACCATTATTTCTTACCTTATCCTTACCATAGCCTAATATTAGGGTTACTATTATTAATAGTAGTTTTATAAGTAAAAGGTAGGGTTATTATTCTTACGGTAGCTAAGCATATTATTACTAGTCAAAATAGGTCCTAGGAGTATATAGGTTCATGTTAAGGTATTTGTAGCAATATTTATATTATTAAAAATATAGCCTTAATATTACTACTACTACTACTACTAATAATAATAATAATAATAATAATAGTAACAACAATAACAATAGTTTTAATCTTAAGAATAATACTAGTAAGGGTTCTAATAATTATAATAATATTTACCTTAGTGATAATAAGGTTAAGGTTAATAATAGTGATAGTAATAAAAATGATAATAACAGTAATGATAACAATAATGATAATATTGTTAAGAATAATACTAATAATAATAATAATAATTGTAATAATAATAATAATATAAGGATTCGAATATTTATTATAAATATAATAATAGTGATAATATGCCAAAGTTAGCATTAATAATAATAATAATAATGGCAATAGGGGTCGAATATTTATAATAATAATAATAATAATAATAATAATAATAATAATAATAATAATAATAATAATAATAATAATAATAAGGTTCAACCCTTAATAATAATAATGGTAGTAATATTTTGAAATTAGATTTAATAATAATAATGATAACATAATAATAATAATAATAATAATAATAATAATAATAATAATAATAATAATACAAATAAATGAGGTAACATTTGCATGAATAAGGTTTAAGGGTTGTGGGGGTTAGGGTACCACCTAGGGATGGTGGTGACCAGGCAGCACCAGCGGTAGTGTGCGGTGGCGGTGGAGGGAGAAGAGGGTGTGGAAAGGTGGTTGGTTAGGATAGAAGAGGGGGATTGAGAGGGTGATTGATGTGGGGGAGGATGCCCTAGGTTGAGAGGGTTGGAATGATGGTAGTGGTGCAGCCAAAGGGGCAGTGTAGGCGGCGGCGAGTATGGTGGCCGACTGTGGTAGAGAGGGAGGAAGGGAGAAGGAGAGGGAGGTAGAGGAGGTTTTGCTAGTGGTTTTGGGGGGTAGGGGGAGTAGTGCTTGCGGCGGGAACGGCAACGCGAAGTGTGATGGTGGGTGAGATTAGGTTAGTCAAATAGCCAACTTTGAGTGGCCAAGACAAGTCATGTAAAGAGAATCGAGGGTAGTGAGTGGTGGAGGGTGGTGCAGGGTGTGGTTCGGGCGGCAATGTTGGGCGACGACAATGGGGCATTCATTTGAATAGATGGCGGCGCTTAAAAGAAAGAAAATTTTAGGTAGGGAAAAAGGCTAGATGGGAGGTAGTTGAGAGCTATTTATAGGCCATTAAAGGGGGAAAATGACAAAGGGGGGAGAGGGGAAGATAGTGGCATACATGGCAGGTCATCAACCGACAGCGCATGGCCAGTGTAGGCTTACAAAACTACAAGTCATGCCATATTGGGAAGGGAGAAAGGAAGGAGAATAGGGACACACGTGAGGAGAGAAGGGAACTGATTGGGTTAAGAAGTGAGAGGAAGCATTAGAGGAGAGAGGGAAGATAGGCAAGCGGTGCAGTGGTGGCTTGTTGGCGGTGGCAGGTTGGCGTGTAGGGCACTGCAGGTCTGTGCGGGGAAGACGAGGGGTCGGGGAAGAAGGAAGGGGAAGGGAGTGGATAGGCCGGCCTAGGGAAAAAGAAAGAAAGAAAAAGAGAGGGAGCTGGGCAAGTTATAAGGGAAAAGAAAAGGAGGTAGGCCTTGAGCCACGTGGGGGAGGAAGAAGTTTGGGCCGCGAGGGGGGCTGGACCAGATCAAGGAGGAAGGACAAAAGAAAAGGAGAAAGGAAAGAAAAGGGGAAAAGAAGGGAAAAAAATAAAAAAAATAAAAAAAAGGAGGAAAGGAAAAATAGATGGGTTGGGGAATTTAGAATATTTTGGTATTTTAAAATATTTAAAATAATAATATTTTAATAAAATAATAATTAAATTCTCTTTTTGGATAAATTTAGGATATTTTATAGGTTTTTCCTTAATTTTATTTTAATTAGAAAAACACCCTAATTTTTTTAATTAAATTACTTATTATTTTTCTCTTCATTTTACCTTAATTACTTCCTCTTATTTAAATAAAATAATTTATTTAATTAATTTCCCTAATAAATCTTTATTTTACCATGATTCCCTAAATTAGGGTATTTGGGTATTTCAGAGTGGTACAAAGGTGGTTTGACCTAATGGTAAAAGAAGGAAGTTGGTGTTTATGGGGAAGGTGGGGGATATAGGATGTTGTTTGGGTGTATGTAGAGAGGCAGAGGGATTGTGTAGAAGGGAGCATGAGAAGGAGTGCACTAGGGGTTGTTTGGGTATAGAGGGTGGAGAAAAAAGAAAGAAAAAAGGGGCGACAGGTTAGGCTAGGTAGGTAGAGGAAGAAAAAAAAAGAGAGGTGGGATAGGATTTAGCTAGCTAAGGGAGGAGAAGAAGAAAATGAGAGATGAAGATAAAAGAAAAGAAAAAGGAAAGAAAAAGGAAGGGAAAAAGAAGGTGAATTTAGGGTTAGAATTAAATTTTATTTTAGGATAAAATTAATTTATCTCAATTTAAGATATTCGATTAGAAAAATAAACCAGATAAAATTTATCAATTAATGGTTTGTTTAAATAAAAGGTAAAAGATAAATTAATTATGATAATTTATCAAAAAATTTATTTGGGTTTGTGGGTTAAAGGTTAACAAAAATAATTAATCTAATATTTAAGAGTTAAATTTTCAAATAAAAGGCTAAATATTCAAAATTAAGTTTACCAAATTTGAGGGTGTTACAATTTTAAAGGATTTTGTATCATTTTGGGGTTGTGATATGATCTAGGTTATTGTGGATAAGTTGATGAAGTTAGCAAAGTTTGTGCCATTGAAGGTTACTTGGAGTATAGATTAGTTGGTTATGGCATACATGAGATATGTGATGAGGTATTGTGGTGTCCCTCTTGACATAGTCTTCAATATTGATTTGAGGTTCTTATCACACTTCTGAGAGACATTGCAGGAGGCTATGGACACGAAGTTTAAAATGAGTATTTCATTTTACCTAACTACCGATGGCTAGACTAAGTATAAGATCTAAATGTTAGCGGTTATGTTGCAGTCTTGCACTCTTCTTTTATAGGTAATTGGGAGGATAGTTTAGATATAATTGAATTCTCATATAATAATAGTCATTATATGAGCATTTGGATGACACCTTTTGAGGCTTTATATAGATGCAAGTGCCAAACTCCTCTATATTGGATTAACATCAGTGAGTCCATTGTGTTGGGACCAAGACTTATTGAGGAGACCACTCAATATTTCTGTATCATCTAGGACCAAATGAGAATAACTCAAGATAGATAAAATATTTACATTCACTAGAGGCAGAGGTTAGATTGGTTTGAGGTCGGTGATCATGTTTTGTTAAATGTATCACCAAATAATAGTGTTCTAAGGTTTAGTATGGGAGGTAAGCTTATTCCATATTACATTGGTGCATTGGAGGTCCTAGAAAAAGTGAGTGAGGTTGCCTACCATCTAGTGTTGCCTATGGAGTTACCTTGAGTTCATAATGTTCTCTAAATTTCATAGTTACTATAGTATATTACAAATCCTTTGCACATTATCCATCATGAAGAGACCAACCTTGATGACTTATTGATCTACAAGGAGAAACCATAAAGGATCCTTGACACCAAATTATGATGGACCTGAACAAGTGATATCATACTTTTGCAGGTTCTTTGGAGTCACCATGGAGTTGAGGAAGCCACATAGGAGACAAAGATAAACATGAAGGAGTCTATGATATTTAACAAGGTATTTGGTTTACAATATGACATGGTGTTGGTTTGTGCATGTGTTGGTGAAGTTTAAGTTGGATTATGAGCCTTATGATAAACATGGGGAGGGGCCATGTACATTAACATAGCCTATGTTTATTCATAGAATGTGTTTATGTTATCTTAAGTAAGATAGGTTTTTTTAAAAAAAAATTCACTTATATCTCCACTCCTTCCTTAGTTTTTTTCACCATTTTTAAACTCTTTATCTTTTCTAATCCTTCCTCTAACTCCTTGAATTTCTTTTAAGTAAGATAGGTTTAATTTTACAAAAAGGTTGAGGATTTAGTTTGTGTTCCTTGGTATCCAATTTTGTGCGATGGTATCTTCCTTTTCCTAATCTTGTGTTTTGGCTTCATTTTATATGACTTTAAGGAGAATATTCTAAGTTTTATCCTTTATTTAAGGCTTTTAAGGGTTAGGTCTTCACAACTAATGTTTTCCCTAATTTTTATGTGTATGTGTGTGTTTTGGCTAAAGCTTTAGTAAATTAGTCATTCTTTCCATGATATGTGGAGTGAATGAGCATGTGGCTTGTTGTAGATATAAAATCCTAATTTGTGCATGATTACATGATAGTACTAGTGTTGTGGCGAATCATTTCTTGAGTTGTAACATTTTGAGGAAAATTGAGTTTTATGCATATGTTTATGAATCTTGGGAATGCAACATGATTTAGTAAATTAATATAGCTAATATTATTATGAAATTTTTAAATGATATAGAGTTTGTATGGTTGTTAGTGTTGTTCTGAATCTTGTATAGTTGTGTTTAGGCATGTTGTTTCTATTTAAACAAATCGACTAGTCTCTATAACAGTTGAACAGTTAGTAGAGCTGATCAAGTAGTTTCTCCGTGGTGATTTTTTTTATTTTTAGCCTTGGTTTAAACCCATTGAATGATTTGGATGAGCCAATCAATTGACATATAAAATAGCTCACTAGTTCAACAAACTAATTAACTTATTTTGATAGGAAAGCTAGGGTTAGCAACACTAAAGTGATCAACTAATTTTTTCCATAATGCTTTTTTTTCTTCTTTTTGACGTTATGAAGGCTTGAGACTTTATATTACATTATGGAATGATTATTGGAGGATGAAAATTCAATTTATGGCATGAATAAGTTAACTCGATTAGATGATTGAATTGGTCAAGTAATGATGATACTACCACTAAGTGCCCTTGAAGGGTTATGATGGACAATCTTTGATAATCATGTGGTAATGGTGTGTACTTGGTATGCTATGTAACCCCTAATTAATATATGGATTAGAAATAAAATATTAAAATAGTGAACTTATCAGGGTTGTAACACCTTGTGTAATCCCCTAAAATTCTAAGAACCCATAATTTAATAAATAACTTTTATTTAGGATAAATTAGCTTTTTAAATTATTTAATTTAATTATTTTATGGATTTTTGAGTATATCAATTTAGATACAAATATTTAATAAATTAAAATAAATATTTTTTTATTTTGTCATACTCCTTTTATTTAAATAATTTTTCAAACTAATATTTTACAAAAATTATCCTTTTAAAACCCATATATATAATTATATTAAATTAAACTATTAAATAAATTTATTTCCAAAAATATTATATTCTATTATATTATAAATTAAATTATTTTAATTTCTCCCATTTTCCATTTTTCTTTTCTTTCTTCTTTTTCTCCTTTTTCCTCCTTTTTTTCTTTTTCCTTTTTCCTCCTTCGGGCCGCCAGGCCAGCCTACCTCCACCTCCCCTACTTGCCTAGGCCGCTAGCCCATCTTCCCTTCTCCCTTCCTTTCTTCCTCTTTAGTGTAGGCTTCCTCCTTCCTTCCTTCCTCTCCCATGTGACCGGCCCAACCCAGCCCTTTATTTTCTTTTCCTTCCTCCCTTAGTGACCGAGTCGGCCCAGTTCCTCCTTTTTTCCCCTAACCAGCCTGGTGCTCCTCTCCTTCCTTTCTTTCTTCTTCTACACCCCAACCAAGGTGCCTCCACCTATCTTCGTCGCCATGCTTGCCACCCCAAGCATGCTCAGCCACCGCCTGCCACCACTGGAACCCTCCCTCTCTCCCTCTCTCTTCCCTATCCCTTTTTTCTTCACCATTTCGGACCAAACCAGCCATGCACCCCCATCACTCATGGCCTTCCTCTCCCTTCTTCCCTTCCCTCTCCCTACCACCTCCCTGCCACTCTACACGCTGCCAGCCGGTCAGCTACCTATTGCCCTCTTCTTCCTTTCCTTTTTCTTCTCCTCATGAGCCCATTTCCTACCCCATATTTTGAGCCCCTTCCCTCCCCCATTCTTTCTCTCCTTTTCTTCTCCTTCACTTCCATCACTGTTTTGCACCGTCGCCTCCCTCCGCTGCTTCCACCTCCGCACCGACCCCCCTACACCGCCCCTTACCACCCTTTACCTCAACCCTACACCACCACAACACCCCCTTGAGCCTCCTGCAGTCCCTTCTTCCTCCCCTCTTCTTTTTCCCTTCTTTTTCTCCCTTATTGGCAACCTCCCCGCAACCCCTCCATCCACCACCGTCCCGCTACCTCTACTGCCTCCCAAGCCACCAACCTACTCCCTACAACTTCCTATACCACCCCTACACCTCTTTTAGCCGAAATCAACACCCTCACCCCCTCATTCTTCCCCTCCCTTTTCCATCCTTCTCATCCATGCCCACCTCGATAGCCCCCTTCTCCACTTCGCCGCCGCCACCAGCTCCACCGCTCTTGGCCGCCAAAAACCTATCCTCGACCACCGCCTACACCCCCTCTTCACCCCCTACACCCTTACCATGCCTTAAATTTTCTCCATCTACCCTCCTCTTGGCCCCCAAAACCCTAACCCAAACCATCTCCCCCTCCCTTCTACCTCACTACCCTCGACCCTTCCCCCATATAACCTGCATGTGGCTCACCCTGCTCATGCAGCGTGAGTTCCACATTATTTTAGGAGTTGTTTTGTTTAATTATTGAACTATATTAATAGCTAAGTAAAGTGTGTTATTAACTAATTTTTATCCTTTTTAGTTTTCCTACTTATGATATAATAATTATTGATATTATTTTTAGGTGTTGATTTTGCAAATTAAAGCTTGAATCTTTAACTAGGATACTAGTAAAGTTTATTTTTACAGGAATTAAGGTAATCGTTAAACCTCACTTAAACGTATGCTATCACATTAGGGTTTTAATATGTTATTTTGTATGATATATATTGTTAATATATTATATGTAGTTACTTATATTGATTGATAAAAAGAAAAGCATGTTAGTATATATGCTATGTGTGGATATATTACTTAAGGAAAGAGTTTGGTTATTAATGAAAATGTTGAGTACTTATCCATGATATATTATGTTATTATGACCATTGATGCATGAATAATATTATTGTGAGCCCTAGGGGTATTTTAGTAATATGTCTTGTGTAAGATGGTGGCCTAATATGTGTGGGTGCTAATGAGTGTTATATTAAATTATAATAGTTGGTGCAGTTGGATAATGAGAATGGAATATTAATATTACTATTTCACGTAATGATGATTATTTAATAAAAGTGGTGTAATAAGGGGGTAAAATAGTAATTTCAGAAGAGAAGGGAAAAACGATAATTTTGGAAGTAAAGGGAAAAATGGTAATTTTGTAAGTAAAGGGTAAAATGGTAATTTTGTAAGTAAAGGGTAAAATGGTAATTATAATAATGGAGAAGGGTAAAGTGGTAATTATAATAATAGAGAAGAGTAAAGTGGTAATTATAATAATGAAAAAGGGTAAAATGGTAATTATAATAATGAAAAAGGGTAAAATGGTAATTATAATGATTAAAAAGGGAAAGTGGTAATTATAATAATGAAGAAGGGTAAAATGGTAATTATAATAATCGAAAAGGGTAACACGGTAATGATAATAATGGAGAAGGGTAATTTGGTAATTATGATAATGGAGAAGGACAATTTGGTAATTTAACCAACTAAAGGGCAAATGGGTAATTATGATAATAGAGAAGGGTAAATTGGTAATTTAATCATCTAAAGGGCAATTTGGTAGTTATGAGATTGAAGAAGGGTAATTTGGTAATTTAACCAACTGAAGGGCAAATTGGTAATTTAACCAACTAAAGGGTAATTTGGTAATTATAACAAAGGAGAAGGGAAATCTAGTAATCTAACCAACCAAAAGGAAAATAGGATAAGTGTAACAATTATGAAAGGTGATTCGTAACCTAAATTGAGTAAGGATGTGGCTCAGAACAACTATGTGTATGTTATGTGTCTCGTGTGCCATGTGTTATGCCATATTATGTACTTATGATTATAATGACTAATTACTTGTATCATAGCTTAGAGTTGAGGTATGCGTATGTGAATTCCTTATGGCATGTGTACCATGATGATATGTGTTGTGCTTATGATGTTATAGGATGTGACCCTCTAGGACATGCATGCTAGGGTGTTTTTTAATATGATATGGAGTGAAGGGATAAAAAGGAACAAATGGGAAGTGAGTTGACTAAGGTGACACGAGATTGACATTATTATCTCATGATCCATCAAGGGAAAAATAAAAGAAGGTTATGACCAAAATGAATGAGTGATGCAACTCTTGCATAGGAGATTTCTAGGGTTTACATAGGATGATCCTTAGTAAGAAAGGTGCTAGGGTTTTGAGTGGCCAACTAGGGTTTCACGGCCCATGTATAATTGGTGAGTAGAGCGATAGGATTTGGTTTGAATCTAAATAAGATGAGGTGTTCGACAATAAAAGAAAGGTTGGGCCACATAGGTCCGATTAGGGTTTCAAGGGAAAACCCTAGAGAGTGGTAGTGAGAGAATTTGGATGTCATAAGGTGATGGGCCTTAACCCACACCCTTAGGAGTTGGGTTTTCATTATGATTAAATGGAAGGAGGAATGGATGTCGGGGTGTGATAAGAGGCGCAGATGTCTCAAGATATAGGACGGGCCCTCTCGAGAGGATAGAAGTAGAGATCGGCAACTTGCATGTCTAGGGTGAAATACTTTCAAATAAGATACGAATAAGACATTAATCATTTAAAGTGAAAGATTATTGAGCCAGCCTAGACCGATCCACCGGCATAATTGTGACTAGGTGGCGAGGTGCCCTGGAGATTGATCCACGAGTATATAATAGTAGTTAGGTGTGTTATGCCCTATAAGTGACCGATCCATTGGCTATAATTGTGGGGAATCTTGATCTCAATAAACCAAACCCTAAGTTACTATAAATCATGGGAAAAATACTATGTAATTACAGTGGACCACCATGAAAGTCGGGGCCAAACCGATCTATTAGCATATAATAGTGGCCAGGTGTGTTATGGCCTGTATGCGACTGATCCACTAGCTATAATAGTGGGTTTTCCGCACTCACATGGATATATAAAATCTAAGAGATGATTGAATAATTATGGACTAATGGCTTAAGGCCGAGAAGTATTGATTTCACATTATGACTCATGAATATTTGATGGACTCGTATGCTAAGTATATGAATGTTATGTATACGCATCTCGTCATATATGTATATACCTTTATATCATGTGTTGGCGGGCCTACTTTTAAGTGTGTTTTAAAGGGTTACTCAGTACCATAGCACTTAAAGGTTCCATTCGTGGAGCTACTGCCTATTCAATGGGCAGTGTCCCTTGCACGTCCTTTTTCAGGTGCTATTCAAGTGGGCAACGACAAAGAGCACAGAGAATTATCCTGAACTGTTAGGATTTAACTCTTTCTCTTTTAAATTCCTGGTTTCAATATAATCGTTGTTTTGTAACCACCATTGGCAGGTTCTATTCTTGTAAATTGTTATTTACACTACTTTGATTTAAATTTGGGTTGAGTTTCTTGTAAATTGTATTTTACTCTTTAGCCTTAACATTAGGTACTAGAACGGTATAAGTGAACCGGTCTGATACTAAGTGTGTCAGTAATATCCCCAGAATTCACAAATCATGTTATTTTGCTTCCGCTAATCTTTTAATAAAATGAAACTTTTCAACAGTGAATTCTAGGGGTATTACACCTTGTTTATTATAAACCTAATTTATATATCAGTGTTTGTTCATGAGTTTTAATATTTAATTTTACCTTAACTAGGTTATTTAATTTAAATCGTGTTTCTCATCAATGTTTGTTAAGGTTGTAATTTATTTAATGTTTTTATTAATCATTTTTAATTTATGTTAAAATTTATTTAATCATTTGTCTTTGCAGACTATTATAGATAAATTCATTAATGAATATGATTTTATTAAATTTGCATAATTTAATTTTTTAAATGTATTTTTGTTTCTATTGTGTGTTTGATTTTAATATTATAAATTTGTTTTTAAGTATAGCCTCATCATGTGATTATGGCTTTACTTTAGGGTTATATTTCGTTAAAGAAAATAAATAATTTAAAAAAAACTTAAACTAAAAAATCCCTTTTAATGTGGTAAAATAATTTTTAATCATTTTTATTGTAGAAAATATTTTCAAATTTGAAGTTATTAATTTTTAAGACGTCAATAAGATCTTCAAAACATTTAAATTAAAATATTCTCCATAATTGATTTATGATTTTATTTTTGAAGTTTATTTTCTTCCATTTTTCCCATTTTGGTAAAATTATTTTTAATTATTTGTATTTTAGAAAATATTTTCAACTTTGAATTTATTTATTTTAACGAGGTTAATAAGGTCTTCAAAACATTTAAATTAAAATAGTTTCCATAATTAATTTATGATTTTTTTGAAGTTTTTTTTCTTCTCTTTTTCCCATTTTGGTTTACAAAAAATATTTCAAAAATGTATTAAATTATTTTTAGCCATTTGATCTTCTATTAAAAGAAAATTTATTATTTTTTAGAACTTTATCCAATGATTTTTACATAATGAATTTTAGATAAAATCACCTATTATTATATTTTAGAGAGCTTATGAAAAAATAAATAGAAACCTAGTCGAACTAGACAAACCACCACCTATCCCCCTTTTCTTTCTTCTTCTCTTCTCTCTCTCTTTCTTTCCTCTTCTCTTATGATAAAACCCAACTTCTTTGTTCCCTTCCTTTTCTCCTTAGTCGCCCAACACAACCACCACACCAGCCACGACTTGCCACTACTATCGCCCCTTCTCCCTCCTCTTATCACAACCATCCTCCACCAGCGAGAAGCAGCAACGATGCCACTGTCTAACTGCCTCTGGTTCACTCGACCACTGGAAAGTGGTCCTTGGGAACCATTGAAGCTCCAACAACCCTTATCCCCTCTAATTTGGCAGCAACTCATTTGGCATAATTACCCCAAACCTTAACACTTATTTTGATTAAATTTCTGTGAATTAGCTTATGATAAACTAAATTAGTTATTGAATTATGTTTATATATGTATGTTGTATGAGTGGTTTGGAGTGGTTAATTATACTATATATGGTTGAATTGTGAAAATTAGATTTTGATCCCAATCGGATTCATTTGATTAAGCTATTTTGAATAAACTAATTATGCAGTATACTTTGAAATGTATTTAACTAAATGTTGGATTTATTAATTTGGAAAAATTGTGTGAAATCTATTGAAATTGGAATTTTAGGTCAAAACAGTTGCAGATTTAAATTTGATTGTGTAACTAATTTATTTTATTAAATTTATTATGCAATATGTTTTAGAATATGTTTAATTTTAATTTTGAACGGTCAATTTAAATATTTGAATAAGATTTCACTATATTTGTAGTCCAAGTTCAAAAATCCTTATTATTTTAAATTAGGTACTTCATTTATTATTTTTAATCAACTAAGTATACAATATATTATAAAATAGGCCTAAATGCATTTCTAAACATTCAATTTTAATAAATTAATAAAATTTGACCAAATTGTATTTTTAGGTTTAAAACCCTAGTTTGAAATGAAATTTATGAAATTGGTCATTTGTATGATTATTTCTTCTAAAATTAATTTTATACAATTGTTCGAGAGTAGATTTATCGAATTTAATTGTGTTTGATTCTTTCACATATTAATCAATTAGTTTTCATTTTAAACTAAATAAATTGAGTTTTTGAATTATTGGTTGGATCAATTTTCTAAAATTATTTGGTTTGGCATTTTGAGTGATAAAACCCAATCGTTTGAGTGGCTTTTGATAAAAAAATTTATTTATTTTCTATTATTCTATGTTTGGATTATCTTTCTCTAATTTTTTCATGCTATTTTCAAAGGTGATATAGGAAGGAATATTAGTGGTTCCTAAAGCTCGGGTTTTTCCTCAGGGTTATGCTTGGGTTTCTTGGAATCTAGGTAAACCTCATAAACTTCTAGTTAATAGAACCTTATGTGTTAATGTGATTTATTCCATATTTTGGTTGTTCTAAGAACATGATAGAGCTTGTTAACAAGGCATGTAGTTTGGGTGACTAAGCCATATGGCTATCTTGTGGTATGGTTTCGTGTATCTATTCACATATGAAACATCATTATTCGTAGTCATATTTTGTAAGTTATTGGTAAGTAAGAACTATATATATATATATATATATATATAATACAAAAATGGCAGTAAGAGTACACAAAAACTAAGATCTCAAGTACATCAAATTCATGGACTCATGCTATCTACCATGGCTAGCATATTCTGATAGGATTTGCATGTACCAAAATCGATGATACGATTAGCTATGTCCTTCACAATGTGATTCTAATCTAGGTCCAGGAGATATTAGTATGATGGAAAATTGGTTTGTTTTGTTCTCCCCAAATGCGGCTAGTTCTCACCCTAATAGGTTAATTAGTTTACACAAGAATTTCAACTCTACATTCTACTTAAGACTATAATCTAAATTTCTATTTCATTTATCCACAAACCAAAAATCGTACATGCTATAATACCTTGCATGACTGAAATTCCAACATGCTTAATGAATCAACATACTCCAAATCTCAACGAGACACTAATATCATGCTAAAACCCTTTCAATTTCAACATAAGGAATAAAATACCCTACTACATGGTTTAACAACCCATATTTATGCATCTTTCTTTTTTCATAGATTCTAAGCCATTTTATAAAATCAATAGAGAATATAGCTTAAAACTAGGCGAGCTTGAGCTATAAGAATAAATTTAGGTTTAAAATGAGATATGACATAAGTGCTCTCAAACTCAACTTCAAACAATCAGGTCCATACAATTAAATTTCATACAGATCCACATAAGATCTTATATTTGCTTTTCTAGCGTGTTTTCACATGTTTCAACCTTAACATGCTCAAAGTATAATCTTACCCATTAGGCTCATACATTCCATTTTACATAGAAAATAGGAAAGATAATCATTTACCTCAAGAAAACTTAGAAAATCCACCAGAAAAGAAGAAGAAAGGGTTTCCCTTTATGCTTGAAAAATACTCAAAACCTCTATACCCTAGAAAAAATAATAAAATTATTAAAACCTTTCAAAATTCTATAAATGTTGAAACAAAACATAGGATTTGGGGAAAAATTCAGGGAGCGCCCAATCTCCTAATAATATGAATGACTAATAAAATCAACTAAATCATTGAAACTTTTCATTAGTATAACTATCTTTTATGTGAGGAAAAAATAGAGCTAGGAAAATGTTAGGATGAAGATGAGTTGAATATTATATTAGGAGGACAAATGTTGCATAAAAAATAAGGTGAAGTATGCAAATGATGTTTTTTGTGGCAAGGAAAAGATATAAATAACGGATGATTTATTAGGGAAATCAATTGAAAATAAGGTTTGAGGAACCAGCTAATCATTTTGGCATAATTAGTCAATCAATATGAGCAATTGTTTGGTTTACCTATAACTAGTTTCCTAATTATTTAAGTTTTAAAATTCAGTGAAAGCATAAATCTATTTATTGGTATGCCCCCAAACTAGTCAATTCATTTCCTAGGGAAATCAAGCCTCTTAAATTTAAATCTATAACATTCCCTTTTTTGCTATTAAATTTTTTTTTAAAACCTCATGGAAGTGGAAAACTACTAAATGCTTAGAAAAAATAGGGTGTTACCACCGCACCTAATATAAGATAGATGTCATCCTCTTATCCAATGTTAGATACACGATAGAGAATGAAACAAAACAAAAACAAAGTAGAG
This sequence comes from Tamarix chinensis, assembly GCA_030549775.1. NCBI lineage: Eukaryota > Viridiplantae > Streptophyta > Magnoliopsida > Caryophyllales > Tamaricaceae > Tamarix > Tamarix chinensis. The sequence goes on from CM060176.1 coordinate 85,991,156, forward strand.
GAGGACAAAAACATATTAGATAAATATTGAAATCAAGGCTTTCAAGTATAGGACCTTGACTATCTCCGGCCATTCAAATACATGAATTACATTCAGCCAAAGTACATAATTCCAATTATAGAAAAACAAATAGGGCATAACTACAAACTCTGATCTATTAAGGATCACACAAAAGTCTCTACATGTCCACGCTCTTGAAACCCACACCTAACACAAGCTAGGCTTACTAGAGACCATCCTCAAAAACCTACATGTGTCCCTTTACTTGTGGGAATGAATAGGTGACCAAGCAAACAGGCACATCAATACACATCGTACTAAGTAAGCCAAGTCACCTCCTTAATAGGCATGTAAGATTCCAGCATATTATGGAAATAATACTAACATAGTTCATGCCTATTTCATATAAATAGAATAGATGCTCCATCATGGTCATATCATGTATAGAAAACACAACATCATAGATGATAACATGCAAACTACTACACAAATTATCCAGCTATTATTATGACTCCTATCATCCATGAAGGTAGTTCCACAATAGACCCTTTTTCCACTTACCTAATTCATTATGTCATTTATTTATAATCCATTATCTCTTTTACCATTCCTTCATTTTTTTTCCCTTTAGGCACATTCTTATTCCAAATTCTTATCTAAATACTTATTCAAATTCTTATCAAGCAACGGGATGTGCACCACTTCATGGTCTCACAAACTGTGGAAGTCTATCCAAACCAAATGACATAATGTCAGCCTAAAGCCAAGTAACCACCAATGGACATAAGTATGGGTTGAAGCCAAGTAACCACTAATGGGCATCAGTATAAGCAGAAGCTAAAAACCACCTAGGTAACCAAATCCTTTAGTATGATACCCCCTAGTACATCATCAATGGCTAGAGTAGTTCAGGTATTAAGATCTAAGAGGATCTCATCCAAAGGCGCCAATAAATGCCTGAAGGCAGACTAACACCTAGTAGAGAATCAAGGATCTGATAACCTAGAACCATACACAACTCAATCATCTTTCACTATAAGCGATTGGTAAATTATTCTCAAGGTTATGTAATCATACAAGGCCTATAAAATATGTAAGCAAGTCATTCACATACTTATTCCTTCTTAAACATTTCCATTCCACCAACCATATGGTGGGATTTCTCCTAATGATTGAACGAATATGAATCCATCCATTTCATTAATCCATCTTAGGGTGTTAATCCAATTTACATTGCCCTCCAAAGTCATAAATTCTTATATAGGTATTTCCATTATGACCTTCACAAACACCTATTGAGTATGTCATGAGTTATGATCCATTTAGTCCCCCCATTAGGTTGGTAATTCATGTCAAAAGTGTATTTCACTCATTAAATAGTCATATATCAATATTAAGTATACTCTCAAATCATTTAGCAGTTTAAATATCAAAATCACATAATTTGGTTGCACCACTCAATTGGTTTGGCCTAACCATTCAATCAATTTTGTCAATTAGTTAATAGGTTTAGGCCAATCAGTCAATCAATTTGGGATGACTAGTCAATCAATTTGGCTTGGCCAAACTAATGGTTCTCTCAAAATAGTCGATTATTTTAGCTAACCCAACCAATTGTTCTAAGACCAGTTAATTGGCTCTAACAAAATAAATGACGAGTTTAAGTATAGAGCAAACTACGGTCATAACAAACCCACTGATCGATTAGTTTAAGCCAACCAGTTAATTGTTCTAAAGACCAGTTAATTAATTTGACCTAACCAATTGATTAATTCACCCCAAAACAACACATGACATACATTTTTCATGCAAATCACCCTAAAACATCCTATCACATTCAAACCAAAACTTATCATAACATCATGCCAATACTTTATAAACTCATAAACTAAACACATGTTGTACAATTAATAAATGAACCTTATTCCTCTAAAATCATGTCATTTTCTCACGATCCACAGACTAATCAACATGCATCAATCTGAAATCAAATTCCCACATAATCCTATAAAATTAGAACTTTAATGAATACACCACATCACATGCTTAACTTGACCACATTTTAAAAGTAAGAATAATGTACATCATGTAAGCAAAAGGTTTACACAAATAGGAAAACTCAACCAGGAAGATTTTAAACTTCTAAACCTTAAAAATAGAAAGTTAAATATTTAAAAATCCATAAATACTCTTCACAATTTAAAAATCAAATTAGAAGGAATTAGCTTACTAACTTTGGAGAAAAACAAAGAGAATTTATGTTGAAAGAAAGACTCAACTTCCTTCTAAATCTAACCCTTGCTTGCTTTAAGATAGACAAGAAGAAGCTAGATAAAGGATTGGAAAAATGAAAATCAACTAAAATCAAGCTCAAAGTGAGGAGAAAACAACACTAGTGCTAGAGAGCTAGAATACCTCAGAGGCTGAAAGAAGAGTGAGTAGAAGGGGTGATTAGGGCTATTTATATATAACAAATCGATACAAGCTCAAGTGGAGTTACCCATAGATTGAAAACCCTAATTTATACCATTTAAATTTGATTTGACCATGTAAATTTTGGCACAAATAGATAAACCTCCCTTCTAGAGCTAAAATGGTGATTTTTAGAGAATGCATAGTCAAATTTTTCAAGATAATGTCAAACACAAGAGAGGGAATGAACGGTCAATATAGGAAGGAATCCCCTAGATGAGTAGAGATAGTCTAGAAATTGAAGAAATAATTCCATAAGTGTGTAGAGCAGAAAGGGAGAAGAAGACAAAGCTGAGGTCATCTTCTCCATTAATTGTCAAAATCAAACCCTCAAATCAGTTTGAGGTAGTAGCTTTAGGGAAAATTCATTATAAGAAAGGTTAAAAAATCTCTAAAGAGTAGCTTGGAATGGGATCATCAAGGTTCCTTTTGGTATAAGGAATTTTTCAAGAAAAATCAAGTTTTGAAAATTTACTTAGGTTAACAAACCAATGAATTGGTTTGGCCTACCAATCGACTATTTTAAAGACCAGTTAATTAGCTCCATAAACTTATGAAAAAACCCTTTAGCTAAATGATAAACCAATCAATCAGTATGTCTAAAAACTCGTTTTATTCAATTTCTAAAGCTTATTCAAATCAAACTCTTCCTTAAACTCAATTATAGTCCCAAATCAAAATCAACCATTATCAAGTTTTAATAAACAATTTCCCATTCAAGAATCAATAAAAAAAGATGGGTTATTACAAAATCTTTTTCCAAAACCTTTTCAAAGGAAACTCAAATCACCATTAAACATAAGAATTAACAAACATCAAGAGTTTACACCACATCTAATCTTCACTACCTTCCTAATGCTAAGTGCTAAGTTTGAAACTATTTAACAAAATAATAAATTAGTGGAAAGAAGTGACAATAATAGAGAAAAAGACTTACAGATAATATAACCTTCATACAACAAATGTTAAGAAAATATAAACTAAGGACATAAGAGTTTAACTCTCAATCTTAGAGGCCCATTCCTTAGCAATAATATCCTCCAATGGATTCTCTACATGTTCTATAGTTAAGACCATCTCTATGGAGCATATGTAAGCATATGAAAATATAGTATCAAAATGAATTCCTCATACTGAGTAAATCACTATACTTGAAAAGAGATAATATGCTCATATAGATAATTATCACACAAAAGTAAGAATCGTTTATATACCATATGATCACATGTGATAATAACATTTAACAATTGTTGTTGGTGTTTTGCAAATGGTGGGGGTTATTAGGAAATTAGAATGTAGTCAAGTAATGAAAAAGTGCTAAGGGAAAATTTTAGTAGAGAGAGGAGAGAGAAAAGGTGAGAGAGTTGTATTTTGATTTTAGACCCCCTAAAATGACTACAATACCTCATATATATAGGAATAAAATGAGGGCAAAGGAAGAGGAAAAAATACTATTAAGTAGAGAATAAAAAATTACAAATTAATTTATTCTACATAGAATACTAACCTAGAAAGGGAACTGTATGGGCTACCAGTCTAGGACTGATATAAGGTTAGAATGAGTACACTTGGAAACTTTTGAGTTAACTCTCATTATTTGGAAAGAAACTCTGAGGCTAAGTGATACTAGTCGATGGAAAACCCATATCATCATCACTCCTTTGAAAACTTTACCAACTGCACTAACCGCTCACCTCGGGGTAAACAAAGTAGGCTTTAATTACATGACCAACTATAAAGCTCATTTGCTACTTCTATGGTGTGGGGAAATCTAGGATTTGACTATATTAATGATGATGAAAATATTTTAATACAATATGAAAAAAAATATTATATTTTACAAGATAAAAAAATAGGTTGACACATTAATATGCATGTTAAACACACATATAAATATAGATAAGTAAAGGTATACATGAAAACCATTAGAAATTTACAAATAAATTAACACAAAAATACCATTAGACACCATATAAATAAAATTACACACAAAAGACCATTAGATACCATGTTTATACAATACCAAGTAATGGTAGACCTAATCATTTCTGGAAAGTCCATTAGTATGTCCGACTAAGAAAAAAAGAATAAAACTATGCAATTCTAATTATTTTTCATAATATTTAAATTTTAAATTTCAATAAGAGTGAAATGGTGAAAAAAGATATCTTGTTGGGTAATCCTTACTCCCACATGCTCAAATCAAAGGAAAAACCTTTGAATAAGGACCACTCGATTCTAACAGTAGTTGTTATAAAATAAACAATTTTTTAGGTCAATAAAGGCCATACATTTTAATGCCATTATTTTGCATAAGAAAAGGTAAGAATAAATTTAATGCACTATCTTCTTAAGAGATTTTCCCATCAACTAATCCTCCATCCAATCATAAGAAGTCACCAAGAAAAAAGTGCCAATAATGAGTAACCATTTAGAAAATTCTTTATCTTCCTAATAAAAATGAGTATCCCCTCAATTTTCCTTTTCCTTTTCCCTAAATTTACTACTCTTCGTATATTTTAACTTTCAAAATCTATATCTTCAAACTTGAAACCTAAAAATCTCCATTTTTAATCCTTTGTTTCTCATTGTATAAATTTCCTCAAGCACCTTACACATTCTTCTGACTTTTTTGTTTTTTAGTCTTTAAATACCTCTATCACACCCTAAAAATTTTCTTCTCCTTTTTCATCCTTGATAAACGAATCATTACAAACTATTTAGTGCCTTCACCCTGAGTAATCTTCCATTTTCAGTCAAATTATCTAAGCCTTTGTCATATGATTTTGATATTATTCTTCTAAGCAACATTACCGAAGGTTAGTTTAAGCATTTCTTTTTATTTTAAGAAATACTATATTCCTTCTCCTCTTAATTTGATTAAACCAATCCCATTACATAGAGCTAATAACTTGCCAAGTAGGTGCTAAAGTGCTTTACACTAGAATACACTTCCCTTTACACCCATTCATAATAGAATTTCTCCAAGTATATTAGCTAAGACTTACTTAATTCATCCTTAATAGAATGGTGACCAACTTTCTATATGGTTGTTATTTTTTGGAAGTCAAACAAACAATGGAGTTTTTTAGGAATTTTTCAAATTTCTAAGTGACCCATTAGTCGATGGGTTCTACTCCATTCATAATAGTGAAGAGAATAAAGTTATTAAGGAGCATTGTTCTTTTTTAAATAAAGTGGAAGACCTAGTATTTCTTTTTCTTGGAAATCTCTAAGTGGAACCATTCCAAGTGGGATTCCCTAAATCCAGACATCATAGAGTGCCCATATGTTTCTTAGAGTAAGAAAACTATGTGGACATGCTTGAAAATTTTGTTAAGGAAGGGCGTGTTGTGAATAATAGTGAAGTCATTAACAATACTATCATTTTTAAAAAGTTGGGTTTAATTTCTAATGTTGGTAAGTGACATGTTCTCCTTTACTCCTTTCATTATTTCCATCCCTTCATTAACTTGAAAAATATTCCAACTTATGTAATTCTCTTACTTTTCCATTCAAAGTGTAATAAATGGAAGGCTATAATGTGCTCCCTCCAGCCAATCTAAGGACATAAAGACCTTCCATTCATCATGATGTGTGTAAGAATAAGTACTTATAATTTGGGTGGTATTATGGTTTGGTTAGGGTTATGAAAAGATTATGGTGATTCAAAAGTGATGAAGAGATGAGGATGATGACTTGACAAAGTAGAATTAATGATTATGATGCTCAAATGATGAAAGATTTAAAATGGTTTGGTTTGTGGGCTAGGGTTAGGGTTTATCATTAGGGTTTAGTAGTGATGGTAATATTATGATGATGAGAAAATCGAATAATGGTGATTTGATCATTAGATTATGAAGTTAAGATTCTGAGGATGATCTTATGATAATAATAACATTATTATTATTATCTTATGTTTGGAAATAGATAAAATCAAGTAAGAAAAATAGGTTTAAGATGAATGTTGAAGATGATGGTGATGACATTGAATATGATAATTAGGGTTTATAATGGCATGGGTTTGTGGAGGGTTTGAAAGATATATCTTAATCTCTAATTGAAAAAGAAAAAGAAATTAAGGATTACAATAATAATCACTCACACGGAATTGATTAAAATTAAGAAGAATTCACATGGAATTTAATTAAGCAAAAACTTGTAGATTCATTCAATTTCTTCTCCCTTTGTGTCATGTAATTCTATGGTTTTTATAGCCATTGGACCTTTATAATATTACAAGATAATCCTACTATAAATATGATAAGAAAAAACAAAAAAAAAAGAATTAGCTTGCTCCCTACTCCAAACACAACTAAAAAGATAGAATTAGGCTACTTTTTGAGTAATTCAACTTTCTTATCTTTTTAACTAATATCAACATGATAATACTCAATATTACACGTCCAAATTATTGAATTAAGTCTCTTCATGTATACATGTTCATTCCTTCCATTCAACACATTTCTCCCTCCATGCATGCTATGCACATGCTTCTATTGCGTGCTACTTATTTTAGAAGTTTGTCCATAACTATTAATGTAGTCATCTATTTATCTTCAAATTTGTAGGGCATCCTCTCTAAATAGAAGAAAGTAGGTTCCATAATAATAAATGATAGGTCTTGACCATTTTCTCTTGCATCAAATCATCCTAGTGGAGCATCTGTTATTAGGTTGACTAAATGAAAGGTAAAGATTCTCATGATACATCACTACCATGTTAATTTGTAATCATGTTTTAAAAGTTCATTTTCCTTACTTGTTAATCATGAAGCTGAAGAGGTCATGAAGAAAAACCCTAAAAAGATAATGAAAAAAAATTACATAAGGTTAGAATTATTCATTACTTTGCCACTAACACCTTTTCTTGGAATATTCTTGAGTTTAGCAATTTTCATCACAAAACATGATTTATGTTCGTAGTACTTATCCTTAGCTTATATAATCACTAATTCTTCATAAGTCATTTACCCCTTTTTGGGATGGAAATTTCAAAAATATAGGTGGCCAAGAAGATTTCAAAATCTTCATAAGGGTAACTCAACAGTTCATCATCTCTACTTTCTATCTACTTGAAGCCGTTGGAGCAAAAAGTAAAAAAATAATCTTCTTAAGGCTCTGCTAAAACTGATTGAAAGAAAAGATAAGGAACCAATGGATTCTTCTTTAAATGAACCCCAACTTCCTTCCTTATAACATCCTAAAGAGCCTCATGTCCCTGCCTCAGATATGGATACTATCATACTTGTGGAAGGACAGAGCAATGAAGAAGACACAGTTGGGAAAGTGAATAGTAACTTAGGAATCGACAACATTCCTTCTTTACTAAAAATGGCTAGCATGAGTGATGGTGGTCCCCCAAAATTTTCCGTAAATAAATAGATGTAAATGGCTCCATGAATGGAGTTGGTCACATAGAAGGTCCTAATGCTAGGATACTAGAATTGAAGTATTTCTCTTAGATAAAAACATCTTATAAAGGAGGCTCTAAGATTTCCATTGAAGGTGATGAAGCCACTCTAACTATGCTAGACAATTACTCCTTCAACTACCATCTAAATGATAGTGTTGGCCTCAAGTTGATTAAGGACCTAATATTGAGCCAAGATAAGTAGATAGTTAATGAAATTAATACTATAACTTTTCCAAGAGCTTACCTAAACCTAACCATTTAGGCATAACTTATTAATTTTACATGGGTAAATTTCTTTAATGTAATAACATTAATGACCTTTTATTCATTGTTTACAATAGCATGTTATGTAAAACAATATTTTTGATCGATTTTATCAAAGTATTTGACACTTTTGATAGATGGAGGATGAATATAAAGAACTTCAAGAGTCCCAATAAATTCTAAAATCTAAATAGGAATTCCTCTAAGTCACAGAGCTAGAAATTAATAATAGCTAATTGAAGTCTTCATTAGTCAACAAAGATTTCTTTTGTCTCAAAAGAGAAAGGCAGGCAACTAAAGCTGAGATGGATTTGTTGAAAGTTAATAATGATCATCTCAAAGATAACATTTGCAATGAGAAAAAGTTGATAGATCAATTATCTTTCTAAAAGGAAACTAGCTTGTGCATGTTGGGAAGGTCTGAATGTACACTAACATTAATAAAGCTCTACCAAATGAGATTATATAGCTCAATAACAAGTTTGGTAGATATGATGTTAAATGCATTGAGATGCCAAAAAAACACTTTAGAGGAACATTATACCAAGACCAAATAGTTACACAAATTAACTTGCTAACTCCCCTAGTTTTTATCTTTGTATAATTAAGATAAATCCCACATTGTTCGTAATACAAATTAACTCCTCTAAAAAAATTTTTGTTATTTAACTAATCTAGAGATTAATCACTCACATTATATTATAAGAAAATTCATTAGACTTAGTGAAATAAAAAAAAACCCCAACTTTTCAATGCAACTAAAATAAATCATATTTTAATTTAATTTAGTTACTTACAAAGATTGCGAAATAAATTAATTGCTACTTGGTTTAATTAATTACTAATCCACTAGCATTAACGGAATAGCTATAACCCTTAATCCTAAAAAATTTGATCGGGTTTTATATAATTAATAAGAAATAATAGATGAATCGAAAATATAGTTCATATGTCAAGAAAATCATAACCCATGATATTCAAATACGATAAAAACCAACACTTAATAATAATAATAATAATAATAATAATAATAATAATAATAATAATAATAATAATAATATATAAAATTTGTTGCCCTTGGTCTTACCTTTTTCTTCATTTGGTTTCCTATCTTTGGCAACTAATTTCCTACTATATTGCCTTTGCTAACGTTCTCCTTTTATTTATATTTTGGAGCTTTGGGCTAGTATGCATGTCATTGCTATTTCACAACAAATATAAAGAGAATGCATTACAATTATTCCAATATTCATCTAATAAATTTAGTTGTAACTTTAAGCTTAATTTTGACCATTCTACAATTAGATTTAGTAAAATTCCCATATAATAAAAATTATAGATTATTTTTATCTTTCCATAGCTATTTAAATAACATGAATCCGATTTCATACAAAAAAGTTATGGCTAAAATACAACATGGTGTCAATATTCATATAAATTAATCATTTTCCTCAAATTCAATTAAAATTTTGATAGTACTAACATTTAAGCACATAATTATAGATAATGTATATAACCTCAAATATCACTTTAATAAATGGCTAAAAATTTAAATTAAAAGAGCGTAAAATAGATAAGAATATGTGTTCATCAAATTCCCCTACACTTAAACATTGGTCTTCCTCAAGAAAATCCATAAATTAACCATTATTTCCTCCATGTATATGGCCCTATCATACACAAGCAAATAATGTCTTACTAATTCCTATCCCAACATTTCTAAGATAAAAATGACCACTAACTCATGACTCAATCCAAAACAAATAATCATTTTAAAAAAAAATTGGTCGCTAATCATAGAGAGTTAAACAGTTATAAATGAATTTTTTCTTCAAAAACACTGTTAGATTAGGTTCACTTTTGTTTATCCATTTAGTTCCTATTATTCGTCTACCATACTACTCATAACAAAGGCAATATGCACAATGAGATAATCACTTTCTTTTATTTATTTTTTCTTTCTTTCATTTTTTCTTCTCTTACTATTATTTTCATACTTTTTTTTATTTACTTCAGTCATGCGTCACCAAAGTAAGTGTGTTTTACGTTCTATTCTTCTCAGTACAAGAATATAGTGGAATTTACCTCAATGTTTTTTTTATACATCTACTTTTTTATTCTTCAACCTATATAACAAATAGAATCTTGATTGCTATCTCAAAAGAGAAAAAAAGGGTTAGATAAGTTAAAAAAAAATTTGAAAACAAGTTAGAGCTCACCAAATAAGCTAACAGCTGTAACACCACCAATTTACAAATCAAAATATATTTTTAAAAAAATAAAATGTATAGATTAATCATGAAGAAGAGGTACAACCCAAGCTATAGAATCGATCTACAATACCTAAGAAACCACTAAACTTTGCACTATGAGCAGAATGGTTACAAATAGCTGACATAACTAAAGAGATTTGAAAGACTATCTTTTGTAAGTTCACACTAACATTTGTGAAGATGCAAGCATTTCAGGCTTTCCACACTTCATATATGCTGATAACATAAAAAGCTGTCTTGAATTGAGCCTTAGTAGCACCTCTGGATTGAGAAAAAACTAAGCTTTTCATCAAGGTCTGCCAAGAATAATGCCTTCTTGATTCCTTGAACACCTTCCTGATTGTTTCCCATATGTGTTGCAAGCCTTGAAAGTGGAAGAGGATATGACTGAGGGTTTCCTGCCGAGTACAAAAACAGCATTGCAAAGGAATTCTAGGTATAAATTTTCCCATTTGATCTTTAGTGGGAAGTCTGGAGTGTGCAACCATCCATGCAATAAATTTATGTTTAGCAGGAGCTGGATTGGACCAAATGGCATTCCACCAGAATACTTTAGGGGCTTGGGGTCGAATCAGGTCATATACTGCAGAAATACTATAAGTATCCTGTGAATGAAGCTGCTGGAAAACTGGACTTAGCTTAGGCCTTAGACCAATGAGTTTGACTATGATCCAGGAGGTTGTGCATGGTAATGTAAAGTCTGTGACAGACTGCTCTTTAATGAAATAAGTATGAATCCATTTGATCCATAAGGAATGCTTATCCTTATACAGATTCCATAGATGCTTGCCAACTACAGCTGTATTCCAAGCACCTAAATCAATTAATCCCAAACCACCTTCCCTTTTAGGCAAACATACCATTTTCCAAGAGACAAGAGCTCTTTTGCTTGAGGATGCTTTCCCTGTCCACAGAAAACCTCTGCAAAGACTAACGATCTTCAGTAATAATTTTTTGGGAAGAAAAAACAATTGACTCCAATACATTGTGATACCAAAGATCACAGACTTCAGTAATTGCAATCTGCCAGCATAAGAAAGTAACTTATTTGCCCAATGTTGTAATCTGTTTGTGATTTTTTGTATTAATGACTACATATCAGCTGTTTTCAATTTTGAAGCATCCAAAGGAACACCCAAATACTTAAAAGGCAACCTCCCTTCCTGAAAATGAAGCTGTGACAAAATAGCCCCTTTCACCTCCTGAGAAACTCCACCAAAAAAGATAAAACTTTTCTTAGGGTTAATAGATAAACCTGAGACAGCAGCAAAAGCTTGGAGCATAGAGTTAATAGCAGTGACAGAAGATAGATCACCCCTGCAGAACAAAAGTAGATCATCTGCAAAAGCAAGATTGATGATCCTCAATTTTTTACACTTGGGATGTCCATGAAAGCCTTCATTCAGCCAAAGGGTTTGCAACATCCTACTAAAGTATTCCATCACAATCACAAATAGATAAGGGGATAAAGGATCTCCCTGCCTAAGGCCCTTTCTTCCCTTAAATGGAGTTAACAAATTGTTATTAATGCACAGAGTATAGCTGACATTGGAAACACAAGCCATAAGCACTCTGACAAAATGGACAGGAAAATGCAAACCTAATAGCATATTTTCCAAAAAAGTCCAATTGACTAAATCATAAGCCTTCTTGATATCCACTTTAAGCATGCATCTAGGTGAAGCATTTTTCCTTTTGTATAAATGAATAAGCTCATGAGCTAATAAAACATTATCTCCAATATACCTGCCCTTAACAAATCCAGCTTGAGATGTATGAATGATGGATGGTAAAATTGGCTGCAACCTCTTAGCTAAAACCTTAGCTAGAATTTTATAAACCACATTGCAACAAGAAATTGGCCTAAAATCTGAAACATTGACAGCACCTTCTCCTTTAGGGATAAGAATTAATTTTGTTGCAGCAAGGCTTCCAAGTAAAGAGGTAGTCTAAAAAACATGCACAATCAGTCTCCATAAGCTTACCCCCAGAATAGACCAAGAAGCCTTGAAGAAACCTGAGGTAAAACCATCAGGACCTAGGGCCTTATATTGGCCAATAGACCATAAAGCTTCCTTTACCTCCTCCAGAGAAATAGGTTTAAGCAGCTCATGTTGATGCTCCACAGAAACCAGAGGCCCCTGCAAAAAAATATTATCTGAAGTGCTCCCAGAGGCTTCACTATCTACTCCCAACAAATTCTGGTAAAAGGAAATAAATGCTTGATGTATCCCCTTTGAATCAAAAACACAGTAACCACTATTACTTTGAATTCTTCTTATCATACTATGCATCTACCTGACCTTCATAATTGAAAAAAAGAAGTGTGAATTGGAATCACCCAAATTCAACCATTTAATACCAGATTTCTGCTTGAGAAAACTCTCTTCACAAATGACATAATGCTGATAAAGCTTCAAATATTTCTTTTCCTCCTCCTGCAAAGTCAAATTATTAGGACAAGAATCAAGCTCAGTCTGGATCAAATTCAGCTTTTGCCTTGCCTCCTGGACTCGAGAGGAAATGCCTCAAAAATGCTCCTTATTAAAAATTTCAAGCCTTACCTTGATATCTCTCAGCTTTGTAAAGAAAATACCCTAAACAGACCCTGAAACAGGTCTCTCCCACACAGAAGCCACCAAAGTAAGAAACCTAGAGTCCAAGGTCCACATATCAAAAAATTTAAACTGCCTCTTAGATCCACAAGCAGACCTCTCTTCTAAAAGCACTAAAGTAGGGCTATGATCAGAGAAAAGAGTATCTAAAAACTGAACAGAAGAGTTTGGGAAATTAATAGTCCAGGGCATATTGACCAAGACCCTATCCAATTTAGCCATAATTTGATTCTCACCCAAACTCCTATTGGACCAAGTAAACTTCAGACCTGTGTAGCTCAAATCATGCACCATTAGAGAGTTTAAACACTCCTTAGCATCTTCTACATCATTAAGATTAATGGAATTAACTTGGAATTTCTCCTGTGGTTTCAAAACCACATTGAAATCCCCAAGAATAATCCATGGATCTCTCTCAATTTTATTGTCCTGTAGCCACTGCCATAAACCCTTCCTACTTGTACCATCATTAAAAGCATAAACAAAGGTAATAAAAAACTTTACATTGGAGAAAACTGCAGTCACAGCTAGCTGCATGGCATGTCCACAGCTTGCCAATCTCTGAACCTGCCACACCTTTTTATCCCAAATGCACCAAATCCTACCATTTGAGTGATCTTCATAATTGCTAAATCTCTCCCATTGAGGACCAAGCCTATCACAAACCTTACCAGCATTTTCTTTTTTGATTCTGGTTTCCATCAATCCCATCAAGGAAATCTTGTGCACTGCTAACCAGTGCCTCAATTCTTTTTGTTTGTAGGCTTTATTCAAACCCCGAACATTCCATGCCCCTATCATGGACCTGTTCTAATAAAGAATGGACAAAACGAGATTCCTCAGCCTGTGCCATACTAGGTTGTTGCACAGAACTAGGAAGGATTAACCTATCATCTGAATCTTCTTGGAAACATTGGAATCTGTTAGCTGTGTGCAGCCCATCATTGGTCCTGGCCTCCTTAGGACTAGAAACATGATTAGTTCTACTAGCCTGCCTGTCATTTGAATGTTCTGGTTGACATCCAATTCTGATATCAGTATCAGCAATAATCTCCTTATGACTATTGGCAGCATCCTCTGGAATCTTCTTCTGCACAGGATTCTTGACAACCTTCCTCCACTGTTGAAATCCTTCTTGCTGGGTAGACCTCACCTTAGATACCCCCTCTAGAAGAATAGACTGTATGTGGCCCTCATTAACTCTTTTGCAGAACTGAGTGGAATGGCCAGATTCATTACAATTAGCACAGAAAGCATGCTTCCATTCAAACACAATCTTCTGCACTATAATATCACCATCAAGGTCTAGTATTTCGACAGACTCCACCAACTTCTTTGAGACATCCACTTCTACAAGCATCCTTGCATAAGATATTCTTTCACCAGAAGAAGTAACTCCAAATAAGAATAATGGTCTTCCAACCGCACTACCAATTCTACTCAAAGAATCAACATCCCAATAATCCAGAGGTAAATTCACAAGTTTGATCCATAATGGCATAAACTGAAACTTCTCCTTTGAGAATTGAAATTTTCTATGCCATTCCTTCAAAATAAGTGGCTGATTGAGAAACGACCAATATGGCCTAGAAAGCACCCAATCTCTATCATCCTGAGATTGAAACTTAAAAATTATAAAACCCTGATCATGCATCAATATTTTCAGCTGCTGTACTCCTGTCCAAAGGTTCTTGACATAGGTTTCCATTTGTCTCAAGGATGGTCAATAACCAATGACATAGCCCACAACTGCCCACTTCCAATCAAAATAATTGGAATCCACCTTCTCCTTCTGCAGATTGACACGAATGTTATTCCCTGCCAACGTGGGTGGCACATAGGTTAACTTAGAACCTCTTTCTGGCATCCTATTACCAATTGTTAATGCCATAACAACAATGAAAGATGTGTGATTATCACCTAACCCATGTTTGATGCAAAGCTAAATGGAACAACTAATGAAAGATGCATGTTTATAATAATAATACCTAGTGCTAATGATAACAAAGACGAGAAAAATAATATAGATTGGAATAGTATAAGAGTTTATAAAATCCAAATACAAGAAATCAAAACTAAGAGTTTAAATAATTGAAAGAACAAAACTTCCTAATGTCATGGGAAAACACCTATGGCCGATTAGACAAACTCTTAACCATAAATATAATTCTCCAACCCATGTCATCACCCTCAACATACTAAACTAGAGAACCATACACCTACAAATAGTTCTCCACTCCTTAGACCTAAAGCTTAATCATCTCATTAGCCACACAAGTGTAGTATTAATACAATAAAGTACTAGTAAAATAAGTTACCTAAAATATGGTAAAGCTCACACAACACATTAAAGTCACATAGTATTATGGTGATAAACATACCAATATAAATTAACACTTAGGCTCATGGTAGTAACACAAAAAGGCATGATTGCATAGAAATCATAGAAGAATAGTAATACGGTAAACACAACACAATCCACATAATGTAAACCATATTATAATTCTTCCTTCAGTGATGGTATAAATTTTAGTTATTAAGATAATTCATTCAACAACACCCATTTCTCCTCCATAAACAAAATTCATGGTAGCAAATAAATAGAATGGGTTACCACACCCACTACATGTGGTTGAAGTAAATCAGGGGGCTAATACTAGGATACTTCACGTACCACACCTTGAATCCCTCCAACACTATAAAGGGAGAAAAAGGGAGAAGATTGTGGTATTCTCAACAATTAGCAATTTTCAGTAATGGACTTAAAGAGAGAAAGAATAATAGGTAAGAAAATGAAAATGAATTATTAAAAAAGGGTACAAAAGTGATGTCTAGTCAAAATCCATACGAGGGAGGGAGGGAGACGAGACTGCTAGGGTTGAGTGTGGGAAACCAAGTGGTAATGATAGACATGATAGCATGATGGAGTTTGAGTGAAGTCAGGAAGAGAAGTCAAATAAGGTTGGTGAGAATGGGTAAGAAGTTAAACAGGTAACTCAACTACTAGAAAAGAGAAAGGAAAGTGAGGGAGAAGAGAGAATGCGAGATAGGCCACAAAAAGTGCTTTTTGGAGAAATCTAACTAAATAAAACCATGGAATGATCTAAATAATGTAAAACAAATCCCAAAGAACTAAAATATTCCCATTGGGACAAATAGATTCTAATTAGAAATTTTCATAAACATTAGAAAGATATTCAAATAAAAATAAAAAAAAAAGATATGAAATTGTAGGATAATCAGTCGATCAGTTTGAGCAAACCAAATGACTAATTCATCAAGAATAAAATTGTCAATCTTTGAGCATACCACTTAATTAGTTAGGAAAGTCAGTTGATTGGTATGCTTGAAATTCACATTTGTATTAGAATTTCATGCCCTTTCTGAAACCAAAACTAGTTTAGTTTATATCAACATAATTTTAAACACATTTTGTATAATTTTAGTATGGGATATTACAACAACCTAAATATGAAACGAATCTACTCGAATAGAGTATCAAGGAGTGGTTGTATTTATCAAAATAATGCAAATCAAAGAAGTAGTTACACATCATCTAACTCATGTAAAACATAACTTCAATACATTGAGTTTTTAATCATTCATTACTACCTCCTCCCTTATTTTCATTTTATTTATTTATTTATTTATTTATCACAATTTTTTTAATTTTTTTAAGGTGAAATAAATAAATAAATAAATAGGCATAAAATAATATAATATAAAAAATCTTGGCTCTAAAATACTAACAGTAAAGAGACTATAGAAACCCATTAGACAAGAATCTTATCTTATACAATCATTTTTTTTCTTTTTTTATAAAAATGAATTATAAAAATATAGAAAATAATATGTTTTCCCCCCACACTTAAATTTTACATTGCCCTCAATGTAAGGCATAATCAAAATTAAGCATTAGGTAGGTTCATATTATTAGCACACATGTTCTACGAAAAGCACTAAAAATAAATAGACAAATGAAATAAAATAAATTAAAGAGATAGAGTTAAATAATGTAAATCTGGTTATCCTTTGGCTTCCACCCAAGTAGTGCCTTTGGTTAATGGCATTGGCTCAACATCCTTCTTGCTTTCGTAGAATCTCCAAATTGATGTCTTTAACTACCTCTACTTGTGTCAACTCGTGAAACACCTTAAACCTATGTTCATTTTCTTTGAAAACCTTACATGTGTCAATAATTTTAATTTCTACTACACCATGAGGAAAAATGTTATTAATAACAAAGGGAACAATCCATCGCAATTGAATCTTACTAAAAAATAACTTCAATTGAGAACTAAATAATAATGCTTTTTTTCTTATATAGAATTATTTCCTAGTTGTCATCTTATCATGAAAAGCTTTGGTCTTCTCCTTATATACTATATGCCTCAAGCCTTAATTCCTCAAGGTTTTGAAATACCAATGCTCATATAATCTAAGTTATATTTCTTCACCACCCAATATGACTTATGCTCTATCTCCAATAGTAAATTACAAGCTTTTCCATAAAACAACCTATAAGTAGACATTTCAATTAGAGTTTTAAGTTCCATTATATAAGCCCAAATAGCATCATCTAATCTAATACTCCAACATTTCCTATTCAGTTTGACTATTTTCTCTAAAATTTGTTTAATCTCTCTATTCAACAATTCAGCTTGCCTACTGGTTTGGTGGTGATATGTAGTAGATACATGATGTGTGATATGTTGTTTTTTCCAAAAGAGCACCAAATTTTCTATTATCAAAATGAGTCATATGGTCACTAATAATTTCCTTTAGTGCACCAAATCTATTAAAAATATTAATTTTCATAACATTTACCATAGTTTTAGTATCACCAAATTTAGTGGACTTGGCTTCCACCCACTTAGAGTGATAATCAACTGCAAGAATAATGTAAACGCAACCAAAATAGGATGGAAATGGGCCCATGAAATCAATACCCTAAATTTCAAAAAATTCACCAATAATAATACTAGTTTTAGGCATCTCATTTCTCCTAGATACATGACTATTACTTTAGCATCACTTGCGACTCTTAATAAATAAATAATAATATCGGTATAAAGTGGGCTACGAAAAATCACATTCAAGCACTTTATGAGCAGTTCTCTTAGGATCAAAATGGCATCCAACATCATAAGTATGGAAAAAATTTAAGGTAGATGAATAATTTGATTCATTCATACACCTTCTAATTAATTAATCATAAAAAGATTTCTTAGTATCTAGATAATCCCAAAAGTAATACATAGATTCAACCTTCATTTTATCATTTTTGATATTTAGATAACTCATTTGGAAAAGTCCTAATCACTAAATAATTCATAATGTCTACATGCCAAGGAGGTTACGCAATCAATGAATATAAATACCCATTAGGAAAGAACTCAGGAATCATAGGCTAATCTTCTTTAGGCACTATCCTACTTAGATGATCCACAACTAGATTTGCAACGCCTTTCCTATCTCTAATTTCTAATTCAAATTCTTATAGCAAAAACATCCATCTCAAAAGTCTAGGCTTTGATTCTCTCTTCTTCAATAAGTATTTAAAGGAAACATGGTAAAAAAAGGTAATTACTTTAGACCCAAGCAAGAAAGAATGAAAATTTTCCAAAGCAAACACGATTGCATACTTTTCTTTTCCAGTCACAATGTAATTATATTCCTCAAGATCAAGTGATATATATGAATAAATTCTCATTTCTTTACCTTAATACAACACCTATTGTTTTATCATACGCATCAAAAATTATTTCAAATGGTAAATTACAATCAAGGCTGAATAATAGGGACGACGGTCAATTTCACTTTTAGGTAATGAAAAGAATTTTTAGACTTATCATTAAATTGAAATGGAATATCTTTTGAAATAAAATTACATAAAGGAGAAGAATTTTAATAAAAAAAATTCTGTAATAAATCACTTATAGAAGCTAGCATGCCCTAAAATTGATAAAATATCACTCACACATGTAAGGTAAGGTTATGAGCTAATCAATTTTATTCTCACAACATGTCTTATCACTACACCTTGTTCTACTATGAAATTACATTATTCAAAGTTAAACATAAGGTTATTTTCAAAGCATATTTTCAATATAAGAGATAGATTATGGATACATATCAAAAGAATTACCAAAGACAATAAATTCACCCACTAAAATCTTCATATTATATTCTATTAGAGTAGAAAAAATACTCATTATACATCTTTAAAATGTACTAGGACAGTTGTAAAATCTAAAGGGAATTCTCCTAAATGCAAATATGCTAAAGAGGAAAGGGAAAGTGGTATTTTCCTTATCCTCAAGAGCAATGGCAACTTGGGTATATCCAGAGTACCTATCTATACAGAAAAATAAAGATTGTCATACAAGTTTTCCAACATTTAATTTATGAAGGAAAATGGAAAAGATCTTTTCTCCTAGCTTGGTTCAACTTCTTGTAGTCCATGCCCAATATCCATCCATTAGAGACTTTAGTTGGTACGAACTCTCCTTTATCATTTTCTACCACAGTAATCCTAATTTTCTTTGGTACTATATGAATAGGACTTACCCATTTAGAATTTGAGATAGGATAAATTACTCCTACATCCAACCAATTAAAGATATCCTTCATTACAACATCTATCATAGTAGGGTTCAACCTATGTTGAGGCTCTTTAATAAGTTTATCATTATCATCTAATAGAATCTATTGTAAACACAGAGTGGCACTTATTCCTATAATATCAATAATACTCCATCATATGGCCTCCTTGTGTTCCCTTAATACACTTAATAATTTATCCTATTGAGTTGGAGTAAGAGAACTAGAAATAATCACAAGTAAGTCTCAAATTCCCTAAGAAAAGCATACTTAAGGTTAGAATGTAGGGGTTAAAGTTACACTTCATTTGCTGACATATAGAAGGTAGAAGTCTTGATGAAGTGATGAGTAAAGCTAAGAAAAGAGAATGAAACTTAGAGCTTATCAGTGTAGGCTTAGTTTCTAAGATTTTCAAATCCAAAACTGATGATTTAGTAAACTCAAACTCATACAATAATTGATTCATAAGAGTCTCATCAAAATTTTCTTAAGCGATTAGATGAACAACATTAAAGGTATCAATTGAGCACATGGAACTAGCATCACTAGGATATCTCATAGTGTCAAAAATGTTATACCTAATGATTTCACCATCAAATTACATAGTTAAATTACCTTCATGCACATCAATATTAGATTTGTAAGTTTTAAGAAAAGTTATTCCTAAGTGTAATGGCACATTATCACATGAGTTTTCACCCATGTCAAGAACATAAAAATCAGCAAAAAAAAAAAAACAAATTCATTCACTTATACAAAGACATCCTTAAGTACTCCTAAAGGATATGTATTTAATCTATCTCCTAATTGAATAATAACATTATGTTTGGTCAAAGGTCCCAAATTTAGAGAGTCATATATAGATTTAGGTAAAAAAAATTAATTGAGGTACCTAAGTCTAGCATTCATCTTCTTAAACTCAAATTACCAATCTTGTAAAGAATAGTAAATATACCTAGGTCCTTACAATTTGGGGGAATTTTCTTTTGAATCATGGGAAAAATATTCTCACCCATACTCACATTTTAATTACTCTTAAATTGCCTCTTGTTGGTGCAAAACTCCCCCATACTTGTTGAACACCTACTTAATAACATCCTAAAGAAGTATATTTACTTCCAGTTTCCTAAATTTTTCTATGATTTCATAATCAACAACCTCTTTCTTTGATTTAGCAAACCTAGAGGGAGAAGGTGGGGGATATTAAAAGTGGGGATACCCTTAGAGGTAAGATCATCTTTCTTATGGTTCACTACTCACTCCTCTTCATCACTAAGGTTTCTTATTTATCATCACCATTAGGTTTCACCTCTAATTATTTATAAATCTTATTTTATTTACCTTTATTTTCCTCTAATTCTTTTCCAATATTGAGTGTTATAAACTTAGCATTTTCCTTAGGATTAATAATGGGATTAGAAGGGAGCTTTCTAGACAACTAAGTTTCAATGTTACTTAGAATAGTGCATATTTTTCCTATTTAGATGACGAGATGTTAGAGATGTGAATCTATCTTATTTTGATACTTTAAACCTTGAGTGTGAACTTTTCCAATTTGATCATCGATTTGCTTAACAATATACTCAAGTGTAGGACCAGTATTTTGGTTCTGAGGTAGTCTCGGTATGAAAGGAGGTATAACATTATTCTAATTAACATAAAAATTTGGTGGATTTTTCATAGGTCCATATCTAATATTTTAATTATCTCTCCAACTCTCATTGTATATATTAGAAAAAGGGTCATATTTTCTAAATGGTTACTGAGTAAGGCCCCCAATAGCATTTACATCCTAAACCTGTAGAGAAGGGCATGCATCAATATTATGAGTCAAGTTAATAGAAATACTACAAGCTTGAGCTTGTATAGCTCCATTTGCAATAATGTTAGATATAAATTTAGTTAAATGAGAAACATATTGGGCATTCTCCCTATTGGTCTTGAATAACTTGCACATCAACTTCTCTAGCTCTACCATACTAATGCACCTCCACTTGCAACATCAATCAGACTCCTACCATGAGGTATTAGAACTTTATAAAATTATTAGATCAATAATTAATCACTAGTTTGATGTTAAGGGTATCTAACACGTCGTCTTTTAAATGTTTCTCAATATTCATATAGTGACTTCTTTGAATTTAGATACCCAAAATTTTGGATATTCAACAATCAAATATCCAAAATATCATATATTTGAACTGTTAATAACCCTAACATAGGGTAAGAAATGATCATTCCTACGAAGAGGATCTGAATATAAATTCTAAATTATTAAGTAAAATATCAAATTATTTAATTACATTGAATAAATAAATAACAAATAAAAAGAAAAATGAGAAAATAAAACTATTATCTACAATATTAACAAGGTTTTGAGAGGGGTTGATATGAGGAAAAATGAAGTATAACTAATAACTAAATTAATAACCAAACAAGTATATCAACTAAACTAATTTGTAAGAAAAATAATTATAATTATAATCATAAAATTAAATTAATTGATAACGAAACTAATATATATATATATATTTCCTACCTTTCTCTATCCCAGCATCTATATCAAATTCCTATAACCAATTTTTATATTAAGTGCTAGATTTATAAATAATCAATTTTAATATGCTAACCATAAAGGATTAACCTACTAACTCTCCCTTTTTCTATCTATGTATAATTAGGATAACTCTTGTGTTTTTCTTAACGTTGATTAACCCCTCTAAATTAATTTTTTCTATTCAATTAATCTAGAAATAAATTAATCGCATTTCATTATAAGAAAAGTCATTAGTCTTTAATAAAATAAAAATATTACATTTTTAACAAAACTAAAATAAATCATATTTTCATTTAATTTAGTTACTTGTGAATACCTCAAATTAAATTAATTGTTACTTGTTTTGATTAATGAATATCCCACTAAAGTTAACTAAATAGCTATGACCCTAAATATTATATATATAATTGATTAGATCTTATATAAAAGATAAGAATTCAAACATTAATCACAAATATGATTTATATGTCAAAATGCAATAATTCATAATCATTATTATTTTGGTATAATAAAAAACAACACTTAATAAAATATGGATCATAGGTATAATTAAGAATGCATAAAAATTAAGCAAAGGATTATATAAAAAGAAGGAAATTATGAATACATACAAAAACTTTTCCATTAAAGTGCACTTGTGAAGATTCCTCCCACCAATTGGTTACTCCCCACAATATCATGAACCTTCTCACTTACTATGGTTATTCCCTCCATATATATAAATCCTAAATTTTAATTTAATAGATTCCTAATGTACATAGGGGGTTGAGTAGTGAAAATGAAAATTAATACTTTTGGTTTCTTTTTATTTTTAATTGATGTATTTTTTCACAAAAGTTCTAGTCGTTCTCTCTTCTAGGCTGTGCTTTATCTACACACACGTGAGCGCTCACGCGCGTTTTTTCCCTTGGTCGTATCTTTTTCTTCATTTGGTTTCTTATCTTTGGAAATTAATTTGCTACTATGTTGCTTTTGCTGATTTTTTCCCCTTTTGTTATTGTTTTGCAGCTTGAGGCTAGCATACATGCCACTATTGCTGCGCAACAAAAATAAAGAGAATATATTAAAATTATTCCAATATTCATCTAATAAATTAAACAACAACTTTAAGCTTATTTTTAACAATTCTATGATCATATTTAATAGAAATTTCTTGAAATAAAAACTATAAATCTTATTTTTATCTATCCATAGATATTTAAATCACCTAAATTCAATGTATGACATATTGTCAATATTCATATAAAGTTATCATTTTCTCAAATTCAATTAAAAATGTGATATTATTAAAGTCTATGTGCACAATTATAAATATTGTAAATAAGGTCAAATATTAATTATTTAAATGGCCAAAATATTAAATTAAGAGGGCATTAAATAGATAAGAATATGTGTTCATCAATAAAGAAATTACTAAGAAAGAGATGGTTGATAATATACAAATAAATAATCTTTAGTAACAATTGTTTGAGGCCAAGCATGAAGTTAAATCATGGTAAAACGATATGAACAAGCACATTGAAAAAGCCATGCATAGATTAAACTAAGGCATACTTGTGAAGCTATCAAAAACTATCCGGCAAGCGAGTAGTTTGCACATTATAAAAAATAGCTTCAGTCTCGATGGTACAATTATGGTGAATCTTTGGTAAGTTCAAGGTCTTGGTAAAGCATGACCAATTATGATAATCCAATGGGTTTTTGTACCATGGTGAAGATTTGGAGGGTATTCAAGTTCTTGAAGATTCTTGAGAGGTCAAGATTGACAACAGAAAAGAAGATGACTCTTAAGACGCCTCATTTCTTTATCTAATGGATAGTTTTTTTTTATTGGAACCTATAGCATGTTCATAACTTTAATATAACAAAAGTGTTAGTAATAGTTTCTTATCCTAATATATATATATATATATATATATATGTCTTTATCCTTTCCGTTATACCTATGATGAAATATTTGTTGTAATAAGAGGACTAGAATGCACACATTTTGAATCTTTGTTATACTTAGGGAGTGGAAAATCAAATTAGGGTATGTTCCAATTTCCATTAGTTGATCAAACCAAATAGGTCATCTAAACCCCCGTAACGTTGGACTCAATGGCCTCAACACCTTAGTTGAGGAATATACCGTGGGAGCCTAGGCTTAGCTAAGCTAAAAAGGTATGAGGTGTGCCTTAATGAATTAGTGGCCTTGGTACATCAACAAAGGACACACTATAATATCCCAAATTTCAAAACCTAAAATTAAATATTTAACTCCTTTTTTGAAATAATATAATCCTAAACTATTAATTTAATTACTTTGTGGATTTTAATTTATAAAAATAGATAGGATTATTTAATAAATTAATATAAATATTTTATCATTTTATCATACTTTTTTTATTTAAATAAATTACCAAACCCTTAATTTTACCAAAATTGTGTTTCTTAAATTAATACTTTAAATTTTATATAAATTAATTAAATAATTTTTCCCTTAGCCTAAGTTTCAATCCTAACTCTAAAAATAATTTTATTTTCATTTTTCTTCTTCCTTTTTCTTTTACCTTTTTCCTTACTTTTTTTCCCTTTTCTTTCTTTTCTTTCCTTATTCTCTAGGCCAATTAGCCTTCTCCTTCTTGTCCTTCCTTCTATTGCTAGGCCATAACCTTCCCCCTCCTTCTCCTTTTTGTTTGGTCCATCATGCGCTCTCTCCTTCATTTTCTTTCTTTCCTTCTTTTTCCTTGCCTTTGGGTCAGCCCACCTCCCTCTCTTTTTCTTTTCTTTCCTCCTTGCGTGAGTTGACCTTCCTTCCCATCTCCCTTCTTTATCCCCCACCCAGCCTCCTTCCTTCTTTCCCTTCTTCCTTCCTCTTCCTTACTTATACCCGAGCCAAACATGCCCTCTACATCTCCCATGCCCTCCACAACCTCCAGCCCTCCTACTCCTACAACCACAGCTTGCAGCCCCCTTTCTATCATCCATTTCATTTCCATTTTAGCTTATGCACACCCCTTTATACTTCCCTGTGTGCCCATATTCTCTCCTTCTTCTTTCTTGCCCTTCTACCCCTGCCATGGTAGGCTACACCCCTACACCCACCTAACCCTGCATCAACTACCTCTCTCCCTCTTCTCTTCTTTTTATTCTCCTTCTCTTCTTCTCCTCTAACTAATGCCTCTCCCTCGATCCCCCTTATCTCCCTACCCTATTCTACTTCATTTCTCTCCCTCTTTCTATTTCTCTCCCTCTTTCTCCTCTATTTTTCTTGCACCATCATCTCTGCCACCTAACAAGACACCACACTAGCCACACCTGCCCCTACTTCCTCCCTACACCACCTCAAGGAACCACCGCACGCCACTGGTAGCTAACTCCCCTCCCTTTTCTTTTATTCTCCTCTCGACCACCTCCTTGCACTGCCACCTTGTGCCACCCTTCTCCCTTCTTCTACTGCCGCTAAAGCCTTCCCTTAGCCACCTGACACCACCCCAACACCTCCTTACCTCACCTTACTTGAACTCTCCCTACAGCCTCCCTTCCTCTTCTCTTTCTTTTCCTTTCTTCCTCTTCTACCTCCCTTCTCTACACCCTTTTTTAGTGGCCACCACCATCATCTTTGCTACCCTTAAGCCATAAAACTATGGCTTCTAGCCACCATCTACACTCTACCTCACTCTTGCACCCGACTACCAAACCCAACTCCCCTCCATCACTTCCTTAACTCACCTTACCCAAGACCCATTCCCCTATTCATTCATTTTTCCCTTCCACCCCATCCTTTCATGCCATGCATGCTCACACTTCCCATGCAGCATAAGTCATGCTGCAAAAGTTTTATGTGTTTTTATAATGATAGGTAAAGTATAGTTTAGTAATAATATGTATTTAATAAGCATTTTTAATGAAAACCATTCTTTTAATTATCTACTAAAAAAATGTTACTTGTGATATTATTTTTAGGTGTAATTTTTACTAATCGAAGCTTAAGATTTTAAACCAAGATACTAGTAAAATTTGATTTTTGTTGGAAATAACGTAACTGTTATACCCCACTAAAATGTTTGGATTATTTTATGTTGGCACATTAGGGTTTTTGATATGTGTTTTATATAAGTATGATGTGTTATTATCAATCCCATGATTTTCTTGTATATGGTGTAATATGTGTGAAAGGGTGACTAAGAAAATGGGTCTTTATATTGATAATAGATTTTATGTGCATATGCATATTATGCTAAGTAAATATGGGAACTTGTAGTAGAAATAGTACAAATATGACCCCTAGGGACAATTTGGTCATTTGGACACATCATAATGTTTAAACCTAAATGAGATGCCTAATGTGTTATATTTGATGCTAAAAATGGATATAAAGGTTTGGTAGAGTATAAAAATAAGTATTGGTAGAAATGCCCATATTTTATGGCCTAGGGGTAAATTAGTAATTTTAATGTACGGTGTTCTTTCCCTTAATAAGAGGGTATGCTATGTGTTGTGTGATGTTGAAAATGATGATAGGAGTTTGTAGCAATAATATGGATAAAAATCTATCACGCCTTAGTCACATCAAAACCCATCCTCACTATGAATATCCTCCATTTTTCTCTCTCAGATTTATGGCTACAAATATATAAAAATACTCAAATATGTGAGATATAAGATGATAAAAATAGCAAACAACTTACATATATAATCAAGGAAATCTCATTTTTTTGTTAAAAACACCTCATGTAAGATTTCAAACACCTGCCAAATGAATCAAACCATATGTTTAACTCTTATGACTAATCTCCAATAGATCAAAGGCTGCCCATCTTACATCTTAAGAATTAAATAGGACTTAATTGTAGGTTGTAACGAGGCTAAGATATGAAAGGGTATAGAGTATTTGTGATACTAAAAGGCCAAAAACTAGTGGAACTCTACTAATCACATGAAATATAAGCATCAACTCCACATTATTAATAATCAATAATATACATGTCAATCTAGATACCAAACTAGAGCAATGAGATAATCGAAAATTAGAACATGAATAGAACTTTCTCAAAGTCATTTTCACATCCCCCTTTTCCCTTATGTCATATTATCTTCTTCTTTCTTTCCTTTTCTTTTCTAATTTTTTTTGACAACACAAAGAATATATATATATATATATATATATATATATATTATCTCCACCACCAAACATAACCAATTCCTTTCTCAATTTAAATACATATATTTCTTCCACATACTATCACATACACAACCACTCTATTTCCATAATATAACAAAATGATCCATCCCCACTAGCTCTAGGCAAGGGTAAGGATGAGGCCTAATGGTTATTTAATGCGGGTAAAGAAGAAAAATAGATGGGCAATGTGTAGGTTCAAAGGGATACTACGGGGTGTACATCCTGTGTACACAACTTAGGACACAAGCTATTTGGTCATATGGTGGAAAATCTTGTGTCGCCTCTATCATTTTCTCAATTAGAGCATGCTTTGACTGTAAGCTTCAACTGGCACAAGTACTCTTTAGAATCCATTACAAGAGTTATGGCAAGTAATTTAATCAAAACAATTAAATGAATATGAGGTTTGCACAGAAAATTTTGAGCCAAGACATACATATTATTTCATGTGAATTCACTCAGAAAAGAAGGCATATATGGCCCAAAAGATCACTATGGAATGTGATGAATCTCAACATGTTATGTTGTTAGTTAGAAAATCATTCATGTTCTTGCTCCATTCACATATAGACATGGAGATATGTGTTTCCTACATCAAAATTAGCACAAAAAATTTCCACTCACTTGATCTATGTCTTACGATCCTCTTTTAGTTATATTTCAAAGATAAATAAACAATGTGCTCCTAAGACTCCAAACACACCAAAAATCCATAAAAAACATGCATGATATTTTTTTTTGGAAGAAATCATACAAAAACACACTAAAACATTCAAGTACACAAAAACATTCACACTCCTACACTTAAATCACACATTGTCCTCAATGTGGAGACAAGTAAAGCAACATGTAATTTAATTATAGAGAGATAAATAAATAGATACATTAAAACAAAGGGTAGAAAACTTTCCTATCGTATTGGGTTGCCTCTAGGACATACAAATAAATATCGGTCCCGATACGCAATATCGGCCGATATTTATTGGATTTTGGGTTAGCCGATACGCGATGGATTTAGAATTTCACGTATTTAGGCAATACATCGGTTATCAACCGATATTTGCCGATATTTACTGGTATTTGCTAATATTTATTGTGAAAAAAAAATTAAAAAATCACGCCGCGACAACCGCGACATATAAAATATCGTTCGCGATACTCTAATACCGCGACTGCAACTGCAATCGTGACCGCGGCCGCGATTTTATTGCTTGTTCTGGGGTTGTAAATGAGCTGAGCCAGTTTGGTATTCGGATCGGCTCGTTAAAAGCTCGGTACGATTCGTTCATTTAGTTAAATGAGCCGAGCTCGAGCCTTACTTTTAGGCTCGTTTATTAAACGAGCCAAGCCCAAGCTCGAAAAAGCTTAGCTCAGTTCATTTTTTTGGCTTTGGCTCGTGAGCTCGGCTCGTTAAAAGCTTGGTTCGGCTCGTTCATTTAGTTAAACAAGCTGAACCTAAACATCATTTTACGCTTGTTTAGTTAAACAAGCCGAGCCCAAGCCTAGGGGTATTCGGCTCGGCTCGTTTACAGCCCTAGTTGCCTCTCAAGCAGTGCTTGTTTTTATGTCTTCAGCTTGACATGATCTTGGTTTACTCAGCTAAGGTGGGTTCTTCCTATAATTGTACATCTTCAACATTATGCTCCGTGAATGCCTCGTGTTTAGATTTAAGCCTGTGACCATTGACTTGAATTTGTCCCGTCTTCTCACTTTTGATTTATATAGTACTATGAGGAAAAACATGAGTAACAATAAAAGGGCCCATCCATCTAGAACGCAACTTACTTGGAAATAAGCAAAGCTGAGAATGGTAAAGTAACACCTTTTGGCCCACAACAAATGACCTTCCACGAATCATTTTATCATGGAAAGCTTTTGTCTTCTCTTTGTACACCGTAGCACTCTCAAATGCATCATCCTTTATCTCTTTAAGCTCATGAAGTTGTAACTTTCTATGCATTCCAGCGGAGTCTATACTCATGTTCAAGTTCTTCACAACCCACCGGGCCTTGTACTCAAGCTCAACAGGTAGATGGCATGCTTTTCCGTAAACAAGTCGAAAGGCGGATATGCCTATGGGCATTTTATAGGCAGTCCTATAAGCCCATAAGGCATCATCCAATCTTTGGCTCCAATCCTTTCGATTTGGACTCATGGTCCTCTCCAGTATCTTCTTGATTTCTCAGTTAGAGACTTTTGCTTGCCGCTAGTTTGAAGATGATAAGGTGTAGAAACTTTATGTGTAACCTCATACTTGCGTAGTAAAACTTCGATTGTCTTGTTGTAAAAGTGTGATCCTCCATCACTAGTGATTACTCTAGGCATACTAAACCTAGAAAAAATGTGAAATCGGAGGAAACCTACAATTACATGAGAATCATTAGTACAGGTGGCAATTGCTTCCGTCCATTTTGACACATAAGCTACCGCTAGAAGAATATAAAGATAGCCCTTAGAAGATGGAAATGGACTCATAAAATCAATGTCCCATACATTAAAATTTTCTACAACTATAATAGAAGTTAAGGGCATTTGATCTTTAGGATTAATGTTACCTGATCTTTGACACCTATCACATCTCATAGTGTATCTCTAAATAAGCCAATGAAAACCATCTCCAAGAACCTTGAAGGCAATCATTTAAGCACCAAAGTGTCCTCCACAATGTAGAGCATGACAGTGTGATAAAATATTCTCAAATTTAGAATTAGTCACACATCTCCTTACTATACCATAAGTACCAAATTTCCATAAATAGGGGTCGTCCTAAACATATTGGTATGCCTTTTTTTTAATCTTAGTTCTCATAGATAGTGGCATGTTAGTAGGTAGCTTATGAGTAACAAAATAGTTCACAATATCAGCAAACCTTGTACTTATCAGTATCTTGAAGAGTAGCTCATCTGGGAAATTTTCAATCAACGGTATGGGTTCACCATCTTAAATCATGCAACTCAAATGATCGGCTACTACGTTCTCACTCCCTTTCTTGTCCTTAATCTCCACATCAAATTCTTGTAACAAGAGAACCCATGTTATCAATCGAGATTTTGCTTTCTTTCTAGATAATAAATACTTCAATGTTGTATGGTCAATAAAAATGATAACTTTACTGTGAAGCAAATATGATCTAAATTTTTTAAGAGCATATACCACTGCTAATAGTTCTTTCTTGGTAGTGGAGTAAATCAACCAAGCATCATTAAGAGTCCTTGAAGCATAATAGAAGACATACGGCTTTTTATCCTTTCTTTGTGCCAATACTGCACCAATCCCATAGAGGTATCGCCCATGATCTCAAATGGAAGGAATCAATCTAGAGGTAACATCACTGGGGCGGTTGTTAGGAGCTTTTTGAGTTTATCGAATGCTGTTTGACACTCCTTACTCTAATCAAAAGACACATCCTTTTGTAAAAGGCGTGTCAATGGTTGTGCAATGCTAGAGAATTCCTTTATAAACTGTCAACAGAAGTCTGCATGTCTAAGAAAAGAACACACCTCTCTTACACAAGTTGGAGAGGGTAAGTAGCGCACAACATCTATCTTAGCTCTATCAACCTCTAGCCCCCTAGATGAGATAATATGACCAAGTATAATTCCTTGAATCATCATAAAATGACACTTTTTCCAATTAAGTACGAGGTTAGTTTTTTCACTACGTTTCAAAATTTAAAATTAGATTGTGAAGGCAAGAATCAAAAGTATCACCAAAGACACTAAAATCATCCACAAGAAACTCAATAATCTTTTCAATATAATTATAGAAAATACTAACCATATATCTTTGGAATGTACTAGGGATGTTGCATAGCCAAAGGGCATGCATCA
Source organism: Tamarix chinensis (assembly GCA_030549775.1). Taxonomy (NCBI): domain Eukaryota; kingdom Viridiplantae; phylum Streptophyta; class Magnoliopsida; order Caryophyllales; family Tamaricaceae; genus Tamarix; species Tamarix chinensis. Next base: position 86,022,352 of record CM060176.1, read on the forward strand.
ATAAGCAAATGTGTCAAATGGGCATGTAAAGGTCTTCTCTTAATCCTCTTCTATTATGTGAATTTGGTTGTAATCGGAGTATCCATCAAAGAAGCAATAATAGGAATGATCAGCCAATCTCTCGAGTATTTGATTAATAAATGGTAATGGGAAGTGGTATTTACTTATTGTGGCATTCAACTTCCTATAGTTAATGCATATCCGATGTCCAATTATTGCCCTTTGTGGGACAATCTCATTCTCTTCGTTCTTCACTATAGTGACCCCCGACTTTTTAGGTACCACTTGAATAGGCGCTACCTATTTAGAATATGAGATGGGATAGATGACTCCACAATCTAAGAGCTTGATGATCTCCTTCTTTACTACTTTCATTATAGGAGGATTAAGTTTGCGTTGAGGTTCTCTAGTTAGCTTAGCTCCTTCTTTAATAAGCATGCGGTGAACACACATGGTGGGACCTATCTCCTTGATATTGGCTAACATCCATCCAATAGTTGTTTTGTGAGCTCTAAGGACTTATAATAGCTTGCTTTCTTGTTCATTTGTCAACTTTGAAGATATGATTACCGGAAGGGTCTCACTATCTCATAAGTATGCATGCTTTAAATGATCCGGTAATGGCTTGAGCTTTGATGTAGGGGTTTGAATCACAGAAGGTATATGCTTTTTAGTAGCTAAAGGAAGCAAAAAAAGGAGGGGATCTATATCGATATGGAGGGTTTGCCTCCATGTGTGCCATGACATGCACAAGATGTGGGGAAAGTATTGTCTCTATCTCTTCCAAAGAATTCTCTTCCCATTTCTCATCCAGTCCTAAGCTTTTCATAAGAGTGGTTGCTAATGGATCATCCTTATCCTCCTCAAAGTAATCCTGTGCCAAAAGGTCAATGGTGTCAATAGTATAACGAGAGTGACAATCCATGAGGTACCTTATTGGCCTCGAAGATTTTGAAGCTTATGACTTTTCCATCAAACTCCATAGTGAGATGACTAGTATGAACGTTTATCTTTGTGCGATTAGTTCCTATGAAGGGCCTTCCTAAGAGCAACAACATTGGGCTCGAGCTACTTTCATCCATATCCAGAACATAGAAGTTTGTCGGAAAGTGTACCAATTTACACAAGAACATCTTCTACAAGTCCCTTGGGAATGAATTAGAATGATCAACACATTGAATGATAACATTATCTTTCTTAAGCTCTCCTAAACCTAAAGATGTATAAATAGAATATGGCATGACATTATAGATGCGCCTAGGTCTAGCATGACATTGTCAAACCAATTGCTACCAAGTACGCATAGAATAGTGAAGATTTCAGGATCTTTACACTTTGGAGGTAGCTTTCTTTGTATGATAGCAGACAATTGCTCACTCATCCTTACCACTACCTTCTCTTGCAGTCTCTTCCTTGTGGTGCATAACTTCTTTAAAAAAAATTCATCTTTGGGCACTTACTTTAATAACTTCTAGGAGTGGGATATTGATTCGCACCTTCTTGAATGTATCCAATATAGCTTGATCACTCTTATCTTTCTTTAATTTGGATAGTCTGCTAGGGAATACAGCAACAAAAATAGGGTTAGTAATAGCAAAATTTGGAATGGTAGAGGATAGACCATTTGAAGAGCTCTCGGATTTCTACTAAATCGTGGGTTGGTCAACCAATTGTTTGTTTCAGCTCCTATGCTCTTGGCTTTGCATGATCTCCCTTTTTGTTGCGAGATCTTCTTCCAACTACTCTAAATTCTCCTTAGACTTGTTTGGAGCACTCTTACATGTTTTGGCACTCCTTGTTACCATCACAGTAGCTGACTCAAAGCTTCCTTTTGGATTGAGTATGGTACTACTAGGCAGTTTCCCCAGATCATATAATTGGCTCAGCTTAGTAAGCACTTCATCCATTCGATGCTCTATATTTGACACTTTCTTATCCATGTTCAATTGGCTCTGTATTAGCTGATTTAGTCCATTTGTCAGCAACTCAAAAATTGTCATATTTTTTTGTAGTTGGAACTTGAGGTTGAGAGTATCTTCCTTGCGGTTTTTGATAGAAACCCAATGCCTCTTGGTTGAAACTTGGAGGATTAATAACATTATTATTATTATCTTTTTAATGGAAAGTAGGATGGTTGCGCATACCTTGATGGTAAGTATTCAAAAATTCAAAGGTATTTGCTTACTCATGATCCTCTCCCCCAATCATTTGTGGGTATTCATTATTAGGATGTCCTATCGCTAGACATCCTCCACGTGTAGTAGCAGCTTTGGTAGCTATGAAAATTTGCGAAGTAAGAGTAGTGAGTTAGTTAAGTTTATTGTAAAATTGACTCACACTTACCTTATTTATGTTTGTACGGGTGGAGAGGCCATCGTATTATTGTGCGGTAGAGGCTCGATTTTTCAATAAAGTTTGAGCTGAAGTGAGATCCTTATCTATGAAAGAGCCACCACTAGTTGCATCTAACATGCCCCTCTCAAGTGGAGTGAGTCCCTCTTAAAAGTATTGTAGTAAGTTTTCTTCCTTCATCCCATGTTGTGGGCATTGTGATAGTAAGGTTGTGTATCTATTCTAACAAGCATGGAATGTTTCATTAAGCTCTTGCTGGATCCCAGTGATCCTTTTCCTCGGTATCGTGATACGTGAAGTAGGAAAATACTTGTCTAAAAATGCACAAGCTAAAGTACCTCTAGAGTAGATCTACCATGTAGGTAACTCATAGAGCCAACCCTTATCACCATCGACTAAGGTAAATGGAAATGCCTTAAGCTTCAAGATTTGAAGATCTGCATTCTTAGGGCACATGGAGACATATACGAACTGAAACTTCTTTAGAAATTTATTGGAGTCTTCACTAGGGAGTCCATGGAAAGTGGGAAGTTGGTGAATTAAGCTAGAGTTGAGCTCAAAATCTCTTCCTTTGCCAAGAACAGGATTAGGATAGCCAATACATGCAGCGACTGCTTCCACTATATTGTGGGTTGTCAACTCTTCCAAACTCCTATTGCCTGTTATAAGGGCAAAGTAGATAGGCTCTTCTTTTGGTGCTGATATTTGAAGCCTATTCTTTTAAGTCTAATGATGAAGAACCAAAATGCCCGCCTTCGGCTTTTGGTGATAAAGGAGAATTAGAAATCACTAACTTTCGAATGGCTCGAAAGGATTTTTCTAATTCAAGGTTTAATGGTAAAAACTCTCCTTAAGGATTCCCTCTTGTATGCATTTACTAGAGCACCTACAATAAGAAAAACACCATGTACGAGTAAACCACACTAGATATAAAGACAACACACAAGAAAAATAAAAGAAAATAATGACTCAAGAAAACCATACTAGATACTAAAAAAAAAATAGCAAAATAAATGCAAAGTTACCAATTCTCGGCAACAGCGCCAAAAATTGGTGTAACCATAACCGACATGTAATTTAAACCCTCCTGTTGTCAATTGTGGTATTGGTAAATAAGGGTATCATTCTATATAGGAGATTGAGAAGGCTCGCTTTTATTTGGCTAGCTCAAAAATGATAAAATAAAAGACTAAATCACACTAAAATAAATAATAAGAAAAACACAATAATGGGGGTTTTAAAAATAAAAAAATAATAAAAAGGATAAATAAAAATTATAAAAATAATAGATGAATGCAAATATGATGAATGCGCTAGGCAAGTCGAAATCCTTCACTAGATTTGGTCGAAATATAACAATAATTTTTAAGTCATTTTTTAATTAAAAGAAAGAGGTTGACCAAGTTGTAATCCAAAAGTAGGTGCATACACCTTATATTACATCCTTAAAATAATTAATACGACAAAATGTTAATACTAATTTCTATTAAATTCTAGCAGTATAGTCGCAACAAACGGCTTCTATATTTAACTAGATTTAAAGCATTAAACACAATCGGAAGGATGTCAGTCTAGGTACTCACACACTGTATTTTTCACCTTTGATCTACACGTATCTAAACATTCCACTATTCCGGTTAGAATTACAAAACTATTTGGTGAATTGTTATCTAGCCTAGCTGTAATTTATATATATGAATTCTAGCATATTCATATAGACATCTAGCAAGGATATAATCCTACATACTGTTACTATGAGGATTTTTTTGGGGGTGATATTTCTTATTTTCATTGCCTACTTTAAAAAAAATTTCTTTTATGAACTTTCAGAAGTGGAATGTTCTTTGTAAATTCATTGAGAATGAGGGTAAATGTAAGTGAGATCTTGATGTAACCAAGTGAAGGAATTAAGGGTAATTCTTCTTCAAGTGGGAGAGGATGATGCATGGGCATTCCATTTAAAGTCTCTAGATGTTCTCAAGAAAAGGAATAAAGTTCATGAAGCTAAGAAAGGATGATAGAAGTGAGCACCTTCTACGAACACATCCATGGAAACCCTACATCAAAGTAAGGAATAATCAATTATTGTGATGGAGTTCTTGTGGGAAGGGTCATGTCTGATGTCACTAGATAGGGTCATCATGATGGCATTGACTTAAGCTTGTCCGACAAGACATCTAGATCTATGGGTTAAGATTTTATCTTTGGATTCAAAGGTAGAGAAGGAAGAACACATGACAAGAGGATACGAAAATTATTAGCCAACCAATGGGACAAGAGAAGCCATGAGAGCATGACACATGGGCATGGCTAGTCTTCATTTCCTCTATTGTTATGTAGAAGAGTCACCTTGCTTTGAATATTCCTTGGCCAATTGGTAAGAGAGGAGATCCTGGAAACAAGCTAATGGGATCTTGAAGGAAAATTTAACATTTAGCTTTATTTTAATTTGTGTTACTTGGAGAACCATCGGTTCTTGATTAAGGTTAATCTATGATTGGTTATTTACTAAACCATGGAAATTAGTGCTATGTTTTGTTGGCTCTATATAAAGAGTTGATCATCATCTTTGATGGTTAATTTGTGAACAACCCGTTCTTGATTAATCTTTCATTGGTTAATTCCTAAGCCATGGTAATTAGATTTTGGGTTAGCTATCTCTATATAAAGGGTCAATGATCGTCTTTGATTAGTTAATTCTTAAACTACTAGTCCTTGATTAGGGTCAATCTTTGATTGGTTAATTTGTAAACCATTATAGTTGGATTTAGGGTTTATTTTCTCAATATAAAGGGTGGATCATCATCATTCATAATCAACTCTTTAATGAGCTTTCTAACTCCTTAGTTCACTGTTATATCTAAGTTGAATTCTTTTTTTTTTCTTAATCGGTGGCTAATTGCCTTTTAAGTTGGAGTGTTTGGTGTGACCATAGCTGGCATCAATTTAAACCTTCTTATTGTCAATTATATTATGGGTAAATAAGGGTATTGTTGTAGTTAGGGATTAAAAGAGCTTACCTAAATTTAGCTAATTCACAAATAATACAAAAAAGAACTCTAAATCACACAAAAATAAATAATAAGAAACATACAATTATGGGGGTAAAAATAAAAAATAATAAAAATCAAATAAGAAAATAAATATGAGTGAATATCAATATAAGTAAATGTTAGGGAAGTCGAAATCAACCACTAGACTAGGTTGAAATATAACAATAATTTTTAAGTCATCTTTTAATGACAAAAAAGAGACTGACCTAGTGGCAAGCCAAAAGTAGGCCATTTACTTTTTATCACTTTTGTGAAATAATTTATATGACAAGTGTCAATATTACATTGTAGTACTAGTTGTAACAAACGATTCCTATATTTAATTAGATTTAAAGCATTAAGTATAATTGGAAAGATGTCAATCTAAGTACCCAAACTAGTACCTTTGTGTCTAGTTATATTCTCTTCCTTTGACCCATACTTATCTACACGTTTACTACTTTGGTTAGAATACAAACTATTAGGTGAATTGTTATTTAGTCTGGCTGTAATTTATAGATATGAATTATAGCATGTTCATTTAGCCACTTAGTAAGTATATAATCTTACATACTGTTATTGAGAGGAAGTTAGAACGAGACATGCACTATATAAATCATACTTGACAGAATTATATATATAAACTATGACAATTAAATTAAAGTCAAAGGACAGGATAATCTTATAAAATGAAGAAAATGATTGTTGTATCTCAAACTATAGTCTAGGGTTTTAGTTTATTCTCCAGCAGAAATTATTTAGCTAGTCATAATAAAGAAAAATATATATTAGAAAAAAAATAACTGAAAATAAATATAGATAAAAATTCTAGCATATTGATTGGAGGAAAAATTGCTTATTTTTGTCCGAAATGAATTCTTTTGGATATCTTTTTTCTCTCTCCTTAGCACATGTTGTCACTTTTGTCTCTCACTTCTTTCTCTTTGTTATGTTGGTTGTCTCTCTCCTCCGCCACACCTATTCTCTCTCTCTCTCTTTTCTTCTGCGTGCCTCCCTGATGGCCCAAGCCCACCCCCTTCCTTTCTTTCCTTTTCTTTGCTCACCTCTTGTGCCCTTTTTTCTTTTTCTTTTCCTTTCCTCTCCCGCGTCTGACTCCTCCTCTATGCCATTCCTTTTCTTTTTATTTTCTCTCCTCTGCACCGTTAGGCTTATACCGTTGGATGATGGGCCTTATCTTTGTCTGTATGTTTAAATATATGTAAATATGGTATGGCTCCTTTCTCTTTACTGCAGGCCCATGCATGCATGTATATATGTTTTTAACTCATCTTTTGTTTCTTATTGCAGATAGTATTATGTAGGATGATGGAATCAAGATTTGGATTTCTCCCCTTCTTTTTTTCCTTTTCTTTTACTTTTGTTTTCTTTTCCCCTTTCTTTTATTTTCTTCATAATTTGCGGTTCCATGCATAATCAACAAGTACTTACAAATTAAGATTAAAGAAAATAATAAATAATCTTATAACTTAAGTATATTAATTTGCTATCATTTTAGCTCAAATAATTAAATATATGAGATTATTATCACTTAAACACAAAATTATAATTAGCTTAATATATTGTTCAAATAAAAGACCAAAAGCTAAATTAAAAAAGTATAACATATATAAAAATATGTATTCATTAGTGTTGGGATTTGATCCTTTATCCTAATGGAAGCTCCCATTAATTCCTAAGACTATGGATCTTGAGTGCTTTATCCTTGATATATCCATTGTCTAGATTTTGGGTATATCAATCTCTCCATCAAACTTTCCTTTCAAATCCTCAAATCCGAACACCACAAGAATACCTCTATTCTCATCATCAATGACCATCTTCATCCAACCCTTCACATCTTCATATGTCTTCAAGAACTCCTTTCATGTCCTGAACCCACCTTCATTCATCCTCAAGAATTTCCTTTACATCTTCAACCCCTTTTTCATCCATTCAAAATAGCCCTTTACATTGGCATTCCTTAATTCATCCACATTCATCAAAGATCCTTTACACCTTGAAACCACACACACTTACATCCTCACGACTTACGCCTCATTCGTCCTTCATTTGACCTTCATTCATTAAGCCTCATTTGCCTTAAGACTTCATCCATCAAGATCCACAATCATCATCGCTTTCATCTATTAAGTTCATCCCTTGATGGTCTGACCCTCACCATTCAACCTCAAAACCCTAGCTCTGGTCATCAGCTACTTATCAGCTACTTACCATCTTCCATTTTTTCCTATTTTGCCACTCAACTGCCACACCTTTTGGTCGTCCGCTTGGCAACAACCCATAATGATCTGATCACTAAGTCCATTCTACCACTCCCATCAATCCCCACCCATTTACAATCGACAAGATTGGAAATTCCAAGAGGCGGAACTAATTCTCGGGTCTCATTATGAACAAGATCATCGTACTCAGTGGACATGGCTTTACACGAATTGGGATCAGTGAGGGCTTAGGATAAGAACTTGGACGTAGAGCATGACCAATTGGATTTGTGGGTATGAAGATTAAGCCTTTGAATTGGGTTGGTGATTTGATTCTTGAATCGAGTAGTCATGTGATGTCGAGACAATGGTGATAACCATGAATGTGCAGATGGCGCTGGTGATAATGTGGGCAAAGATGTAGGTGAAGATGAAGCAGCCATAGAAAATGGCAATTCTTGAGGATTTGGTGTAGATGGCGTAGGGGCGGCGTGCTGGGAGGGTGTGAGTATAGAGATAGTGGGAGTAGGTAGTGTCTAGGTGTTGATGGTTGTGGGGCTGGGACATGATAAATTATCTTGCATGGAGTAGTAAGGAAATATTGACTCAACAAATTGAACATGCTAGGAAACATATATTTTAGAGTTGTTTGGGTCAAGGTAGAGATAAGTACTTTGGGATAGGAAGTATCCACACATGGCGTAGATCGAGGATGGAGTTTATGAGAGGTATATGAATGAAGCTAAGGGTAACAAAGGCACCCAAAGTCATTTGTGGAAAATGGAGGCATATGGAGAGGACATCTTGAGAGTAGGAGTAGGTAGTCTATTAATTAAATAAATTGCAGTTGCAAAGGCATAAGGTTAGAAGATGTTGGGAATAGAAGCGTGAGAAAGGAGGGCAAGGCTAGTTTCATTGATGTGGAGGTGTCTTCATTCAGAATGGCCATTGTGTTTTGTTGTTTGTGGCGGAGTGATGAAATGGGAAATTAGATTCTTTTTTATAGTAGGAACACAAAGGACATTATTTAAAGTAAGGTGGTGGTAGGTGTAGGGAGGGAGACAGAACTGGTCTGAGATATAGATAAACCTGTACCATCACCAATCACAACATCACCTGAGCTAGTGTACAATGCATGAAGGGATAATCTATGTAAGTCTGCAGTGACATGATGAGAAGCACCACGACCCATCACCCAAGATTGATTCCTGGGAGCAACAGTTGTTGCATAGTGTGCTCGCTGTTGCCAAGATGCGGGGGAGCTATGTGGTGGTGCAGGATTTGTGGGGGATGATTGGATTGGGACAAGTTGGAAAGATGGGCAGCGCTTAGTTGTGTGACCTTGAAGGTTTCATATTTGACAAAAACCTAGATATGGGCGTGGGGAACTGTGGTTGCGATGCGGAGCTCTAGTGTTTGAAGAATGGCCACTAGTAGAAGTGTTGCCTGGGAAAGGGAATGATTAGGATGCCAACTGTCATTGGTTTTGGTAGGCCTTCCATTATTGTAGAAGTGATTGGTCTTGTTTGTAAGATTAACAGTGATGGGAAAATTGTCCTCAGACTTAGAGTTGATAGTGAGGGAGGCCTCAAAGGATAACAATTTCTCACGGAGTTCATCAAATGTGATAGATGTGTCACGAGCTTGAACGACACGAATAAGCTCCTTATATTCATCACCTAATCCATCTAAGATCTTTTCTATAAGATCCTCGGTGTCCATTAGGGCACCTAAGATAGCAAGCTCATCGGCAAGGGCTTTGACAGGGTGAAGGAAATTAGTAATTGACAAGCTACCTCTGGTGAGATTTTTCAAGATTTGTTTAATTTGCTTAATACGGCCACGGGATGGCTTTGGCATAGGTGTTTGCTAGAACCATCCATGCTTAACCAGAGGTTTTTGCACAAGTAATAAAGGGAATTATAGAGGGTAATAGGGAACCAATGAGAGCATTGAGGATCAATTGATCCTGGCGAATCCAGAGATTGTCGGCAGGATTTGGTACAGTGTCATTGTTGGAGGTCATGATTTTGGCTGGACACGGTTTGGTTCCGTCAATAAATCCAAGATCATACCCAATAAAGAGCATTTCAGATTAGAGCTTCCTTGAGAGTTAATCGTGTATATGGTACACAGCCCATTGCTTGAGTTCAACTACCATCTCTAATAAATCAGGAGGTGGCCTGGTCTTATGGAAGACTTATTAATATGCAGATTTTCTTAATTCAAATACAACAGAAATCAGTTTAGCTAGCCTAGTCTTACGGGTCTTCAACAGAGTACAGCTTGATAGGGAGGAGGGGATATTGATTAATTTATATTATCTGCAAAAGACTATGGAACCAGGTAACACAACTGCTGCCTACAAAGAAAGTGCTAACTAGGGAAACAACTGGAAGGTCAACAAAGTTAACGAAGCTTTTGGTCTTTGTGTGAAAACGCTAAGATACAAGTTTGCCTGCCTGATTAAGGAAAAAACGAAAAGAAAAGAGGATACAAGGTTGCTTGCATCATTTACGCCTTCTACCTATATGGTATCATTTTTCATTAGGAGTCGGTGATGGGAGTGGAACTAATTTGGTGCTACTGCAGCACATTTTGTCTGTGCCATGTATTCTATTGCAAAATTAGTGTTTGCTCTCGACTATTTTTCATCTTGATTCTGGTGTAAATAACAGCTTTGCTTTTGAATTGCTCGGTAGAAAAGGAATTCTTTGTAGTAACTGGGTTTGAGTAGGTATAGAGAAGCCAACTCTGCTGTGAGGGCCTCAAGGGAAATCTTTTAGGATTCGTTGTATAGTTTGGTATTTTGTTGGTGATGGGGTGTATTTTCTGTTCCATCTATGTTTATAAACCAATGGCGAAAAAAAAAAGTACTTCTTGATGCCTTCTTATTTGGTAATGCAACTTCATCATACTTTTTTTTTCTTCTCAGGCATTTGCCAGGAGAGACGGAGGTGCACGTACCAAGGGCAAGAAGAAGGAACTATCACCCCAAGATGCAGCTATGATGATCCAGATGACCTTCAGGGCATATTTAATTCGTAGATCACAGGCTCTTCGTGCACTTCGAGACCTAGCTGTTGCTAAAACCAAGCTGAAGGAGATAAGGAAACTGTTCCATAACTTCTCCTATCGCAGCCGTGTAGCCCGTGACGCAGAAGAGCGCCAGAAATTCTCTGAAAAGATTATTGTCCTGCTTCTCACTGTCGATGCGATTGAGGTAATTTACACCCTTTTCTCAGTGAGTAATCTGAAAATTTGTGAGGATTCATTCTCTCGATGGTGGATAAAGTGAATGAGTTACTAATCATTTTAGAATTCCCTTGATCACCGTTCTTGAGAATATGACGGTGATTTATGCTTTGTTACAGGATTCAGTTTGTTGCTTTTCATATTTGTAGGTTGATCATAATGGCACTTTAAGTTTGACCAAATCCTAATCCATGGTGAAATCCTAGATTAAATTACTTCTCAACCCATTATAATACCAAAATTTGTTTATCGTCAACATCATTACTTTACTGGGTGTGTTTGGCATAAGAAGCTAAAAAACTAGTTGAAAATTGCAGGCTTTAAGCTGAATGGTAAAAGTTAAAAGATGGAGCTTATTTTATAAGTTAATCTAAGAATCTTCTAAAAAATAGCCTTTAAGCTCAAAACAAATCGTCATTCAAATACTTGTAAAATTGGTTAAAAAGGTTTTTCTGGATCAACTTAAAAGATAGCTGAAATGCTTTTGCCAAACACACTTAGTGGATTAGCTGCCAGACACTTGTGGATTGAGGTGAACTCCAGTTAGGTTAAATTAGGTAGGTAAACCTAGAATAGGTTAAAGCAAGTGAATGTTTTAATATGTTTTTGGGTATGATTAGGTCAACCTAGGTAAATAAGCTATAATTTCAATATTTTTTTTAGGTGTATGACCAAATCAAGATTAACTTTAACCACTGATTTGGTGCTTAATGTTTAAAGGTGAACATAAGTTTAAGGAGTATTATATTTAATCTACTTTAACTTAGGTCAACCTCAAATATAAACTTAACAATTGAGATGAACTAAAGAATTACGTCCATGCAAACAGTCCGTAAGAGTACACACCCACATAACCATCTCAGTCCACCTATATGATATGACGTTAAGGCGTTCTTGGAAACGATCATTTTACTCTGATTGATCAAATATATATTATTTTATTTTAATAAACTAAATATCTAAGTGCGCCCACCTGTTTTACTTAGCATCATATGTGGATTGATCATTTTTTATTTTTGATCTGTAAGGGTGTTGATGTTGTGGTGCGGGCTGCAAAGAGATCAATGGTAGATGAGCTGGAATCTATGCTTGACGTGGTGGACCCTCAGCCAGGTGGGAAGAAGTCTCTTACCAGTAGGATGTTTGACATGCCAAGTGGTGAGATTCGCCAGGACATCGCAGAAGGTGTTGCACAAGTTGTCCGGATGCTGAACGAGGAAAATGATACCTCGGAGGCTTCTTCATAAGGGACCATCTTGGTACAATGTTAATTACCTTGCGGAGCCTTCATGCCTTTTTGTAGTTTAACTGGAGTAGGTCGTAGCTGTCCGTGATTGTGAAACCTGGACAAAAGAACTTACGTGATACTTCTGCTGTTTCTGCAAGACAGCGAGATCCACTCCCCCTCCCTCCACAACTTTTTAATCGTAAGCCTGTGCCTGATCGGCTCACCATTGTCATGTGTATCAACGAACTTATGTGTTCTGCCTTTTTTTTTGTCTCATTCAATGTTCGGTTATGCCGCAGACTTTTGATTAATTGCCGTCTTGGAATCACTTACTGTGCATCTGAACTATGGACTACAGCCTATACAATGTTCACTAATTCAAGCGCATTTGAGTTCACTGGTATATTCCAATCAACGTCCAGTGTTAGTGTCCCAGGTCCAGAGAGGTATTCGTGAGCTAAGGGGAGAACGGTTTTTTTCCCCGGGGGGGGGGGTTCCACCTTAAAGGAAATCATTTTTTATATTTGGTATGAGAAGAATAATTTATACTAGAATAATATTTAATTGCATTAGTTATTTTAATCATCTTTTGATTTTAATTTGCAATTATGTATTGCAACATATATTTAATATACTTAATTTATTTCAATCACATAAAAGAAATAGCAATAAATATTTTTTATTAGATATGAACTGTTATTTATTACATATATCAAAATATAAGTTTAACTATGTTTAATTTAACTGCTATAAAATAATATATTATAGTAAATAAAAAACCAACGAAAGAGACTTATCAAAACATATCACAACATTATCCAAAACACAACATTTCAAATAAGATTTACGTATTAGATATCCATTAAGTAAAAAAAGAAAAAAAAATTTATCCATTAACATATAATAAAATTCAAAGTTTATCTAAAAGTATTTTCACAACCAAAAATTTCATTCCTCAAATAACATCGTAAGATAATCATATTTCTCATCTTTATCTTTAAATTAATGAAAATTACATACATTTCCTTTTGTCATATTTTTCTTTTTTTTTTCATTACTTTCCTTTTAGATATGTCATTGGCTGCTAATAATATTTTATACAACCTGTCTTTATAAGACCTCAAGCTTGTATCCAACATACCAACCAACTCCTTAAACTACTCCTTGTTATCAATAGATATTTGCTTCATTATAATACTATGTGTTAATTCTACTTCCTTATTACCTCTAGATTTCATTAAACTACCAATAGTTGCACTTGATCTCTTCCCCTTGCCCCTAGCGTCGCACGCTTGAGATTATACATCTTCAACCTCTTCATCATCCTTTGATGTCATGATTCTATTGGATGACTTCTAGGATAGAATCGCTTGACATATCAAGCTCAACTCTATAGGCAATAATAGCGACACTAGCACCAATAGCCTAATCTTTTACAAAAATATATTCAAGATTATCTAACAAAGGAAATGACTTCATAAATAACCCTAGTGCAATAAAAGCATAAGATAGATACACACAAATATAATGAAAAGTAAAATTAACAATTGTCATATCAACAAGTAGATGCATCTCCTTACTCCAATTTCATATGTATATACTAACTGTAGGTTGAAGAATAGTACATCAAGCATAGGAAGATGGCAATAGAATCAAGAGCTAAGAGAGGGTTTTGTAAAGGAAGGGAGGGGATAGTTTGCATGAATTAGCTGATTCCCATTTCATGCAACGCTTCAAGCTTCCGATCCTCCATAATTAGGCCACAGCAATAAACCTGAGTTAATAAAATCCATCCATCTTTATGCATGAACAAGCTGCTCATATATAGTGAATCCCTATCAGCCATAGTCATGGATGTGACTGATTGGTGTGGCCCCACATCAAATTAGTATCCTACAGTGCAAAAACCGAATACTGGTCTGTGTGGAGGATCAATCGGGCCTTGAAAAACCAACTTGTTGGACCATACTATAGCAGCAAAACAAGTTGGATTCTCTCATGGACAATTCCATATCATCTGTATGAAATTAGTGAATGAATTGACTGAGGTTTAAAACTAGATCGTGATGTAGACAATGATTGTTTAGGTGAGTGAGTTTTATATTATGTACCAGTGGTAAAACGAACTCTGAGGTTGCCAATGTTGCATGGCAACCCTGAGCTATAATGATTGTTGGACAAGAGATGGAAGGAACTACCAAGTTTTAACACATGATGCTTGCTGATATGAAGTTTTTGAATCAACTATCAACGACATTAAATAAGCTACTATTTAAAAAAAAAGGAAATAATAAATTTAATCATAAATTAAAAGAAAATTAGACTTATCTTTGGATGAAATGTGGACATCAACTAACCATCATAAATAAGAATAATATCATGTATTAATTCCTCAATCTAATAAACCAATATGCCAGCACAACATCCCTTTCCATCCTTGACAATGGCAAACAAGCCATGGCTGCATATAATTACATTAACTCATAGTACTAAACAATATAAAGTAACTTCATTATTAATATTATTATAACCATTGTAATTATCCCCAATCTTTTTCTTATTTTAGTAGAAACACCTAGATGAATTGTTCTATCTCACACAAAGTACTAGCACATTAATTACTATCTGTTTTTCTATCAAATATGATATTTTCCCTTCCATTATTAATAGATGGAAGAAATTTAACACTTCATCCTCCACTTTCAACTAGAGTGAAGTTTCATTTTTCACCAAGCTAGAACAAGAATGCTTATTAAATATAATGCCCCATGTTTATAAATAGCATTGCTTCAGCTTTAAAAAGCCAGCATTGTTAAATTGTTGTGGCTCAGATAAAAGAGAATTACTAATACTATGATTAAGAATTTCCAAAAGGGGCAATAACAACAATTTACTTGTGGTGCAAATGAATCAATAAATGTAACTATTAACACAACAATTATGTAGTATTTATACATTATTATTAGATTCAAACAAATAAATGAAGTAATCTATCACAACAATTCTAAATGTAAGAAAATAATGGAAAGTGAAAGTAATGCTGGATAGAATGAACTAATAGAAAGTGCCTGCTGTACATTTACCTCTATGTGCAATGCGTCAAATGTCTATTTTCAACACTAGGTTCAAAATATGCTTCTCTAAAATAATACCTTATGTTTTGGCCCTCTATGGACACAAGCTTAACCAAACATAATGTAGCATAAATTAGTAGCATGTTATGACTTTCTATTAAGCATTGCGTGTGCACAACAAAATGAATTGATATTTCTTCTTCAACCTGCATAAAAAAGAGCATCTAAAGTCGATATTCTTTTTTGTTATCGTAATTAGGTAGTCATGATATATATATATATATAGATATATCATTAATAGTAACAATCTTACTTCATGGGCATATTAATTCTTGATTGATGAATGTCTGGATAAACAATTCATCATCAATTAAGTATAATATTAACAACATTGGTTTTTCAAAAAAGGGTTTTAGACGTGCATTCTAAACTAACATACAAAGAACTCTGAGAATCCAAAGCCTATTTACTTTGTTGTAGAATCCCACATTTACCGCCTATGTTCCCAGTATACTTAAACCTCTAAACCCCAAAGGTGCAGGAAAGTGAATCTGAGTCAATTTATGCAGGTTGAGAAAAAGGCTTGTACACTAATTATGCCCATATTAGAAACATTGAAACAAGTGATAAAACTTAAGTAATCTATTGAGAAACTTATCCCCCACTAGCTAGCTAGAACAAAGACTCGGGAGATAGAATCCGAGACAATCTCAAATTCCCGTCTACCTATACATTATCTCACCTTGGTTGCTAATCATTTTCATTTTCCCTCATATATATCCTTAAAACAACATATTTGGACAACAAATAATTATATTGATCAATGTAATTAGAATTAAAATCAAGGCAACCTAATCCAGATTAGAAAGAACCTAACCTAGAAAACTACCTGGAATTAAAATTTTAAAGAGTAAACCCCAAGGCTAAAAAATATTATGATTCAAATCACAATAATTGAAAGCTTAAATGATTCAAAAAACATACCTGAAGCGAGGAAGCTGGAGGACAACAAAACGTCAAGCTTCGTTAGACGCGAAGTTGCGATGTGAAGCTGAACAACAAAACATCGAGATTCGTTGAAGGATAACGAAGAATAGAGGAAGACACAACTTTGATTTGATTGTTTGAATATGGTAAAAGGAAAAAAGGATGGAGCGATTAGGATGAGAGAATCGAGGATATGAGGAGCTCTGTCGAGGTGGGAGACGGAGAGATGAGTTACCCTCATAAGAGGGAGGTTAATTTTCATATGCTTAAAATAACCCTACCCCAATCATGGTAATAACATGCAATAAGTTCCCCCATGTTTTTTGCACCCATTTACTCTTCCAAACTTGCACTAAGAGTATATAGAAATTAAGGTGTTAATATGCTTAAATTAATTGTAGTTGTGAAAATGACCATTTTGACATTTTTTAGGCTACTCGGCCTTTTGGCTATTTCCTATGTTGTGGTGTTATTTTATGTATTTTGATATTTTCAATGTATTAATTAGGTGGTTTATATGTAATATCATATTTTAAAAGTCTTGATTTAGATATGTACAATTAAATTTATAATTTAATGATATTTTAACATGAAAAATGGACATTTTAAACTTTTTACATGTTATTTGCAATTTACTAATGTTCTAAGTATTATAATGTGTTATTTAAGTATTCAATAATTAGTATGCAAAGTTTCAAAATCTAGATTATTGTATGCTAAGGGTTATGCTATTTTCTTTATTTTTATGGTTTAAGGGCATAATGGTCATTTTGCATGAAATATAAAATGTTTAAGTGGATATTATTATTCTAGTATGCTAGTTATTGATTAGAGATGTTTAATATTTAGTTTAATAATTTTAGGAGTTTATTTAATATTTTATTTTAATTATGAAATTTAAGGCATATTAGAGTTAAAATGGTAACTTATTATCTAAAGGCTTTTAATTAGCTATTTAGGATCAATGGTTAATCTTAACATTTGGATTAACCTTTGAAATAGTCGATTCAAATAAATAGTAAACTAACATAAATAGTAAATTTTGGTAATAAGTATTTTTTTTGTTTTTATATATAAATTTCTTGGTATATTTCTACAAATCTTACCAAACATGAAAAATTTTCTTATAAATAATAATTTTTCTTTAAAAAAAATGGTATGTGGCTTATTTTTAGGTGATAATTAAAAATATCTAATAAATTGGTAAATTTTAGAGTGAAAGAATATATTTCAAATTAGTAGAATTCTTTTCTCTTCTAGCAAGTATCACACTTATATCTTGAATGGCACAAGCTATATAGTTAGCCTCAATTTAGCCACTAAGTTTTCATTCAGATAATGCTAATGCCTTATTTGTTAGTTATGTAACACCTTTAAATTTTAAATCATTGTTTTTAAAATACAATGTGGAAGTGATTTTAAAACAAAATCGGGGAGTATCACTATCACATCGATTATAGGAGAGGTGTGGTCATCATCTAACACATATTCAGTGTAAGGAAAAATAGAAAAACGAACCAAACCATTCATGCACCCATGATATAACAATGATAACCACAATATGAGAATAATATATATAAGGATAAAATTACAAAATCCAACTATAAGAACTAAAACTAAGAGTTTAAACAACCAAAAAGAACAAAAATATCTCAACATAGTGGGCAAAATACATCTAAATTGTTTAGTGTAACACCCCCAAAATTCACTACTGAAAAATTTCGTTAATTAAAAGAAATTTAGCAGAAGCGATTTAACAAACCGTGAATTTTGGGAGTATTATCGCCACACTTAGTACCAGACCGGTTCACTCATACCATTCCAGTACTAAGTGCTAAGGCTAAAGAAGTTAAATAAAATTTTACGAGAACTTAAGCATTCGAAGATCAGAGCAGCACAGTAAATACTTTACAAGAAAAACATTCAACCACGGTGATTACAAAATGATAAATACGTTGAATTTAAAGGAGATAAATAAAAACCCTAAAAATTTCCGGACAGTACCTTACGCTCTCCCCAAGGGCCCACTTGAATAGCACCTGAACACAACCTGCAAGGGGTACTGCCCATTGAATAGGCAGGGGCCCCATGAAGGGAACCCTTCAGTACTACGGTACTGAGTAACCCTTTAAAAACGCACTTAAAATACAGGCACGCATATTACACATGGTACTACTACATTCAGATATGACCATAGGTATAAACATGGTATTCAGATTCAATTATTTGTACATCCAATAACTCAATCATACATTAATAGCATATACGTAAAATACACTTTCATGTATTCAATAATCAATCAACCAATATCAAATAGGCCATGATCAGTAATCGAGATATTGTTCGGGCCTTGAGGCCATAATCAATCGTCTCAATGACTAGTATTTTTCCATAACTCATTCACATCCACAATAAATTTTATTGAGCTCGGGACTTCCACTATTATTGCCGGTGGACCGGAATATATATATATAAAATCATCATCCAGGGCACAACGCTCCTGGCCACTATTATAACCGGTGGACCGGTACTCATCATATAAATCAACTGGTCCTGACTCGTTAATCTTTCACTTTAACAATTTGTATTTTCCCTTTTTATTCAGCACAACAATTCCATTTTATTTGCCTCGATAGGGAGATCAAGAACCCGGGACACAAAGGTACACCGGTCGCACTGGCGCATAACAGCAACTCAGTACCCTTCAACTAGTAACCCAGGGACGCAAAGGTACCCTGGTCGTACTGGTGCATAAAGCTAACTCAGTACCCTACTAACAAGGACACCTGATCCTTAAGTATGCATACCCCCTAACTAGGTCCGTAGAACTAGAAAAAGTAGATATAGGGCCTGGCTGGGGCACAAAGGCACACCAGCAAATACCAAATAATCGTGGACTAAACCACGTCCTTAGGGTAGCGACCCCTAAGGAGTCACCATTCCCGATCTCGAGGTCTTTCACTTTAAGTAATAGTGTCTTAATTAAGGGTGATCGCAAAGACACAACCAGAAGATAATTATCCTCTTTTAATCGTTCAGATATCATCAAAAATTTCTTATTCAGATAGTCATCCAAAATAACATAGGAGAATCATTGAGGCCATCCTAACCTCATCTAATTCCGAATTAAAACTCAATCTCGTGCTACTTACTAATCATCATACATTCTTACCTCGTTAATCAACACTATTAGAGCCATGTTACGAATTCCACAATCATAATGATATACTGGATACAACCTACTTATTTATCCCTTTACTTATAAAATCACTACGTCACCCTTCCTTATTTGATAAATTACCATGTTACCCTCCTTGTTACAAAATTCCCAAGTTATCCCTTATTCGATTTAGGTTACTAAATTATCTATCATACTTATTAGGACATTAATTCCCCCTTAATAATTATTACACTTAATATACTTTCCATTTAATTGGTTAGATTACCACTTTGCTCCTTCCTCCTTTATCATAATTAATAAATTATCCTTGAGTTGGTCAAATTACCAAATTACCCTTCCTCCTTATCCTAATTACCAAATTAACCCTTTATTTAGTTAATCACCAATTCACCGTCCTTTATTCTCAATTACCAAACTACCCTTCCTCATTGTCCAAAATTACCAAATTGCCCTTTGGTTGGTGAAATTACCAAATTACCCTTGCATATGATCATAATTACAAATTTGCCCTTCTGCGTTATTAAATTTACCAAATTACCCTTTAGTTATTTAAGTTACCGAATTGTCCTTCTTAATCGTCATAATTACCAAACTACCCTACTCCATTATCCAAAATTACGAAAACACCCTCTAGTTAGTTAAATTACCAACTTACCCCTCACATTTATCATATTTACCATTTTACCCTTTTCTACTATTAATTATCAAATTACCCTTTAGTTATTTAACTTATTATCTTATCCTTCTCAATAATTATTATTTCCAATTTACTCCTTTCCAATGCTCACTTTTACCCCTTTAATTTACACAATTACCGTTTTACCCCTTTACCTTCAAATTTACCATTTTACCCCCTTAACTCCCAAAATTACCATATCACCCTTTTACTTATAACTTTTCCATTTATCCTTAATTATAAAATTACTATCTTACCTCCTTTAATTTCCAAATTACCATTCCGCCCTTAGATTGTAAAATTATCATTTCGTCCTTTAATTATAAAATTACTATTTTGCCCTTTAATTATAAAATTACAATTTTACCCTCTTATTATAACATTACCAAATTGTCCTTTTATTACAATTTACCAAATTGCCATTCCTTTTAACAAGATTACCAAATTGCCCCTTTCATTTACAAAAATTACTCTTTCATCCTTTATTCACAAAATTATAATTTTACCCCCCTACTTCCAAAATTACTATTTTCTCCTTTTATTAACAGAGTCACCATTTTACCCTTTACACACCCTTATTATTAAATTATTATTAATACTACATGAAGTATTAACCTTAAAGTCTCACCCATGACTCTTATGATTAATGTAATGCTTATTAGCACATAT
This sequence comes from Tamarix chinensis, assembly GCA_030549775.1. Lineage (NCBI taxonomy): Eukaryota > Viridiplantae > Streptophyta > Magnoliopsida > Caryophyllales > Tamaricaceae > Tamarix > Tamarix chinensis. The sequence goes on from CM060176.1 coordinate 86,043,028, forward strand.
CCATGTATTAGGCCATACTCATATACAATATACATTTTTAAAATCTCCCCCTAATGCTAACAGAATGCTACACATGTAATAAAGATCACCATAGCATATAACAACATGGATAATACTTTATATTTTCCCTAACCACCAAATTATTACACAAAATATTATCCCCATACACATCATCAATCTATCATGTTTCCTTTTCATCAACCACCACATTAACCACATATAATATGCCAAGCAACACATATCAAGCATGATACACACTAACAATGCCTAATGTGATAATATGCGCTAATCCATGCATTTAAGCGGGATTTAACGGTTACCTTAATCTCGCCAAAATTATCAAACCTTACCAAGCACAATTAGCAATTCAATACCTAAAATAACATCCATCATGTACATGTTAGAAATAAAATCCAAGTACAAAACTTTATAAAATTTAATTAGTAAAACACTTAATATAAAACACCATTATACCTTAAGAAATTTAGTCAATTAGTCTTTTTACATATAGTAGAGCTCACGCTGCATGAGCAGCGTGAGTTTCATGCAGAAAAAGGGAGGGGAAAGGCTCGAAGAGGTGAAGTGGAAAAGAAAATGAGCCATGTTCGGGTTGAGATCTTTGGGCTAGAAAAGAGGGTGGTTGGGGGAGGTTTAGAGGCAAGGTAAGGATGCAGGAGTGAAGAGAGGGTGTTGGTGGTGGCAAAGGGTGGTTTCGCGGCGGCTGAAGGCGGCGGATACGGCGGCAGCAAGGCGGCGAAGATGGTTGGTGATAAGGGGAAAAATGGGGAGAAAAGAAAGAAGGGGTGGAGAAGGGAGGAAGTGTAGGGCTCAAGGGGGCGGTGTGGGGGTGCAGGGCAGTAGGGGGTGGTGGCAAGGGTTGGCGCAGGGGTTGGGTGCGGCGGTCGGAGCGGCGGACGGTGGCGGCGCGGGGTGAAAACAGAAAAACAAGGGAAAGAAGGAAGGAGAGAGGAGGGAGCTCGGGGGAAGAAGGTGGCTCGAAAAATGGGACAAGAAAATTGGCAAATGGGAGAAGAAAAGAAGAGGAGAGGTAAGGGGGCAGGCGGCAGGACGTAGGGCAGCAGGAAGGCGGTAGGGTGGCAGGGAGAGGGTGGCGACGGGAAGGGGGAGTTGTAGACATGGATAGGGGTGCAGGGTAGCTCGGCTCGAAGGAGAAGGAAGGGGACATGGTACAGGTAGAGGGAGGGAGTAGCATGGGCTGTCGGTGGCAGCAGGTCGGCGCGGCAATTGCAGGTGGCGGCGTGCCTGTTCGAGTGTTGGGGAAGGTGATGGCTGCTGGGTCGGGACGCAGAAGAAGAGAGAAAGGAAGGGGAGGGGTGCTAGGCGGTTGGAGGAAAGGAGGAAAAGAAAAAGGCTGACCGGTCCAGGGGAAAAAGAAAGGGAACCGGTCGGGCTGGCGTGCTGGGCAGCGCACGAGGGAGAGACGGGTGAGGCGGGCCGTAGGCCCAATGCACGGGGAAGGCTGGCCTGGCAAGGCAGCTCGAGGAAAAAGGACGAAGAAAAGAAAAAGGGAAGGAAGAAAGGGGGAAAAAGAAAAATGGGGAATGGAAAAAAAAATAGGAAAATTAGTTTAATTAAATTTATAAAATCATAAAATATAATATTCCTGGTAAATTATTTAATTTAACAATTTAATTTATTATAACCTAATATTTTAGTTTAAAAAGGGTAAATTTGGTAAAATATTAGTTTGGGAAAATTATTTAAATGGAACAATATGATAATTAGCAAAATATTTATTTTTAACTTATTAAATACTCTTATCCAAATATACATACTCTAAAATCCATAAAATAATTAAAATAATAATTTTACAAGCTAATTTTTATTTCAAATAAAGTTATTTATTAAAATATGGGTTTTCGAAAATTTTGGGGGATTACATTTAGTCTAACTCTTAACTAAAAAGAAATATAACTCTCAATCCATAATCAAAGTCCAGCTACTGGCCCAAGATATCATCATGAACATAATCAAGTTAAGAGTTGTAGCCCAAAAATCATCATTTGTTCACCATAACATAAGTCGAATCATTATAGTGACCACATTAATGTAATATCAGTATGGTGAAGTACTAGTAAAATAAAATACCTAAAATATGGTAAGGGCTTATGTTACACATTGAGGTCATGTAATAACATGATATACCACATACTCTGATATTATAATTTCCAGGCTCATGAATATCATTCTTGCATAAGAATCATGAAAGGAGTAATGATATAGGCAATTCATTAAACTTGCACAAATTATATATAAGTCCCAAAGTAAAAGCATCAAATAACAAGCAAACATGGTGAACACAAACAAACCATTTGATCGGTTTCTAGGATTAGTAGATTGGATTGGTCACACTAGACTTGAGAAAAACATCACAGTAAAACTAGTTGACTAGTTGATTCAGCTAATCAAATTTTTATAGAGATAAGTCGATAGATTTAGAAAAACTAGTTGATGTGTCTAAGCAAAGACTAAACCACTATAGTAGCAAAGTAACTAGTTGACGATTTAGATCAATTGATATTTTATTATGACCAGCCAACTGGTTCATTAAAACAATTGTATGTTCAAGCAATGAAATAACATCTAAACCCATGAAACATAAATGATTAAAAATCACCAAATTTCCTATTTTAATCCTAGCATACTTCTATGTCATACAAGACATAAAAACACACACTCCACATATAAATTCACACAAGTACATGGTAAATTTGATACTCAACAAGATCATGCTTAAATTTTACCAAATTCATATATGATATAAAAATAATTAAACATGTGCTTTAAAATCTCAAAGATTAAGTACTAACATATACTCAAATCTAATAACTTAAAATGACACATGCTCATCACATAAGCATACTAAGAACTTGAAATGACATCAAATAGCATAAGACCTTATTCATATTTATAGATACAAATGTCTTACTTCCAACTAAATCTTCTAGCACACAATTACTCTTAACTTGATGGCCTCTACCATGTTCTCAATTTCCTTAAAGAATCAAGTAGCAATACCATTCAAATTCCTTTTCAAAAAAAGGAGAAGAAGAATGGCATAATACAACTTTTCTCTTCAAAATAGATTTTCAAAGAGAAAACCAAGATCCTCAACCTTTCTCAAAACCTATATTCTTGGTTGCTTAAGAGAAATAATGCAGAGGCTAGGATAAGATTAGGAGAATAAGGAAGAGATAAGAATCAAATAAATGATGAGAAGGCAATGTGCAACCTCTATTTCTACCAGCAGAGAAGAAAATGGAGGAAAATGAGGAATACCCAACACTTAGGAAATTTTCATAGAAAAAATGGAAAGAATGAGAAAGTGTAGAAGATAAGGAGTGAAAATGAATCAGGAGTGAAGTGCAAAAGAGGGCGGTCAACATCTTCAAGGGGGAGAGAGAAAGGGATGACATGTTTGAGTATGGGAAACTGTAACACTCCAAAATTTACTTATTTTTTAAAACACAAACCTTTAGATTTAAAAACCATAAATTATGGGGATGCTACCGCCACACTTAGTACTAGACCGGTTCACTTCTACCTTTCCAGTACCAAGTGCTAAGGCTAAGAAAATATTTCCATCAACTCATATTAATACATAAATCAAGGTTTGCAGATACAATAATCAGAGTATGCATGAATTATTACATAACCAAAATATGAGAGAAAGTTTCTCAAAGTAGAAAGATGTCTATGACGTTAAAATTGTTTCTGGAATTCATAACATAGCTAAAGGGTAATAAGGATAATAATAGCATTTGAAGGGAAAACCGTCCACGCCACTCCAAATATTAATCTAGCCCATAATCAACTCTCGCCCATGTCTGATGCCCCATAGATATCAATATCATCAAAGAAGGCATCTCCTATCTGCAACACGCTAGATAGGCCTCCTGCTCGTGGGAATGAGCAACACCCATGAAAAGAGTGATTAGTATGCTACATACTGAGTAAGGTAACATATGCACTAAGGCCAACACACAAGGTCACAAAAAACATGTAGAATAATTAGAGGATCATAAAGTCTAACATAATAACATAAAGGCAAATGAACATTGAGGTGAATATCCCAAGGTCTAATATAGTCTAGATTAATTATTTAATTAATCTTTTATCGATTTATTTTTACAGCATGCTCTTTATCAAGTCCACATGAGTATGAGAACCCCACTATTTTAGCTAGTGGATCGGTCTCCAAGGCACTTTGGCAACTGATCACTATTTTAGCCGGTGGATTGGTCACTTAGGGTAGCATGCCCTACCAATATTTTATGTCGGTGGATTGGTCTGGTCCCTTCTCTTATGGTGTTCCACTGTAAGTATTTAGTGTCTTTCCCATGTCTTAGCAAACTGTAGGGTTTGGTTTATTGAGCTCGGGATCCCCTACTATTATAGCTGGTGGATCGGTCATTTAGGGTAACATACCCTACCACTATTATACGTCGGTGGATTGGTCTCCAGGATACATCGAAACTTAGCCATTATTATGCTGGTGGATCCGTTTGGGCCCAGCTCAATACTCTTCCACTTTACATGATTAATGTTTTAGGTATCTTATTCAAAAATTTTAATCCTAGACATGTATGGCTAACTTCCTTCACACTTATTCTCCCCATAAGAACTTGTCTCACTCACAGGCTCATAAAGCTCCTAACTTAGCCTATTATTCTTCCCTCTTTACCAGACTTACATTAGAGTCCATCTCCCCCACATGTGAACCCAAGCCTACTACTTTTTCACCACCTACCCATTCGCTTCTTCACTAACACACTTTACTTCACTAGACACACACACAACCACATACACCCCAAAAACCACACTAAATCCTAACCACCACACAAAGCCCTAGATCGGTCTACTATATGCCCTTATACTATCCCACGTACTATTTTTCATTCAACACATTCAAATGCCCAAACAACACTTTCATCACCTTCCTCACACATCAAATTAACTATTTATACGTAAAGTTTACTTCCATGTTAACTTTATATCCCCCATGCAACCCTTCGTACTATTTTATGTAGAACCCTACTCACCTACGTAAAACCCTAGATTCCCATACAAACCTTAGATTCCCCCATGCATGGTCATATATCACTTAGATCAACCCCATATTATTTCACTCCATACCATCATATTACACAACCTAACATGCATGTCTTATGGGCCGTACCATATTACAATAAAAACACAACTTTACATACTTTACACATGCCATAAAATATCACAGAAACATACCTCAACTCCACGTCATATTGCATATATAATAGTTATAAAAATACACATAAAATACATCATATTTCATATCACATAACATGCAAGGCATGTAAAACACATTACACACAAACGACCTTAGTTTCACCCTTACCTAAAACGTTGCTGGTCTTGGAGCACACTCCTACGGCTCTTTAGGGATTTAACTAGTCTCACCTATATGAAGGAAAAACTAGAATTAGGTTCCCTCCTACCAAAAATACTATTATTTACTAACTTATTCTAAGACTAGGGTTTAAATAAAATAATACTATACTAATAATAACTACTAGTAGTAGTAGTAGTAGTAGTAGTAGTAGTAGTAGTCGTAGTAGTAGTAGTAGTAGTGATGAAATGACTTAAACCGAAAGTAATATAGTAGTAATGAAATGACTTAAACTGAAAGTAATATAAGGTAGGATTTTCAACCCTACCCTAAAATAGTAAAAGTACCATTAGTAGTAGTAGTAGTAGTAGTAGTAATACATATTGCTTATAATAATAATAATAATAATAAGAATAATAATAAGAATAAGAATAAGAATAAGAATAATGATAATGATAATGATAATAATAATATCAATAATAAGGTAGTAATACTCACATTAGATAATAAAGTAGGGCTCCAGCCCTCTAAATAAATAATAATAATAATAATAATAATAATAATAATAATAATAATAATAATAATAATTATTATTATTATTATTATTATTATTATTATTATTATTATGATGATAAAACTGATAATAATACTAATAATATTAATAATTCGAAACTAATAACCTAAATAATTTATATATACTCTTGACCCTGATAAGAAATGATAACATTAATATTGAACCTAATAATAATAATAGAATGTTAGTTAAAAATTGAAATAAAATAAAACAAGCTTAAATAAATAGGGGAGAAAGGCTGAGAGGGTTTAGGGTTTCACCTTGGGTTGGCGGAGATAGGTGGCACCGGTGGTGGTGCACGATGGCGGCAACGGTGGCCGGAAAAGAGGAAAGAAATGGAGAGAGTTGAGATTTGAGAATAAAAGTATAGGTTGAGGTGTTGGTGGTAGTTTAGACTCAGTGGAGTAAAGTGAGGGTGGTGGCACAACAATTGGCGGTTGCGCACGACAGTAGTGGTGGCGGCCGAAATGAAGAGAAGAAGAAAAAGAGAGAAGGAGAAAATAAGGGTAGGGCAAGGTGGAGGGAGATTGGTAGAAGTTTTTGGGTGGTGGTAGTGATGGCGGTGGATGTGGTGGTGGACGGTAGTGCGAAGGGCAACAGGTGTAAAAATTTGGCTGGTTGGGCAGGGAACTTTACACGGTTGTGGTGGCTCGTGCAGGAAGAATTGAGGGGGATGGGTGGTTTAGTTAGTTATAGGACGGTGTAGGGAAGACTTAGGTAGGTAGAGTAGGTGACATAGTTGGCTGACGGCGGATGAAAGGGTGTCTGAAGTTGCAGTGGTGCGCAGGGTAAATTCTTAGGCTTTCGGAAAAAAAGTTTCAAGATCAATTAATAGGGGTATTTATAGAGTTTGGAGGAGAAGTTAGGGTTCTGAGGGTCAGCAGGAAGATAATGCAGGTAGGGTTTAGGTAGCTGGCGGCGCCAATTGGCCGGTAAAAAATTCGAATTGTGGCAGACTATTTGCATAGGAAAAGGAGGGTTTTGCATGGAAGAAAATGAAGGTGGGCTAGATCATGTTGAACTGTGATTTAGGGGGAAGAGAAAGAGAGGAGAAATGGCCGGATAAGTCAAGCGTAGCCGGCAGTGCCATTTTTGGAGTCGAAAGAGTTGCAGGTTAACCATGGAGAAGGAACGAAGAAGGAGGAGGAGGACCGGCCAGTTGGGGGAAAAAGAAAGAAGAGAAAAAGAAGGGAGAACTGGGCTGGTCGGCGTCAGTTATAAATAGAGCTGGCAATCGGGCGGGTCGGGTCATTATCGGATCGGGTAATATAATAATCGGGTCATATCAGTTTCGGATAATTTCGGATCATTTTGTCGGATCGGGCTGGGTCGGGTTTGATTCGGATCAACTCAGTATCGGATAATCTCGGGTCATTCTAAGCTCTCGGGTCGGGTCTGGTTGAGATCGGATGGACTCGGATTCGGGTAAATTTGGGTTGTTCTAATTTCGGTTCGGGTTCGGATCGGGCTTGGTTGAGTTTGAATTATTATATTTTCGGGTCAAATTTAGATTGGATTTAGGTCATTTCATATTTGAGCCATGCTTGTGTCATTTTCTTTCTTTCTTTTTATTCCAAGATATTATTAAAAGCTAATTATTTTGAGATCATTTATTTTAATTTATCTTATTCAATTAAAAGTGAATTATTATATTAATTGTTTTGGGGCCTTATAATTTTTTGTCATTATTTTATCTTTGGAGATGTATCTGACGTTTTAAATTTAAAAGTTTTCATATCGTATCACTTTTCTTTTTATGTTAAGGTATAACTTATAATTTAACTCCATTATTAGCTTGGTCATATTGAGTTCTAGTATTATTTTAAGTTTATATTATATTTATATCTTATACGCTCCTTACATGATATTAACTTATAATAGTCATTAATAATTGATAACAAATGAAGACTTCTAAGGTTGTACTTCTCATATTATTTTTAAAAGAGATTGATCACATCATATCAACATAATTTTAATAAATATAATAAATATAACAACAACAACAACAACAACAACAACAACAACAACAACAACAACAACAACAACAACAATAATAATAATAATACAAAAATAATGATAACAATAATAATAGTAATCAATGAATATCAATTATGGCAAAAATAATAATAACAACATATTAGTTTTTTTATTATATATTTTGATTAGATCATATCAAGCTAAATAAGATAAAAATTAGATAAAGTAAGTAATAATGACTATTATTGACAAAAAGACCAACTAATATTGACTTCTTACTATTTAACACTGTTGATGTAATAAAAAATATTAATCTTCAATTTTTATAATGAATAACTAATATTCTCACTCCAAATTTTTCCTACTTTCCTATGATGTTGTAGGTGCTATATTACAAGGTATGGCCGTATAGATACTAACATATAGTGTTCAAGGCTGCACTGTTATTATCTTATGGTACTAGATGGAATAATGGAAGTGAACTAATATTTAAATGGCATAGTAGTGTTTTTCTTTTTTTTTCTCTACTTTTATTTCTATTGGTATCAATGGATATTGTATTTGTATATACATAAGTGATATAAATTTTATGAAAGTATATTGTTTCTAGATTTTGATGTAAGTGCTAGTATGGATTAGTTTCACATCTACATTATTTCATGTTTTATGAAGTTTAAAAAATTTTGAGTTATGTGTTAATGTTAATTTTTGGGTAGTACCAAGTTGAATCTTTATAGGTTTATAATTTTTCAGATAATATAAGATTTCGGATAAATAATGGATCGGGTCTGGTCATTTCGGATTTATAGTTTTTCGGGTTATATCGGGTTTCGGGTGAATAGCGGGTCGGGTCGGGTTTATTTCGGGCTTATGATTTCTCGGGTTGTATCGGATATCGGATATCGGATATGTATCGGATCGGGTCGGATAGGTTTCGGGCTTTTTATTACTCGGATTAAATCGGATCGGATTTCGGACGGATCGAGTCGGTATTCGTCAGATTTTTCGGGTCGGGTCAACTTTTGCCAGCTCTAGTTATAAACTTTTAAATAGAACGTGGTGTTCCAGGAGAAAAGAGGAAAAAGGAGCGTTGTTTTGCACTTGGGCCATGCCGATGGAACGGGGCGATGGAAACGGGCCGTGACAAGCCCAATCGGAAGAAGAAAGAAGAGAAAAAGGAAGAAAAGGAAGAAAAGAAAGAAAAGAAAGAAAAAGGAAGAAAGAAAAAGAAAGAGGAAAAAGGAAAAAGAAAAATCTATGGGTTGAGGATTAATTAATTAAATCTAAATATTTTGGGTATTAAAAATAAAATAATATTAAATTTTCTTTTTAGGCTAATTTATGATTTTTAAAAGATTTTTCCTAAATTCCTTTTTAATTAGTAAAATACCCAAATTTTCCCTTATAAAAATATTTGAAAATTTCCTCTTAATTTGCCCTAAATAATTTCTTCCTATTCCAATAAAAATAATTAATTTAATTAATTTTCCTAATAAATCCTTATTTAACTAAAATTCTCAAAACTAATATTTTTGGGGCATTTCATTACTACCCCCTTAGAAACAGACTTCGTCCTAGAAGTCTCCTACAATTTCCTAGGGTTAAGGCTAGAACATTCTAAGCATCTAGGGATAACACAATAGCAACCATACTTAAACCAACTACCCCCTTAAGAACAATCTTGATAAAAAGGATCTAACCTGCGAAAAAAAGTTTCAGATATGCTTCTCGCATATCTTTCTCGGTCTCCCATGTAGCTTCCTCAATTTCGTGTCTACTCCATAAGATCTTAACAAGAGGAACCAAACTCATGCGAGTCTTTTGTAGTTTAGTGTCGAGAATCTGCACAGGTTGCTCCTTATAGGTCAATGAATCATCCAATTCAATCTCAACCGGATGGATCACATATGATGGATCAACAACATACTTTTGTAGCTGAGAGATGTGGAACATATTATGCACTCATGCCAACTTTGGCAGGAGAGCTAATCGGTAGGCAACCTTGCCTACTCTCTCCAATATCTCGTAGGGACCAATATACCCGGGCTCAACTTACCCTTCCTACCAAACCTTTGCACCCCTTTTGTAGGCGAAACTCTCTACAATACCTTATCTCTTGGCTCAAAATTTCCATCCCTATGCTTCTAATTAGCATAACTCTTTTATCTACTCTGAGCTACTCTCATTCGATCCTAGATTTTTTGGACCTACCAGGTCATATCTTCCATCATTTTTGGTCCCAACACTATCATCTCGCTGATGTCGCTCCAGCACAAAGGAGTCCTACACTTCCATCCATATAATGTTTCAAAGGGAGCCATCCTAATACTGGCATGGTAGTTGTTATTATATGAGAACTCTATCAGATGTAAGAACTCCTTTCACCATCCTTGGAAATCCAGCACGCAGGCCCTCAACATCCTCCAAAGTCTGTATAGTCCGTTCTGTCTATCCATCTATGGTAGGGTGGAAAGCTGTGCTCATCTTCAACTTAGTCCCTAAAACTTCCTACAGCTTTCCCCAAAAGTGAGAGAGGAACCTTGAATCTCTATCTAAAACGATGTCCTATAGAACCCCATGACGACTAACCATGAATTTCATATAAGCATTCACCAGCTTATTCATACTCCACGTGGACCTCATAGGGATAACACGGCTAAATTGGTCAATCTGTCAACAATAACCCAAATAGTATCACAACTGCTTTGGGTCCTTGGTAAACCACTAACAAAATCCATAGAAATGGAGTCCCATTTTCACCTTGGCACTTCTAAGGACTGAAGTAACCCAGTTGGTCTCTAATGTTCAATCTTGACCCTTTGACACACAAGGCACCGGGACAAACTCTACCACTTCCTGCTTTATACGGGGCCACCAATACACCTTTTTGAGGTCTTTGTATAACTTAGACCCTCCTGGGTAACCGAGTAGGGAGTCTGATGTCCTTCTTTTATAATATATCGTTTAAGCTCCGGACAACTTTGGGGCACACACCAACGGGCCTTAAACCGAATGCTTCCATCCTCGTGGATTCTGAATCCTTATGCTTGTCCTTCCTGCATCTTCTATTGGATTCTTTCTAGCTTAACATCTCCAATCTGGCCGGCTTGGATCTCCTCAAATAAGTAGGAGTGAGTGTTAGGGCATTCATATAGGCTTCAAGGTCTCCCTGCTAAATCATTTCAATCTCTAGGTTTGAAAATTCCCTTATCATTCGGTTAGCAACCACATGACACAATGTAGAATGTGAAGTCTTTCTACTCAGGGCATCTGCAACCGTGTTGGCCTTACCTTCATGGTAGGTCAACTCAATATCATAGTTCTTTACAAGCTCCAACCACCTCCTCTTCCTCAAGTTGATTTCTTTCTGCGTGAAAATATACTCGAGACTCTTGTGGTTGGTAAAGAATTTCTACTTTGTCCCATATAGATAATGTCTCCAAATCTTCAAAGTAAAAAAAAGAAACAGTAGCCAACTCCAGGTCATGTGTGAGATAATTTTGCTCATGTTTCTTTAGCTGTCATGAGGCATAAGCTACCACTTTATCCTTCTACATCAACATGCATCCCAAACCATACTTGGATGCATCACTATAAACTTCAAACTCTTTTGTCTCCTCTAGTAAGGTTAACACCGGTGTAGAGGTTAACCATCTCTTCAGCTCTTGGAAAGCCTTTTCACAATCCTCATCTCACTGAAATCTTGTGGACTTCTTCAGGATATTAGTCAACGATCTAGCAATCTTGGAAAATTTCTGTACGTATCATCTATAATATCCAGCCAAACCTAGAAAGCTCTGAATCTTCGTTATACTTGTAGGGGGCTTCCACTTTGTGATTGCCACAAATTTAGCTAGATCCATAGCTACTCCTCTAGATGATACAATGTGACCAAGAAAGGCTACCTCTTGAAGCTAAAATCCACACTTCGACAACTTTGCATGCGAGTGATGCACCCTCAACACACTTAGAATGGTGTGTAAATAATACTCATGCTCCTCGTCTCCTCAAGAATACACCAAAATATCATCAATGAATACCACTAAAAATTGATAGAGGAAAGGTCTGAATATCCTCATCATCAAATCAATGAAAACTACGGGGGAATTTGTAAGTCTTCAGGGCATCACCATAAACTCATAATGTCCATACCGCATCTAGAATGCAGTCTTTAGAATATCGGTATAAGCAATCCTCAACTAGTGGTACCTAGATCTTAGATCGATCTTGGAAAATACTATATCACCCTTCAACTGATTAAATAAATTGTCAATCCTCATAAGTAGATATCGGTTCTATACCGTTAGCTGATTCAACCCTTGGTAGTCAATGTAGAGACCAAGACTACCATCCTTCTTTTTCATGAACAAAACTAGGGCTCCCCATGCCGATACACTTGGTCAAATATACCCATGCTCCAATAATTCTTCTAATTTGGCCTTTAACTCTTTCAATTCAACCAGTGCAATTTTGTAGGGTTCCTTGGAGACAAGCTTAGCTCCTAGCACTAACTTGATCTTAAATTTAATTTCTCGAACTGGAGGCATACCCGGTATTTCCTCTGGAAATACGTCTGGAAATTCCTTAACCACTAGAGTACTGTCTAGTGCGATCAAATCCTTATTTAGATCCTGCACACTGTATAAATATAGGGGATACCCTTTAGTGGTCAGCTCGGGCTGAACCTTCCTGTACGAAAACCTAGCCCCTTCGAGTCTCGTAAGAACACCCATTCTTGGGCACAATCAATAATTGCGTTGTATCTCCCCAACATATCCATACCAAAAATCATGTCAAATTATTTCAAGTCCATCCCAACCAGATCTACTAGGAAGTCTACCCCATCTATGTCTAAGGCCAAGTTGGAAAACATCCAAATACACTCCATTATGTCATTTGACAGAACCATCACAGATAACTCTACTCTAGAAGATGGTGACAGTTCAGCCTTAGCAGCAAATGTATATGATATGAAAGAAAATGTGGCACTTGAGTCAAATAGAACATACATTCGTAAAGAATAAATTGTGAACATACCCGTAACAACGTCCAACTGCCAATCTACCTATGCTTGACTGATAACATTCAGGCGTCCGCCTGGCTGGCCTCCCTTCTAAGGATAAGGCCTAAATCCCTAAGGTCTTCCCCCAGTCTCTCGAGTTGAGGCACCAGATGGAGCAGGTGTTCATTGATAGTACTATTGGGATGAATTCTGGCGGTGCTGCTGGTATGCCTATTGTTGGGTTATTAGGGCTCCCCCCTGCTGAGATGATTGAGCCTGATTCCGTTGAAATCGAGGGGGCTTCCAACACTCTATCGCCCTATGTTCCAACTTCCCATAGTTCTAGAAAGTTACCAACCTGTTGTTGCAGTCTCTGCCTAGATGATTCCGGCTACACCTTCTGCAAACTTATCCTCTTGGTGGCCCTTGACTTATGTTATGATCTTTTAGTAGGGGCCTCCTGGATTCTCCGAATCTGGACTGGGTCTTGCTCCCAGAGCTTTAACCCTCGGGCTTCCTCTTCCCAAGGATGGCGGCCTGCTCATGGACCAGCGTGTCTGCTATTTAAGCACGCTCGTATAGGGACGCGAGATTTGTAGAAGGCACTACACCCATCATACGGTAGATGCTGAAGTTCAGTCCCTACTCAAACTAAAAGACCACCGCAGATTCATTGGTGACAATCCCTAGAGCAAACCGAAGTAGCTTTGTGAAGCGAGCATGATACTGGCGAACTGTCATCGCTCCCTACGTCAGTTGCATGAAATCCTGGAGCTTGTCCCTCCTTAGGCTCTTAGGATAGAATCTGGTGTGAAGGGCGGCCTTGAATGCCTCCTATGCAACCGAAGGACCTTTTCGGGCACAATACTTTTCCCACTAGGAATCTGCTATGCCTTAGAGGAAGAAATCTGTGATGCTAGGCTGTTGGTCTGTGGAGAATCCACAACCTCGAAGGTGCAATTCAGATCTTAGATCCACCCCTCAAGGACCACATGTTTCTCCTCACCATAATATGTTGGAGGGTGGTGTCCGGTAACTCTCCAAAGCCACTCCTCTCTAGCGTTTTGAGAGCGCTGGATGAACTCCAAGAAGGCTGTAACGGCCTCCTCTAATTGGTTAATTCTTCCATTTGCTGCCATTGAGCTGCACAAAAAGAGAAAGTTAGAAACGAACCCATTGGTTCGAAATTATGTTAGCAAAATCCCTTATGGTTGGGGAAAACCCTAATCTATCCTTGTACTCCTCACCATGGCCGGGCTTCGAAATTTAAAACAGACGGGTTTTCAGTTAGAGTAGGAAATCCATTTCAAAATTTAATATTATTTCATTAATCAAATATATTTTCAAAAATGAGTGTGGTCAACAAGACCAACCACTCTGATACCAACAATCGCTATAGTAATAAGTGTGGCGGTAACATCCCTAGTATTTAAGGTTTTTAAATCTAGAGGTTTGTGTTTTTTTTTTAAAAAGTAAATTTTGGGGTGTTACAGAAACCAAGTGTAAGATAAATGTATGATGAAGTAAGGGAGGTAGAGTGTAGTTAAAGGAGACATGAGAGAGGGTTGATAAGTAAGGAAAAAGGTTGTGAGAAGTAAAACACACAGCCATAACTTTTAGAGGAGAGAGAAAAGTGAAGGGGAGAGAAAATATGAGAAATACTACAAAAGTGTTTTGGGGAAAAATTTTATTTGAAGAAAATCATAGAATAATCTCAATAATTTAAATATAATACCAAAGCATTAAAATATTCTTATTAATCCAAATAAATTCTAATTAGAAATTTTTATAAACATTGGGAAGATATTCAACTCAAAATTAGATAAGGATCTAAAATTGTAAGACAACCAATCAATTAGTTTGGGCAAAATACCCGACTGGTTTATCGGGGAATAAAAGTGTGTATCTTTAAGCATACTAGTTGATCAGTTAGGATAACCAATCTATCAATATGCTTGAAATTCACATTTTTATTAGAATTTAAAGTTCTTTTTAAAACTAAAACTAATTTATTTTATATCAACGTAATTTTAAATACATTTTGAAAGGTTTTTAGGATAGGGTGATAAATATAGTAGGAAGATCCATATGTCATATGCACTTTGGAATAATTACATGATGCCATTATAGCATAGGAGATGGTTACCTAAGGACTTTATAGCATAGGAGATAATTCGGTAAGATCCTTAGCCTTTGTAGCAAGGATTACCCCAGATGCCTATGTAACATTGATGATAGGTTACTCTTTTAGATATTAATTAAAGAAAAAGTCACTTAATGCCCTTGGGACTCATGAGATAAATTATTCTTGTGTTATAAGTTACCTAATGTCCATGAAATAAAATAGATAAGTGTTTTCCATGTTATAAGTCCTTATAACATTGGTGACATGTTATTCTTTCAGATATTAATTAAAGTGGAAGTTATTTGATGTCCTTGGGACATAGGAGAAAAATTGTTCTTGCATTACAAGTTATATGATGTCCATGAGACATAAAAGATAAGTGTTTTCCATGTAATAAGTACAAAGTTTAACATCAATGAAAGCATAATAAAATTTGGAATCTGGTAAAATATGTGATAATAAGTACAAAGTGTTACTTCAATGAAAGAATAATAAAATTTGGAATGTGGTGAACTATGTGATAACTTAAATAAGGAACATAATAACCAATGGGCCTAGCATGTGTATGTATTCCATGATATTAGTATTTAATATTAGATTCTAAGGTTTCCATATTATTCTAAGTGTTTATTTGATTCTTAGGGATTTGACGAATAGTAATAAATAATTATGAATAGTAAGGAATAGTGGGATTTAAATAAATTTTACCATGATTCATGTGTAAGCATGTTTACTTGTATTCTTTTTTTCCTACACATGTTTTAGTGTGTCTTATGTGTTGAATGATATCATTTTTTAGTAGATTTAATTTACTCATTATGCTTACCATTGTAATTTTATTCTTATTTTCCTTTTTTAGACACTTGTAGCTTCATTTGTTTATTAATCTTCTTAATGATGTACAAGCTCGACATATATGTATATGTATAGGCACATGAGGCCTTAGTTCCCTCTTTATTAACCAAGCCCAACCCAAATGGTCTAGTTAGCTAAATAAAGAGTTAAAATAGTGCACTACACACCATATTCTACATATAATGATCTAAAATTACTAGTTACAAGACATTATAAAGTTTAAATAAAATATCAAAGCTAAATAAAACCCTACTCATGTTATATATTGAATAATCAAGTAATCAAGCTTCATATCTTGTAGCTTCGTCAATTATGGAACTTTTCAATGCTTGTTTTGCCATTATCTTGTACACTAGATGTCTCTAGTGAATTCTTCTTCTTGCAAACATATATATTACCTACAAGAAATGCTTAACAAAACATTAGTAGAGTTATCATAAAGGCGTTCAAGATTTTCAAGAACAGTTGGCACCATTTTCAAATATGCTAACTCTTGACCTCTAAAAAGAGAAGAATAAGATGGAGATGCTCCTTCATTAGTTACCTTAGGTCTTTTATGCTTGTGACTTCTGTTAATGAGGTAACTTGGATTACTTAGTATGCATCATATTGATGTGCTTGATTGTTTGGTCACCTACTCACTCCCTTGAGCAGAATACCATGTGCAAGTTTTTGAGGATGACCAGTAGTTGGCCTACTTGTATTGGGCTTGGGGGCTTGAGAGTATGGACACCCGCAGATCTTTTATATGTCTTTAATGGACCAGGGTTTTGAACTTTGTTTTAATTTTTTTTATCAAAGGTAAAAAAATAATTTAAATTTATAAACCATATGTATGTACATGAGCACCAGGCATACCTAGGATATGTATAACTAGAAGAAAACATGGGTATCTAGATATCTAACCAAAAAAGGGTAACATCCTTTTTGCCCATCCATCAAATAGAGGGGAACAAAAAGAGAAAGCAAAAGACAAACATTAGAAGTCTAATGGAGCTTGATTTTTTCTTGTTACTCAAAACCCTATGCACATCTAATTTAATTCTCATCATTGTCACATTAATATCAGTAGATATATCTTCAAAATGAGTAAAAATCCTAGTATTCCAAACATGGTATATAGTTACAGCAAGAGCTAGCATTCTGAATTGTGTATGGTGTGGATTCCTTCTCTTATAGTTTCTTATGGCCCTTATGGTGCTTTCCAAAGTGGTGCAACCTCTTTTAATCCCTAGCCATGTTCTAAATTGTGCCGATATACCTTGTGTAATACCCCAAAAGTTTAAAACTTATAATTTGATTAATAACCCTCATTTGGGATAATTTAAATTTTAAATTAATTTAATTTAATTATTTTGTGGAATTTTTGAGTATATAAAAATGGATATAAATATTTAATAAATTAAAATAAATATTTTGTTATTTTATCATAGTCATTTTATTTAAATAATTTTCCAAACTAATATTTTACTAAACTTATCCTTTTTGAACTAACATATTAAATTATTAAATTAATTATCTATCAAAAATATTAAATATCATTATTCCACAAAATATTTTATTTTATTTTATTTTTTCCCTTTTTCCTTTTTCATCTTCTTTTTCTTTCTTTATTTTCCTTTTTTTTCTTTTCCCCTTTGGGCTACTAGCCTGTGGGCCTCCTTCCTCCCTCACGTTGCGCTACCGATCAACTTCCTTTCTCCTCCCTCTCCCTCTCCCTCACGACCAACCCCAACCCTTCTTCCCTCTTCTTTTTCTTTTCCTTTCTCCCCTTGGTTGGGTCAGCCCAACTTTCTTTTTCTTTCTCCTCTCCCTCAAGCATGTGGTCCGGCCCGCTCCCCTTTCTTTCCATCCTTACCTGACTGGCCTGTAGACACATCCTCCTTTCTTCTTCCCTTCTCCCTCCATCTTCATCGACAAGGCCATGGAAACCTACAACCACCACCTACTTCCCCTTCAACCTGCCATTTCATCCCTACTTTCTCTCCCTTTCTCTTCCCCTTCCCTTTCCTTCCATTTTTCAACCCTTCCCTGCATGCCCTCCTTTTCCCTTTTTCTTCTACTTCTTCCTGCCACCCTATGTGTCGACCCTTGGAGCTGCCTAACCAGCCATACCTGCCCTATTTTACTCTTCCTTTTCTTCTCCTTATCTTTCCCTTCTCTACCCATTTTCGACCTCCCTTAACCCCCTCAACTCCTTAAATATTCCCCCATCTTATCCCTTCTTCCCTTATCTTCTTCTCCCCTATTTTGTGTATCCACCTAAAAACTACTGCTGCTACCGCCCAAATAACCACTGCAACCACCTCTTTAACACCCCCTTCAACCTCCTTGCACCACCCCATCACCCCTACTCACCCCTGTAGCCTCCTTCCCTTCCTCTCTTTTCTTTCCTCTCTTTCCCAGCCTCCACCCTACACCACCACCATCTTCCACCCTACTTCCTCTTCTTCTTTCACTAAAGCCACCAATCTACTCCCTAACACTTCCTCTACCATGCCAATTCCTCCCATTGGTAAAAATCCCCCCAATAGCCCTCCCTTCTCTTCTTCTTTTCCCATCCTTCTTCTCTTCCACCCAATCTTCACCCCATTTTTCTAGCCCTACAGCTACCGTCTTTGCCGCTCTGAGCTGTTAATCACCAACCCCAACTACCACCTACACCTCTACTCCATCCCTACACCCAGTCACCACCCTAACTCCCCTCCACAAGCCTTCCACCTAACCCTCAAAACCCCAACCTGAGCCACCTCTTCCCTTCTCCCATTTCCCCCTTCGACCCTCTTCTTCCTTACCATCTTGCATGCAACTTATGTTGCTCATGCAGGGTGAGTTTAATACCTCCCTTTTGGAAAATTTGGCTAATCTTATTGAGGTATAATGATGGTTAATATTAGCATGTATTAGATTATGTTTTTGATAAAATTTATTCTTTTGATTTTCTACTTTTAAAATGCTAAATGTTGATATTATTTTTAGGTATTGATTTTTGCTAATCAAAGCTCAAACCTTTAATTGGGGTACAGGTAATGTTTGATTATTTTCGGAAATAAGGTAACCATTATACCCTACTAAAATGCTTGGATATACATATGCTAACACATTAGGGTTTTTAATATGTTTATATACATGATATATGTTGTTAAGTATAATGTAATTAGTGGCATATGTTGATTGATGAAAAGAAAAGCATGTTAATTTATGTGTCATGCATAGAAATAATGCTTAAGAAAGGATATTTTGGTAATTTGGCATAAAGGAAAGGTATTTTGGTAATTTGACATAAAAGAAGGGTATTTTGGTAATTTTGTGAGTAAAGAGGGTAAGAAGTTGGTAATTTAATAAATAAAAAGGATATTTTGGTAATTTTAATAAGCAAGAAGGGTAATTTGATAATTTAACCAACCAAAAAGGCATTTTGGTAATTTTAATAGGTAAGAGGGACAATTTGGTAATTTAACCAAACAAAAGGGTAATTTGGTAATTTAATAAGTAAAGAGGGCAGTTCAGTAATTTAACCAACTGGAAGGGTAAAATTGGTAACTTAATATGTATGAGGGGTAAAGTTGGTAGTTTAATAAGTATGGAGAATAATTTGGTAGTCTAACAAATACAAGGGGTAATTTGATAATTATGCCAACATGAAAGGTAATATGGTAATTTAGCAAATAAAAAGGGGTGACTTAGAAATTTTACAAACAAGTGGTATTTTAGTAATCTCATAAGGAGGATGGGGGTAAATCGATAACTTGCATATAACCTGTCAATAGATTAAATAAGTCTCTATAATCAGACATAAGTGACATTTAATAATAAAATAAGGGGATTTGATAAATTAGTGAGTATCACAAGAACATGGCATGACCTAGGGTTGGATGGACAACTAAGGGTGTGATATGGTGTTTATCGCATTTTCATGGAAGAGGTGTCTTAATGATTAATCATACATGATAATATGTGTTGGATGTGATATAAGGGCATGTTAGGATTAAGTGTTCCACGATCCTTCAATGCAGACTACCAAACTCTAAGACCATATTATGATTATGATGTGATAAATCCCTTATAGCATATGAATAAATGGAAACGAATCGTGAATTGGAATTAGATGATATAAGGATGGGCTTAGTGGTTTCTGTAGGTTAACATGGATAACTGTATGAATAAGGATTACTTAATAATAATAGAAAGAAATGGAAGTGAACAAGTTTGTGGTTGTTGTGTTTCTCGTGGTCACCTTAATTAAGACACTAATAATTAAAGTGGAAGACCTCAAGATAGGGAATGGTGGCTCTTTATGGGTCTCTATCCTAAAGACATGGTTTAGCCCATGATTATTCTAGTATTTATTGGTGTGACTTGGTGCCCTAGCTAGGCCCTACATCTTACTCTATCTAGTTCTATAAACCTATTTAGAGGTTATGAATACTTATTTATTAGGTGTCATTTTCGGTAGGGTACTGTGTGTCCTCATGTACTAGTACGACCAGGGTACCTTTACATCCCTGGGTTGATAGTTGAAGGGTACTGTGTTGCTTGTATGCGCTATTATGACTGATGTATCTTTGTGTCTCTGGGTTCTTGATCCCGAGTTAAATAAATGGATTTGTTATGCTAATTAAATGTAAAACACTAATCATGTAAAGTGAAAGATAATTGAGTCAGGCCCAAATGGAGTATATGATGTGTACTGGTCCATTGGCTATAATAGTGGTTAGGAGCGCTTTGCCTTGGAAGATGTATATGAGTACCAATCCACCGGTTATAATAGTGGCTAGGTTCATATTTCCCTAGAGTGTATTCTGGTCCAACGGTTATAATAGTGGGAGATCTCGAGCTCAATAAACTAAATCTTGGATGTGAAAAAATCATGGAGAAATACAAATTACTTATAATGAAACAGCATGTGAGTCGGGGCTAGACTAATCCACCAGCAATAATAGTGGCTAGGAGCATTCTGCCTTAGAGACTAGTCCATCGAAAAATAATAGCGGTCAAGTGCATTATGCCCTAAAGTATATTTTTTTTCCACCGACTATAATAGTGGGGTTCCCGTACTCACATGGATATAATTCAAGAGATGATATTGAATGATATTTAATGGCTTAAGACCAAAAGAGTTACTTTCATCCTCATGATCTATTGTTATAAAATAAGTTCAGCCTTAGTTCCTGTCTCTCTCTTGGTATGTGATGGTATTACTAAGTGAATGGGCCTTTTACTATACAGTTCTTACTATAGGAGGTGTTGCATTGTATATTATTTCTTAAGTTTCTTATGGTTATCTTTGTGCTTGCACATGTTGTTGTTTTATATCGTTATGTATTATGTGTGATAAGTGGGCCTTGCCTTTCGGTTTGGTATAAAGGATTACTCAGTTCCATAGTACTGAAGAGTTTCATTTGTGGGCCCCTGCCTATTCAATAGCTAGTGTCCCTTGCAGGTTTATTATAGGTGTTATTCAAGTTCATATTAGGTAAAAGCATAATGATTATCCAAGAATGATTTTAAGGTTTCTCTTTTACCTTTTTATTTTCCTATTTAAAACAATCTTTATTCTTGTAACCACTAATAGTGAGTTTTATTTTTGTAAAGAATTTAATGTGCTACTTTGATTTAAATAAAGTCCGAATTTAAGCAAATTGTATTTTGATCTTTTTAGCCTTAGCACTTAGTACTAGAACGGTAGGAAGAAACCGGTCTGGTACTAAGTGTGGTGGTAACATCCCCAAAATTTATGGTTTTTTCTTCTACTAATTTTTAAATAAAATAAAATTTTTTAGTAGTAAATTTTGGGGGTGTTACACCTTGAGTGACTTAGCATTGGAAAAACAGGTGGGCATGGGTTTTATTAGCTTGCCCGTAGAGTGGAGAGATGTCAAAATAGGTAAGCCTATCTTTGGTTTTAAGTTTCCCCTTAGCTACAAGCTAGAGGACAAAACCCTGCCTCTGTATTTGAAGATTGTTCTAGATGATGGGGCTATTCTTCATCTTCTCAGCTTTCCTTCTGAACACATCATATGCAATTTTAGTAGAGAACTTCCCTGCATATACATAACCAGTAAGCATATCTGTAGCAGCTGCCACTGTACCTAATTTACTAATCAACTCATCCCTGATCTTGCATGTTGACTTCATTAGCAAAGATGTACCCTAACCAAGTATAAAATACCAAATATCACACTTTTATAGTCACAAAAGATGTCCCTAAGCTTTGTCTTATTGTTTCCTTATCTCTTATATTAATGCACTTTTAGTTTTCTCTTTTTCAATGAATTTATATATTTTATGGACCCATTGTGGTTTATTTTTTAAACATTTTTCCTTATGGTATCTATATATTATGTTTTTGGTTCACTTTATTTCCTATTCTTGTTGATTGGTTTTGCTTGACCTTGTATCTAATATGGGACAAGCGAGGGATTTCCATCTTGTGTTAGGTGTAGTGGTAAACCCCCCTTCATTTTTCTAGTTGCATTTGGTATTTTTTGCTTCTATAATATTTTAACATGAACTTTTTTTTGTGGTGAAAAGTGGAGGTGTTACATTAAATATTTTATGTTTTCAAGAAGTGTTTAAATTTATTTGGTGTTGATAATGACCATTCATATTTCTATCACTTGGTTGAGATTTTAGAATTCCACATTTACCTTTTAGTTTTTTGTTGTTGATTTTATCTGCTATGTTTTAGTGAAGTCAATTTGAAATCATGGATGTTTTAGGTTTTGTAGGACGGGTTTTTAGCCTTGCATCTATCATACGATATATGATAGTCATATGTCTTATGTTAGTGTAACACCCCTCTTTTTCAAACATAAAATTTTTGTTTAGGGAGTTAAGTATGGAAGTTAAAATAGAAAAAAAATAAAGGATATTACTGCCATATTTAGTACAAGTCCGATTTCTCTATTATTCTCATACCAAGTGCTAAAGCTAAAATCATTATTCTACTAAAATAAATAACACATTCACAATATTCACATTAGAGAGAAAAAAATACATATATTATAGCAATAACAAAACTTAGAGGGTGAAAATATAAGAGGACATAAGAGTCTAAGAATGATCAAAACTAAAGATATAAAAAAGGGAACTCGAACAGTCCTAAGCTCTCAACACAAACTACTAGCATGTGATTGATCTTGTAAGCTGATAGAAAAAAACCCACTTTCCATTGAATATATAGGGGGTCCATGAAAGGAACCCTACGGTATAATAGTATTAAGAAACCTATTATACCAAATCAATATGGAAAATCAACATGGAATACATATAAGGTACTACAACCATATAGGCTGTAAAACATTAAAGAATATATGCATTGATTGGAATATTATAATCAATCATATAACCAAATACCACTAAGGCCATATATTACGCATAATTGTGCATTTGGAATAATAGACACTTTCCAATTGAAAACCCAAAGGATACTCTTTGAAGTATAATTAAGACCAACATCAATCCAAAACATAATAATAGCAATGGCTACATATCTTATTATCAATACCAAATAATCCCATAACATCATAAGAAGGTGTAAGACTCCAAAATTCACTATATATATATATATATATAAATGAAAGCAATTAAATTAAAACCTGTGAATTTTGGGGATGTTACTGCCACACTTAGTACCAGACCGGTTCACTTCGACTGTTCTATTACTAAGTGCTAAGGCTAAAAAGGATATTTGTTACACTTAAATTAATACCTCAACCAAGAGTTCGTAGGAAGAAACAGAAGGATGATAACATAAAAAAAATTAGAGTATGCGTAAAAGAATCATAAATCAGAGTGTATGGTCAAAAATTCCAAAAAGAGAAATAAAGTTTACAACCGATAAATGTTTCATCTAGAATTCTCAATAAAATACAAAATAAATAATAGTAGGAAATAAAATAACATGAAAAGTGAATCCTACCATGTTACTCCCGATCATCAAGCCAAGCACATACTTAACACTCAGCCCTACCAGATGCCTCATCCACCAGCACAAAGTTAGAAGGACTTTCTACTTGTGGGTTTTATCCCATGCACATACTTAACACATAAGTCCACTCAAGATTCTACGGTGGACCGGTCACATATAGGGCAAATCCTATCACACTAATTTGTATGTGTTATATATGTAAGATGATGGCTACTCTAACCTTTCTCCTATTTTGGTAGGAAGACAATTTCTAAAAACCTTTAGAACTAAAATTGATATGCATGATGGGGTTCTTTCTATGAAACTTCATGGGAAAATAATTTATTTTAATATTTTTGATTGCATGAGATATCCCATTGATTGTCAATCTATTTCTATGGTTTAGTTAATTGAGATTTGATCTAATCAAGTTTTTGAATTAATAAGGGATGATCGGTTAAAAGTTGTTCTTACAAAGCTAATAGAAATAGGCTCTTGTACGAAGTTAAACAAGAAAATTGAATTAGACAAGGAAATAGAGGAATGTGTCTTTCCTTTAGAAGTAGATTTAAAACCCTTTTTGAGTCATCTAAAGTATGCCTTCTTAGGGAATAGTCAAACTCTTCCTATCATCATTACTAGTGATGTTACTTGTTTATAGGCAGAGAAGTTTATTAGAGTCTTGAAAGAATAAAAAACTTTATTAGGATGGACAATTGCTAACATTAAGTAAATAAGCCCCTCATTTTGTTTACATGGAATAAGTATGGAAAAAGATGGTAAGCCCTAGATTCAATCCATATAAAACCCTAGATTCAATTCCCCCATATGAAACCATATATTAGATTCTCCCATGCAGAATTATAGATTCTCCCATACAAAGCCATAGACTCTCCCCTGCACAACCATAGATTCTCCCACTCTTTTATTTTATTTTATTTAAAATCCCTATGTTATTCCTCCACTCATGGATCATTAAAATATTTAGGTCAACTCACATCCCTTGGTCAACTTATTCCCCTTGGTCAACTTCTTTCCCCATTCTCCTTTTTCATCCTTTCCCCCACACAATACCCCATTAAACATCCTCACATGCCTATCTTAAAGGTTCACAACACATCACATCACATTCCATAACATTTCACCACATGTACACATCAACATGTAAAATAAGAAGGAACATAAGCATACCTTAATTCCAAGATGCTCCATACATAAAATAGTCAACTAATAGCACATGATACATAACACGACATTATACAAGGCATGATATACACATAGCACAAATAAGGCCTTAGTTATATCCTTACCTAAAACGACACTAGTCTTGGAGCACGCTTCTATGCCTCCTTAGGGCTTTGACTGGTCTCACCTATATATGAGGGAAAAACTAAAGATTAGATTTCCTCTTACTAAAATACTATTATTTACTAATTTATTCTAAGACTAGGTTTTTGACAAAATAATAACATATTAATAATAAGGACATTAACTAATTACAAATTTTGCTAAAGATATAAGAAATAATAGTAATATTGTAAAAGTTGATAATATAAGGTTTGAAGACTTTACCCTAATAATAATAATAGTGATACTAAAAATAATAATAATAATAATAATAATAATAATAATAGTATGGTTTGAAATAAATGGTGAAATGAGGGCTTCAACCCTTCACCAAAACAAAAATAATAATAGCAATAATAAGAAAATAATAATAATAATAGAAATAGTAATAACAACAATGATAAAACCATAATAATATTGCAAAATAATAATAATCATAACGGTAATAATAGTAATGATAATAATCAAAAATAAAATGAAATAGGGCTTCGACCCTACATTGAATAAATAATAAAACTAATTATAATAGTTATAGTAATAATAGTAATAATAAATACTAATGGTAATAATAATAATAATAATAATAATAATAATAATAATAATAATAATAATAATAATAATAATAACATCAATAATAATAATATAACTGAAATAAAAATATAATAGGGCTTCAGCTCTCAATAGCAATAATAATAAAACACATTAGTAGTAGTAGTAGTAGTAGTAGTAGTAGTAGTAGTAATAATAATATAATCAAAATAAAGGAAATAAAACAAAATAAAATAAATAAAGACTATATGAATAGGGAAAAAGGTTAAGAGGGTTTAGGGTTCCACCTTGGGATGGTAGTGACAGGTGGCACCGGTAGTGGTGAACGGCAATGGTGGCGGTGGCTGGAAAAAGAGAAGAAAAGGGGAAAATTTGAGGGCTGGGAAGAGGAGAGGGAGAATGAAGATGGAAGTAAGGGTGTTTGTGACTGCCTAGTGGGAGAGGAGTAGAATGAAGGTGGCGGCGCACGACGGCGGTGGTGGCCAAAAATGAAAGAAGGAGAGAAAGAGAGGAGAGGGGAAGAAAAAGAAAGATAAAGGTAGGGGAGATAGAGGGAAGTATGTAGAGGTTTTTGGAAGGTGAAAGGGGCAGTGGCAGCGGCGGAAGTGGTGGTGGACGGCGGTGGGAAGGGTGGCAGGGACGGAGAAAGGGCTGCTCGAGTAGGTAACTTTGCACGGTTGAGGTGGCTTGTGTAGGGAAAATTGAGGGGCAAGAGAGGTGTAGTTAGTTAGAGGGCGGTGCAAAGATTAGTCGGTGGGAAGAGGGCGATGAAGTTGGCCGAAGGCGGCGACAATGGTGTCTGAAGTGGTGGCGGCACACAAGGGGGGTTTTTTGGGTAAGAAATCAAAAGCTCGATACAGAGCAGATTATGGGGGTATTTATAGAGTAAAAGGGAGGGCTAAGGTCAGAGGGGAGTGATGGGAAATTAGGCCTGGTCGGTTAGGGCTCATCAGCGGCAACAAAGGCTGGCAAAATTCAAATCGGGTAGGGGTGGTTGCATAAGAAAGAGGAGGTCGTGCACGAAAAGGAAGGGAGGTGGGGTTGGTCAAGATAGCTGGCGATTCAGGGGGAAGAGAAAGAAGAGTAACGATAGGTCAAAGGAGTGTGGCTGGCGACAAAAAACCAGGGGTGTTGTGTAACACCCCCAAAATTCACTACTGAAAAATTTTGTTAATTAAAAGGAAATTAGCGGAATCAAATTAATAAAACGTGAACTTTGGGAGTATTACCGCCACACTTAGTACCAGATCGGTTCACTCATATCGTTCTAGTACCAAGTGCTAAGGCTAAGAATAATGAAATACAATTTGAAAGAAATTCAACATACATAAATCAGAGTAGCACATCAAATCGTTTACAAGAATAACATCTACCAATGATGGTTACTTAACAGCATTAGCATTAAAACCAGGAGTTTAAAAGAGAAAGAGAAAACCCTAATGATACCGGATAACTCCTTACTCTCTTTCCCGTAGCCCACTTGAGTAGCACCTGAAAAGACCTGCAAGAGCACTGCCCATTGAATAGGTAGGGGCCCCACAAAGGGAATCCCTTCAGTACTACGGTACTGAGTAATCCTTTAATACCACACTTAAAGACAGGTCCGCAATGCGACACATAATGCAAGCTATGTACAAATGTAATAAGAGGTGCATATATAACAATCACATATATAACAAGTTATAAGTCACCATCGATACCTCTGGGCCTTAAGCCATGTCATAGTGTAAAATTGATACATTCGGGCCTTAAGCCATTGTTCCTTCATCATTCAATCAATCTCATATTTTATATCCATGTGAGTGCGAGAACCCCACTATTATAGCCGGTGGACCGGAAAGTATACACTCAGGGCCGAATGCTCCTGACCACTATTATTTGCCGGTGGACTGGTTTTTAGGGCAAGACGCTCTTGGCCACTATTATTTGCCGGTGGACCGGTCTGGCCCCGACTCACATGGTGTTTCACTATAAGTGATTAGTATTTTTCCATAACTTTATTCACATACATAACTGGTTTTATTGAGCTCAGGACCCCCACTATTTTAGCCGGTGGACCGGAATATATATATATATATATACATATACATAAAATCATCATCCAGGGCACAACGCTCCTGGGTCACTATTATATCCAGTGGATCGGTACTCAATATCACTTGCCAGGGCAACACGCTCCTGGGCCACTATTATTACCGGTGGATCGGTACTCAATATCATAAATCAACTAGGCCCGGCTCATTAATATTTCACTTTCATAATTAGTATCTTTCATTTTTTTAATCAGCACAAAAATCATATTTATTTGCCTCGGACAGGAGATCAATAACCCGGGACACAAAGGTACACCGGTCATACTGGTGCGTATAAGCTACTCAGTACCCTTTAACCACGAACCCAAGGACGCAAAGGTACTCTGGTCGTACTGGTGCATAAAGCTAACTCAGTACCCTACCGACAAGGACACCTAATCCATAAGTATGCATACCCCCTAACTAGGTCCGTAGAGTTAGAAAGAGTAAGATATAGGGCCTGGCTAGGGCACAAAGGCACACCAGAAAATACCAGAATAATCGTGGACTAAACCACGTCCTTAGGGTAGCGACCCCTAAGGAGTCACCATTCCCGATCTCGAGGTCTTTCACTTTAAGTAATAGTGTCTTAATTAAAGTGATCACAAAAAAAAGCACAATGATTAGATACTTATCCACTTTCAATCGTTCTGATATCATTAATCGTTTCTTATTTAGATGATTATCCAGGATATCACAGAGAAAACCATTAAGGCCATACTAATTATCAAATACTCTTACTTGGCTAATCAACATTATTTAAATCATATTATGAAATTCCACAGTCATAATGACAAGTTAGATACAAATTACTTATTTACCCCTTACTTATATAATTGCTAAGTCATCCCTTCCTTACTTGGCAAATTACCATATTACCCCTTTAGGTTGCATAATTACCAAATTACCCCTTATCCAATTTAGGTTACCAAGTTATCCCTTACACTTTTTAGATCACCATTCACCCCTCATAATTGTTAACCTTAACATATTTCCCTTTTTGGTTGGTTAGATTACCAAATTGCCCTTCTCCTTTGTTATAATTACTAAATTGCCCTTGAGTTGGATAAATTACCAAATTATCCTCCTTTATTATCATAGTCACCATTTTACCCATTTAGTTGGTTAAATAATTACTAATTTACCCTTTAGTCAGCTAAATTACCAAATTGTCCCTTTAGTTGGATAAATTACTAAATTGCCCTTCTCCTTTATTATAATTACCATTCTACCCTTCTCCATTATTATAATTACCTTTTTACCCCTTTTCAATTATCATAAATCCCAAATTATCCTTCTTCATAATTTCAATTATTAATTTACCCTCCTTCATAATTATAATTACCGATTTACCCTTCTCCATATTTATAATTATTAATTTACCCTTCTCCATTCTTATAATTACTATATTGCCCTTCTCCATTATTGAAATTACCATAATGCCCTTTTATTGGTTAATTTACCAAGTTACCCTTCTCTAGTATCAAATTATCCAATTGCCCTTCTATATTTATAACTTAATTACCAATTTATCTTTCATCGTTATCATAATTACCAAGTTACCCCTTACTCCCAAATTTGCCATAAACATCCTTTTATTTACAAAATTACCCTTCTACCCCTTACTTCCAAATTACCATATTATCCTTTTTTTTAACAAAATTACCACAATACCCTTTTACTTATAAAACTACCATAACACTCCTTTTACTTTACAAATTACTATTTTACCCCTTTTACACCAAAAATTACCATTTTTGTCTTTCCTTACAAAATTACCAATTTTCCCTTCTTTTCCAAAATTACCATATTACCCTTTACTCCCGAATTTACCATAATACCCCTTATAAAATTATCATTTCGCCATTCACTTATAAAATTACCATATTGCCATTTATTTATGAAATTACTATTTTGCCTCTTACATCCAATTTTACCATATTACCCTTTTACTTGCAAATTACCATAATACCCTCCTTCATCCAAAATTACTATTTTATCCCTTACTTCCAAAATTACCATTCTTACCACTTGCTCATAAAATTAGCATTTCGCCATTCACTTATAAAATTACCATTTTACCATTTACTTATGAAATTACTATTTTGCCCCTTACATCCAAGATTACCATAATGCCCCTTTACTTGAAAAATTACCATCTTTTCCTTTGCTCATAAAATTACCATAATACCCCTAACTTCCATAATTACCACAATACCCCTTTTTACTTGTAAAATTACCATATTGCCCCTTTACCTTCAAAATTACCATAATACCCTTCTTTCTCATAACTTACAATTTTATCCTTTTACTTATAAACTTATCATTTCACCCCTTTCTTTTGAATTTACCCAAATACCCTTTTTGCTTACAAAATTACCAAAATACCCTTTTCACTTATAAAATTTCCACTCAACCCCTTTATTCACCATTTTTATGAATTTACCATCACTACATAAAATAATGATATTAGTACTTCATTCTTATCATCTAAGTCCACCAACTTGTCATTATTCAACATAATACCCATTAGCAACTACATATATTAGGTCACATACTTCACAAGCATATCATTAAAATACCCTTAGACAATAATATTATTCATGCATTAGCAACATAATACATCATAAGCAAGCATTTAACATTTCCATCAATAATCAACCTCTTCCTTAATTATCATACCTACACATGGCACTAAGGCTATCATGCTTTTCCTTTTTCTTTCAATCAATATAAATAACCATTTATATATCGTGCTAGGCACAAAACATGCATAAAATCATACCAAAATCCCTAATGTGCTAGCATATATTTTTCCATGTATTTAAGTGAGGATTAACGATTACCTTAATCCCGCAAAATCAAACCTTACCGGTATCTCGGTTAAGGATTCAAGCTTAATTAGCAACTCAACACCTAAAAATAATATCAATCATTATTATGTTATAAATAAGAAATTAAAAGGATAAGAATTTATAAAAAATTATTTAATAATAAAACACTTTAATTAATTATTAATATACCTCAAACATTTTCCAAATAAATTCCAAAACAAGGGGGAGCTCTCGCTGCATGAACAATGTGAGTCTCATGCAAAATGAGAGAAGAAAGGGTTCGAAGGGGGGTGAGATAGGCAAAATTAGTTATTTTTGGGTTAGGGTATTTGGGCTAGAAAAGAGGGTAGATGGGGGAGGATTCAAGGCAAGGGAATGGTGCAGGAGTGAAGAGGGGATGTAGGTGGTGGCTAAAGGTGGTTTCCTGGCGGTATAGGGCGGCGGAGACGGCGGCGGCGAGGCGGCAAAGTTGGCTACCGAGGTGGAGGGGCTGAGAAGGAAGGAAAAGGGGAAGGAAAAATGAAGGTTTAAGGGAGCTTTTTTCGACCAACTAATGCATGGTGGTGGTAGAGGGGGTTGCAGGGTGTTTAACGATGGGTTGGGTGGCGGCAGAAGTGGCTGGACGGCGGAAAATGGGGCAGTTGTAGGTGGCTCTGTGATAAGGGGAAAAATGGGGAGAAAAAGAAGAGGTGGAGAAGGGAGGAAGTGCAGGGGCTCGAAGGTGGCATAGGGTGGTAGTAGGTGGTGGTAGAAGGTAGCGCAGGGCTGGGTGCGGTGGTGCAAGCGGCGGTGGGCGGCAGTGATCAAAAACCAGGGAAAAGAAGGGGAGGAGGAGAAAGGGAGAGAAGAGGATCGGGGATAGGAGAAGAGGCTCGAAAAATGTGGGAAATGAAGGCTGGAGAGATGAAGAAAAAGAAGAGGGAGAAGATAGGGGCAATGGCTGGTCGGCGAGAGGACGAAGGGTGGCAGGTGGTGGTCGGTTGGCAGGGGAAAGAGAGGGAAGAAGAAGGAAAGGGAGAGGCATGTGAGCTGTGGTCCAGAGGCCGGTTTGGCTCGAAAAAGGAAGGAAAATGATGGGGGAAGAGAGAGAGGGAGAGGGAGGTAGGTGGCGGCAGTTGCAGCGGTAGTTGCAGGCATGCTCTACCATGGCAGAGGGGTGCTGGTTGGGTGTGGAAGAAGAAGAGAGGAGAAGAAGGTTGTGCAAGCGGCTGGACCAGCTTAGGAAAGAAGAGAGCCGACCGGTCCAGGAAAAAAAAAGAAGGCTAGGCGACTGGCTTATTGGGCAGGCATGCGTGGGAGAAGGAGGGGAGAGATGGGTCGAGGCCCAATGCGTAAGGGAGGGCTGGCCTGGTGAGGCAGCCCGGGGGAAGAAAAAGGAAAAAGAAAAGAAATAAGAGGAAAAAGGGAAAAGGGGCAAAAAGGGAATGGAAAAATAGGGAAAAATAAAATAAATTAATTTATAAAATCATAAAATGTAATATTCTTGATAAATTATTTATTTTAATAATTTAATTCATTATAATCTAATATATTAATTTAAAAAGGATAAGGTTAGTAAAATATTAGTTGAAAAATTATTTAAATAAAAATAGCATGATAAAATAACAAAATATTTATTTTAATTTACTAAATATTCCCGTCCAAATTTATATACTCAAAAATCTATAAATTAATTAAATTAAATAATTTTACAATCTAATTTATTTCAAATAAAAGCTATTTATTAAAATATAGGTTTTCAAAATTTTTGGGGTATTACATGTTGGGCATTGTAAGCTGTGACAGGGAAGAAGAAGGAGGAAGAAGAAGATGTTGTGGACTGGAGGTCCTGAAAGAAAAGAAAAGAAAGAAAAAGAAAGGAAGAACTAGTCGGGTGACAACAATTAAAAGAAGGGATTGAAACACATCGTTTCGGAGGAAAAAAAGAAGAAGAAAGGACGACGTGTTGTCTTGGGACGCTAGGAAGAAAGAAAATGGGCATTTGGGCTGCGGTAGGAGAAAAAAGAAAGAAGAGAAGTGGCTGTGGGAAGGTGAAAAAGGAAGAAGGGAAGTGGGCAGCGAACAGGCCCAATCGGGGTAAGGAGGAAGAAAAAGAAAAGAAGAAAGAAAAAGGAAGAAAAAGAAAAGAAAAGAAAGAAAGAAAAGGAAAAAGGAAAAAGGGAAAAAGAAAATAGGTCGATTGGGGTCAATTAAATTAATTTGAATATTTAGGATATTTAAAAGTAATAATATTTAAATAAAATAATAATTAAATCCCTTTTTAGGATACTTTAGGATTTTTGAAAGATTTTTCATAAATTTCATTTTAATTAGAAAAATATCTAAAATTTTCAAATAAAAATATTTATTATTTTCTTCTTAAATTTCCCTAATTAATTCCCATTTTATTTTAATAAAAATAATTTATTTAATTAATTTTCATAAAAAATCCTTATTTAATTAAAATTCTTAAAATTAGATTTTGGGGCACTTCAGCAGGCTCATAGGTATAAGGCCAGGAGAAATCCATAATATCACAAGTAGAAGCAAATGCTGCTATTGAAACATAAGTAAACACAAAAGTTGCTACTGAACTACAGGCAAGTACATACTACTACCAAACTACAGCTAGCAATGAAGGCTACTACTAAATAATCCAATAATCCATTAATAATCATTTCCATTTTTATTTACATGAGTGGAGATCAAAGAAACCTAGAAACACTAAGGTACTCTGGTCATACCAATGCACCAATGCACCAATGCAATACAGTATCCTATCGACTATCAACCCAAGGACACAAAGGTACCCTAGTTGCATTGGTACAGAAAGGTAACATGGTACCCTACTCACTAGGACACTTAATCCATAAGTAAGAATACTCTCTATAAGTCCGTAGAGCTAAATAGAGTAAGATATAAGGTTTGGCTGGGGCATTAAGGTACACTAGTAAAAATCCATAATTAACTATGGTGTAAACCACGTCTTTAGGTTAGTGATTCCTAAAGAGCCACAATCTTTAATTTTGAGGTCTTTCATTTTAAATATTAGTATTTTATTAAGGTGAGCACAAAATCACAGTTAATCCCATAGATTTGGTTTCCGTACTCAACCATTTTACTTGTTTCCTAATTATTCAATATAACCATAACCAAGATAAATACTAAGGTCAATCATAAAAATATACTAAGTCCACCCCAAGGTCAATTATTTACATTTGGGCGTATTAGGAAAAAAATGACCAAAATGCCATTGAGATCAAAATTAGCACATTATCATCCTTTTCAAATATTAAATCCATAATATTTATTAATTTGTCATAAAAAGGATAAAATAAAATAATTAAATTGTTTATCATGTACTTAAATTATCATAGACACTAAATGACCATTTAGCCCTTAATCATGATTTTACACATAAAACCTTAGCATCCACTTTTATTTCATCTAACGTCACATATTCTTAGGCTCAACAATCAATAACACATATTAGACATGCTTTTTGTGATAAATAACATAATACATATAAAAAGACCAAATTTCCCATAGGGCACACAACAATAATAATTATCCTACAAGTATGTCTGAGCATGCTCAATCTATCATTTACATGTACGTATCATAATCAGCATCACTTTAGTCATACTTTTAGACCTAGAATATTTCACATAAGATAATATGCTTCATTTTACCAATTC
Source organism: Tamarix chinensis (assembly GCA_030549775.1). Lineage (NCBI taxonomy): Eukaryota > Viridiplantae > Streptophyta > Magnoliopsida > Caryophyllales > Tamaricaceae > Tamarix > Tamarix chinensis. The sequence continues at coordinate 86,077,338 of CM060176.1, forward strand.
TTGAGCTACAAATAATAAATCCATTAATTAAACTATAACAAATCATGCTTAACATCATTTATACAAAAGAATTATAATATGCTATCATGTAATATCTATATTTTTAATAGAGCATAAAATTTGTTTGTTTTTCTAGAAAAGCACAAATTATTGGTATCCTACTAAAATTATAAGGCCCCATTCATCAAAATTTTATACCAAAAAATAACACCGCAATTACCAAATTAATAGTTAATGAATAAAATAATTATTATAATATGAAAATATATTTATTATCTAGAATTACCAAAATATCTTTACTTATTAATAATGGGTATAAAAAATTATTATTATTATTATTTAAAAGAAACTCCCTCACATTGCATGCGTAGTGTGAGTATCACATAAAAGACGAGGGTTGTGATAGGTTGGCTAGCTATAGAGGAAGGGTGAGGTAGAAGTGGTGGAGATGTTGGTCATGGCCGTGGGTCGTGTGGTGGAAGTAGCAAGGTCAAGGTAGGTGGATGGGAGGTGACGAGATGTCTTGGTTAGCTGGGATAGGGATGCGAGGAAGGTGAATGATGTAGGAGCATCTCATTAAAATGATTATAAAAAGTATAATCTAGTCATTCATTTTTCTAAGATAGAATAATTCAAAACTTTTCTTATTTGGATTAATGAGTGAAGAAGATTATTAGAAGCTATGCAATACCAAGATAGAAGCCATCAAATCCACACTTTCATGGCTCCATTATGGTTTCAATATGGCTCCACAAAACTAACTTAAAATCTTGGCTACATTCAACATACTCGACCAAACCTACACACTTGTATCGACTCTTCTGTGGGTAAATTTTAAGGAGCATTGGGAAGATAAGTATGTGAAGATCAAGGAATCGAATCAAGTTTAAATTATGGAGGAAATAAGATCTTTTTTTTAGCCCTCAAATCCAACTTACTAAAGGGTCCATCCATCCATCAACTTGCACTTTTCTTGCCTTTCTTAGTTAAGTATGATTAAAGATTATTGTTAGAATTTTCAAAAGTGTAATTTATTTTTTGTAAGTGCTTGCCATAGGTTGTAAACAGAAATCATCTTGTGATGGGGGGATAAGGTGGTTGACATTTAGCCATAGCTAAATGTAGTAACTTATCAACCTTAATTAATATGTATTAGTGTAACCTATGATTGGGATATAACCAAATTTTCTCACTATAAGTTAGAAGTGTAGTGTGTAATTTGCTAAAGCATAATAAACTCTATATAGAAGTAAAGGGATGAAGGAATACACACTTCCTTTTGGTTAAAAATTTGCTGGTTGTTGTTGAAACCAACACTCCTTTAAGGCTTAGAGTTTAGCCTTGTATGATCATCTAAAAGTCTTACATCATTTATGTTAAAAGTTGAAACCTTAGTTGGTTAGTGTAAGTGCTTAATATTAAAGGTATTTTAAGATTAAGCTCTACTCATTCTTTTCTTATCCTCTTTCTAAATTTTCTATTTTGTGGGAATCTTATCTAATTCCATCACTAACACTTCAATCCAATATGTTTAGCATTGTGTGCCAAATTGGTATCAAAGGTCAAGGTTGGTAACTTTGGGTCCTTAAAGTCCATTCACCACCTCCATTTAAACTTCCAACTACCACAAGCCACTAACCTTTTAACCCTACATAATTTTTTTCTTTCTTTGAACCACACAATTCTAGCCCCTTTATTTTTCCTTTATTTTTTGGGTTGCACAAGTTATCCTGCAGCCACGAGCCATCATGGAAAAACAACATATTTGTAAAGACTTGAGTCTTAAAGAAGCCCGCAATCTAAGGAGAGATGGGGCCTTAAAGCCTTACAAGGAGATATGAGGAGAGCGTTGGGGATTTTAAAGTCGTTAGTACCAAATGATAACATCCCAATAGCAAGAATGTGATACCCCAATTTAAGAAGAGTGTTATTGATGAGTTTATATTTTGACACATTTTATACCCTTATAATCTTAGTTTTTGATAGTTTATTTAACTAATATAGGAGAATAAATATTATTTTATGCTTAAGTGGTAAATATTGAATAAATTTTATTATTTGAGCTAAAATGATATAAATTAAGTAAATTTAGAGCAAAATAATATTTATTAATTTTATTTTGCAGGTTTTTAAGTAAAATAAAAATTTTAAAAAAAAGAAAAAAAATAAGACCTTTGGACCAACGGCCGAAGGCCGAAGGCCCAAAGGTCTGTAACAAGATAAACCAAACGGAGCCGCACGAAATGGGAAGAAAAGTCAGCCTTCAGGGCTGACGTGGAGGCACGGAAGAGATAATGCTGCGGCGAGAGACGAAAAGAAAACAAAACTAGCCACAATACAAAGCTGCACGACAGGTGTGTGAGGGCTGACGTGGCGTGGGAAACAAAAATTATAAAAAGGCAGAGAACGGTGAGACGAGGGGGCGAGAGGTGCGGCAGAGCCTTTATAGGCTCGGTGAAGCGCCGCAGATCAGGAGGCATAGGGAGAAGCAAAGGACATCGCGGCAGTGCACGGAGTCCGAGGCAACCACGCAACACAGCTCCGTCAGCGCTGTCTGCCGTTAGCGCCAGCCGGCAGCGGAGAAAGAAAAAAAAAAGAAAGGAATTTGTGCACGGAAATAAAGGCCGAAAAGGAAGAAAAATCAGAGGAAGAGTTTAATACCGGTAGAATATATTTCAGATAAAATTAATTTTTATTTGAATAAATTCTTGATCTTTAATTCAAAATTAATTCCGGTTATTTCTTTCTCTTATTTTTAATTTATATTTTAGATATATATTTTTGTGTAATTAATTCTTTAATTATGACTGGCTGATTATTTATTGTTAGGGAATGAATTGAAACCCTAGATTAGGATTTGAATTATAATTTTATTTTCTTTGTTTCGTGAGACTATTTCTTGACTCTATATTAATTGCTATCATTTATATATATAATTCCGTCCAGTATAGTTTATTTGGTGCATGCCTTGTTCTGGTTCCTCATAAGTGACAGTATGTAGGATTATTTGCCTGCTAGGTGGCCATCTAAATATACTAGAATTTATATGTATAAATTGAAGCTAGGTTAGATAACAATTCACCTAATCGTTTTGTGATTCTAACCGAAGTGGTAAAACGTTTCGATACGTGTGGGTCAAGGAAAGGAAATACAGCTAGACATGCTTTTTGTACTAGTTTGGGTACTTAGATTGACAGCCTTCCACTTACACTTAATGCATTAAATCTAGTTAAATATAGGAGCCGCTTGTTGCTGCTATACTGCTAGTATTTAATAGGGTTAATATTGGCGCTTTGTCGTATTAATTTAATTAAGGGAAGTAATATAAGGTGTATAGACCTGCGTTTGGTGTGCAACTTGGTCGATCTCATTCTCACGATTAAAAGATGACTTAGAAATAAATATTATATTTCGATATAATCTAGTGGTGGATTTTTATTTCCCTAACATATTTCTCATATCTGCGGTTTCCCATTATTTTCATTATTAGTTTATTTTATTTTATTCCTGTTATTATTATTTTTTATAAACCCCCATTAGTATTTTTCTTATTTATTTATTTTAGGTTATTTAGTGTTTTTATTTTATTTATAGTTTAGGCTAGTTAGATAGAGGTGAGCCCTCTCAATCTCCGGTTTAGAACGATACCCTTATTTACCAGTGCTACATTTGACAACAAGAGGGTTTAAATTGCGTGCCGGCTACGGTCGCACCAGTTATAAGAATTGTTATGGCTAGTTATATCAACATGGTATACCATCCTTTTGGTGATTTCTTCCTAAGAACTCCATGGTTAAGCGTGTTGTTCATGGAGCAATTTTAGGATGGGTGACCCTCTTGGAAAGTTTCAAAAATTTTCTAAAAATTTCTCAAAAAGCACGTGAGTGAGGACAAAGCGTGCTAAAATGACTTGTGTTGATTTGTGAGGTCAACTGATCAATCCAAAAGCACTATAAGGTAACCCCTACATGGTCATATCGACTAGGGGTGTTACAAAGAATTCCACCCCATGTGAAGGGGAAAGAAGAAATGGTTTAGGAGATGAGTCTATCAATTTTAGGTTATCTTCTAGTAATTATCCTAGAATACCATGAAGGAGAAGGTTTTATAGAAAGGAATCCTTTAGTGACATCAAGTGTGAGATCCCAAAATTTGATTGATCTCATAATCCAAAGGAGTTTTTAGAAGGGATTTGAGGTGTAATAAGATGTTTGAATCTAGGTGCTTAAATGATGAAAAATCTTTTAGGGTTGATGTCCCCAAGTTGAAAGGGCATGCCTCCTTATGGTGGGAAATTTAGTGCATCATAGAGGGAGGAAAGGCAAGTCTAAGGTGAGGAGTTATGAGAAAATAAGAAAATTGGTGAGAGAGAGATTATTGCAATCATCTTATAATCTAGACCTATATAAAAAAAAACATATTCCTTAAGACAAGGTCCCTTGAGTGTGGAAGAATATATTCGAGAGTTTGAGAGGATCATAACAAGGCTTGGTTTGAGGGAGTTGAAGAACACACAATGTCTTGGTTCTTAGGAGGTTTCAGAACTGATACTGCTAAGAAGATGGAGCTCTACAAGTTTTACACCCTAGATGAGTTGTTTCATCTAGCCATCGTGGTAAAGACACATAAAAGACATAATAGGGTTTTGAAGGTTGGAAGGCTAAGGCTGAATATATACTCACACAAATAAGAACTAGAAACAACTTCTATCCCTAAGACATTTGATTTTAAGGGTAAAGGGATACAAGAAGTGTGTGATTCTAGTAGAATAAAGGTGTCGAATGCTTTAAGTTCCAAGGAATTTGATATTATCGAAATGTATATCCAAATAAGAGGGTGATGAACTTGTTTGAATTTAAAGAATTGGCATTGGAAGGAGAAGTAGATGAGGGTAATTTGACCATGGAAGGAGGGATAGGTTGAGGAGGTGCCACCGGTTATAGGAGAGTATTTGATAGTGAGGAGGGTTTTGCAAACAAAAGAGTGGAAGAGGAGTCTCAAAGGGAAAACAAATATTTTGTACTATGTGTACTATACTTGATGAAGTATGTTCCCTCAATTTCAATGGAGGTAGTTATGAAAATTTAGCTTACTACATTCTTGTAGAGAAGCTTTTAGCGTACAACTAGTGTGATCTCAACAATGCCAAAGTCTACCTCAAATGTTGCCCATGTATCTCTCAATTACTGGAGTAGATGAGGATTTCATCGATGAATACTATGACAAAATAGTCTAGGAATGGATAGAATACCTAGTTCATGAGGCACATGAAAGCTGCTACCACATTAGTGAGTCCAAAAGGTATTACTATGAACTTATAATGGCCATATCTCATCCGAAAAGCAGTCTTAGGGATATCTTGTTGTCTTATCCTCATTTGATGGTAGCCTGATTGGAGATCAATCTTGAAGAATACCTTGGTTCCCCTAAGTTGATCAAATAGGTCATCGATCCATGTTAATGGATAATGGTTCTTTATTGTCACTTGGTTCAACCCTCGGTAATCAATGCAAAACCTCAAGCTCCCATCCTTGTTTCTCACAAAAAGGACTGGTGCTCCCCACTGTGATATACTGGGTCCAATGTAACCCTTCTCTAATAATGCCTCCCATTGAGATATAAATTCTTTCATATCCTTAGTAGCCATATGTTATGGGGCCTTATATATCGACTCTATCCCTAGTAACACATCTATAGTGAACTCAACTTATCAAATGAGTGGCATTCCTAAAAATTCCTTAGGGAATACGTCAGGATACTCGAGGACCACTACTATCTTCTTGGTGTGGCCATAGCCGGCACGCAATTTAAACCCTCTTGTTATCAATTGTAGTACTGGTAAATAAGGGTATCATTCTAGCCAGGGATTGAGAGGGCTCGCCTCTATCTAATTAGCTTAAAATAAAAATAAAAATCCTAAATAATACTAAATAAATAAATAAGAAAAATACTAATGGGAGTTTATAAAAGTAAAAATAATAAAATAGTAAAAGGAGTAAATAAAATAAAATAAAATAATAATAATGAAAATAATGGGAAACTCGTAGATATGAGGAATATGTTAGGGAAATAAAAATCCACCACTAGATTAGGTCGTAATATAATATTTATTTCTAAGTCATATTTTAATCGTGAGAATGAGATCGACCAAGTTACACACCAAATGCAGGTCCATACACCTTATATTACTTCCCTTAATTAATTAATACGACAACGTGCCTATATTAACCCTATTAAATACTAGCAGTATAGCAACAACAAGCGGCTCTTATATTTAACTAGATTTAATGCATTAAGTGTAAGTGGAAGGCTATCAATCTAAGTACCCAGACTAGTACAAAATGCATGTCTAGCTGTATTTCATTTCCTTGACCCACACGTATCGAAACATTTTACCACTTCGGTTAGAATCACAAAACGATTAGGTGAATTGTTATTTAACCTAGCTGCAATTTATACATATAAATTCTAGTATATTTAGATGGCCACCTAGCAGGCAAATAATCCTACATACTGTCACTTATGAGGAACCAGAACAAGGCATGCACCAAATAAACTATACTTGACAGATTCATACATATAAACGATAGCAATTAGTATAGAGTCAAGAAACAATCTCACGAAACAAAGAAAATAAATTATAATTCAAATTCTAATCTAGGGTTTCAATTTATTCCCTAACAAAAATTTAATCAGCCACTCATAATAATAGAATTAATTACACAAAAATATATCTCTAAAATATAAATTAAAAATAAGAGAACGAAATAATCGGAATTAATTTTGGATAAAAGATCAAGAATTTATTCAGATAAAAATTAATTTTATCTGAAATAAATTCTACCGGTATAAATTTTCCTCTAATTTTCTTCCTTCTTTGCCTTTATTTCCGTGCACTATTTCTTTTTCTTTTTCTTTTTTTTTTCGGCTCGCTGATGGCCGACGATTGGTGTGACCATTTGTTGCCGCATTGCCTCGACTTCCGTGCTGCTGCGTCAGGCTGCTTGTTCTGCCGAGCCTCATCTCTGCGCTTCGCCTTTCTCCCGAGCCTATAAAGGCTCTTTTATTTTTGGCCTGCGGTTCTGCCGCCTCCCTCTGTTGTCGTTCCACAGAGCCTCGGAAGGCTCTGCCTTCTACCATCCTCCTTCAATTAATGCAGCGCTCTTCTCTTTTTACTATCATGCGTGCGGCTGATTTCCGTGTGTCAGGGAGCATTTCTACGTCAGCCCTCATACACCTTTCGTGCGGCTGACTGGTTCGTGCCCTAGCGGCTCGTTTGGTTTTCCTTTTGCTCCTTAGCCTTTGGGCCTTCGGCCTTTGGTCGTTGGTCCAAAGGTCCGATTCTTTTTTTTTTATTTTTCTTTTATTAGAAAAACAATACCTGCAAAATAAAATTCAATAAATATTAATAAATAATATTTTATTCTAAATTTACTTAATTTATATCATTTTAGCTCAAATAATAAAATTTATGCAATTTTTACCACTTAAGCATAAAACAATAATTATTCCCCTATATGAGTTAAATAAACTACCAAAAACTAAGATTATAAGGGTATAAAATGTGTCAAAATATGAACTCATCACTTCTCCAATGGCGTCTCAACTACTTTTATGCCTTGAATACTACACAAGAAGAGTGAATACCCTTACAAACACGGTTTCTCATCACGACTTCCAAGAAAACCCTTACAAAGGGATTAGGCTTATACTTATGATACAAAATCTTGATACCCATTAGTCCTCATAGAATCATGCATTCATACGCAATCGATCAATGGCCGATACTTTCCCAACATATCCAACCTAACGATCACATAGATGTCACACAACTTAAGTTCTATGAGATCCATAAAAAAACCTATCCCCCAACTATTGAAGCGACTCCTTTATAGAACCTAGAGCATACAATTCTATCCCTTGAAAGTAACATAATAGAAATGGAAATATTATTAGAAGGAGACAATTTAGATCTAGCTATAAATGCGGATGATACAAAGGAGTGTGATACAAACACACATGCTAGAAATGTAGAGACAATAAGCATACTGGTCATCACACCAGCTTGTCGCTCTACCTCCGCCTAGCTCATCACGTTTAGGTGTCATCCCAAAGAAACTAATATGGCAATAGCTGATCCTTGCCCCTGTTAGAAAGGGCATGGCCACTGACATTTGGGATAATTATCTCAATAAGTGACAATAGATGATGACGGAGGAAATCTCTAAGTCTACTGTCATGGTTGCTAAATATGTCTGATACTCTAAGCTCTATATTTGCTCCTTTGGATACTACCACCTCCAACTCGGCACTTATAATCTCTATGCTCCACCAAGACATATCCATGACACACCACCTCATTGACTCTACATTCTACTCCCGAGTGATATCTTCCGCATCGTTTGTAGTGATAGATCTCCTTGCCATGTCACCTAGATAGACCTATAAATTGAAGTACTCGCCCCATGCTTCTACCATATCTAAGAGGGACACTTCCTCCTAAAAAAAATCCTTCTTCCTCTCCCTAGAATGCTAGATACCCTCAAATTTCCTTTTACTTCCCAACTGAGAACTTCAAGCTTGGTTGACTTTGGAATCATCCAAAGCCTACTTGTACATACCTATCATATTTGGTGGGGTAAATCCCACTAAGAGCTCTTAATATCTGATTCTCAGACCAATCTTGAAATAGTGGACTTGTATCACCTCATTGGCCTCAAATTTTGGAGCAAACTAGACCAAGTCCATAAACTATGTATATTACTCCTCAATGGACAAGCCAAGTTGCTTGAGTTATGTATGATACTGAATGCTGATGCATTATTACACATATTTATATAGCCTTGGTATGATGCATGTTAAGAATGTTTCATGATAGAATCTTACATGCTTGTTGAAGAGGAAACTTAGCTTACTTAGTATGTAGCATACTGATGTGCCCATTTGCTTGGTCACCTGCTGATTCCTATAAGCAAAGGGTCATGTGTAGGTTTTTGGGGATGACTAGTAGTAGGCTTACCTCAGCTTAAGTTAAGGTCTTAAGAGCATAGACATCCGAAGGTTTTTATGTTATCCATGACATACCATGTTTTGGGGTCATGTCCTAACTTGTTTTCTACTAGTATAACCCTATATTCTTAGTTTATTATTCTCCTTGTATTTGACTTTGTTGGGGACCATCAAGGTCCTTTTTTTATCAACAATATTTTAAATATTTATGTAACCTGATATTGCGCACTCTACTTTAAATTGGATGGTTTAGTTTTAGCCTTATATCTAATATGGGATGGGTGAATGATGTCTATTCTATATTAGGTACGATGGGTGAAAAATAGGGGTTTTACCGCTATACCTGGAGCAAATATCAGCCACTCTGTAAATTGTGCATGGTACGCCTATACTAATAGACTTCCTAGAGTCAACTACATGAGCTCCTCGATCTTTTACTTCTTGAGGCTCTTTGTGTAGAAATGCATATGAAGTGTTGTCTTGAAGTATTCTTAGGTTATTAGTGGTCCTCCTTAAACATGGAAGCCTACCCACTAGGTGTTTGTGGGCCCTTAACAAAAATATGAGACTATGCTCACCTTTCAAGCTTCTAGATAATTGATTATCTTAAACATCCTATCAAAATCTGGCATCCAACCTTCTAGAACAATAAGGTCTTCTTCTCTAGCTTAGGTTAATGGATAATGACCTAAAAATCTCTGAAGCTAATCCCCTTAGATACCCTTCTATAGGTAATACATAGGTGGTGGAGGTTGAGGCAGATACTTAGGTGGACGCTGAATGAACTCCATGAAAGCCTCAAATACTCTTTCCAAATGGCTAACACATTCATTCAAGGCCATGTTGAAATATCTTCAAAATAGAACACATGTTAAGGAAAAGTCTTATCTTAATAGCACATAACATGTAAGCATGAATAAAGGGCCATATAGTTTACTCAAGCTTGAGTACTCACAAGACGAATTTGTGTTGAAAAACACTGAGAGAAGGTAAATATATTTTTTTGTTAGTTAAAACATTTAGGATTGTGAGAACTGAGTATTTGATTGAAGCATGATTTTTGACAACTAAAAGGTTTGATACCAACTTGCAATATCCCAATTTTTAGGGCTTAAAAATTTCATTTAAGGAGTTGAGCGTGGAAGCCTAAAACAAATTAAGGGTGTTATCCACACATTTGGTACAAGTACGGTTTTCTCTACCATTATCATACCAAGTTCTAAGGTAAAAATTATTATTCCTTTTAAGTTAATAACACAATTATAAGATTCAAATTAGAGAGAATAAATAGACATACATCATTTTGAAAACCAACCACATTAGTGATTACCAACCTTTGAGAGAGAAAATATAAGAGGATGTAAGAGTCTAAGAATAACAAAAATTAAAGATATTAAAAGGGAATTCGGATAGTCCTAGGCTCTAAACCTAAACTACTAGCATGTGAACAAACTCATAAGCTAACCTATAAAAACCTCTGCCCATTGAATAGGCAAGAGCCCACAAAAGAAATCCTCCTATATAATTGTAAAACCCCCAAAAATCATATACCAAATAAGGGGTGCAACTGCCGTTGTCAATGAAATTTTGGCCCCTAGCCAACCTCTTGCTAACCATAAGGCTAAAATACAACAAGGAATTGTAATAGGAGATGATTAAAAATATAAAGGAGTTTAACATTAAATATAGAAAATAACAAAATGTGCAAGAAACAAAGTTAATACATCAAGGAAATGAGATACAAGATAACCTCCCACTACGGAGGAATAAAAAGTAGAAAACATAAATGTAGAGCAATCTAGAGAACACACTCTTTGGCCTCAATCTCGGAATATCATAACATCACTATGCCTTGACCAACTTATCATAGGTAGCAAAGTGCTCTAGGGCCTCATCACATATTTGCACAAACTCAAAAAGGGATAATGCTTATGGGAATAAGTATCTCCTATGATAAAGGAAAGTAGTACACAACGTGTTGAGTAAGGTAACAATATAGCTAATACAGGCACAACATAAAATACAGATATTATGCAAGTAGTAGGTTTTATTAGATTAAATACCAGTATCGAGTTATATCTACGTGAGTATAAAGACCCCATGATTATGAGTGGTGGAACAAGAATTACTACTCTAAGGCAAAACACACCATACCACTATTATAATCGGTGGAATGGTAAACATGTACATCTCAAGGGTAAAGCGCTTCAAGCCACTATTATGACCAGTGAACTAGTAAATATCCTACATTTGGTCTCGACCCACGTGGTGTTCTATCGTAAGTAATTAGTGTCTTTTCTATAAATTATTTTCATCCATGGGTTTAACTTATTAACCTCAAGACCCCCACTATTATAAATATTGGAACGGGAATACTACTTTAGGGTAAAATACACCTGGCTACCATTATAAATGGTGGAATGATAACTTATACATATCTAGGGCAAAATGCTCCTAAGCACTATTATAATAGGTGGACTAGTAAACATTCTAAGTCTGGGCCTAGCTCAATGATCTTCCACTTTAAGTGTTTAGCATTTTATTCATGTATTACTCAATAAGTAGCACCCATATAGATAGGCGCACCCTAATGGACACTCCTGACTCATTACCACTCTACCAACTTAGACTCATTAAAATACCCTTATCCCTTAACATGGGACATCTATATCCTCCAAAAATCTAGGACCCCTATACACTTTCCACCATCATCACATGAACTTATAAACCTTATATATATGGGTTAAGGCTAACTTCCCCATTTCTCCACTTATACCCACCATCGTCCACTAGGGCTTCCCTTGAAACCCTAATCTAACCTATATGACTCTAGGCTCTACTTTTTTTTACTCAGCCCACATTCTCCCTTGATTCCAACACCATCACCATACACAACCCAACTCCAAACCTCAAAGACTAATTCCTCATTTCCCACATGTGGTAATGACACCTTAGTTGGTCTCCCCCGAAACCCTAATATTTCCTTTATTTTTCCATATCCTCTTTGCATACACAACTCTACCCTCCATTTGACATGACTCACATCCTCCATGTGGTACACCCCTCATCACAATATTGATGTTCAACCAACCTCTTAAACCTTTCCCTACAACACCCATATCCTTAGGGTTATGCTCCCATGCACCTTGCCATCAACCCATATACTAAATCTTTTCCAAGTACACCAACCAACAAAAACACACTTTCCTCCTCATGGATAATCTCCTTGCAAGATTTCCCCTTGTAAATCTTTCCCCCATGCAAACAACACAACCCCCATGTAAGTTTCACACTTCCCATGCAAGATTTTACCATAAACCCTCATTTTATTATTTCTTCTTTTATTTTCTCTACCATATTTCATGAGACGCTTAGAACATTCTCCACATATCACCTCACTCACTCTTTATTTTCTTTAATCTCCCATAACCACTTCAAACTCACCTAAGCCATCTAGGCATACATATCATAATATTTCAACCATATATAAGAATATATCCATCCATAACAAGTTATAAACACACATACAACACATAATAAAAATCATGCCCACCATACCTTAGCTCATTGCAAGCTATGCTACACTACACACATACTTGGTTCAAATTCACATATATTTAAATATATACACATGTTATACCAATACCCCCATACACATAAGATACATAACACAACCTAAAATCTTAACTATATCCTTACCTATCTGGGCTCCGAGCTTGTAAAAATAATCCTACGCCTCCTCATGGGGAGATGATTATTCAAAACCTGTGAAGAGAGTATCAACTAGGTCACTTCACTTTCTTCCCAATTTCTTTTCCTTATTTCTAACCAAATAATAATAATAATAATACTAATAATAATAAGTTATTAACAAAATGCACTAATCAAGTAAGAAGGATTGTAGGTGAGGGGGTTCCCTGGTTTAGGTGGTGGCCTTATGGCGGTAGTGCGATGGTGGTAGCAGCGACACCCGAGAGGAAGAGAAAAGGAAAGGGAAAGAAGGAGAGAGGTGAAAGGGAGAAGTGCTGGTGTGGGTAAGGAAGGGGATTTTTCTGTGTAGGAAGGGAGGCATGGAGGGTGGTGTTGGTTGTGGTGGTGGCAGCATAGGGCTGCACTAGAGATGGAGGAAGGTGAAAATGGGTAGCTTAAGCTTCCCACATTGCATAGGTGGGGAGAGAAGAGGAAGATGAAAGAAGGGAAGGGGAGTGGATCATTGGGTGCAGGGTGATGCAGGGAAGAGGAAGGGACAAAGTAATGATGATGGCATGGCTTGGTGGTAGTAGTGGTGGCTTCTGTTTAAGCCGTGAGAGTAAGCGACATGGGAGAGGATTGACAAAAAAAAGAGGAAGAAGGAGGGATTGGGGATGGGCTTTTATAGGGCAAGGGATGGAGGATGTGGAAAAGAAGGGGAAGAAGACAAAGGGATGGGGATGGTGGCTGCTGGTCGGTGTGCAGGCTGGGGCAACTACATAGGCTGGGGGCAAGGGGTAGGTTTTTCAAGGTTAGGGAGGTTAGGTGAGGGGTAGAGGTTCTCATAGGGGAGAGGGGACCATGTAGGGATGTGCTTGTTGCACATCCTATAGGGCCAAAAGGGGAAATAAGGAGGGATAGAAAGGTGGGGAGGGCTACGATGATAGTACGAGTAGGGTTATGTAGGTTAGGGAAGAAGAGGACAAGGGAAAAAGGGGAAAGAAGGGAAAAAGAGAGGGAGAGAAAGGAAAAGGAGGGAGGTACGTGTGTGGTTGGGTCGGTTGGGGGGAGAAAGGAAAAAAGGGATTGGGTTGGGGATAGGGAGAGAAAGGGAAAAGAGGCCTAGTGCTGGGCCATTGCTGGGTGAAGCCCAACTAGGTGAAGGAAGGAAGAAAAGAAGAAAAGGAAAAGGAAGAAAAGAAAAAATAAAATAAAGAAAAAGAGGGAAGAAAAGGAGAAAAAAAAGAGGAAAAATAGGGTGATAGGGTGTTTTGGATTTTTTTTAGAGTTTTAGGGATGATGATGATGATGATAGAATATTTTTATTAATTTAGAAATTATTATAATTTAATTATAATTTATCTTATGTTAGCTAATAAGTTTAGTCTCCACTAATTATGTCTCTACATCATTTTTCTTTCTTTATTGCCTTGATTATTATTATTATTATTATTATTATTATTATTATTATTATTATTATTATTATTATTATTATTACAATATTAAAAGTGGTACCTATAGTTAAATTTTATTCAATAATTCCTTATTTTATTCTTTAATCCTAAAATAAAATTTTAGGGTATTACAACAAATATACTTAGCAACCTATTATACCAAATCAATATAAAAATCCAGCATGGGACAAATATATGGCATTACAGACTTACAAGGTATAAATTATTAAAGTATACATATGCTAATGAGAATACAATAATAAATTATATAACCATACTCATGCATTTAGAACAATAGGAACTTACCAATTGAACATCCAAAGGATGCTCTTTGAAATATAATTAAGACCAACATCAATCAAAAACATAATAATAGTAACAACCTCATATCTCATAATCAATACCAAATAATCTCATAACATCATAGGTAGACTGAATTACACAAGACCAATAGAAATCCATAACATCATAAGTATGCACAAAGGCTACTACTGAACCATAGGTAGGTACAAAGATTGCTACTAAACCATAATTAGGTACAAAGGCTACTATCAAAACCATAGGTGGACAAAAAGTCTACTACCGACTAATATAATGATATAATAATAACCATTTCCTTTTTTATTCAGTGTGGGAAGATCAAATCAACTTGGAGATACTAAAGTACTCTAGTTATACTAGTGCACCAAGGTATTACATCATCCTACCAACTATCAACCTAAGGGCATAAAGGAACTCTAGTTGCACTAATACATAAAGGTAACATAATACTCTACCTATAAGAACACCTAATCCATAAGTTTACATAACCTTTGTAATTACATAGAAATAAATAGAGTATGATATAGGGCCAAACTAGGGGCACTAAGGTATACTAGAAAAAATCCATAATCAACCATTGGCTAAACTACATCTTTAGGGAGCCAACCCCTAAAAAGCCATCATTTTCGATCTTGAGATATTTTACTTTAAATTTAGTATTTTATGAAGGTGACCACAAAATCAAAATCAATCACATTTATCTTGGTTCCATACTTAACCATTTTACTCATTTTTCTTTTATTCAAGATATCCATAAAAATGATAGTTACCAAGGTCACTCATAAAAATATACTAAGGCCATCCTAAGCTCAATTATTCACATTTGAGCTTATTAAACCAAAAATGACAAAATGCCCCGAAGATCAAAATTACCACATTATAATCATTTTAAATACTAAATCCATTTTATTTATTAATTTTTATGAAAAGGATAAAACACAATAATTAAATTATAATATACGCCAAATGACTATTTTTTTCTTAATCCTTACTATGCACATAAAACACTAGCATGCACTTTTATTTCATCCAAAGTCACATATTCCCATACTCAACAATATATAACACATATTTGACATGCTTGTTGGGATAAATAATATAATACACATAAAATGATCAAATTGCCTCTAGGGCACACACCATTAATAACTATCCTACAAATATTTTTAATCATGCTAACCTATTATTTACATGTACATATCATACTTAGCATGATTTTAGTCATATTTATGAACCTAAAATATTTCACATAACAAAACTCTAATACCCTAAAAATTTAAAACCCTAAATTTGATTTATCTACATTTTAATTTAACTTAATTTATTTTTTTAATTATCTTAAAGTAATTATAGGTAAAAAAATTTTATAATTACTAATAAAAAATTTTAACTGAATCCCACACACAAAATTTTCTTTTCTCCTTTTCTTTTCTTTTCTTTTCTTCATTTCTTTTACTTTTTTTTCCTTTCCTTTCCTTCTTCTCTTCTTTCTTCCGAGTCGCGTCATCCTGACCCAATTCTGTTTTTTTTTCTTTCTTCCCCTCTCTCAGGCGAGCCTGGTCCCATCCTTCTCTTTTTTCTTTCTTTCTTTCTCCTTTTCTATTTTCTTTTCTTTCTTTTTCTTCATTGTCCTTTTTTCTTCCTTCCCCTCCCATCTTCTTCTTCATTATGTAGCCTTCCCCTTTCCATTTTTGCACTAACTATCCCTCCCATACACACCACTTGTCTCCCTCACCTGTCCCTTCTCAGCCATGTAGTATCATGCATGTTGGTCACACCTCTAGCTCTTATCCCTGCACTCTGCCCCTACACCATGCCTTGTACTTGTCTACAACACCTTTGTATCCATGCATAATGAGCTACCATACCCCTCCTTTATCGTCTTTTGCTCTCCCTCAACCTCCCCTACCGATATATACCCCATGAGCCTCTCCTTTCTCTTCTCTTCCACCTACAATCTTGCCACCCAATCCTTATTTTTACTCAATCCCTACCATCTCCACCCCATTGCTGCCAGGCATCACCCGACCAACCATCCTACAATCTCCCCTTCCTTTTCCTACAATTGTAACTGGTTACACTACTACTGTTAGCCCTTTTCTTATCCCTTCTTACCACCACCACACTAGAGCTACCCTATGCAGGCACCCCATCTAGTGCAACCACCACAATAAGCCCCTCCTTTACCCCCTTCTTCTTTCTTCCTCTTGAATGATCCTCTCCCTACACCACCGTTAGCCGCCAGCTCTACCACCAACTCTAGCCAACCCTATTACCACCACCACCACCTCTACCATAAATTTCCAACCCTCATCCACTTCTCCATAATAGCCACCGCTGCCCCCATGACCTCTATCGTCATGACTGTCGTTGTGTGCCACCTTACATAATTTTCCCCACTTTGGTTACCCCTATTTCCTTTCTACTCTTTTATCTTTCTTAGGTTAAATTATTTCTTTTAAAAAAATAAAAGGGAAAAGAAATTCTAAACTATGTATATCTCTATCTCTAGGTAATATTCTAGTGATAGTAGAAGAAAAGGCGGAGGTCATGCATACTAAGAGACTAGAGCCCCTTCGATAAGGATATAATCATAGATAGGGTTTTTCTATATTATAATATATGTCCTTGATGTGCTGATGTGTGATGGCATGCATGAAATAATAATTTCAAATGTTTATGTATAATCATGTCCATGTTTTTATGATATTGCATGTGTCGAAAATTAAAGAGTCCTTTATGTTGGGTGTCTTGTGACTTAAGGATGGTAGAAGTAGGGTTCTAGTGACCTAGGGGTATTTTGGTCAAAACTATGAAAAGTGGCATGTTGGGTTTTTTGGGGTGTTAATTGGCATAAAATAGGTTAGGGATAATACATGAAATAACCGTAGAAAAAAGGACCATAAATGTGATTAGTAATACTTAGGGGAAATTTATAATAATATATAAGTAAAGTGGGAGATTGGTACTAGGGAGTGGATACTAGGTTAGTTATGGCATCTTGGGTAGTCATGTAAATTTATAAAGTCATTTAAGAACTAGGGAAGGAGTTATGACCAAAAGGTGAAATTAGGGTTGTGGGAAGCTGAGGAGTAACCCTATGGGTAGGTTATTATTGCATGTACAAGATGGGGGATTTGGTATGCAACTTTGGAAAATGATGTTAACCATAAAATTTTGGAAATGAATACTAAATTTGGTAGCCATACGGGGTAGAAGAAAGTAGTTATGGCTAAAATGAGAAATTAGGGTTTTAGAGGGGCCCTGGATAGGTAGGTTAATATCACATGTGTAAAATGTGGGATTTAGGCAAAAATATTTGATTTAATGGTTAAAATACCATTCTATACATGGGTATGTAATTTAAGGACTAGAGCAACACTAGAGAAGAGACTATGTTAAATAGTAGAAAATTAAGGTTTTGAAGGGGGCCTGAATAGTAACATTAGAGGCTAGTTATTTTTACATGTGTAGAATGAGTGCAATATGCCATAACTCTTGAATATGTGTGCAACACTTCCATTTTACCAGCTAAAAGTTTTTGCTTTTGCAGAAGCATTAATTAATAAATTACCAGATATTACTACCACACTTAGCATAAGTTTGGCTCCTTGCTTTTCTTATACTAAGTGTTAAGGATTAAAAAAAACTAAACTAATATAATTTAGCGGAAATAGAAATAATACATAATAGCATTATAAATAGATGTCATAGTACAATAATATAACACAACTATAGTACATGACTTAAGAGTCTAAGGGAAAACCAATCACACCAAAAACCAATACTCAAAAGTACTACCTCGATTTAAACCCAAAAGCCCATTCTAAAAATTGAACCTCTTCCTAAGGACTCCACTTGTCTTGCCCACGCTTATAACCTTCATGACATTCCATGATCCTCACATAGTCATTTGTAAAAGTAGTATTAGTATGACTTCATCATACTAAGTAAATCATAATACCTTGTAGGAGGTAGCATACCCATATATCACATAATCACATAGAAACTAAAAGGCCTACATAAGTACAAGGCATAAACCATACTGACAATACTCATAGAGAAACATAGATCATGGTCCACATCTCAACTCAAAACATACCACTCCACTTCTCATCATTTTAAACTATAAAGTCATATTTGATTAGTTAAATTATTCCAAACATAGTGGTAGGGCACTAAGGCAACTAGTGAAACAACAATCCACAAAAATACTAGGGTAAGGTACTAAAGCAACTACCAAAATAACAATCCATCAAATACAAAGGTAGGGAACTAAGGAAAATACCAAACCAACAATCTATTTCTTTTATATCAAAACAAACATTTCCATTTTTCCTCCTTACTCGAGAGGGATACAAATCAATAAAGCAACATAGTGGTGCACTTGGTCATATTAGTGCCCGAAGGTCACACAATACCCTTACCTCGAACCCAAGGACACAGCGGTACACCTGGTTAGACTATCACCCGAAATCAACATAGTATCCTCCCAACCTCAGTCACCTAGTCCTTAAGTATCAATACTCCCTATAGGGCCTGTAGGTCACCTATAAAGTAGAGTAGGGCCTTAAAACTAGGGCACAATGGCACACTAGTGAACCAAAAATGAGGGCTAACACCTCACCTCTAAGACAGTGACCCCTAAAGAGAAACTATTCCTAACTTGAGGTCTGTTACTTTAAGTATTAATACCTTATGAGGTGATCACATACATCACATAATTCACATCAATTCCCATTTCCCATACTTATCAGTTTCCTCCTCTTATTTTCAATTATTTAGGTAAACCCTATGCT
Source organism: Tamarix chinensis (assembly GCA_030549775.1). NCBI lineage: Eukaryota > Viridiplantae > Streptophyta > Magnoliopsida > Caryophyllales > Tamaricaceae > Tamarix > Tamarix chinensis. The sequence continues at coordinate 86,096,611 of CM060176.1, forward strand.
CATAAGGCTATGTCAAACCAAGTCAAAGCTAAGGTTAACCTATCAAAAGGCTAAGTCCATCCTAGCATTCATTTATTTATAAATAATAAATTAGGTTAAAATTACTAAAATAGCCTTCAAAACCCTAATTTCCTTATTTTACTCATTTTTTGTATCAAACATTATCATCATGAGATATTTGTGATGAGAAGGTAATAAGGAAATATTTCATATTATTTTAGTATGTAGTTAATCTTTGTAGTTTGACGATTGATTGTATTTTTCACTTTTCAAGCGTTTAGTAGGTAATGCTCTTTAAAACCCTAATCACATAACTACCAAGTACCCCCATCTTTCATGTAGGATACACGTGAATATTTAAAGCATGAGACATCATTTAAATAGGTATATTATCATCATAGTACATTTAGGAGCATCTCTCTAATCCTAGGCCATGTAAAATAGAATTATCATAAGCTAACCCTAATCATGAGCATATGTGTCCTTGTGCATTATCGTAAACCTACTTCCATGCATGAGCATTTATGAGCAATATACCATGGGATTGAATCATAAAATGATCATAATTGGGACTGTAACAAAATCTGATGCATGCAGATGTAAAATATTTGACATATTTCATGCATACAATTTAATTATCAATAATCATGCATATTATCCTTGCACATAATTTTCTACTGTCCTATGAGTGATTGGATTTACCTAAATCTAAGCTTATACAAAATACAAAAGACCACTATAACACCCCCACAATTCACTACTAAAAAAATTTGTTTTATTTGAAAGAGTTAGTGGACGCAAATTATAAAATCATGAATTCTGGGGATGTTACCGCCACACTTAGTACCGGATCGGTTCACTCCTATCGTTCCAGTACTAAGTGCTAAAGCTAAAAGTGTAAAACACAATTTACAATCCATTTTCAAATCAGAGTAGCACATCAAATCATTTAGAAGAACAAAATCCACCAATGATGGTTACTTTAACAACATTAACGTTAAAACCAAGAATTTAAAAGAGAAAGAGAAAAACCCTAACGGTAACGGATGATTCCTTACTCTCTTTCCCGTTGCCCACTTGAGTAGTACCTGAAAAAGACCTGCAAGGGGCACTGCCCATTGAATAGGCAGAGGCCCCATGAAGGGAACCCTTTAGTACTATGGTACTGAGTAACCCTTTAATACCACACTTAAAAACAGGCCCGCAATGCAACACATAATGCAAGCTATAAACATATGTAATGAGAGGTGCATACATAACAATCACATATATAACAAGGCTGCCACATATCAACAAGTTATAAGGTACAATCAATACTTTTGGGCCTTAAGTCATTAGTCCATCATCATTCAATCAATCTCATATTTTATATCCATGTGAGTGCGAGAACCCCACTATTATAACCTGTGGATCGGTCACTTATAAGGAAAAACACACCTAACCACTATTATATGCCAGTGGATCGGTCTCCAAGGAAAAACGCTCCTGACCACTATTATTCGCCGGTGGACCGGTCTAGCCCTGACTCACATGGTGTTCTACTATAAGTGATTAGTATTTTTCCATAACTTTATTCACATACATAACTAGTTTTATTGAGCTCGGGACCCCCACTATTATTGCCGGTGGAGCGGGATATATATCAACATCATCCAGGGCAACACGCTCTTGGGCCACTATTATATCCAATGGATCAGTACTCATAATCACTTGCCAGGGCAACACGCTCCTGGGCCACTATTATATTCGGTGGATCGGTAATCAATATCATAATTCAACTAGGCCCATCTCATAATCTTTCACTTTCATGATTAGTATTTTTCCTTTATTTAATTAGAACAATGATTTCATTTATTTACCTCGGACAGGAGATCAAGAACCCGGGACACAAAGGTACACCGGTCGTACCGGTGCATACAAACTACTCAGTACCCTTCAACCACGAACCCAGGGACGCAAAGGTACCCTGGTCGTACTGGTGCATAAAGCTACTCAGTACCCTACCGACAAGGACACCTAATCCATAAGTATGCATACCCCCTAACTAGGTCCATAGAGCTAGATAGAGTAAGATATAGGGCCTGGCTAGAATACCAGAATAATCGTGGGCTAAACCACGTCTTTAGGGTAGCGACCCCTAAAGAGCCACCATTCTTGATCTCGAAGTCTTTCACTTTAAGTATTGATGTCTTAATTAAGGTGATCACACAAAGCACAATAATCATATACTTATTCTCTTTCAATCATTATGATATCATTAGTCATTTCTTATTCAGACGGTTATCCAAGTTAACACAAAGAAATCATTAAGGCCATCATAATCTCATCTAATTCCGGATTAGTATTTGTTCTCGTGATACTTACTAGTCATTAAATACTCTTACCTTGCTAATCAACATTATTTGAATCATATTACGAAATTCCACAATCACAATGACATGTTAGGTACAAATTACTTATTTACCCCTTACTTATATAATTGCTAAATCATCCCTTCTTTACTTGACAAATTACCATATTACCCTTTAGGTTGCATAATTACCAAATTACCCCTTATTCGATTTAGGTTATCAAGTTATCTCCTACGCTTTTTAGATCACCATTCATCCCTCATAATTACTACACTTAACATGTCTCCCATTTGGTTTGTTAGATTACCAATTTGCCCTTTTCTTTTGTTACAATCAACAACTTGCCCTTTAGTTGGATAAATCACCAAATTACCCATCTTTGCTATCATGATTACCAATTTGCCCCTTTAGTAGGTTAAATAATTACTAACTCACCCTTTAGTCGTTTAAATTACCAAATTGCTCTTCTCCATCATCATAATTACTGAATTGCCCCTTAGTTGGTTAAATTATCAAATTACCCTTTTTAATCATAGTTTAATTACCAATTTATCCTTCGTCGTTATCATTTTTAATAAGTTACCCCTTACTCCCAAATTTGCCATAAACATCCTTTTATTTACAAAATTACCCTTCTACCCCTTACATCCAAATTGCCATAATATCCTTTTATTTATAAAGATTACCATTTTGCCCTTCTTTTCCAAATTTTACCATAATACCCCTTTACTTATAAAATTATCATTTTGCCATTTAATCATAAAATTACCATATTGTTCTTTTGCCTCAAAATTTCCATAATACCCTTCTTTCTCACAACATACAATTTTATCCTTTTACTTATAAAATTATCATTTCACCCCTTTCTTTTGAAATTACCAAAATACGCTTTTGCTTACAAAATCACCGTTTACCCCTTTCTTTCAAAATTACCAAAATACCCTTTTCACTTATAAAATTTCCACTTAACCCCTTTATTACATCACTTTTTTGAATTTACCACCCCTATATAAAATACTAATATTAGCACTTCATTCTTATCATTTAACTCCACCAACTTGTCATTATTCAACATAATACTCATTAGCAACTACATATATTAGATCACATACTTACATAAGCATATTACTAAAATACCCTTAAATAAAAATATTATTCATGCATTAGCAACATAATACATCATAGACAAGCATTTAACATTTCTATCAAATATCAAACTCATTCCTTAAGTATCATCTCTACACATGGCACAAAAGCTATCATAATTTTCTTTTCTTTTCTTTTTATCAATCAATATAAGCAACCATATATATTTCATACTAGGCAACACAAAACATGCATAAAATCATACTAAAATCCCTAATGTGCTAGCATACATTTTTCCATGCATTTAAGTGAGGTTTAACGATTACCTTAATCCCACAAAAATCGAACCTTACCGCTATCCCGATAAAAGATTCAAAGCTTAATTAGCAACTCAACACCTAAAAATAATATCAATAAGTATTATATTAGAAGTAGCAAATTAAAAAGGAAAAAACTTTTTAAAAATTTATTTAATAATAATACACTTTAATTAACTATCAATATACCTCAAAATTTAGGTAAATAAATTCCAAATCAAGTAGGAGCTCACGCAGCATGAACAGCGTGAGCCACATGCAGATTAAGGGGGGAAGAAAAGGTTTGAAGGTAATGAGGTAGAAGGGAGGGGAGATGGCTCGGTTTAGGGACTTTAGGCTAGAAAAGGAAGTAGATGGAGGAGGATTTGAGGCAAGGTAAGGATGCAGGAGTGAAGAGGGGGTGTAGGTGGAGGCTAAGGATGGTTTCACGGTGGTAGAGGGCGGCGGCAGCAAGGCGGCGAAGATGGTTGTCGGGTCGGGTGTGGCTGAGAAGGAAGGAAAAGAGAAGGGAAATGGAGGGGTGCAGGGGTTGTTTTCGGGAAAGTAAGGTATAGGGGTGGTAGAGGAGGTTGCAGGGTATGGATTGGTGGTTTGGGTGGCAGCAGAGATGGCTGGATGGCGGCGAACGAGGTGGTTATAGGTGGCTTGGTGATAAGGGAGAAAAGTGGGGAGAAAAAGAAGTGGTGGAGAAGGGAGGAGCTGTAGGGGCTCGAGGGTGGCTTGGGTGGTCTCGTGGTGGTGCAGGGCTAAGGTATAGGGTGGCAGTGGGCGGCGCAGGGGCTTGGTGCGGTGGTTGGAGCGGCAGTTGGCGGCGGCATGCAGAAATGGGGGAAAATGAGAAGGAGGAGAAAATGAGAGATGAGGATCGGGGAAGGGAACGCAAGGCTCGAAAAATGGGGCAAGCAATGCTAGTGGGGAGAAGAAAAAGAAAAAGGAGAGATATGGGGAGTTAGTGGCCGGTTGGGGCTGTAGTACGGTGGTAGGGGTGTCGGTTGGCAGAGGAAAGGGAAGGAAGAAGAAGGAAAGGAAGAGGGCATGAGGGATAGGGGTGCAGGGGTTAGTTTGGTTCAAATTAGGAAAGAAAATTACGGGGGAGAGAGAGGGAGTAGTATGGAGGTAGGTGGTGGCCGGGTATGGCAGTTGCAGGCGACCGACATGCTCGATCATGGCAGAGAATGGTGGTCGGGCGTGGAAGAAGAGAGAAAGGAAGGGGAGGGGTGTGAACGAGTGGACTTGCGTAGGAAGGAATGGGTAGGCTGATCGATCCAGCGAGAAAGGAAAGAAAGAAAAAAGTGTTGGGTCGGGCGACGTTGCACGGGAGAGGAATAAGAGGGAAAGGGAGGAGGGAGAGATGGGTCGAGGCCCAGTGCGCAGGGGAGACAGGCCAGGCCGGGCAGCCCAAGGGAGGGGAAAAGGAAAAGAAAAGAAAGAAGAAAAAGGAGAAAAAGAAGAAGGAAAAGAAAAAGGAAAATGAAAAGGAAAATGAGAAAATAGGGGAGAATAATTTAATTTAATTTAGAAAATAATAAAATGTAATACTTTTAAATAAATAATTTAATTTAATACCATTTAATATATTTTTTGAAATTGATACTTTTAGTAAATATTAGTTTGAAAAGTTATTTAATTAAGAACACTGTGATAAAATAATAAAATATTTATTTTTAATTTATTAAATACTCCTATCCAAATTTGTACACTCAAAAATCCATAAAGTAGTTAAATTAAATAATCTTAGAAGCTAATTTATTTCAAATAAAAGTTATTTATTAAATTATAGGTTTTCTAAAATTTTAGGGGATTACAACTACCTTCTACGAGATCCTTAAAGATTACCAAAGAAGTTAACACTCATTAACACATATATTAGCATTTGATATATCAAAAAATAATCTAAAATTAATTAAAATTAGCCAAGGATTACTAAACAACCAAAGAAAAGCAGTAAGGAAGCTAAACAAACTCACACAATAAAGAGGGAGTAAATGGTGGAAGTTGACGAGAAGAGGGAGGGAGCAACAGTGGAGTAGTTCGAAACAAGGGGGTAGGAATAGCTAAAATTGCTGGAGCCAAGGGACGGGATATGGTGGAACAAGGTGTAGCAAGGGGGTAGCTCCGACCACTTTTGCCAAAGTAAATGGGGAGGGATCAGCAAAACTAGTCAAAGAGGGGGTAGTGTTATGGCAATTTTGTGTGTAGCATGGGGGTGGATTTAAGGAATTTTGCTACAGCTTGGACAGGGGATATGGAAGATCTTGCTGCAACTAGGATAAAAGGATTAAACGGTGGAATGTGTAGCGATATGGTGGTGTGTAGAGGAAGTTGTTGGTGGTATGAAAATGGTGGAAAATAATGGCGATGTTAGAGTTCTTTTCTTGCTTGAGGAAGCTTGGGGAAAGAAAGGAAATGTGTGGGCTGCTTGGGGTTAATTTATGGCACAACCATGAGAGGGAATAGGGAGTTAAAAAGGGATGGTGGCATGTAGGAGAAGGTATAGAAAAATAGGGGGAGGAAAACAAGCATGGCAGAGGGAGGAGTGTTGTTCGGGGGTTGCATGAAGGTTGGTTGTGCAGGGTTAGAGGGAGTAGGGTGAGGTAAGTAAATATTGCATAGGGTAGGGGTAAATTATTAGGTAAGGATCCAGAATAAAATATCTGAGTAAAATTATTTAGTAGAATTTAAGCTTATTGAACTAGGTTTATTTGATGAAATGGATATTGGTTACAAACTAAGTTTAAAGTTAGTAACATAAAATATTTTAATTTTTAACCTAATTAAATTAATATCTAATATTTCATAATAATACACATATCAAAAAAAAATTATACCAACACCCTACGATATTTATTATAACTAAATACACATAATTATTTATTTAAAATTAGGGTTTCCAAAAATAGGGTATTATAATGTGGTTCCTAATAACATTTTGAGATTTTTTTTGGTAAATTGGGAAATACAAGGGAACTTGAGGAGAGGATATGTTTGTAACACCCCAAAAATTCACTACTAATTTTATTTTTTTCGAAAGTTTTATGTGGAAGCAAGTACAGTAAATTTTGAGGTGTTACCGCCATATTTTGTACCAGATTGATTTCCGTCTACGATCGGCTACTAAGTGTTAAGGCTAAAAAACATACATTAATTAAATTCTAAGAACAGATTTACCAATCAGAGTAGCGCAATATTTAGGAAGATTAACTCTCCTTCTATGGAAAACCTACTAATCATGGTTACAAAGAAAGTGTTAGTAGAAAAAAAATCAAATTGTTTTAGGAAAGATACAGAAATACTTCCTTGTTTGAAAATATGAGTCAGTGCCCCTAGATAACTCTACACTCTCAATCTTGAAGATAAATCCCAAAATGAGAATACGGTCTAACCTACAAAGGATATTTCCTATTGAATAGGTAGGGGCCTAAGAAAGGAGTCCCTTCAGTACTATGGTACTGAGTAATCTTTTATACAAGACTAACATATAAGTCTCGCATATAATATATCAGATACAATACATCAAATGCATCATCATGGGAGTGTACATATATCATCTAAAATACCATAATCATTCAAATAGCTACATTCATCCATAAGACATATTAGTTCATTCATCATTATTGTATTCAATCCATTAGTGTCTTAATTAGCCATTAGTTAAGTATTTACACATCTCTCGAATTATATTCATGTGAGTACAGGAACCCCACTATTATGATTAGTAGAAAAAAGATAACTACTACAGGTTAGAACATACTTTACCACTATTATAGTCGGTGGAACAGTCTCCAGGACAAAGCACTTATGGCCATTATTATAGCCAATGGACTAAAAATCATCCTAACCTAGCCCCGACCCATGTGGTGTTCCACTATAAGTAATTAATGTCTTTTTCATAATTTATTACCATCTAAGGTTTGGCTATCGAGCTTGGAACCCCCACTATTATAGCTGGTAGAACGAAAATACTACTCTAGAGCATAATCTACTTGGCCACTATTATAGCCGGTGGACCGGTCTCTAGGGTAATAATGCTCCTAGCCACTATTATAGTCGGTGGAACAGAAATCATCCTAAGCCTAGGCCCTACTCAATAATATTTCACTTTAAGTAATTAGTGTTTTATTTATATCTTATTCCACAAGTAACCCCCAACTAGACATACACGCCCCCAATAGGCTTCCGGACTCATTATCACTCTTCCACCCCCAAACTTCCGAAATGACCCCATCCCATAGTTTGGGACTTCTGCACTCTTCAAGACTCTAGGACCCCTTTTTGTCCTTCCACCCTACTCACCATGAATCCAAAAGCCCCCATAAATCGGGGTTAAGGCTTACTTTCCCATTTCTTCACCTAAGCTCACTATCGCCTACTAGGGTTTTCCTTACAACCCTAATCTGACTTATATGGCACTGTCCTCTCTTTTTCCTATATAACCCATACTCCCCCTTGATTCCAACATTATCACTACACTCAACCTACTCCAAACATCACAACTATGCTCTCCAACTTTCCCATATGATAAAGAACCCTAGTTGGTCACCCTCAAACTCTAATACACCTCTTTTTCTTGTACACCTTCCCTTCACACACAAACTCCACCCTCACTTTCACTTAACCCACATCCTTCATTTGACACACTCCTAATCACAACCCAAAATCCAACCAACATCTATAAACTCTCCTAACACCCCTATACTTAGAGTTTTCCCTCAAAAACCCTAGTTAGGCTCCCATGCATACTTCCACCAACCCACGTACTATCTCTTCCCTAAACACTACAATCACCCAAAATATTCTTTCCACCCCATGTTTAACCCTCAAACTAACTTTTTCCATGTAAGATTTTCTCCCATGCAAATACTAAACACTCCATGTAAGCCTTACACTCCTCATGAGAGACATTTACCCTAACCCTTCATTTTATTACTTTTTTCCTTTATTTTACCACCCACATGTCACAATACACTTAGGCATTTTCCCCTACTCCTTCTTACTCACTCCACCCTCCTTATTTCTTTTAGATCCCCACAACCACTCAAATCTGCCTAAGGCCTCTAAGCAAGCATGTCATACCATAACAGCTATACATAAGAGCACATTATACATAATAAGTCATATCACCCACATTACACACAGTATTCCTTATCTCCTTACAAGCCAAGCTGCACTACACACATATTTAGTTCATATTCAAATATAAGTACACACCACATGCCATCACACCCATAAGCACATAAATCATAGCAAACCTAAGCCTTAACCATATCCAATATAGTCAACCTTTAACACTTAGCATGTACATTTACTAGTATAATGATCCTTGTACCTCCAAAATTACCAAAATACTCATATTCCATATATTACCACCATTTATACCCAAACATGAAATACTATCCTCACCAAACCTTATCTCTACACATAATCACCCTTTAACACTTAGGATGTACATATATTAGTGCATTTGCACTTACACATATAAAATTACCAACACACCCCTATTCTATATGTTTCACCATTTATACCCAAACATGTATTGTTAACACCTCAACACCCCTATTTCCATACATGGAACCTCTTTACTTTTATCATACACACTTATTAAGTTGACTTCTATTGCACATGATAAATTACTAAAATGCCCTTAAGTTATAAAATACTAATACTCATACCTAACTATGTACTACCAACACCACAAAAATTCTGGTATTAGTTTTAGCACCAATTGTTACCTATCATGTGTGTTTATTTGCACGTACTCCACTTTGTATGCCCTTAGAACCCAAAATATTAATAGTATTTCCCTACATGTACTATCAACGCCATGAAACCCTTATTATCACTCTTAGCACCAATTATTTCTTGACCATTACATGTATTGTAATTATTGCTGTCATACCATGAAATTTACCAAAATGCCCCTAGACTCTAAAATATTAATATTTCCACTATCACATACATTTATAACCCACTAAACCCCTATCTCCACTCTTAACAACATTCCTAACACATTAGGCTCCCTGCTTAGGTTTAAACACTTGGAGATGTCCAAAAGACCAAATTGCCCCTAGGGCTCCTATTAGATCTAATTTAATATAAGTGTCCATAATATCTTAGCCTAACATGTATATACACCTAACACTTATCATTAATATCAACCCCATTTTCTTAGTCACCCTTTTCACACATATCATGTGATATGTAAGGCAATAAAATAATCATTGAATTGGAAAGTAACACCACATTTTTACATAAATCGCATATAAAAAATTTTAATGTGCTAATATATGATAATCCACATAGTTTAGTGAGTACAACTAATAACTTATTCTAAAAAAAAGATAGCATTAACGGTATCCCCGATTTAAAATGTTTAAGCTTCATTTAGTAAAATTTATACCTAAAAAAATGTCACAAGTTACATATTAATACTAGATAAATAAAAGAATGATTTTAATTAAATATAACATTAATAAACGATCTTATACCTTAATAAGGGCTCAAATATACCAAAGATACATGGCAAAACTCATGTTGCCCATGCAGTGTGAGCCATGTAAATGGGCGTGTAACACCCCCAAAAATCATAGTTGAAAATTTTCTTTTATTAAAGCATACACAACTACAAGGGGTGCTACTGCTACAATCAACACAAGTCTAGCCCCCGGCTAGTCTCGCACGAACCACAAGGCTATAAAATAATTTTACAAGATATTAAACTAATTAAGACATTGAACTGTAGAAATGTGAAAGATTCATAAATAAAGAGAAAGTCAGAGTGCGTAAATTAAAGTGTCAATACATAATTTAAAACAGTTGTAGTGTCAAGCCCCCAAACGTAGAATAAATATAAAAAAATGAGAGCCTGATGGACACTCACCCTAGGCCCCATGCAAATACCAACGGGTCATCACACAGCCCTATTTGACGCATCGAGTGTATCATAGGCATCAAACACGACATCTCCTACCTGCACCAACTCAGAAGGGACCTCTACTTGCATAAATGAGTAGCACCCATGAAATGGGTGATTAGTAAACTACATATTGAGTAAGGTAACTATAGGGCTAAGGCTATGCAAGAACAATAGATAAGTACAAGGACCCCATTATTATAGTTGATCGATTGAAAACATTCCATAGGAAAAAACACACCTGACCACTATTATAGTTAGTGTACCAGATATCACTCCATAGGATAGAACTCACTTGACCACTATTATAGTCGGTGGACTAGAAATTATCCTCACATGGTGTTCCACTATAAGTAATTAGTATCTTCCAAAGATTTATTACCATGTAAAGTCTGGTTTATTAAGCTCGGAATCCCCCACTATTACAAACCATGGAGAGGAAACACTCTATAGGGTAAAACACACCTGACCACTATTATAGCAGGCGGACCGGATATCACTCTACAGAGTAGCATGCACTTGACCACCATTATAATCGGTGGACCAAAAAATTATCCTCACTGGGCTTAGATCGATAATTTTTTACTGCAAGTGTTTGGTGTTTTGCTTATATCTTATTCCACATACAACCTAGACTAGACATGCATGACTCACTAGACGTTCCATTATTCCTAGTTCTCCCAAAAAGCCCGGTCCCATATCTTAGGACCTTTACACAACCTATGACTCTCAGACTTCCTCCCCATCTTTTCCCACTCATCATGAGAAACCCAAACTCTTTTGCATGTGGTTCAAGGCTTACTCCCCATAACTCTATTTTGACTCCTCTTTTCCCTCTAGAGTTTCCCTCAAAAACCCTAATTTGGCCTATATGGCCTCACTCCCCTCATCCCACACAACCCATACTCTTCTTTGGTACCAAAACCATCACTTCCCTCAAATCACACACAATGTCACAATCTCACTATCCATCTTCCACACGTAACCATGAAAACCCTAGTTCATTCCCTAAATCCTAGTACTTCTCCTTTCTTTTATATTACCCCCTCAACACCCAAACGCCTTTTCCCACTTGGCTTACTTCTCCTCCATGTGACACCCCTTTCATTCTTATTCCCCATTCTAACCATTTCTATTAGTTTTCCCTTCTTTACACACTTCTCTCACTTAGGGTTTCCTCCCAAACCTAAGCTAAGTCCTCCATGCATCCTTATGCCAACCCACGTACTATTTTTCACATATAGACTCCAATCACCCCAAAACTCTTTCGTTACATTACTTAACCCTCAAGTAAACTTTTTCCATGTAAAGGTTATCCCCATGTAAGTGCTAACCATCCCATGCAACCCTACACTCCCCATGCATATTTTAATCCACCCTCTTAATTTATTCGCATTATTTTTTCCTTTTTGTCCACCTATAAGTTATGAGATTTTAGGCCTATCTTACTACCATCTAGTTAACTCACTTTACTTACTTCCCTTTTCCTTTCACAACTATATCCCACTATTTAAATCCTCCTATCATGCATGTCACATAGGGCGATATCATGTAATCACATATAACTACAAGTAACAATACTATATTATACATGTCATAAAAACACATACAACTTACTTTAGCTCCATACTTAGTAAGCTACACTATAAAAGCATAATCCATAACACATAAGGTACACACATATAACCAACACACATATGTAACACCCCCAAATTTACTACTAAAAAATTTCGTTTAAATCAAAGGTTTAGCGGAAGCAAAAGAATTAAAACTGTAAACTTAGGGGTATTACCGCCACACTTAGTACCATACCGGTTCATTCCTACCGTTCCGGTACTAAGTGCTAAGGCTAAATCCGATCATCAATAAGTACAAAGTATCATAAAACGCAAGACGACATTTAGCATAAATCATTAATAAGATATAAGTCCAATAGAAGTTTGAATACGATTTAGGATTACAACCCCCATAATATTTTTTTTTCTTTAAAACAGGAAACGTAATACAAAATATAGCTAACAAAACAATTCCCAAAAAGGGTCAGTATCCGGATCGCCTACTCACTCAAGTCAAGCCATCCACCCCAAAATAGTACCCGATCATAGACCTGCACGGGAGGTCTGCTCCCCACCATCGGTGGATCATCACAGGACCCATTCAATCAAGGTAGTATCAGTATGGGTCCAATATTGAGTAAGGGCGCAGGTGCGCTAAGGCCAAGCATACCATCATACAACATAACACGCACTACACAATCACATAAGCAACATGTAATAATATGGATAATGCAGGTCGGTTATGGTCCAACCAAACTCCTTCTTTTCAAAACTCTAGTAATTATAGTCGATTCACATCATAATCGCTATGAACCCATGAGAATGCGGGAACCCCACTATTATAGCCGGTGGATCGGTCTCCAAGGCAGAACGCTCCTGGCCACTATTATGCCGGTGGATCAGTCTGGCCCCGATTCTCATGGTATTTCACAGTGATTATAATGTATCTTTCCATGATTTGTTTTATAAGTCATTTCACACCATAATCTTTGTTAATCCATGCGAGTACGGGAACCCCACTATTATAGCCGGTGGATCGGTCACTTATAGGGCAGAATGCTCCTAACCACTATTATATGCCGGTGGATCGGTCTCCAGGGCACAACGCTCCTGGCCACTATTATGCCGGTGGATCGGTCTGGCCCCGACTCTCATGGTGTTCCACTGTAAGTATATAGTATCTTTCCCGTGATTTAATTACAACATACTGTTTGGTTTGTTGAGCTCGGGATCCCCCACTATTATAGCCGGTGGATCGGTCACGTATAGGGCAGAACGCACCTAACCACTATTATACGCCGGTGGATCGGTCTCCAGGGCACCCCGGCACCTGGCCACTATTATGCCGGTGGATCGGTCTGGGCCCGGCTCAACAATCTTACTCTTTAAGTAATTAATATCTTATTCATGTCTTATTGAATAAGGTTCCACCCTTGACATGCATATCACTACCCTCTACTCCTTCCCTTCGGGGAGGCCCGTCCCATATCTTGAGACTGTTCTCCCTTCCTCACGCCCGATATCCATCCCCTCTCACTCTCATACATAAGGGAGCGTAGTAAGGGTATACTCTCCCGAGAATGCGGGCTAACCCTAAAACAACAATATTGGTCCCGCAGGTCCTCACCTCTCTAGGGCTCCTCCTTGGAAAACCCAAATTTCGGGCCTACATGGCCCAACTCTTTCTTACTCATCCTGACTTTACTTTGTTTCTTGCCTCGCATCCTGTTTCTACTAAGAAATTCCCAAAATATATCTCTTTGTTCCCCAACTCCACATGTGACCGCCAAACCCTAGTTGGCCACACCAACCCTAGCACTTTACTTCATCTTCAAGTAACCTCCCTTCTTTCACCCCAAATATCTCTCTCCTTTAGAAGACCCATACTCATCCTTTATATAAGTGAATTCTCACTCTCAACCCCATACTCCATCCCTCCTTGATCATTTTTACCCTTGTACTCTTCAAATTGCTCATTTCCTCCCAAAACTCTAATTGGAACCCTTAGACATCCTTACACCGACCCACGTAAAAATTTGCACCCAAGCCTCCAACGGGTCCATAACTTTGACATTATTTTACTCACTTCCTCAATCAACTTTCCTCACATAAGATCCATTCCCATGCATAATTTAAACACTCCATGCAGGCTCTCCAACACCTACCTACACACAAACCCTAATTCTCATACAATCATTTACTCCCATGCAGAACCCTAACTCCACCATGCAAACCCCAATTCCACCATATAAACATTAATACCACTATACAACCCATAACACCACCATGCGAACCCTAATATCACCATAGGCCATTAATGCCACCATGCAATCATTAATACCACCAAACAAACCCTAATACCACCATGCGAACCATAATACCACCATACCAACCATAATACCACCATACAACCATTAATACCACCATACAACATTAATACCACCATAAAATCACTAATACCACCATACAACATTAATACCACGATAAAATCACTAATACCACCATACAAACCCTAATACCACCATGCGAACCCTAATACCACCATTCCAACCATAATACCACCATGCAACCATTAGTAACGCCATAGAACATTAATACGATCATACAAACCTCAAGACTCCCATGATGGTTACCAACTCATTACCATTTATCCTAACATACATGTCCTAGCGGGCCATAACATAATACATCATAAACATCATACATATAATGTCATGCTCATGTCATGGAAGCACAAACAACATACCTCAATCTCCAAGCTGCACTACACATAAAACAAGTTATCCACAAATCATATAATACATGGCATAGCATGGCATACACAACATTCAACACATCCATGTCACACATAGCACAAGGCCATTAGCTTCGTCCTTACCTAAGGCGACGCCGGGCTTGGAGCACGCTCCTCTAACTCCTTAGGGCTTTGGCCGGGGTTACCTATAAAAAGGGAAAAAGCTAAGTATTAGTTTTCCTTATAATTACTATCAATCCTCATTGTAGTTTAAGGTTAGGGTTTTTATTACTAAAAGGGGTTTTATACAAAACTAGGGTTTTTACCTTAGAATTAGTATACTAAATATTAGTAGTCAAAGTATGTTCATTTTTAATACCTATTGTTACACTTATATTATTAGACCCGTTAGCTCTATTCTTATAATAATAAGGTTTATGCTAGCTATAGGAAAATAGTGTTAGTATTAATAAAATAGTGACACTAATGCCTAGTGATAGAAACCCTAGCGTTTTAAGGCTAAGTCTATTAATGGTGTCATATTTGAAATAATATTATTATAAGGTCACAATAATAATAATAGTACAACCAAGTAAGGCTAAGAAATAATGATAATAACCCTAGTAAGGATAATAGAAATGATAATAATAAAAATGTTAATACTAATAATTATAAAAATAAGACCAAAGTTAAGTATAATACAAGTTAGGGTTTAAAAGGGATGTTAGTATTAGTAGGAAAATAAGAACATTAATAATAAAGACAATAATAATGGTAATAATCATAATCATAATAATAATAATAATAATAATAATAATAATAATGATGATGATGATGATGATGATGATAATAATAATAATATTAATAATAAAAGTAGTAATAATAAGGATAATAATAATAATAAGTATATTAGTATTAATATTAATAGAAAATAGTAGCAATTATATAAAAGGGGTATTAGGGTTTGGATGAGTGGAGAACCACCTAGGGTCGGTGGTGGTCCGGCGGCGGCGCGTGGCGGCGATGGCGGCAGCGGTGGAGGAGGAAGAGAAGGGAAAAGATCAAGGTGGTGGTTATATGGGAGGAGAAAAGAAGAAGTTTGAGGTGGGGGAAGAATCAGCAGGTGAAGGGGAGTGGAATGAGGGTGGTGGCGTGGCAAGGGGTGGCGGCGCGCGGCGGCGACGGCGGTGGCCGAGGGTGGTGGAGAGGGGTGGAAGAAGGGGGAGGAAGGAGGAGAGGGAGGCAAGGGAAGTTGAAGGCAGGGAAGGGTAGAGGGAGGTATGCTGGGAATTTTGGAGGGTGGAAGAGGCTCTGGTGGTGGCTGGGCTGGCGGTGGGAGGCGACGTAAGGGCGGCGAAGGCTGGAGGTGGTAGTTTCGGGTTAGGACTTTTGCACGGCTATGGCGGCACGTGCAGGGCAAGGGGAGGGGTGATGGTGGCTTGGTTTCGTAGAGGGAAGTGCAGGGATGATAACGGTGGGAAGAGGTGGTTTCAGCGGTGGCTGGAGGCAGTAGACATGGCGTCTGTTCTGGCGGCGGCGGAACAGAGTTTCAGCAAGGTCCAATGGGAGGACTTGCTGTGGCCGTTCGGGAGGGGGTATTTATAGGCCAAGGGGGGAGGAAAACGACGAAGGGAGAAGGAGGCGTGCGGGGCAGGGGTGCAGGTGGCGGGCCGATGGCAGGCGGTGCAGGTCCTGCCATGGCAGGCTAGGTCGGGGAAGGGGAGAAGAAAAGGGAAAGAGAGGGGCACGAGGGAAGGGGAGAGAGGGACTTGGTCGGGTCGAAAAAAGAAAGAAAGCGATGGGAGAGAGGCAGGGAAGGACGATCGTGCTGGTGGCTGCCGGCGAAATCGACTTGCAGGTCGATTTGCAGGTCGGGGGGGGCAGGTCGAAGAAGAAGAAGACAGGTAGGGTGGACCGGTGGTCCAGGGAAAAGAAAGAGGAGGGGAACCAGCCGGTTCGGCGGGGTTTATCCGCAAGTCAAACGCGGCATTTCAACGTTATGGGGGACAAAGTGCCGCGTCGCGTTGCCCATTTGGCAATGGCTATAAGGTCATTAATTGTGGCGTGGCGTTTCGGCATCCTCGGGTTTAAAACGCGTCGTTGCGGCCATAGGCGTATGAGGGCCAGCGCACGGCGCTGGGCCGCGGGAAGGAGAAAGGAAAAGAAAGGGAGGGCTGGACCTGTGCGCGAGACGGGGGAGAGGAGAGGAGTTTGGGCCGGTGGGCTAGCCCAGCCGGGGGAGAAGAAAGAAAAAAAAAAGAAGAGGAGGGAGAAAAAGGAAAAAAAAAGAGAGGGGAAAATAGGTAATAAATAGGATGGGGAAATTAAATAAAATAACTTATGGGTAAATTGGGGTATTTTTGGGTTATTTATAATATTAATATTTATAAAATATTAAATAAATTCCTTTTTTGCTTATTTTAGACTATTTTAGATAAATTTCCTCAACCTCCATGCTAATTAGGAAAAATACCCAAATTTGCTTCCAATTAAATTCATTATTATTTTCCTCTTAATCTACATTAATTAAATCTCTTCATATTAATAAATGAATTTATATACTTAATTTTCCTAATAATTCCTTATTTGGCCATAATTTTGGAAATTAGGATTTTGGGATATTACACATAACACATATTTAGGCCTTAACCATATCCTTACCTAAAACGACACCGAACTTAGAGCATGCTTTTATGCCTCCTTAGGGGTCGGACTTGGCTCGCCTATAAAAGGGGAAATATTAGGGTTAACTTCCCTCTTATTAATTTCATTATCTCCTACTTTACCTCTAGTATGAACTAGTATTAGTGATAATAATAATACTAATAGCTTTAGTAGTAAAAATAGGGATATTATCCTTAAAATGGTTAACCATGCTATTATTAGCCAAAATAGGGTTAGGTGGTTATATTAGTCATGGCAGGATATTATTTATAATATTGGTAATAATAATGACAATAACTTTAATAATAATAATAATAATAATAAGGATAATAGTAAAGTTAGAACAATAATTATACAAAATAATTTATACTTAAGGATAGGAAGGGTTAGAGCACAACCTAGTGAAGGTGGCAACTAGGTAGCGGTGGCGCACGGTGGCAGTGGTGGAAGTGGTGGTTTTGGAGAAGGTGGGTATTTTACGACTGAAAGAGAGAGAAAGAGGTGGTGGTTGCGATGTGGTAGACTCTCTAAATTAATAGGGTTGTAATGGTGGTGGTTGTGGTGGCTGAGGGTGGTGGAGAGGGAGGGATGAGGAAGGATAGGGAGAAAGGGATAAAGGGAGAGGGAAAGGTAGAGGACGTTCTACTGGGTTTATTGGGTGGCAATGGAGATGGTGATTGTGGTGGAGGAGGCGTCACACAGTGGCGAGAGGGGCAGAAATGGGTTGCAAAGGGCAGCTTGAGCTGCTAACTTTGCACATTCAAGGTGGATTTTGTAGGGGGTGTTCAGGAGCGGTGAGTGGCTCAGTTTGGTAGAGGGTGATGTAGAGAAAGGATTAGGTGGTGTTTCTAGTGGTGGCATTACACAGCAATGACTGGGGCATTGTCTGAAGAGGCAGTAGCAAGATGTGTTGGAATTTCTAGGTAGACTAAAGGAGGGCAAATGGGGGGGGTCATTATGGGGTATTTATAGGCTAAGGGAGGGAGAAGAAGATAAATAAGGAAAAGGAAAAGGGGCAGGCATGGCAGGAGCTCATCGGCCTGCAATGGCTAGCTGGTAAGAGCCTGCAAATGGCAGGGTGAAGGGGGTAGGTGGTGGAGAAAAAGGAGAGGAAGGGAAGCATAGGAGGGAGGTAGGTGAGGTGGTTTGGCTTGAAATAGGAAGGAAAAGGATGGGGGAGAGAGGAGGGATTAGGTCAGAGTGTTTTGGCGTGGGAAAGATGGTGGCAGGTCGTAGGTGAGACCTACAATGCGAGGACGGGGGAAGGGAGGAAGAAGAAGAAGAAGAAAGGAGTTGGGTCGGCTAGTCGAGGGAAAAAAGAAAGGAAAAGAGAGGAAAACGGGTAGGCGAGAGGAGGAAGGAAAAAAAGAGTGGTGGGTAGGGCCGTGCAGGCGAGAAAAAAGAGGAGGGGAGTTGGGTCACATGGGTGAGGCCCAATTGGGGAAATAAAAGGATAAAAAGAAAAGGAGAAAGGAGAAAAAGAAAGAAGAAAAATGAAAAAGGAAAATGGGAAAAAAGGAAAAGGAAAATAGGTGAGTTGGAGTGTTTAGAATATTTTGGTATTTTTAAATATTTAAAATAAGAAAAATTAGTAAAACAATAATTCAATTCCTTTTTATATTAATTTAATTTTTTTGGTAAATACTGCTACATTTTATTTTAATTAGCAAATTACCCTAATCTTTTCGAATTAAATTCTTTATTATTTTCCTCCTCTTTGTCTTAATTACTCCCATTATTTTATTAAAATAATATATTTATTTAATTCACTAATAAATCTCTATTTTATCATAATTTCATTAATTAGGGTTTTGAAGTATTACAAGACTAAGGGGTGGAACAATGAGGGAGGGGAGGCTCAAGTAAAGGGTTGAGGGAGGTGGTGGAGAGGTGTGGGTGGTGGTTGTTGGGTGTAGAGATGAGGGAGGAGGTGGCTGGGTGTTGGGGGTATGGTGCAAGTGGCTCTAAGGAGGTGGAGGTGATGGGATGGGCTATAGGAAGGGAGGTAATGAGAAGGGAGGGAAAGGAAGAAAAGGATAAGGAAAGGAAGAGAATGGGGACAACCGGTTTAGAGGGTGTGGGGTGGTTGCAGGTGATGGTGTAGGGGATGGGTGGCTAATAGTAGGCAGCTGGGAGGAGTTTTGGTGGTGAAGGAAAAGGAGGGGGAGGAAGGTGGTCAAAGGGTGGTGGATGTAGGGTGGTGCATCAATCCGGAGAGGAGGAAAAAGAAGTAGCGCTAGAAGGGATGCTATTGCTCGGTTGTGTAGGAAGGATATATGGCAGAGGAGGTGGCAGCAATTATGGTGAAGGAGGGGTCCATTATAGGAAGAATGGGAAAAGGTAGGGGGTTGGTAGGAACTAGTGCATGGAGAAATAAGGAGGGGTAGGGAGGTAGAAGTGGAGGAGAAAGGATGGAGAAGGGGTGGTGGCTGACAGCGGTGGCTGGTTTGGTGGTGGAAGCATTGGTGGTGACTAGTAGTGGCTATAGATGAAGGAATGATGAAAATAGGGGAGAAAAAGGGATAGAAAAGAGAAGAGAGGTTGGGGAGAGATCTGAGCGAGAAGGAGAAGTAAAGAAGGGAAGAAAAAAAGAAGAAGAGGAGGATAGGGAGGATGCTCGACGTGCAAGGTTAGGTGGTTTGCTGGGGGGTTGTAGGCATGGCAAAGTAGCGTGACAGGGGATAGAAATGGTACGGAAGGGGGTACACATGGAGGGGACTAGGGTTGTATGGCCAATAAGCAAAATGAAAGGAATGACAAGTGGTAGTGATGCAGGCCGTCTAGCAAAAAGAGAGTGTAGGCATGTAAGTTGGTTAGTGGTGCAAGAGGGGGAGGCAACTTATGGGGTAAGGGGGTTTTTCGTTCATAGGGGGATGCAAAGGAAGTATAAAGGGGGAAGAGGGTCGGGGGAACAAAGGAGAAAAGGGGAGTGGGCTAGCCCGCACAGGAGAAAAAAGGAGGGGGAAGGAAAGGTGGGCTAGCCCAAGGCATGAAAGGGGGAAAGAAAGTAGAAAGAGGGGGAGAAAAAGGTGGGCCTAGGCTGGCCCGATGGGACAAGGAAGAAAGGAGAAGGGGATGGGGCTGGGGTTGGGCCAGACTAAGGGAGAAGGGAGGGAGGAAAAGAAGGAAGGAATAAAATAAAATAAAAGAGGAAAATAAGAAAATGAAAATGAAAATGAAAAAGAGAAAAAGAAAAAGAAAAAGGAAAAATATTCTTATAATTAAGATTAGGGATTAGGATAAAATTGGTTTTTGGAAAAAATATTAAAATGAATTTATCTCAATTTTAGGTATTTATTTAAGAAATTCCTTTTAGTAAAAATTAGGGGTTTAGGATTTATTTAGATAAAAGAGTAAGGTAAAATGATAAAAATAATCATATTTAATTTATTAATTAATTCCATCTATTTTATAACTCAAGAGTCTCAAAATAATTACATTAAAAATTTAATATTAAATTATCTCAGTTAAGGGTTAAATATCTAAACTATAGTTTAAAAAATTCAGGGTATTACAATGTTAGGGTTGTGAGACCATGGTTTCTAAAGGGAAACAGGGTTGTTTTGGGGTAGGAGTTGAGAGTGTGCCTTGCATGATTAGGCATACATGACGGTGTGATGACCTTGGCATAACTAAAACATGAATAATATACCATTCACTTAAAATGGTACATCACTTGAGTTGGCCCCAATTGTACCTACCAATCCACTAGCAAGAATAGCGTCTAGTAGAATTTTGCCATAGAGTTGTACCATATTATCATTCTACCGGTGATAATAGTGGAGATCCCAAACTTAATTAAATTATACCATTATATGATAATAACTTTTGTTAAGACTCTAATTACTTATAGTGGAATACCACGTGGGTCAAGACTAGTTGTGCCTTGATTGTAAATCCACTAGTGAGCATAGTGGTTATGAGAGTTCTACCCTAGGGTTGTACTTTCATTACTGATCCACTAATGAAAACAGTAGCCAGGAGCCTCTTGCCTTGGAAATTATACTTAATTACCATTCCATTAGTTGAGAATGGTTGGGTCCCTAAACCCAATGTGAATAAAATTATGAAATAGTTTTCATTACATTATTATTATATGTTGGAAGAATCTATATAAGTCGGTAAGATCAACTTATGTGCCTGTCATCTCTTATTGAGGCATTATGAATTTATGTGACCTTCTTGACTGTATTGTTACCTTACTCAGTACGTAGCATACTGCTTATCCTTATTATTGGTGTTACGCATTCCTATGAGGAAAGACCCCTTTTGAGTTTCTGTAGGTAAATGAAGGCTAACTTCATGACTTCATTGCATATGATTCTCTAATTAGGGTGGAGTGATATTATTCTTTGATAGGGGCTGGGGAAGAGAGAGTATGTTATACGGTTGTTGTTTGAAACCGGTTTTACTCCTTGTTATTTTCATTTAAACACTTATTTATATACTTCAGTTTTACTTTCAAAATAAATGCCTAAGTCTTATTTATCTTATGGAATGTCCTTGTCTTATATTTATCATGGCTTGTATTTTGTTTTACCTTTACCTAGTAATTGGCATGCAGATGGTTTGTGGCCAAACTTATATTTATTATGGCTGTAACACCCCTCTTTTGTTTAAATAGTCCTTTTGCTCAAATGAAAGTTTTCAGTAGTAAATTTTGGGGGTGTTATAATAACCTGCTTCCCTATACCAATCTTTGTGCTATCAATAATCAATTCAATAATTATATTGTAACAAATCATTCTTAACATCATTTATACACAAAAACCCTAATGTGTTATCATGTAATTTCTATCATTTTTATAAAGTATAAAATTTATTTGTTTTCTAGCAAAGAACAAGCTATTGGTATCCTACTAAATTTTAAATTCCTTACTAATCAAAATTTTATGCCTAAAGTTAATTCCACAATTACCAAATTAATATTTAATAAATAAAATAACAATTATAATATTAAAATATTTGTAATTTAAAATTGCTAAAATACCCTTATTGATTAATAATGGGTACCAAAATTATTATTATTTTGTAAAAGAAACTCCTTCATGTTGCATACGGAACTTGAGTAACTTATGAAAGAGGGGTTTGTGCTAGGATAGCTAGATATGGATGAAGGGTGAGGTAGTGGTGGTGATGGTTTGTGTAGCTTTAGAGGATGGAGGTTTGAAAGATAGGCATGACTAAATGGTAGTGCTAACTCGAGGTGGAGGTGATGATCGTGGATGGTGTGGTGGTGGTAGTGAGGTTGAGGTAGGTGGAAGGGAGGTGATGAGGTTGCTTGGTTTACTAGGTTATGGTTGTAGGGAAGGTGGTATAGAAGGCTAAAGCTATGGTAGAAAGGGCTGAATAGAGGTTGGTTGGTTGTGGTGATTTTGGCTAAAGGTGGGGGTAAGGAATGATATAATGGGGACAAGGGAACAGGAGGAAGGAGTTGGAGCATTGTATGGAGTCCACAATGGTGACTAATGGGCAGAAAGAAATCAAGGTAGGGAGGTGGTGGAGGATAAGAAGGGAAACACAGGAGGTTGGTGAAGGTTGGAATTCTATTGAGGTGGTAGGCACAACAGGGTGGGAAGCATGGGTGTGGTAGCTAGGCATGACTGGGGGTTTGTTGGTTAAGGAGTTGCATTGGATAATGGGTGAAGGTGTTGGAAGGTTGGGGAATGGGTTGTGTAAAAACTAAACAGGGTTGAGAAGAGGTATGGTGAATTGGTGATGGTGAAGGTTGTGGCTGTGATTGGTGGAGGGTTCATAGGAAAATGAAAGGAAGAAGAGACTGTGAGGTTACTTTGGTTGAGTTAGAGAGTAAGGGTGTGTGCACTTATGTATATATAAGTATATGGCTGGGCATAATGGTTCTATAGGTGAGGGGGTATGGTGATGGTGAAGGTTGCAGCTTCATAAGGGGAGGGATATGGGGCATGGTAAGGTGGTTATGTGCGGGAAAGGGGATTGGGGGAAGTAGGATAGGATATGTGTAGGGTAACAATTTATTTATTTTGAGGTTGAGGTTTACCTTGATTAGGCTAGGGTACCGGTTAAGAAAAAAGATATACC
This sequence comes from Tamarix chinensis, assembly GCA_030549775.1. Classification (NCBI taxonomy): domain Eukaryota; kingdom Viridiplantae; phylum Streptophyta; class Magnoliopsida; order Caryophyllales; family Tamaricaceae; genus Tamarix; species Tamarix chinensis. The sequence goes on from CM060176.1 coordinate 86,120,289, forward strand.
GGAAAAAATAATTTTGGTTTTAGGTAGGTTTACAAAGAATGAAAAAGGCTAAATAATTAAGGAAAAATATTAAGAAATTATTTGGATTACTGGTTAAAGGTTAATAATAAAATAATTAGGTTAAGGCTTATGATTTAGTTTTGAATAAAAGGCTAAACATCCAAAATCAAAGGTTACGAATAGTTGGTGTATTACAGTTAGGTGTGGCTATAATTATTATAACCTTAAATCAACCTAGCTCTAATTCTGGGTAATTAATATTTTAGCTTAACCATAACCCTAATTTTTAATATTTTAATCTTACCATAATTCTTTAATTCTAAGTTTAAACTTGATTTTAATATTATCCCTAAACTCCTTTTCCCTTTCACCTTTTTCCCTTTTCCCATTTCTTTTTTCCTTTTCTTCTTCTCCTTCCTCGGGTCTTCTTCTTCCCCTTCTTCCCTATGCAAGTCCTCCTTCCCTAACCATTTTTCCTTCGGCTAGCCTCTCCATAAACCTACTTAAGCTTACCTTATCATCACCACCACCATCTCCCTCAACTAAGGGGCGTGTCAAACAATTTTCCCTAAAATGTCCCCTAATATTGATCTACCCATATGTAATACCCCCAAATTTATGATTCAAAAAATTTCTTTTAAATAATTAATTGCAAAACATAAAATAGAAAAACCTAGGGTGTTACCACTACACTTGGTATAAATCTAGTTTCCTCTACTATTCTCATACCAAGTACTAAGGCTAAAAACATTATTCTACTAAAATTATTAACATAATTATAAAACTCAGGATAGAGAGAGTCAATCAAATTAATACCATTTCAAATAGGAGCAACCGTTAATGGTTATAAAATTTAGTAAAAAACATACATAAGAGTGTAAGAGTATAAAATCATCTAGATCAAAAGATATAAGGGAAAACACCAAATAGTCCTACTCTTAACTAGCCTTCAATTGGTCCCACATGTTAACATGTAAAAACCACTACCCATTAAATAAAAAGGGGCCTATGAAAAGGAATCATTTAGTACAAAGGTACTAAATAACCCATTATATGAAATTGATATAAAAAGCCTGCATGGGACACATAAAAGGCATCATAACAACACATGGTATCAGTATTGAAATATTCATATGATAACCATATCATATAAATAATTATAACAAAGCCACATAGTTCTTATACTCTTTTATTTAGAAATATAATAAAACTTACCAACCAAGAATACAAGAGATGCTCTCTAAAATAATAATTATTATGATTCTGAACACAACAACCATAACCTTGACAATATATCTCATCTCTCAATATCAAACCAATAATATCGGTAGTACTATAGGTAGATCTCAAAGGCATAATACTAATAAAATCCATAACATCATAAGAAGGGCTCAAAGGAAAAATACCAAACATAGGTAGGCATGAAGGCTACAACTAAACCACGGATAGGTACAAAGGTTGATACTGAAGTATAGGTAGGCCCAAAGACTTCTACTAAATCATAGGTAAGCACAAAGGCTACTACCAGATCACAAGTAGGTACAAAGGCTACTAATAGGCACAATGACTACTAGTGAACCACATGCAGGCATGAATGATGCTAACGAACCATAGGTAGGCACAAAGGCTACTACCAAACTATAGGCATGTGTGAAGGCTAATACTGACCAATCAAATAATATTCATTTCTATTGTTACTCACTCAAGGAGAGATCATATTCAATCTAAAGACACTAAGGTACTGTAGTCATACTACCACACCAAGGTAATATAGTATCCTATTGGCTATCAACCCAAGGACACTAAGGTACCGTAGTCACATTGGCACATGAAGATATCATAGTATCTTATCGATAAGGATACCTAATCCATAAATATGCATACTCTCTACATGTTTGTAGAGTTAAATAAAGTAAGATGTAGGGCATTATTGGGGCACTAAGGTCCACTAGTAAAAATCCATAATCTATTGTGAGCTACATCACTTATTTAGTGTAGCAACCCTTAAAGAGCCACCATTTTCATTCTTGAAGCCTTTCACTTTAAGTATTATTATTTTAATTAAGGTGATCACAAAATCATATAGATCTAATTTTCATACTTCATTTCAAATCATTTCCAATTATCTAAGATAAGTGTAACCAATGTCAATACCAAGGTCAATCATTAAAAATATACTAAGGCCATCCTAGGCTTCATTATTTACACTTAGGTATTTTAGGCCAAAAATGACCAAAATGTCCCTACAGCTAATATATCCACTTTATCATCCATTTTGAATACTAATTTTATTTTATTATTAACTTGTCAAGAAAATACTAAAATGAAATAATTAAGCCATTTAACATAAAAATAAATTACCAAATGACCATTTTACCTTTAAAAATGAGTTTACACGTAAAACCCTAACATATGTTTCTAGAACATCAAAACACATTTTCACATGTTCAGCAATAAATAATATATATGAGGTATGCATATAAGAATAATTATCATGATACACACAAAATGGCCAAATTACCCTTAGGATATATCATAATAATAATAATAATTATTATTATTATTATTATTATTATTATTATTGTTGTTGTTGTTGTTGTTGTTGTTGTTGTTGTTTTGTTATTATTGTTATTGTTATTATTATTATTATTATTATTATTATTATTATTATTATTATTATTATTATTATTATTATTATGCTGAAACAATCATATTTGAAACATCATACATCTCCATAACAAATAATAATTAAGACATATTAGGCATTCTTATCAGGTTAAATATCATAATATGATTAAATGACCAAATTGTCCCTAGGGCACATGATAATAACATTTATATTAAAAATAAGTTTAGACATACTTAACCTATCATATTGGAGATACATGACATATATAATTTATTCCCACTATTTAAACCATTTTAACATACATTTCATACACATAATAATTTCCAAGGTTAACATGCTTTGTTTTTTCAAAATCCTATACTATCATTATTGGGTAAATAATCACAATGTAATGAACATACTTAATATGATTTATACTCCAAAACCTAAATGTGCTACCATTCAATATCTAAAGGCAAAAATTTTTAGCAGAGTACAGGGATTATAATGTAATAAATATGCTTAACATGGATTATAATTCAAAATCCTAATGTGTTATCATGAGATATATGAACATTTAAGTAGAGTATAGGGATTATAATGTAATAAATATAATTAATACGATTTAAACTTTAAAACACTAATGTACTATCATGCTATATCAAAACATTTTAGTAGTGTAGAGATTACTTGATATCAAACAAAAGCACAATTTAGAGGTGACCTATTATAAATTATTATGCTTTGTTAATCAAAATTTTATACCTAAAAATAATACTAGATTAACCAAATTAATATTTAATAAATAAAATAATAATTTGTTAAAAATATTTATTTTATAGGAAAATTACCAAATTATTGCTAATGAAAAAAAGGGTAAAAATTTTAAAAGAAAAATCTCACGCTGCATAAGCATTGTAAGTCTTAGAATAATTATAGGAAGGAGTTGTTACGTGGCTCGTGGAGTATCAAGGGGGTGATTGGCGGTGACTGGAGGCAGTGGTGGCTAGCTTCGAAGGTGGTGTGGGTGAAGGAGGTGTAGGATCAAAGAGAAGGTTATAGAGGCATTCTTAGGCTACAAGTAATGGAAAAAGGGATTGTGGGTGGTGTTGTAACACATCCTTATTTACTACAAAAAAATTTCATTTTAAAATGGTGTAGAAGCAAAAAAAATACTAAACACACTTAGAAAAAAAGGTGTGCTACTACCTTACCGAACACAAGATAGATGTTAGCCACTTGTTTCATATTAGATACAAAGGCTAAAAAAACAAACCAACTAAATTAAAGTAGAGTACGTAAGATCAAGTTACATAAATATTTAAAGAAAGCATTTACACTATAGGATCTTGATGGTCCCCGACATAGTCAAATATAAGGAGAATGATTAATTGAAAAAATAGGGCTATTATAGTAGAAAAAAAGTTAGGGCATGGCCCCTAAACCATGGTCCATCACATACTGCACAAAAACCTCCGAATGTCCACACTCTCAAGCCCTAAGCCTAAGATGAGGTAGGCCCATTGCTGGTGGGAATGAGCAGTTGACTGAGCAAAAGGGCACATCAGTATGCTACATACTAAGTAAGATAAGTTAATTCCTCAACGAAAGTTACAAGCATACAAGATTCTATCATGTCATGGAAATTATACTTAATATATGTCATACCATTACCATTACCATATAATTAAGCATGCCTACCCTATCATGATTAGGTATGCATTAGGATTTACTATTATGCACAACTTAGGTAATTTAAGATGAATCATGATCGTTTTCATAGTACGACATCATTGATAGTCACACAAACGTACTAAGAAAGTTATCTAAATGAACACTAGGGATTACTTTCCAACTTGCTCAATTAATTAGGTTATTAATTTATAGTCATTATTTCCCTTTTTCGTTATTTTATTTTATCTTCTAATTATACCACGTCCTTATTTTATTCTCATCCAAATACTTATTTCATGTCTTATCCAGATACTTATCCAAGTTATCATCTAGTCATTCATTCCAATCATTATCCAATTACTCATTCAAATCATTATCTAAGTATTCATTTCATTTACTATCCAGGTATTCATTCCAACTTTTTATCATTATTATCATTATCAAGCAATGGGTTGTGCACCACTCTATTGTCTCACATACCATTGTAGCATATCCAAACTAAGGGACATAAATTCTAGGCTGAAGCTAATAACCACAATGGAAATAAATCTAGGCCAAAGTCAAATAATCATAATGGACATAAGCCCAAGTCGAAGCTAATCATAATGGACCTAAGTCTAAGTTAAAGCCAACCACCTAGGTAACAAGACCTTTTAGCATTGATAACTCCTAGTACATCATCAATGTTTAGAGTAGGTAAGACACCAGGATCTACTGGGATCCTGACTAAAGGCAAAGCTCGAAGGCACCAATAAAAGCTTGAAGGCAGACTAACCCTGTAACACCCCCAAAATTCACTACCGAAAAATTTTATTTTATTTAAAATTTAGCGGATGCAAAAAATAAAAACCTAAATTTTGGAGATATTACCACCACACTTAATACCAGACCGGTTTTCTCCTACCATTCCAGTATCAAGTGCATTAAACATGTTACAAAAGATAAAAACCCGTTGTTAGTGGTTACAAGGATAAAAGTTGATTTGAATAAGGAATGAAAATGTTAAAGTTAAATCCCAAACATTTTCTGGATAATCCTTATACTCATACTCGGTGCCTACTTGAATAGAACTTGCAATAGACCTACAAAGGACACTACCCATTAAATAGGTAAGGGCCCACAAGTAGAACCCTTCGGTACTATGATACTTAGTTGTAACACTCCCAAATTTACTACTAAAAATTTCATTTTAAGTAGAAGCGTATAATCAAATATTTGGGTGTTATCGTCGTAATTAACATAAGTTTGGCTTACCCCACCATCTTTACATTAATCATAAGGCAAAATGATTAGAAAATTTAAAACATGGTTAGAAAGAGATGAGAAAACTATTTATACATCAACTAAGTGTTTAGATATTAACTCCGATTACAATATCAAAATATAACAAAAAGGGATCCCATGGAACTAAGAGTCCAAAAAGGTATTCGAGTAAAACTATCATCCAGATAACATGACTCTACGCCCAAACCCTGATATGAATGAATCACTCCTCCACATATATCGCATCAAAACCTGCAAAATCATCGACCTGGTCCTCATCAACCTACACATAAATATCTAGGTCGATAACTCATTGGATTAAGCAGCACCCATGAAACAGATGAACGGTATGCTACGTACTGAGTAAGGTAACGGTATAGTCAAGCAGGATTACACATAATATAAGAATTCTTATAAGTAATTCATACATGTACAAATAAAAGAAAGCTAGATAACTACTGATTCCAAGTCATTCATTAGATATGCCATATTCCAAATTTTATTTATGTTGAGTTCAGGGACCCCATCATTCTTAAACCAATGGAACAGTCACCTTTTAGGGATAAGACATCCGAGCCACTATTATTATTATTATCTAGTGGAATGGATCCAACACCTCTTAGAGTAAAATACTCCTAAGCCACTATTTATTAAACCGGTGAAATAGTCTAAAACACCTCTCAGGGATAACACACCCGGGATACTATTATTAAACAAACTCAACACCTTGGTCCTGACTCACGTAGTCTTTCACTTTAAATGATTAGTATATTTTCATTTATACTTTAACTCTTAATTATATTTTCATTCACGTTGAGTATGGGGCCTGACTATTCTTAATCTGGTGGAACGAAATGGAGCACCTCTCGGGGACAACACACCCAAGCCACTATTATTATCTGATAGAACAAAGCCATATAAACACCTCTTCCTAACTAAAGTGATTTTTTACTTTACATAATTAATATCTTATTCAGAGTTGATTGTATATTATCATGCCAAACTCAAGACATATAATTAAACACATAATTATGACCACGTAATTATCCTCAAAGGATAATAATACCCTTAAGGTAATTCAAGATAATTGTATTCTCTCAAAGCCTTTATAAAACCCAAAACATGTACATTTCTAATCATTATCCGAAGTGCATATCCTTTGTTTCCCATTAGTATCTTATATCCCATATCATAGCCAAACATGTACTTACATAATTACATTATTCTCAATATTATCATTCCATAGCATTTCTATAATTAAATTATTCAATATAACATACTCAAAAAAAATCATATACAAAGATATGTGTATCACATAAATCCCTAGCTATGACATGTATCCTTATCAATAAGGACATCGAGTTCTATGCACGTCAATCCTATACATCCTCTGAGATCACCAAAAAATCACCTATAAAAACAAGATAGAATATGACTAGGATTGGAGGTTAAAAATTAAGAGGGAGATTATGTTAGAGAAGGGTAAAAATAAAAGTTATCCAAGTCAAATGGAAACTTAAATTGTATAGGAGTGTAGAAAAGTGTGTGGTGGAGTTGTGGTTAAATTTTGGTGGTGTTTGGACAAGATTTGGGGTGAAAATAAGGTTGCATGGCTAAAATGGGAAGTTGCATAGACAAGAGGTGCAAGAGTTACACGGTCATGCAGTAAAAGTGCACAACAGGTTAAAGGAAGAAAAGACACATGACCAAGTGGTGCAAGAGTTGCACGGCTGAACAGCACTGACCAAGTGAAAAAACTATGTATGGATAGATGGTGTAAGGATTGCACAGTTATGCAGTAGGATATTTGAGTGTTTACATGGCCATGAAGTAAGCCGTGCACAAGCCGTACACTCTGAAACTCTGCAACAACTGAAGGGTTTGAGAAGAAAAAAGAGGCGGTAGAGGGGGAAGGTTGGAGTGACCTTAGTGGTCCGTCCACCAGCTAAAAGGTGGCTAGTGGTGGCTTGGGTGGTGCTTGGTGGTGGATTGGGTGGTGCAGATGTTGAAAATAGGGAAGATGGAGGAAGCAGAAGGGGAAAGGAGAAGGTTGGCGAGTTGATGGATGATAATAAAATGAAGGGTTGGAGGGGGTATTTATACTAGTAGGTGGCGTGTCAAGGAGGAGAATGGTAGAGAAGTGATGACAATGATGATGATTGTTTTGCCAAGAAGAATAAGAAAGAAGAAAGAAAAGGATGGGTGGATGGTGATGGTTGAAGGGGATAGGAGTTAGGTATGGGCACAAGGGAGGTGATGATGATGAATAAAACGTGCATAGGAGGAGAAGGTAAGGAGAAAAAGGAAGAAGAAGAAAGAAGAGGGTGGCAGACTGGCAAGGTTATGAAAAACAAGGTGGTAGTAGGGAAAAGAGGAGAAGAAGAAGAAGAAGGGGCAGCACGAGGGAGTGGTAGGGCTGGTAGGGATGGTGAGAGGGGCATGAGGGAGGAAAATAGAGGGTGCATGTGTAGGAGAAGCAAAACTTCTCACACTAAAAATAAAAAAATTCGGCGTAGAGAAGAAGATAAAAGAAAAGAAAAGAAAAAGGAAGAGAAGGGAAGAAAGGAAGAAAAGAAAAGAAGAAATAAAAGAAAAAGAGAGCAAGTTTAGGGAATAAGGATTGGATTAGGAATTTTGGGATTAGCCAAATAATTAGGATTAGCGGAAATTTTAGTAGGTTTTGATTTTTGTTTATGAATTTTAGTTTATCCAAATTAAGGTTTCGATTTTTAGATAAAGTTTCAAGATTAAGAAATTTGGTTAAGGCTAATAATAATATTTCTTCTAATTTACCATTTTGCAATTATTATACCACTTTTACCCAAATACCCTTAGTACATAAAATAATGGTATGCATGCTCCATACACATTATCCAACTCCATCAACTATTATTATTTAACATTAACACATATTAGCACCTATCACACATACTTATTTAGGCCATGCTTTCACACATGAGAATTTACTAAAATGCCCCTAGACCTTACATTAATATTATCTACGCAACAAATGGCTACATTAGCATATCATACTATACATATGTGTTTAACACTATCATTAATAACAATGCTCCTTCCCATAAGCATTATTTCCACACATGGTACATAAATTATCATGCTTTTTTTTCACTAACCAACATATGCCACTAAACACCTTATATTTAACAACATATGTCATGCATATAAACATATTAAAACCATAATGTGCTAGCATACGTATATCCCTATATTTTAGTAGGGTATAACGATTACCTTATTTCTAGTAAAAATTAAACCTTTCAGATATCCTGGTTAAAGGTTTGAGCTTTGATTAGTAAAATTAATACCTAAAAATAATATAAAAAATTAGCATAATAGAAGTAGAAAATCAAAAGTATAATTTTTGTCAAAAGAATAATTAAATATATACTATTATCAACCATTATTATACCTCAAAATTCATCCAAAAATGGCTCAAATGAATGTAGAACTCACGCTCCATGAGCATCATGAGCTACATGTAGAAATGAAAGCGAGAAGGGATTGAAGAGGGAGAAGTGGGAAGAAGGAAGGTATTTGGTTTGGATGGGGTTTGGGGGTTAAGTAGAGGACTTGTGAAGGGGAGTGAGGGTAGTGGCTAAGTGTAGGGAGGGAGTAGGGGTGTAGGTGGTGATTGGGGTCAGTGATCGACAACTCAAGGCAGTAGAGGCATCGGCTACAGGCTGGGAAAAGTGGATGCAAGGGTGGCAGAGGAGGAGAAAGAAGGGAAAAGAATAGGGTAAGGGAGGAGCTATAGGGCTAGGTTTTAGCTAAGGGAGACAAGGTGGTGGTAGGGGAGGTTCTAGAGGGTGTATTACTGGCCATGTGGTAGCGGAAGAGGAAGGAGGGCGACAGATAGTGGTAGTATAAGGTGAAGGCTGAGTAGGAGAGGAAAGAAAAGAAATAGAGGGAAGGAGGTTGTAGGGGTGTGTGGGGGTGACAGGGTGGTGCAAGGAGGTTGGTGGGGGTGTTAGAGAGGTAGTGCAGGTCATTACTTGGGTGGTGGCAGTGGCAGTTGAGGATGGTGGAGCAAAATAGGGGATGAGGAGAAGAGGGGAAATAAGGGAGAATGGGGGATCGATAGAGGGAGAAGTGTGGCTTGAGTAGGGAAAAATGAAGCAGAAGAGAAGGAGAAAAGGGGGAGGAATCAGAGGGAAGGTAGGGCACCGGCTAGGTGGCTAGTTATAGGTGGTAGGGTGGTGATTGTAGGGAGAAGGAGGAGGAAAATGAAAGGTACGCAGGGAAGGGTTGTAGGCTCAAGTTTGGTATGAAAATGTGAGGAAAGGGATGGGGGGAGAAAGGGAGAGTGAGAGTAGGGTTGCAGGCTACAAAGGGTAGGTGGTAGAGGTGGCGGGTGCAGGCTGTGTTGGAGCCTAAGGCAGGCTGACTGGGCAGTGGAGAAGGAAAGGGAAGTGGGTTGGCCTACGTGTGTGGGAGAGGGGATGGGAAAAAGGAGAGTTGGGTTGGCCCAACCAGGGGAAGAAAGGAAAGAAAAGAAAGAAGGGGGAGGACCGAGCTAGATGGTCGTGCGAGAGAGGGAGGAGAAGGGAAGGAAGGGAGTGGGCCTCTGGCCTAGCGTGAGGGGGGAGAAGGGAAGCAAGCTAGGAGTCTCGAAGAGGAAAAGAAGAAAAGGAAAAAGAGGGAAAAGAAAAGGAAGAAAAGGGGGGAAGAAAAAAGGAAAAGGGTAAAAAGGGACAAAATAAAATAAAAATATTTTTTTTGGACTAACGGCATTTAATATTTTTCATAGATAAATTAATTTAATAATTGAATTTATTATAATTTAAGATATTGGTTTAAAAAGGATAATTTTAGTAAAATATTAGTTTGTAAATTTATTTAAATAAATGAGTATGAATAACACAATATTTATTTTAATTTATTAAATATTCATATCCATTTTTACGCATTTAAAAATCTACAAAATAATTAAATTAAATAAATTTAAATGTTAATTTATGCCAAATAATGGTTATTTATTAAATTCTAGGTTTAACATTTGGGGAGGGGTATTACAAACCCCCTATAGCTTATTGCTAGTTGGGTAACCCAAATCCATATACAACTCGATTATCTTTTGCTTTACATGATTAATACATTATTCTTAATGTTACGTGATCATACGAGGCCCATATAATAAGTAAGTAAAACATTCACATATTTCTTCTATATTAATCCTTCCCATCCCCAATCATATGTGGGATTTCCATTTATGTTTTTTCAATATTAACCATATCCATTTTATTATTCCATTCAAATTGCATTCCATATTTTATCACATTTTTCTCAAAACCATCACATTTTATTTGTGTTTTACCCATCAAGGTCCTTACAACACCCATTGAGTATATTATGAATTATGGTCCATTTTAATCCATTCATTAGTCATTGATCCATGGTAATATATGCATTCTATCCATTAAATAGTCATATAATAGTCCTATGCACAACCTCAAAATAATATCGAAGATAAGAAAAATAAAATCACACTAACCGCCCAAACCAGTTGATCAATTTGGCCTAACTAGTCAATTGGTTTAGCTTGACCAAATCAGGCTTCCATCATACTAGTCAATCTATTTAGGAAAACTAGTAAATGGGTTATGTCCAACCAGTAGATAAGTTTAAGCAAAGAGCAAGACTAAGGTCTTTACAAATCAACCAGTTAATGGGTTTGGTTGACCTGACTATTCTTGAAACTAGTCGATTAGTTTGCCATCCAACAACACTAAACATGAATTTTCATATAGATCACACTTAAAATTCTATATCATATAAATTGAAAAATGGTCTCATATCACCTAACACATTTATAGCTTGTAATAGTTGTATATTTCACCATTAATCATCATAACCTAATTTTTCTTTAAAAAAATCATGCTTTTCTATCAAAATGCATAGTCTAACCATTCAATACCATTTTTTGAAATCTATATACTCATACTAACATATAACATCAAACCTTAAGAGTTCCATAACATGCAAGCTTAATTAGCACACATTTTGGAAGTAAGAATGGCTTACATACCGGCAAAACTTTCCTCAATTAAGAAAACTGAACTTGTGGAATCCTCAAGTTTCAAAACCTTAAAAACAATAAGCTTAACTCAAAATATTGAATAAAATTTCCAAATCCAAACTTGAAATATAAAGGAAAACACAGACATATTTTAGCTAATGGAAAAGTAGAGGAAGATTATGCTGAACTATCAAGTTTCTCCTAAATCTAATTCTTTTTTGCTTAATAATTATAACAATAGGGAGCTATAGAAATTATCTAAAGAGCAAAATAATTTGAGTGTAAGGCCAGAATTAAATAGGGGCAATGTGAATGCTAGAGAGCTAAAGTATTTTGATAGTTAAAAGAAAGGTGAATAGAGGGGCAATTAGAGATATTTATAGCCAACAAATCGATACAAATCACAAGTGTGGTCAATAACATATCAAAAACCCTAATTCTTATAATTTAAATTTCATTTAAACGAGCATATTTCTTCCAAGATATGCTGACTTATCATCCAGAGCTCATATGGTTATTTTGGATAAGTGCGGGTCAATTGGTTCACAAATGCAAAACACAAGAGGGAAAAATGGAAGGTTAGCATGGAAGGAATCTATTAGTTAAGCATAATTGAGTCTAAAATTGAAGCAATAATCCAAAAAGTGTGCAAAGGAGAGAGGTAGGGCTAAGGTTATATTCCCCCTCAATTGTCTAAATCAACTCATCAAATTGATCTAAGGCAATACATTTGGCCAAATGCATCATGAGAAAGGTTAAAAATATTTTAGGAACAAGTTGGAATGGGTTTTCAAGGTTCTATTTTAGTTTAAGAATTTTTTCTAAAAAATTGAGTTTTGAGAATGTACTCAACTTAACAAACTAATCGATCAGTTTGGCCTACCAATTGACTATTTACAGATCGGTCAATCAGTTCCTTAACTAGTAGATCAGATTGGTTAAGTAAAAACTATTTTCCTAAAATGAAAAATCATTCAATCAATCTGCCTAAAAACTTGATTAATTAAGTTATTCGATCCCATTTTAAATCCAACTTTACCTCAAACCCAGTGATAGTCCCAAATCAAATTTAGACATCAATAAATGGTACAATTTCTCATTCAACACATTCATAAAAATGTGGGGTATTACAAGTGTGGTGGTGTTGGATGACATGAAAGGATGGTGATAAGGAGGAAGGAAAAGGTTTTAGAGGGCTAGGAGAGGTCGGTGGTGTTTGATGTTGTGTTGGTGATGCTATGTAGGGTGGCAGAGGAAGGTGAGGTGGTGGTTTTTAGCTGCTTGGCTTAGTTGTGGAGTGACAATGAGGAGGCAGATGGTAGGGGAGGTTGGTTGTAGCGAGGAGAAGGTAAGGTTGAGAGATTGAGAGGTGGTTGGGTTTTGATGGTGTGTGGGCTATTTGGGACATCGATATGGGGAAGTAATAGTGGTGGCGTGGTGAAATAAAATAGAGTTAGGGTAATTTGGGTCAAGGGTGGTGCGAAGAAGGGAGTTAGGAATGGTGATGGCTATCAATTAGGATGAGATGGCGCTGACTCATGGTGGTTGTTGTGGGAAGGCTAAGATAACAGCTATAGTGAGTTGTTTGGGGGATGTAGAAGGAGAAGGGAAAAGGAAGAAGAGGAACGAGTAGGGTTTGGGGTCCTATAATTAGGAAAATGGAGTGTGTGTGCATGTAAGTATATGCTGGCTAGAAAGGTGAGGGTTGGGGAAAAAATTCATTTGATGTAGAGAAGGGGCATTGGAGGTGGCATGCATGGTTAGTGGTAAAGGCTTAGTGTAGGAGCTAAGATTGAAGGAAAGAGGGGCATGCGTGAGGGGGTGGTACATGGGTGGTTTAGCATAATAGGGAAAGAATAAAGTTAGCGTGCATGGGGTAGGGGAAATGTTCGGTGCTATATGGGTGCGTGTAGAGAGGCGTAGGGATGGTGCAGACGGGGGCATGTGAAGGGGTGCATTGGGGGTAGTTTGGACATAGAGGGGGGAGAAGAAAATAAAGAAGGGGAAACATGTTAGGTTAGGTAGGTTGGGAAAGAAAAAAGAAGTGGGCTAGCTGGGCCGATTGGGGAAAGAAGAAGAAGAAGAAGAAGAAGAAGAAGAAGAAGAAGAAAGGTGGGCTAGTTGGGCTGAGTGTAGAAGAAGAAAAATAAAGGAGAAAAAAAAATGAAAAAGTGAAAAGAAAGAAAAAGGAAAAAGGAAAAAAAGGAAAAACAAGAAAAGGATAAAGAAGGTAAATTTAATGTTAGAATTATAATTCGGTTAATTTAGGTTTAGGATAAAAATTAATTTATTCAAATTTAATGTATCTCATTAGAAAAATAAATCGAGTAAAATTATCAATTTACGGTGGATTTAAATAAAAATAAAAAAGATAAAATAATTTAGATAATTTAATAAATAACTTATCTAGGTTTTTTGTTCAATTATAAACAAAAAAAATTAAGCTAATATTTAAAGGTTTGGTTTTGGGTAGAAGGTTAAATGCTAAAAATTAAGGTTACAAATTTTTGGGGTGATACACCATCACCCCCTATACCTCACTCTCTATTCATGTCAAATTCTCACACCATCACCATCTCACCTATATAAACCACTCCATTCTCTCTCCTTACCTCATTTAATGCCTCACCAAACCTTTCCTAGACTACCGCTATCATTTTCTAATTTTTTTATATGCCATTTAGTTTATTTCTTCCATTCTCATTCAGCAAGTTTCTACATAGTATTTCCAACCTCACACTACACTACCTTACCTTATTTAGAAGCTCATGTTACTCAGCCTTACCTACGTGAGAAGCTCACGCAATTCACCCATTTATTACCCACACCTCATGCAAGACCACCCCTATTCATGCAACAATCTTAAGCCACTAACCCCCACCAACATGAGCCCTTCACTTGAACAACCCCTACTAATTTGAGAGTCTCATGTTTTAACCTCATGTTTTTGTGAGATACTCATATAACACCCCTATTGTTGCACCATCAACCCATGCAACTAAATCCCTTTCACACCACATTTTACAACAACTTTATTTTCTTTATTATTTTTCATTTTTAACATTCTTTTACCTTTTAATTGAGTGTTTTTAAGTTCTAAACATGCGTTAATCTTAGTTTTTAGATGAATTTTTTGGGCGTATTAGAGGAGGAGTCTTAGGGTTTTTATTTCATGCTTAAATATTGATGTCAATTAGGTGAGGATACATGTCATAGTTAGGGTTTTTGATTGTGATGTGTGAACTTGTGTATAACCTCATGATTGCTATTGATATATTGATAATGTCATTTTATGATGGTGTGGTATTGGATTATGGAAAGTGAGTACCATGAGCTTATATGATATTTTGCGATAAGTCTTAATTTGCAAATCTAAGTGTGTTAGAATGACTTATAGTTTTGATGAAGTATGTAAATGGAAAGTGGGAAAATGAATATGGTTAATTTGTGTGGTTATGTAATAAATTGAAGGTGGGAAATTAATGGTGTTGGATTTGTAGGGTTTTTGTGGAATTTTGGGTATTGTAGCTATCTTAAGGATATGTTGGTCATTTTTTTGATAATGTTAAAATTAATTATGACATGATTTTTATTGAGGATTTTATAAATTATTTCATAAGTAATATGATCAAGTAGTGGTTGTGTGGGATATAAGCAATCTAAAATGAGACTTTGAGGCTTTCGATAAGATAAGGGCATGTGGGTTAATATGGGTTAATTATGGAATGTTTATTATTTTTAAGTATAATATTAGGTTCATATATGTTATGTATGTCACATGAAATATTCAGACTAATTATGAGGAGCTTAGGTATAATAAAAAAATAAAATGGCTTACATAATGAATATTAACTCTAGAGGTAGACTCATTATCACATATGTAAGACGTTAGAGTTAGGCCTTAATTTTTAGATATGATGTTAATAAATTTATTTAGGACGGTTTACTAAATTTAGTGATGATATTATTCTTATGGGAGAAATTATGATAATCTTGTAAAAATAGGGTTTCATAGGGGAGTTATGACATTTCCTTTTGAAAATATCCCAACCATCATCTAGATTGTGTCATTTATGCCTTGTTTATTTCTATTAAGTTTGGTTATGTCCCCTACATATTTATCTCTATGTCTCCATGATGAAATTGAGATCAACAACAATTTAATAAGACATTAATTACTTAAAGTGAAAAATCATATGAGTTAGGACAGAGGTTTGGAATTCGCTCCACCAGACGATAGTAGTGGCCCAAGAGTATTTTTCCCTAAGAGATGTTTCATAGCTTTCCATCGATTTAATAATAATGTCTAGGAGCATGATGCCTTGGGAGGTTTTGAGATTGTTCCACTCGATAAAAATAGTAGCTTAGGAGTGTTTTACATTGAGAGGTGCTTCTATTCGTTCCACTAGATTAAGAATAGTAGAGGTTCTTGAATTCAATGTAAATATGAAAATGGAATTTTATTATACCTAATAATGGAAGTCTGATTTAGTTCTTCTCTTGCATTGTATCATGTTTAATCAAGATGCATGTTTATTCTTCCATGTGAACATATTTATTTGCATGCCCTCACTATGACTGTATCATTACCTTACTAAATATATAGCATACTAATCATCCTTCTCATAGGTGCTACTTATTTTCATGAGTAGATGATCTAGAATTTGTTGTGTAACTCAATGAGGACCACTTGAATGATTTTTCTACATTTGATGATATACTTGTGGAGGAGTTATTTTATATCTTGGGGTTGGATATAGTGTTATTGTTATTCGATAGTTAGTTTTGCTTGGATATGTTTTCAAATCTTCGTTCCAATGAATCCCTTGAGATTGTATTTTTCTATTTTGTACTCAGAGTTAATCTCTAACTCTTATTTATGATTTATGAAGTATTTCCTTCATTCTATATTTATCTCCAAGTTTAAATTATAAGTTTTACCTTATTTTCAATCTAAGGTTGGTATAGTAAACTAGAATTATATTGAATATAGAGGTAACGCCCAACTATATTGTTATTATGCTTTTCCTAAAACGAAATTGTTTAGTAGTAAATTATGGGTGTTACTAAAATAATTTCTGTTTTTGCTTTGTTTTTCCTTCTATCTTATTCTTTTGAACAAAAGGGTGAAAATAGGGGTGCTATAGAGAGTCAGAAGGATGTTTTGTTCTTTGAGTAGGGGTATATATAATACCCCAAATTAGTTGATTTATAAGATTAATTATCAATTCTAAAAATTTTCTTCATATAATGCTGCTCAATATTTGTTCTAAACTGATTGATTATTCCAGGTTTTGACCCAATACCAAAGCGGTATGCTTGTCTAATCAGGATTTTGATCATGAAGTAAAAAAAATAAAATAAAAATAAATTGGTCCTTAACTAGTTCAAGTCTTATCCAATACAGTCTATAGTGGTTCGACCTATAATTTCATGAACATTTTAATATATAGTTGAATAATTATTATCCTAGCCGATCTTCAACAAGTAATTCTATTTTGGTCTCTTGTCTCAACTTTGAAATTTTTTAGTCCTTTATCGTTTTTCGATCCAGTATGGATTGGTCTTGAATTGATACATGCCTTTAGCTTTAGGTAAATACTTGCAACTAGTGTGGGGATGTGGTGTTACATGAATTTGATGTAAGTGTTTCCTTAGGTCAATATTTGATTTGAGCATGTAATTACTTGAGGTGAGTATATCTTGTGCTCCCTATTGACCCATTATCGCTTATGGTTTGATAGCTTTCATATCCAATTTATCTTACATATAATTTATTAGCATGCCTTATATCTAATGCTTGTAACTTGTTGTTGATTTTTCCTCTTGTTCTTTCATTATTTTTCCACCACAATTTTTTAGTAGATGTGCTATGTGCCTTGTAATGAATGAGTTATACTAATGGTTTTATTTTGATCATGAAGTAAAATAAAATTTGGTCCTTAACTAGTTCAAGTCTTATCCAATATAGTCTATAGTGGTTCAACCTATAATTTCATTAACATTTTAATATATACTTTAATAATTATTATCCTAGCTGATCTTCAACAGGTAATTCTATTTTGGTCTCTTGTCTCAACTTTGAAATTTTTTAGTCCTTTATCTTTTTTTGATCCAGTATGGATTGGTTTTGAATTGATACATGCCTTTAGCTTTAGGTAAATACTTGCAACTAGTGTGGGGATGAGGTGTTACATGAAATGGATGTAAGTGTTTCCTTAGGTCAATATTTGATTTGAGCATGTAATTACTTGAGGTGAGTATATATTGTGCTCCCTATTGACCCATTATCACTTGTGGTTTGATAGCTTTCATATCCAATTTATCGTACATATAATTTGTTAGCATGCCTTATATCTAATGCTTGTAACTTGTTTTTGATTTTTCCTATTGTTCTCTCATTATTTTTCCACCACAATGTTTTAGTAGATGTGCCATGTGCCTTGTAATGAATGAGTGATACTAATGGTTTTATTTGACTTATTGTCCTTGATATTTGGTTAGTTTGAATTTTGATATATTTCATTTTACATTCTTCTCTCACATGGATTAGGGATGACAGTGTCAAAGAGAGCTAGTTTTGTTGATGATTTTTATTTTTTATTTTCTCTTACAATAATGGAAGATGACTAGCTAGAATATAGTTTTTTTTTACTTGTTGATCATCGTTAGATCATTTTATTTAAATTAATTACTTATTTTAGTAAATTGGTTGTAACGTGAACAATGTATTATGCAATTAGACTGATGTACTTTTAATATAATTAAGTTATGTTATGTATTGAAGTGATTTTGATGTATCAAACAAGTTTTAATATATGTACATAGTAGGTTTTGATACATACACGAAGCATGTTTTGATGTATGAAACAACTTCAAAATAAATATATCATGCAAAACAATTCCCTAAAATCAAAGTAGGCTATTTACAATGCTAAATTAAGATATTGAGTAACCCTTTTAAGGGTTAGAAATTTGTGTTGATGACTTTTTTAGGTGCTGATATTTAAAGTAAATAACGTTGTAAAAAAAATAGTGACAGTAATATAAAAAACGATGCAAGTTGTTTGGTGATGCCTTATTATATTGATAAAATTCTTTCGATGTATTAAAAAAAGTGGCGCTTTCAAATGCAAATAAATATTAGTTTAAGCGGTGCTTTCATAAATTGAAAAATTTTCCAATACATTAAAATACTGATATAGTTTTAACCAAAAATAATGGGATGATCATGCTTATGATTTGGAAATATAATTAATGGATAATAAAGTGACAATGATTAAATCAATGGCATAAAAAAAAACATACTAGAAAAAATATTTCAATACTTATTATAGTAATTTTTTATTTATAGCAATGTTAAACCTAACAATGGTCATTAATGAACGTGTTTTTCTTTTTTTGTAGTGTATAAGCATGTAAATAATTTTTTATATTAATATTTTAATTTTTTATTCAAGTTATGATGTATAATAGTATGTCATTGTAAATACATATTTTTAGTTAATTAAATTCAATAGATTTTTTTTAATTTAATGATATGTAACAACATATTTTCATATTATATTTGATTGTGTTTTTTGTTAGATATAATTTATAGCGTGAATTATAATCAATATTAATATATAAGATTATGCACATTTTAAAAAAATGTGTGAAACCCTAACACACATTAGAGGCATTCAATATGCATAATTTAACTATGCAATACTTGTTACAAATATTTTAAAAAGTATTTCTAACCATTGACGGAATTAATTATGATTTGTAATTTGTGATCGTTGGAATTAAATTTTACAATTCTACTATCTCTTTCTATAAAATTGATGGTATATGATTCTTATGAGGAATGGAAATAAAGTCCGTTTTTATATTTATTCTTCTACTTTAATTTTACACACAAAAATTACTGGAAAAAAATTGAAGAAGAAGCTTATCCCTTAATGCTCTGTCTCTTTACGTAAGAATATCTGTGTAGATTTATCTATTATTTTATATAGAGAAAATAAAACTTCATGATACTGTTGAGCATCTCAATCTTATATGCATTAGTGGGAGATTGTGGGTGGGTTACTATAACTAACTTTTACTTTTTTCCTCCTCATTTTAAAAATAGAATTTGAAGATATAAATTATTTAAATAATTAATTTATTATCTCCCTTATTTTTTTATCAAATGATACCCACGTGTTTGTGTCTATACTTATTTAATTCTAATTCTACTATCAATAATTAGATTATAGAGATTAATATTAGGCTTAATTATTAACGTATTACCATATAATATAGACTTTATGGTCAAACTTTATATCTAATTTAATATGGACCCCACTAACACTTAATATATATATATATATATAATATAAAATAATACTAATAAGTTTATAAAACTAAAATATATATATTAACATTTTTTTCATAAATATATTTATATTTAAATTTTTATTTACCTCTTTTTACTTATTAAATTATTAACATTGTATTTAAAATTAAATATATCTTATTTATGCTATTAGTTTAAAATTTAGATAAATTATGCGCCGTACATGGGTTAATAATAATAATAATAGAAGCGGCGGAGGCCGTAGTGGTGATAATAAATTTAAGCGGCAGGGGTGGGTATCTTTTATAATAAGTATTTAATAATAATAAATATATTTTAATGATATACCCATTTTAGATTAAATTAAGATATAAAATGAGTAGAATAAAAATAAAATAAGATATATAAAATACTTACCAAACGAGCACTAAGAATGATAAAAATACTAATATTACTAACCAGGAAATTATAAATTAAGATAATATTATGTGGTGCTATTCTGCCTTAACTATGATCGTGGATTTTTATTTTTTTTTAATAATAAATAAACTGACATTGGATATCATCATTTTTTTTATCACTATAATAAGAAAAATATATATATTATTTATCATATCGTGACGAGAATCAGCGGAAGTACAAGTGAATCTGAATGCCTGATAAAATGCTTCGGCATTAGTTGTTAGAAACGGAAAAAGAAAAAAGAAAATATATTCATGCATCTACTCATCTCTGAGTAGGAGCGATGTCCTTTACTCAGAACGAAAGCGAAGGATTCAGAGGATTCGACCAAGTAGAGCGACGTGGTTGGCTACTGACCACCACCCCCCCCCCCCGGGTTTTTATTTTTTATGTTTTACATAAAAACACGACAAAAATCCGCATGTCGACATATGACAAGAATTTAGAGCAACCCCGATCGTCTAATTTACGACAAAAAACAAAGGCAGTGGAACCTGTGGAATTCTACACAAGAAATCAGATTTCGAAATCACATGAACGCTGGCCGCCCAAAAAAAAAAAATATTCATGAATTAATTGACCGTGGCAGATGTCATGACTCATGACTTAGTAAGAAAGAAAGAAACAGCGGACGCGATCACGGTACATGGCAAACTGGCAATCCACGCCTACGTCATTTGCGTGTGGATACCACAACAGAGGAGGAATCGGTCAAGCAATTTATTGGGACAAAGACTTTTGTAATCGTGTATGGCTGTATCTTAGTAGATTTCCAGGCATGCGACCTTCACTTTTTGACGCTGGAATGGAACATTATAAAGTACAGTACGTTTCTCCGTCAAAATGTCTTAAATTTCGGTACGTTTCTCTTTTAAAGTGTCTCACATTTTAAGGGGAAAAAGTACCGCAATAATTTTATTTATCTTGGGTCTTTACGGGTTTACAATGAATGATACCAACTGTGCGTTATTGTAAAGTCTTATATCTAAATTATTTGTATTTAATATATTTAATCAAATGCAAGCTGGAATATGTAGAAACTTAAAGTATTTTAGATTGTTAATAAAGAGAACTAAAAAAATTCGATAAATAATATATTAGTCATCTTTATATAGGATTATAATCCCTAAATTACATATAATTTATCTTATTCAATTCTCATAGACCGATAAGCGTATATCTAATATGAAAAATCGCACTACCGTTATTATCTCGAATCTATCGATCATTCTAGCATTATAAGTTAGTTTAGGTACGCTTTTGTATAATTATTATTATAATTTGGATGAATTTGTATTATATCCCTTCGGATTTATAAATTAAATTAATATATCAATTTAGTCAAAAGTAAATTTAAATATATAAATATTTATATTTTATTTTTATAAAAAATACAATAATTGAAAAAACTTTAAAGGTTTGTTAATTGTGTTTATCCATATTAAACAATATTTACATATTTATATTTTAATAAAAATAAAGTTAAAATGTTAGTGTTCTAAAATTTTATTTATAAAATATTTATATCTTATTAAGAATAAAGTTTATATATATATATATAACTTAATAACATTTATATCTTTACAAAAATAAATCTAAAATAATTGTACCTTTAAATACTCTTTGTAGAGTGCAAAAGATCAGTTTCGATTCCGCATAACGAAAACAAAAACAGCAGAATAAGGCTGTGACGAGAAGAAACTTTCGTATATGGAATGCACCGTAATTTGGAGTATTGGATAAAGCAGTCAGAAGAGGGCCAGCAAGAAATGAAGAGTATAAATAAAGCGAAGCTCCACTTTCACGACCAGATACATTCGAAGTTGTAAACGAAGTTCGTGAGGGAAAGAAACATGTATAATATAAGTGACCAAACATGGAAACTAAAATTAGTCAAAATCATGTGCCATAAAGCGGACATTAACTTAAATAAAATGAAGTGGCGTCGATTAGATCCTTATAAAAATTAAACAAGCTATATATATTGATTGAACTTTGTTTTATTGTAATATCCTCCATCGTTACCTAACCTTCTACAAAATGATAATCATTTACTTACGCAACAACCCAACTAAAATAAGATTACACGATCCCAAAAAATAATATCTAATTTAATACTTAATTTTAAGATTGTATGCTAATTTATCAAGTAATATCGGTAATCACTTGTCAATGAATTTGACATAGAGATCAAACAGATGATAAGATAGTCTTCTAGATTAAATATGCGCTTGCTTGTTTCTTATGATTGATGAGAATCAATTAAAATAAATTGCGTGTAACTCGGGAATCAAGACCATAAATATAGATAGCTGGTATATTATTTATCATACTATTCTTATTTAGCCAATTAAAAAACTCCCAAATTCTCTATATATACAAATCTATACCCAATTATACATATTAAGTTTAAATATTTTAAGCTTAAGCAAATTACTTTTATACGGCTTTGGTTTATACGACAACCCACAATTTATATTTGAGCCTAACATTAGATGATAATCTAACAATCTCCTACTGTGTAATCTTATAACTATTAATTGCATAATAACCATATGAACTCAATATTGTTGTTGCTATAAATTTATGCATATGACCAATATCATCCACCATTCACACTAACATATGAGCAAAGCAATTTTTGTTATATTTAATCGTAACTAAATCTTCAATGCTCACGTATACAAATACAACTAAATGGCATGAATTAATATGTGGATGTGTGGCATAGACATGTGAGTAATCTTAATATGCCTATTCTTAATTGATCCACCTTACAACTTTAGTGATATCAAGTCATACTGAAAGAAAGAATAAAAATGTAATAAAATGAAACATTACTTTTGCAGAAAATATATGGTCTAATTATCCATCAGCCAAACAAAGTGTCTAAACATAGAACATATAAAGGGACACAATCACACTAAAATTAAATATCATCTATTGATACAACAACCATACGAACTACATGCTAAATTGCTCAAATGAAAATGCCTTAGTGAGTGAATCTACAATCTTGCCATTTATATTTATGTGTTATGTCCACAACTCTCCATTCTGAACATTTTTTTTTAACAATCAAGAACTTGATAGTGATATTCTTTGATTTCATAGAACTTAGGTTATTGTTAAAAACACTAAACTACAACATAACTTGAGTGGCCTATCAATAACGTCTGATATAGATGTATCATTGTGACAAAATTTTGCAACCATATATTGAAAGTGGAAGCCTTTTAGCATGAAAAAAAATTCTATTGTCATGGTGGAAGAGGATACATTTGTTTACTTAACACTCTTCCAAGAAATAACAACTTTAGCTATCAAGACAACAAAGCCCGATGTGGAATTCATACTATCTCTGCATCTAGCAAAATTAGAGTCAATATATCCTAAAATCTAAAGATTTCCTAACTTCCAATAATACCTTATCCTAAAATCTCTCAAAATGTATTTAAATTATGTTAATATAAAATAAAATGGATTTAATTTTGGAAAGTGCTTGAGAAATGAGTGAATACGTGTAATCCCCCAAAATTTTAAAAAACCTATAATTTAATAAATAACTTTTATTTGAAATAAATTAGCTTTTAAAATTATTTAGTTTAATTATTTTATGGATTTTGAGTATATAAATTTGGATAGGAGTATTTAATAAATTAAAAATAATTTTTTATTTTATTTTATCACATTATTTGTATTTGAATAATTTTTCAAACTAATATTTTACTAAAATTATCCTTTTTGAACTAATATATTAAATTATACTGAATTAAATTATTAAATTAAATAATTTATCAAATATATTATATTTTATTATTTTCTAAATTAAATTAAATTATTTTCCCCTTTTTCCTTTGTCCTTTTCCTTTCCTCCCCCTTTTTCCTCCTTCCTCTCTTTTTCCTTTTTTCTTTTCTTGGCTTTGGGCTGCTAGGCTTCCCCTCCTTGCGCGCCTGGGTCGTTGGCCCATTCTCCCTCGCCCAGTCACACTGATGCTGACCCACCCCTTCCTTTCTTCCTCCCTTCCCTAGCGAGCGGGTAGGCCCAAATTCCTTTTTTTCCCCCGTGCGGCGGCTTGCACCTCCCTCTCCCTCCTTTCTTTTTTTTCTTCTTCTTCTTCACCTGCCTCGACACAGCATCCCTGATCGTCCCCTTTGCCATGACTGCCACCACCTACAGCCTCCCGCTGCCACCTCCTACAACCACTACCACCACCTGCCTTCTTCCCCCTCTCTCCCCCCAATCCTTTTTTTTCATTGTTTCGGAAACTGGGCAACCATGCACCCCATCTTGCATGGCTCCCCTTCGTCACCTTGTCCCTACCACCCTACGACACCCTGCCACCCTAAATACTGCCACTGACTGGCCACCTATCTCCCCTACCCTCCCTTTTATTTTTCTTCTCCTCTTCAACCCTTTTTCTTCCCCAATTCTCGAGCTCAACACCTTGCTTGACCTCCCTCTTCTCTCCTTTATTCTCCTTCCATTTTCCCCTATTTTTACACCGCTGCCAACCTCCGCTGCTTACACCGCCGCACTAGACCCCCTGAGCCACCTTCTGCCACCACCTGCTACCGTCCTAAACCACCACACCACCCCTCAAGCCACCCTACAGCTCCTTCTTCCTCCCCACTTATTTTTCTCTCCATTTTCCCCCTTCTCGGCAGCCCACCTGCAACCCCACCGTTCGCCACCGTCCGACCGCCTCTGCCGCCACCCAACCCACCATTCAACTCCTTACAACCTCTTCTACGCTCCCCATACATTGTTTGGCCGAAAAAAGTCCTCGAACCCCTCTATTTTTCCCCTCTCTTTTCCTTCCTTCTCAGCCACACCTAGCCCAACAACCAACTTCGTCACCTCACCGCCACCGCCTACGCCGCCCTTGGCCGCCAACAACCCATCCCCAGTATCCACCTACACCCCCCTTCACTCCTGCACCATCCCCTTACCTCCAAACCACCCCCATCTATCTTCTTTCCTAGCCCCAAACCACTAACCCAAAAATAACTAATTTTGCCTCCTTTAACCCCCTCTTCAAGACTTCCTCCTTTTATTTTGCATGCAGCTCATGTTACATGAATAGGATGAGCTACTACATGATTTAGTATTTTAGTACAAAAATTTTAAGGTATAATAGCATTTAAAGTTAAGTGTTTCATTAATTAAATTTTATAAAGTTTTATGCTTGGATTCTTGTTTCTAATATGATAAGTTTTGGATACTATTTTTAGGTGTTGATTTTGCTATTTAAAGCTTAAATCTTTAACCGGGATACTGGTAAGGTTCGATTTTTACGGAATCTAAAGTAATCGTCAAATGTAACACCCCCAAATTTACTACTGAAAAATTTCATTTAAATCAAAGGGTTTAGCGAAAGCGAAAGAATTAAAACTGTAAACTTGGGGGTATTACCGCCACACTTAGTACCAGACCGGTTCATTCCTACCGTTCCGGTACTAAGTGCTAAGGCTAAATCCGATCATTAATAAGTACAAAGTATCATAAAACGCAAGACGACATTTAGCATAAATCATTAATAAGATATAAGTCCAATAGAAGTTTGAATACGATTTAGGATTACAACCCTATAATACTTTTTTTTTCTTTAAAACGGGAAACGTAATACAAAATATAGCTAACAAAATAATTTCCCAAAAAGGATCAGTATCCGGATCGCCTACTCACTCAAGTCAAGCCATCCACCCCAAAATAGTACCCGATCATAGACCTGCACAGGAAGTCTGCTCCCCACCATCGGTGGATCATCACAGGACCCATTCAATCAAGGTAGTATCAGTATGGGTCCATTACTGAGTAAGGGCACAGGTGCGCTAAGGCCAAGTATATTCTCATACAACATAACACACACAACACAACCACATAAGCAACATGTAATATTATGGATGATGCAAGTCGGTTATGGTCCAACCCAACTTCTTCTTTACAAAACTCTGATAATTATAGTCGATTCACATCATAATCGCTATGAATCCATGAGAATGCGGGAACCCTACTATTATAGCCGGTGGATCGGTCACTTATAGGGCAGAACGCACCTAACCACTATTTTATGCCGGTGGATCGGTCTCCAGGGCAGAACGCTCCTGGCCACTATTATGTCGGTGGATCGGTCTGGCCCCGATTCTCATGGTATTTCACTGTGATTATAACGTATCTTTCCATGATTTGTTTTATAAGTCATTTCACACCATAATCTTTGTTAATCCATGCGAGTACGGGAACCCCACTATTATAGCCGGTGGATCGGTCACTTATAGGGCAGAACGCACCTAACCACTATTATATGCCGGTGGATCGGTCTCTAGGGCACGAAGCTCCTGGCCACTATTATGCTGGTGGATCGGTCTGCCCCGACTCTCATGGTGTTCCACTGTAAGTATATAACATATTGTTTGGTTTGTTGAGCTCGGGATCCCCCACTATTATAGCCGGTGGATCGGTCACGTATAGGGCATAACGCACCTAACCATTATTATACGCCGGTGGATCGGTCTCCAGGGCACCCCGGCACCTAGCCACTATTATGCCGGTGGATCGGTCTGGGCCTGGCTCAACAATCTTACTCTTTAAGTAATTAATATCTTATTCATGTCTTATTAAATAAGATTCCACCCTTGACATGCATATCACTACCCTCTACTTCTTCCCTTCGAGGAGGCACGTCCCATATCTTGAGACTGTTCTCCCCTTCTCACGCCCGATATCCATCCCCTCTTACTCTTATACATAAGGAAGCATAGAAAGGACACACTCTCCCGAGAATGTGGGCTAACCCTAACACAACGATATCGGTCCCGCATGTCCTCACCCTTCTAGGGCTCCTCCTTGGAAAACCCTAAGTTGGGCCTATATGGCCCAACTCTTTCTTACTCATCCTAACTTTACTTTGTTCCTTGTCTCGCATCCCGTCTCTACTAAGAAATTCCCAAAATATATCTCTTTGTTCCCCAACTCCGCATGTGACCGCCAAACCCTAGTTAGCCACCCAAAACCCTAGCGCTTTACTTCCTCAATAAGTAATCTCCCTCTTTCACCCCAAATCTCTCCTCTCCTTTAGAAAACCCATACTCATCCTTTATATAAGTGAATTCTCACTCTCAACCCCATACTCCATCCTTCCTTGATCATTTTCACCCTTGTACCCCTCAATTTCCTCATTTTCTCCCAAAACCCTAATTGGGTCCCTTAGACACCCTTACATTGACCCACGTAAAATTTTACACCCAAGTCTCCAATAGACCCGTAACTTTGACATTATCTTATTTACTTCTTAAATCAACTTTACTCACGTAAGATTCATTCCCATGCATAATTTAAACACTCCATGCAGACTCTCCAACGCCCACTTACACACAAAACCCTAATAAGGTCTCTTACGCACCAACTTACGTACTATTTCTCATACCAAGTCACCAATCATTCCAAGACTCTCCCAAGCTCTTACTTACAACCCAAATCAACTTTTCACACACAAGGATCATGCCCATGCAAGGTCTAGTCCCCCCATGCAAACTTCCCAAACGTCCACTTCCAAGTTATTCCTTTACTATCATTTCATGCTACCCAAACCCTAGCATGCATGTCCTAGAGGGCCATAACAAGTCACATCATCAACATCAACACCAAACATGGAACATGTCATACACGTATAGTACAAGGCACACACAACATACCTCATGATCCATGCTGCGCTACACAAAACAGGTTATTCATAACACATGCATAATACACATCAACATGGCATGCTCAACATTCACCCACACATTATATCACACATAGCACAAGGCCATAGCTTCGTCCTTACCTAAGGCGACGCCGGGCTTGGAGCACGCTCCTATAACTCCTTAGGGCTTTGGTCGGCGTTACCTATAAAAGGGGAAAATGCTAAGTATTAGTTTCCCTTGCAAGTACCATCAACCCTTATTCTAGTTTAGGATTAGGGTTTTTATTACTAAAGAGGGTATTATACCAAAAACTAGGGTTTTTACCTTAGGATTAGTATACTAAATATTAGTAGTCAAAATATATTTATTTTTGATACTTATTGTTAAACTTATTTTATTAAACCCATTAGTTCTAATCTTGTGGTAATAGGGTTTATGCTAGCTATAGGAAAATAGTGTTAGTATTAATAAAATAGTGACACTAATGTCTAGTGATAGAAACCCTAACGTTTGAAGGCCAAGTCTATTAATGGCGTTATATTCGAAATAATATTATTATAAGGTCACAATATTACAAGTAACTATTCCTAAGGGTCATAATGATAATAGTTGTATATTCTTGAATAATAAAAGGGTTTAAATGCTTTTTATTACAACAATAAGGTAGTGATAGTAGTAATAATAGTAATAGCTAATAATAGTGTCATAGTAATGAGGTTAGAGTTAATGTTAAGTGGTATGGTAATAAGGTTCAAGTACTCTTCTTAGTTAACAACCACATGATATTTATTAGCTTGAGTTAAGTAACATGGATAAGAACAAAAGTAGTATTATTATTAACAATAGTGATAAATGTGTTAAGTATAATAATAATAATAATAATAATAATAATAATAATAATAATAATAATAATAATAATAATGATAATAATAATAATAGTACAACCAAGTAAGGTTAAGCAATAATAATAATAACCATAGTAAGGATAATAGAAATAATAATAATAAAAATGTTAATACTAATAATTATAAAAGTAAGACCAAAGTTAAGTATAATATAAGTTAGGGTTTAAAAGGGATGTTAGTATTAGTAAGAAAATAAGAACATTAACAATAGAGACAATAATAATGGTAATAATGATAATAATAATAATAATAATAATAATAATAATAATAATAATAAAGTAATAATAATAATGATAATAATAATAATAATAATAAGCATATTAGTATTAATATTAGTAGAAAATAGTAGCAGTTATATAAAAGGGGTATTGGGGTTTGGATGAGTGGAGAACCACCTAGGGTCGGTGGTGGTCCGGCGGTGACGCGTGGCGGCGACGGCGGCGGTGGTGGAGGTGGAGAAGAGGGGAAAAGATGGAGGTGGTGGTTAGATGGAAGAAGAAAAGAATAAGTTTGAGGTGGGAAAGAAACAACAGGTGAAGGGGAGTGGAATGAGGGTGGTGGCGTGGCAAGGGGTGGCAGCGCGCGGCGGCGATGGCGGCGGTCGAGGGTGATGGGGAGAGGTGGAAGATGAGGGAGGAAGGAGGAGAGGGAGGCAAGGGAAGTTGAAGGTAGGGAAAGGTAGAGGGAGGTCTGCTAGGCATTTTGGAGGGTGGAAGAGGCTCTGGTGGCGGCTGGGCTGGCGGTGGAAGGCGGCGCAAGGGCGGCGAAGCCTGGAGGCGATGGTTTCGGGATAGGAATTTTACACGGCTAGGGCAACACGTGCAGGGCAAGGCAGAGGGTGGTGGTGGCTTGGTTTTGTTGAGGGAGTTGCAGGGAAGATCCCGGTGGGAAGCGGTGGCGGTGGCGGTCGCCGGTGGTGGCGGAAGGCTCATCTTTTTGGGGCGGCGGAGAGGCAGGGTTTCGGGGCAAAATCAAAGGAAGGGCTGATTATGGTTGCCGAAAGAGGGTATTTATAGACAATTAGGAGGTGGAAGACGACAAGGAAAGAAAGAGACGAGTGAGGCAGGTGTGCAAGTGGCTGGCCGGTGGTAGGCGGTGCAGGTCTTGACATGGCAGGTTAGGTTGGGAAGGGGGAGAAGAAAAGGGAAAGAGAGGGGCACGCGGGAAGGGGAGAGAGGGACTTGGTTGGGGTCGAAAAGAGGAAAGAAAATGACAGGGAGAGGGGCAGGTGAGGAAGGCCGGTCGTTGGCTGGTGGCTATCGGCGGAATCGGGGCTGCAAGTCGACGCTGCAAGTTGGGCTGGGAGGAAGAAGATAGGCAGGGTGGACCGGTCGGTCCAGGGGAAGGAAGGAAAAGAAAAAGGGGGCGGTTCGGCCGGCTGGGCAACGAGCGACGAAGGCTGGCAGGCCTTGTACGTGAGACGGGGGGGAGAAAGGGATCTGGGCCGGTGGGCTGGCCCAGTCGGGGAAGAAAAATGGGGAAAAGAAAATGAGTAAAGGAGGAAGAAAGAAACAAGAAAAAGAAAGGAGAAAAAGGAAAAAAAATGATAAAATGGTTGGGTTGGGGTATTGGTCTTTATTTATTTATATATTTATTTTGGATATTTAATTTTAATAATAATTATTTTGAGTATAACAATTAAATTCATTTTTAAATTAATTAGTTTATTTTGGATAAATTGTCCTTAACTCCCATTTTAATTAGTAAAATGTCCAAAATTTTCTAAATAACTTATTTATTATTTTCTCCTTATTTTTCCTCAATAAATTTCCTCTTTATTTAATAAGGTAACCTATTTTCTTAATTTTCTCTAATAAATCATTATTTTGCCATAATTCCTAAATTAGGATTTTTGGGGTATTTCATCAAACCCCACTTAAACGCATGGATAAACATATGTTTGCACATTAGGATTTTTAATATGTTATTGTGTTTGCTATATGGTTGTTAGTATAATTTATATGTTTGCTTGTATTGTTTAATATAAAGAAAAGTATGCTCTTTTATGTGCCATGCGTGTAAATGTTGTCTAAGGGAAGAACTTGATTATTAATGAAAGTGTTAAGTATTTATCCATGTTATTTTATATTACTATGACCATTTATGCATGAATATTATTATCGTGAGCCTTAGGAGCATTTTAGTAATATCCCTTGTGCTAGATTATGGCCTAATA
This sequence comes from Tamarix chinensis, assembly GCA_030549775.1. Classification (NCBI taxonomy): domain Eukaryota; kingdom Viridiplantae; phylum Streptophyta; class Magnoliopsida; order Caryophyllales; family Tamaricaceae; genus Tamarix; species Tamarix chinensis. The sequence continues at coordinate 86,151,426 of CM060176.1, forward strand.
TGTGTGGGTAATAATAAGTATTATATTAAAATATAATGGTTGGTGGAGTTGGATATTGTTAATGGAGTATTAATATTATTATTCCATATGGTAATGTTAATTTAATAAAAGTGGTGTAATAAAGGGGTTAAAGTAGTAATTTTGAAGGAAAAAAGGTAAAATGGCGATTTTACAAGTACAAAGGGGTATTGTGGTAATTTTAGAAGTTAGGAGTATTATGGTAAGTTTGAAAGTAAAGGGGAAAATGAAATTTTATGAGTAAAGGGGTATTATGGTAATTTTGGGAGTAAAGGGGTAATATGGTAATTTTGGAAAAGAAGGGCAAAATGGTAATTTTGTAAGGAAAGATAAAAATGGTAATTTTGGATGAAAAAGGGTAAAATAGTAATTTTTATAGTAAAAGGGGGTGTTATGGTAATTTTATAAGTAAAAGGGTATTAAGGTAATTTTGTAAATAAAAGGAAATTATGGTAATTTGGAAGGGGTAGAAGGGTAATTTTGTAAATTAAAAGAATATTTATGGCACACTTGGGAGTAAGGGGTAACTTGGTAATAATGATAACGACAAATGATAAATTGGTAATTAATTTATGATTAAAAAAGGGTAATTAGATAATTATGACAATAGAGAAGGGTAATTTGGTAAATTAACCAATAAAAGGGCATTATGGTAATTTTAATAATGGAGAAGGGAAATATAGTAATTATAAGAATAGAGAAGGGTAAATTGGTAATTATAATTATGAAGAAGGGTAAATTAATAATTGTAATTATGAAGAAGGGTAATTTGGTAACTATAATAATTAAAAAGGGTAAAATGGCAATTATAATAATTGAGAAGGGTAAAACGGTAATTATGATAATGAAGAAGAGCAATTTGGTAAATTATCCAACTAAAGGGGCAATTTGGTAATTTAACCAACTAAAGGGTAAATTGGTAATTAATTAACCAACTAAAGGGGTAAAATGGTAATCATGATAATGAAGGAGGGTAATTTGGTAATTTATCCAACTCAAAGGTAATTTAGTAATTATAACAAAGGAGAAAGGTAATTTGGTAATCTAACCGACCAAAAAGGGAAATATGTTAAGGTTAACAATTATGAAGGGTGAATGGTGATCTAAAAAGCATAGGAGATAACTTAGCAACATAAACTGAGTAAGGGGTAATTTGATAATTATGCAACCTTAAGGGTAATATGGTAATTTGTCAAGTAAGGAAGGGATGACTTAGCAATTATATAAGTAAGGGGTAAATGAGTAATTTGTACCTAACATGTCATTGTGATTGTGGAATTTCATAATATGACTCAAATAACAGTGATTAGCAAGGTAAGAGTATTTGATAATTAGTAAGTATTACGAAAACGAATCCTAATTCGGAATTAAATGAGATTATGATGGCCTTAATGATTTCTCTATGTTATCTTGGATAACCGCTTGAATAAGAAACAACTAAGGATATCAGAACGATTGAAAGTGAATAAGTAGATGATTATTGTGCCTTTCGTGACTACTTTAATTAAGACACTAATACTTAAAGTGAAAGACCTCGAGATTGAGAATGGTGGCTCTTTAGGGGTCGCTACCCTAAAGACGTGGTTTAGCCCATGATTATTCTGGTATTTGCTGGTGTGCCTTTGTGCCCCAGCCAGGCCCTATATCTTACTCTATCTAGCTCTACGGACCTAGTTAGGGGGTATGCATACTTATGGATTAGGTGTCCTTGTTGGTAGGGTACGGAGTAGCTTTATGCACCAGTACGACCAGGGTACCTTTGCATCCCTGTGTTCATGGTTGAAGGGTACTGAGTAGCTTGTATGCACCGGTACGACCGGTGTACCTTTGTGTCCCGAGTTTTTGATCTCCCATCCAAGGCAAATAAATGGAATTATTGTGCTAATTAACGAAAGGAAAAATACTAATAATGAAAGTGAAAGATCATGAGCCGGGCCCAGTTGAATTATGATATTGATTACCGATCCACTGGTTATAATAGTGGCCTAGGAGCGTGTTGCACTGGCAAGTGATTATGAGTACCGATCCACCGGATATAATTGAAATACCCCAAAAACCCTAACTTAGGAATCATGGTAAAATGGGGAATTAGTAGGGAAAAATTTGAGAGAAATAAATTAACTCACTAAATAAGGAGGAAATAATAAATAAGCTATTTAGAAAATTTTGGACATTTTACTAATTAAAATAATAGTGGGGAAAATTTCCCAAAATAGCCAAAATTAATCTAAGGATAGAATTAAATTATTATTTAAATAATTTTTAATATTCAAGAAAATAAATATATATCTAATTAAATGTATGATAACCCAAAAACATTCTAAATAAATTGTAAAAAAATCCAAAACCCTAAAGAAACCCTTTTTCCCCCATTTTCCTTTTTCTTTCCTCCCTTTTTCTTCTTTTCTTCTCCCGCCGGGATTGGGCCTCGCCCGGCCCAACCCTTTCCTCCTTCCTTCCTCTCCTGCGCGGCCCAGCGCCGTTCGGCCCCCTTCCCATAATCGCGACGCAGCGTTTTGCCCCTCAATTTGCCGAGACGCCGCGTCGCGCTGAGTAACGAAATGAACCTTGTCATCCTACGACGCGACGCTGCGTGTTACCCCCGTAGCCTTCGATACGCCGCGTTTGAATTACAAATTTTATAACCGTTGCCAAGCCGGCCGGTTCCCCCCCTATTTTCTTTTCCTCCTGGACCGCCGGTCCAGGAGTCGTCTTCCTCCTCCCTCCCGCGCAGGACTGCAACTTGCCGCCTGCCGCCTGCCGTCCGACCGTCCTCTCCCTGCCATCCCCGTCCCTTTCTTCCCCAATTCGACCCAACACTCCCTCACGCGTCCTGCTACCCCTTCCTTTTTCGAGAAAACGGCCGAACGTACCCTGCAAACCGCAGGGCACGCGACACTGCCACCGCTGGCCGGCCACCTGCCGCGCCTGCCCCCGCGTGCCATCCCTCTCCCCTTCATCGTTTTCCCCTCCTTAATGGCCTATAAATACCCCCTCCCGAACGGCCACAGCAAGTCCCTCCCCCTGGACCTTGCCGAAACCCTGCCTCGTCGCCGCCCGAACAGACGTCGTTTCCGCCACCCCTAGCCGCCGTTGAGACGACCTCTACCCACCAAACTCCTCCTCGCGCCACCCCCCACACAATCAAGCAACCGCCGCTGCCCTTCCTACCCCGCACGTGCCGCCACAGCCGTGCGAAATCCTCTGCCCAAAAATCGTCGCCGCCACCTCGCGCCGCCTTCTGCAGCCGCCTCCGCCGTAATTAGCCCCTCCTCCACCTTCCAAAGTGACCAGCAGGTCCTCCCCTACCTGCCCATACCCTCCTTACCCCCTGCTCCCTTCTCCACCGGCCTCCACCATTCCACCATCTTCCTCCTCCCTCGGCCACCGCGTCCGCCGCCGTGCGCCGCCTCCCAGCTCACGCCACCACCCTCATTCCACTCCCCTCTCCCTGCTGTATCCTCCCCCACACTTAGCTTCCTTTTTCCTCCTCCCATCTCACCACCACCTCCATCTTTCCCCCTCTTCTCCTCCCCCACCGCCGCCGCCGACGCCGCCACGCGCCGCCGCCGGACCACCACCGACCCTAGGTGGTTCTCCACCCATCCAAACCCTAATACCCCTTTTATATACTTGCTAATATTTTCTACTAATATTAATACTAATATACTTATAATTATTACTATTATCCTTATTATTATTCTTTTATTATTATTATTACTTTTATTATTATTATCATTTCTAATATTGTGACTTATGATATTAAAGTTATCATTTTTACCCTACAAACATCTCTTGGAACCCTAACTCCTATTATGCTCAACTTTGGTTTATTTTATAAGTGTTAATATTAACAACCCTACTATTATTATTATTATCTCTATTACCTTACTAAGGTTATTATTATTAATACTTAACCATACTAGGTTATTGTTATTATTATTGCTAGGGTTATTATGGTTATTATTACTATTATTATCATTATTATTAGCATTATTACTATTATCACCCTTAGGGATAATTTACTTGAAATATCGTGACCTTATAATATTATTATTTCAAACCCAACACCATTGTTCGACTTAATCTTAAAAATGCTAGAGTTCTATTACTATAAACATAAGTGTCACTATTAGTGGTCTTATTATAATTATTATTATTATCACTATTTTACTATGACTAGTGAACACTAGTATTATAAGAATGGAGCTAATGGGCTTAATAAAATAAGTGTAACAATAAGTATCATAAATAAACATATTTTTAACTACTAATATTTAGTATACTAATTCTAAAGTAAAAACCCTAGTTTTTGTATAAAACCCTTTTTAGTAATAAAAACCCTAACCTTAAACTAAAATGAGGTTTGATAGTAATTATAAGGGAAACTAATACTTAGCTTTTTCCCCTTTTATAGGTAACCCCGACCAAAGCCCTAAGGAGTTAGAGGAGCGTGCTCCAAGCCCGGTGCCTACCTAGGTAAGGACGAAGCTAATGGCCTTGTGCTATGTGTGACATGGATGTGTTGAATATTGTGTATGCCATGCTATGCCATGTGTTATATGATTGTGTATAACTTGTCTTATGTGTAGCGCAGCTTGGAGATTGAGGTATGTGTTGATGTGTTTCCTATGACGTGAGCATGATATGTATATGTATGATGTCTATGATGTAATATGCTATGGCCCGCTAGGACGTGCATGTTAGGGTAAATGATAATATGGGTTTGGGACCATTATGGGGGTCTTGAAGTTGTATGGTGGGATTAGGGTTTGAATGGGGGCATCAATGTTCGCATGTCGGTACTAATGATTTCATAGTGGTATTAATGGCTTATGGCGGTATTCGGGTTCGTATGGTGGTATGGTGATTTTATGGAGGTATTAATGTTGGATGGGGGTATTTGTGAATTATGGGGGTATTAATGTGGTACGATGTTAATTGTGATTTTATGGAGGTATTAATGTTGTATGGTGGTATAATTATTCGTATGGTGGTATAGGGGTTTGCATGGCGGTATTAGGGTTTGTATGGTGGTAAAATTGTTCGTAGGGTGGTATTGTGATTTTATGGAGGTATTAATGTTGTATGGTGGTAATTGTGATTTTATGGAGGCATTAATGTTGTATGATGTTATTTGTAATTTTATGGAGGTATTAGTGTTGTATGGTGGTATTAGGGTTTGTATGGTGGTATTAGGGTTTATATGGTGGTATTAGGGTTCGCATGGTGGTATTAGGGTTGTACGGTGGTATTAATATTCATATGGCGGTTCTGACGATTGTATAGTGGTATTAATGACTTATGGTGGTATTAGGGTGTACATGTTGGTGTTATGGAATGTATGGGGGTACTAATATTCGTATGGCGGTATTAACAATTGTATAGTGGTATTAATGACTTATGGTGGTAGCAGGGTTGCATGGTGGTATTATGGATTGTATGGTGGTATTAATGTTAATATGGCGGTATTAGGGTTTTGCATTAGTAGTTAACGATCATATGGAATGAGGATTGGAGTAATTAATACTGGGGCATTGTGATTGAGAAGGGATGGAGTAACTAATTGTGACTGTTGAGGATGATTAGGGTTTGGGATGGCTAAGTACGGTGGTTATGGTATAATAGGGATGAGAGAGGTTAACCGCGGGTTGGTGTGGACCATTAGGGTTGGTTATGACTACTTAGAGTCGTTTGGCATTATCCTGTGTATCATCGATTAAAGGGTAGATATGAACACGGGCCTATATTGGTTGTGATGTGTAAAGCACAAAGAGAATAATTTATGTGTATCCTTGGTGGAAACCTTTCGATTAAGACACGTTAAAACATTAACTACTTACAGAGAAAGATGTTGAGCCGGACCCAGACCGGTCCACCGGCAAATAATAGTGGCAGGGTATGTTACCCTCGTGACCGGTCCACCGGCTATAATAGTGGCAGGGCATGGCCCTCGTGACCGTTCCACCGGCTATAATAGTGGGGGATTCCGTGCTCAACAAACTAATCAGAACAATGATAAGACATGGGAAAAATACTAATACTTATAGTGGAATACCTTGTGAGTCGGGGACAGACCGGTCCACCGGCAAATAATAGTGGCAGGGTATTTTACCCTCGTGACCGGTCCACCGGCTATAATAGTGGCAGGGCATGGCCCTCGTGACCGTTCCACCGGCTATAATAGTGGGGTTCCCGTACTCACACGGACTGATAAAGATGATGATGTGAATCGATCGTAAATATCAGAGGCCTGATGAAAAAGGTTAACCGGTTTGTAACCTGTATTGTTTATCTGCGTTATTGCATGCTATCTAAGTAATTGTGCTATGTCTGCTTTTTCGTGTATCTTGATGTATGGGCCTTAGCTCGTTTGTTACCTTACTCAGTACGTAGCGTACTGATCACCCGTTTCATGGGTGCTGCTCATTCCCACGAGCAGAGGACCCCTTTGACCTTGTGCAGGTAGGAGACCATGTCTTCGATGCCTATGATACCTACGAGGTATCGGGTGGGGCAGAGCGTTGAGCCTAACCTGACTTGGGGACCGAGAGCGAGTTGGCCGGACTCCATTTCTACCTTCGGGTTTCGTATTCTCTTTATTTAACCATATTATGAACTACGCTTTATGTTTTGAGAAAGCGCACTTCTAAGTTGTAATCCTAAACCGTATTCTAAGTGACGTTTGACTTATGTTTCGTTAATGATTTATGTTAAGTGCTGAACCATGTTTTAATGTTTCATATCTGAGGTTGTTTAGTTTAGCCTTAGCACTTAGTATCGGAACGGTAGGAATGAACCGGTCTGGTACTAAGTGTGGCGGTAATATCCCCAAGTCTACAGTTTTAAATTCTTTCGCTTCCGCTAAACCTTTGATTTAAACGAAATTTTTCAGTGGTAAATTTAGGGGTGTTACAATAATAGTCGCCCAAGAGCGTGTTGCCGTGGATGATGTTGATATATATTCTCATCCATTGGCAATAATAGTGGGGGTCCCAACTCAATAAAATCAGTCGTGTATATGAATAAAGTTATGGAAAAATACTAATCACTTATAGTGGAACACCATGTGAGTCGAGGCCAGACCGGTCCACCGGTGAATAATAGTGGCCAGGAGCGTTTTGCCCTAGAGATCGATCCACTGGCATATAATAGTGATTAAGTGCGTTCTGCCCTATAATTGACCGATCCACCGGCTATAATAGTGGGGTTCTCGCACTCACATGGATATAAAATATGAGATTGATTGAATAATGATGGACTAATGGCTTAAGGCCCGAATGTATTGATTTTGCACTATGACATGGCTTAAGGCCCGAGAGTATCGATTGTTCATAACGACCTATTGATATCCGATATGAATGTAATTATGTGAATGTTATATATACACATCTTTTTATATATGTATGCAGCTTTATTTCATGTGTTACATTGTGGGCCTGCTTTTAAGTGTGATTTTAAAGGGTTACTTAGTACCGTAGTACTGAAGGGTTCCCTTTGTGGGCCCCTTCCTATTCAATGGGCAGTGTCCCTTGTAGATCTTTTTAGGTGCTACTCAAATGGGCAACAGGAAAGAGAGTAAGGATTATCTGGACTTTTAGGGTTCTCCCTTTACTTTTACTTTCTAGTTTAAATGTATTTCTTGTTCTTGTAACCACCACTGGTGGATTCTAATTTTGTAAAGTGTATTGCGCTACTCTGATTTAAACATGTTTTGAAAATCTAGCAAAGTGTATCTCATTCCTTTAGCCTTATCACTTGGTACTGGAACGGTATGAGTGAACCGGTCTGGTACTAAGTGTGGCGGTAATATCCCCAAAATTCACCGTTTTATATTTTACTTCCACTATTTGTTTTAATAAAACAAAATTTTTCAATAGTGAATTTTGGGGGTGTTACAATACGTGAGTTTTAGGTAAACTAATTGACTAGCCACCAAAAATTAGTCAACTAGTAGAAGAAAATATGCCAATTTGTGAAAATAGTTAACTAGTATTGATGAACCAATCAATTGGTTCTATTTTTCCATGCATTTTGATATGGACTTTGACTCTATGTCTTTTACCTCAATGAATTGCAATCTTTTTTGAAAATGACATAGTGTCATTAATTTAGGTTTCCAGACTAGGATAAACCTATCATTTCAGCCCATCTACTACTAAAATGGTCCTTTTGGGTTACAAAGTGATTCTTTTAGGATAATTTAATTAGTGTAATTATAAGATAAGTTTTGTGTACTCTATAAAAAACTAGGTGCTAGTTTAGTGTAGCAATTATACAAAATATTAGGTTTTATGCCACAACCAACATAATTAGAGATTTGAATAATACCTAACTTGTGCTGGTTGTAAGACCAAAACAACTCAAACACAAACATTAGGTGTGGTCAGTGCCTAATCTAAGGTTGAGACCAAAACCATAAGAAACCAACAAAAGAGAAATAAAGAGACTTTAAATATAATACAAAAGGTTTTACAACACTTGAAATATCAAAAGAGACCTAAAGAACCAAACATAAAACCAATCAACAGACACCAAAATTAAACCTAACTTTCTAACCTAAACCTAAGCTACTAGTGAAATCAACAATAACCTAAAAGTGATAGCATCACTACTACTTCCTCATACTTAGTAAATCACAACACCTTTGTAAAGGTAGTATGCCCACATTGCACATAATATCCAAATAAAAATCCAAACACATGATTGAAGCACAAAAATGTATGAAATAACAAGATATAACTAACATGAGATAACATATACATCATTAGATACCCTTTCTTAACAACCAACAAACTTAACCATTTTAAAACCATCTCAAAACACATAATAACTGTAACACCCCCAAATTCACTACTGAAAAATTTCATTTAAATTGAAAGGTTTAGCGAAAGCATACAAGTTAAAACCATGAACTTGAGGGTATTACCGCCACACTTGGCACCGGACCGGTTCACTCCTACTGTTCCGATGCTAAGTGCTAAGGCTAAACCAGGAAATTGTAAATAAGAATCATCAAAACATGAGTGCATCGTCATCATAAAGCATCCATGAAAACAAGATATCAACCATTGTCAGAATGTCATTACGATTATAATTTAAAAGTTCCACTTCCAAAATACGAACATAATATAAATACGAAAAACTAAGATAGATGAAAGCGAGGATCGTAAAAGAGTTCGGCCAACTTGCTCTCGGCCCCAACCAGGATGGGCTCAACACTCGGCCCCACCCGATTCCTCGTAGGTATCGTAGGCATCGAACACAAGGTCTCCTACCTGCACAAGGTCAGATGGGCCCTCTGCTTGTGGGAATGAGCAGCACCCATGAAACGGATGATCAATACGCTACGTACTGAGTAAGGTAACAGACGAGCTAAGGCCAGCACATAAACCACAATTTACATGATCAACACATCAACAACATACAATAACATGCAAGAGGAAGGTTGATTTCTTACTTGGTGATTTATCCTTTAATACTCATTATGATAATAAGTCCTTTTTACACATTCTTCATTAATCCATGTAAGTGCGGGAGCCCCACTATTATAGCCAGTGGACCGGAGATCAACACTCAGGGCAGAACGCCTTTGACCACTATTATAGCCGGTGGACCAGAAGCAACACCCAGGGTGGAATGCCTCTGGCCACTATTCTAACCGGTGGACCGGACTGGCCCCAACTTACATAGTGTTTCGCTATAAGTACTTAGTATTTTCCCATTGATTACTTCATTCATATTCATGCAACACATTCTTCATTAGTCCATGTGAGTGCGGGAGCCCCACTATTATAGCCGGTGGACCGGAATCAATACCCAGGGCGAAACGCCTCTGGCCACTATTCTAACTAGTGGACCGGACTGGCCCCGACTCACATGGTGTTCCACTATAAGTACTTAATAATTTCCCATGGATTACTGATTCGTTTGGGTCTGTTGAGCCCGAATCCCCAACTATTATAGTCGGTAGACCGGAATAAACATTCAGGGCAAAACGCCTCTAACCAATATTGTAGCCGGTGGACCGGAAGTAACACCTAGGGCAGAACGCCTCTGGCCACTATTCTAACCGGTGGACTGGACTGGGTCTGGCTCAACAGTCTTTCGCTTTACGTAATTAATGTCTTATCCGTGTCTTATTGAATCATATCACACCCTTGACATGCATGCGGTTAATACCCTACTACTTTCCCCTCCAAAGGGACTGTCCCATATTTTAAGACCCGTACCTCTTCTCACACCCGACGTCCATCCCCCGTAGACTTAGGCATAGTGGCACAGAGTAAGGCACAATCTCCAAGAATACAGGCCATCCCAACACACATGATATCGACTCCGCATGTCCTCATCCCTCTAGGATTCCTCCTCGGAGACCCTAATCGGACCTATGTGGCCCAACTCTTCCTTACTTACCCAAACGTTACTTTGTTCTCTATCTCGCACGTCATTTTATTAGGAAATTCCTCGAATGTATTACTTTATCTCTAAAGTTCACGCGTGACCGACAAAACCCTAGTTGGCCACCCAAAACCCTAGTTGACCACACCAACCCTAGCACTTTACTTCTTCAACAAGTAACCTCCATCTTTCACCCCAAAATCCCTTCTCTCATTTAGAAATCCATACTCATTCTTTATATAAGTGAGCTCTCACTCTCAACCCATATTCCATCCTTCCTTGATCATTTTTACCCTTGTACCCTTTAAATTCCTCATTTTCTCCCAAAACCCTAATTGGGTCCCTTAGACACCCTTACATCGACACACGTAAAATTTTGCACCCAAGTCTCCAATGGACCCATGACTTTGATATTTTCTTATTTACTTCCTAAATCAACTTTCCTCACGTACGATTCATCCCCATGCAGAATTTAAATACTCCATGCAGACTCCCTAACACCCACTTACACACCAAACCCTAATAAGGTCTCTTATGCACCAACTTACATACTGTTTTTCATACTAAGTCCCCAATCATTCCAAGACTCTCCCAAGCTCTTACTTACAACCCAAGTCAACTTTTCACGCGTAAGGATCATGCCCATGCAAGGTCTAGTCCCACCATGCAAACTTCCCAAACATCCACTTCCCCATTGTTCTCTTATTATCATTTCATGCTACCCAAAACCCTAGCATGTATGTCCTAGAGGGCCATAACAAGTCACACCATCAACATCAACATCAAACATGGGACATGTCATACACGTATAATATAAGGCACACATAACATACCTCATGATCCACGCTGCGCTACACAAAATAGGTTATTCATAACACATGCATAATACGCATCAACATGGCATGCTCATCATTCATCCACACATTACATCATACATAGCACAAGGCCATAGCTTCATCCTTACCTAGGTAGGCACCGGGCTTGGAGCACGCTCCTCTAGATCCTTAGGGTTCGGATCGGGGTCACCTAGGAAAAGGGGAAAAGCTAAGTATTAGTTTCCCTCAAAGTACCGTCATCCCTTATTCTAGTTTAGGATTAGGGTTTATATTACTAAAGTGTGTATTATACAAAAACTAGGGTTTTTATCTTAAAGTTAGTGTATTAGCCATTACTAGTCAAAAATGTATTTATTTTTTATACTAATTGTTACCCTTATATTGTTAAACCCATTAGTTCTAATCTTGTAGTAATAGGGTTTATGCTAACTATAGGAAAATAGTGATAGTAGTGGTAATAGTAATAATAGTAATAATACTAATAAGGATGGTAGTATTAGTAATAATAACAATAATAACCCTAGTAGTAATAATGACAATAACAACAACCCAGTACGGTTAGGTACTAATAATAATAACCTTAGTAAGATTATAGAGATAATAATAATAATAATAATAATAATAATAATAATAATAATAATAATAATAATAATAATAATAGGGTTGTTAATATTAATACTTATAAAAATAAAACTAAAGTTGAGTATAATAGAAGTTAGGGGTCCAAGGGATGTTAGCATGGTAAAAATGGTAACTTTAATATCAGAAGTCACAATATTAGAAATGATAGTAATAATAAGAGTAATAGTAATAATAATAATAATAATAATGATGATGATAAAAGAATAATAATAATAATAATAATAATAATAATAATAATAATAATAATGGTATTAACATTAGTTAACTTAATAGTAACTATATGGAAATAAAGTTTAAGACTTGGGATGAGTGGAAGACCACCTAGGGTCGGTGGTGGTCCGACGGCAGCTTGTGGCGGCGACGGCGGCGGCGATGGGGGAGGAGAAGAGAGGAAAAGATGGAGGTTGTGGTTAGATGGGAGGAGAAAAGGGGGAGTTTGATGTGGGGGAGGAGACAGCAAGGAGAGGGGAGTGGAATGAGGGTGGTGGCGTGAGAAAGGTGGCGGTGCGCGGTGGTAGAAGCGGCGGCCGAAAGTGGGGGAGGGTGGTGGAAGATAGTGGAGGTTGGTGGAGAAGGAGGCAGGGAGTAAGGATGGTATGGGTAGGTAGGGGAGGACCTGCTGGTCACTTTGGGAGGTGGAACGGGGGTTAATTACGGCGGAGGTGGCGGCAGAGGGTGGCGCAAGGCGGTGGTGGCATTTTTCGGGGTGGCACCTTCACACGATTGTGGTGGCTTGTGAAGGGCAGGGAGGGTAGCAGCGGTTGTTTGATTACGTGGGAGGTGGCGCAAGGAGGAGTTTGGCGGGTAGCGGTGGTTTTGGCGGTGGTTGGAGGCGGCGGAAACGGCGTTTGTTCTGGCGGCGGCGGGACAAGGTTTCAGCAAGGTCCAAAGGGAGGGACTTGCTGTGGCCGTTCGGAAGGGGGTATTTATAGGCCATGGGGGGAGGAAAACAACGAAGGGAAGGGAGGTGTCACGCGGGGCAGGCACGGCAGGTGGTCGGCCGGCGGTGGCAAAGTCTCGTGCCCTACGATTTGCAGGGTACGTTTGGCTGTTTTCTGGAAAAAGGAAAGGGTGGCAAGACGCATGAGGGAGTGCTAGGTCGAATTGGGGAAGAAAGGGACGGAAATGGCAGGGGGAGGACGTCGGACGGCAGGTGGCAGGTGGCAAGCGGCAGGCGATAGGTGCAGACCTGCACGGGAGGGGAGGAAAAAGACGACTCCTGGACCGGCGGTCCAGGAGGAAAAGAAAATAGGGGGGAAACCGGCCGGTTTGGCAACGGGTAAAAAATCCTTAAGTCAAACGTGGCGTATTGGGAGTTGTGGGAGGAAAACGCAGCGTCACGTCGTAGACTGGCAACGGTCATAAGGGCATTAAGCGTGACATGGCGTTTCGACGGCTCTGAGGGCAAAACGCAACGTATTGGGTGCACGGCGGCCAACAGACGATGCTGGGCCATGGAAAGGGAGGAAGGGAGGAAGAAAGGTTGGGCCGTGGGAAGAAAGGCCCAACCAACGGGGAAAGAGAAAAAAAAAGGAAAATAAAGAAAGGAAAAGGAAGGAAAAGAAAAAGAAAAAGCTTTATTTAGGGTTTTGGATTTTGCATAAATTATTTAGAATATTCTTGGGTTGTTTAGAATATTAATATTTATAAAATATTAAATAAATTCCCTTATTGCTTAGTTTAGACTATTTTAGATAGACTTCCTTAACCTCCATACTAATTAGGAAAAACCCAAATTTTCTTTCAATTAAACTCTTTATTATTTTCCTCTTAATTTACCTTAATTAATTCTCTACATTATAAGTAAATAAATTTATATGCTTAATTTCCCTACTAATTCCTTATTTGGCCACAATTTCGGAAATTAGGATTTTGGGGTATTTCAATAACCATATCATAACCCATATCCAAAAACACATAATTTTAAGTTTAGGGTTGAGTTAGGGTTCAAATGGAAGGGTTAGGATTTCAAATGATGAAATCAATTTAAGGCTTCAATTAGCTTCCATTTTAGGTGATCTTTGGATGATAGTGATGGTTAGAAAAATGTGGATTATGGAGAATAATAAAGATAGAAATTAATCTCTAATTTATATAGACAAAAAGATTAATATTTTCAATATTAATTATTAATATAGATTCAATTAACTTGAATTGAACTCACATAAAATATAAATTTCATTCACCAACTTCTACATAATCGTGACTTCAATGGCTTATATAGCCAACCCACCATGTACCTAAAAGGCATAATTCAAAATGATACCAAGCTAAAAGATATTATGATACTTTATGCTCTAGCTAATATCCAACCCTACTACTTAATTAATTAATTAGCTAAATTAATAATTTCACACGTCCAAGTTGTAAATATTCTCCCCATGCACGTAGCCATGCATGCCATGCACATGCATGTAGACAATTAGTAGCTTGTTTGGTATGTTTCTAGCAATGTAACCTTTCATTTGTCTTCAACTTTGTGTGAGATCCTTTCCAAATGAAGAATAATTGTTTCCATATTTATGAAAGTGTTTGATCCTGTATCATTCTCCCCTTGTTGATTTTAATTTGCCCTCAAATGTGTATCACCATAATAAGGGCTAATGTCTCCAACATTGAATGTCCTTGATACCCCACCATATGAATCTGGATAATCGAGCTCATAAGCACTTTCCCCAAACCTTGGAAGTGCTTTCAAAGGACCATCTACCCTTTTTATATGCTTGTTCTTCCTTAGATTAGGAAATCTCTCTTTCCTCAAGTATAACCATACCAAATCTCCCGATTCAAAAACATGATGGCTCCTATGCTTGTTTGCTCTTTTTGCCTTCTCAATATTGTGCTTGATTTGTTGATAAAGTTTTTTAAATAACTACACTCTTTCTTCTGTATCATAACTCTTCACTTCACCTTTCTTCAATGGTATCATATCAATTGGTATATATGGATTAATGCCATATACTATCTTGAACAAAATAGAGCTTGTTATAGTATAAAGACTTCGATTGTAAGCAAACTTTGCATGTGCTAACTTGACATCCCAATCCTTAGCACTCTTACTCACCAATATCCTTTTCAAAGTACCTAAAGTTCTATTAGTAACTTTGGTTTGTCCACCCATTTGAGGATGATGCCAAGTGGTAAATAGAAGCTTATTTCCTAGCATGTGCCATAATGTCTTCCAAAAATAACTTAGGAACTTCACATCTTTATTTGAAATAATACTTCTCAGAATTACATGCAATCTCACAATCTCCTTGAAATATAAATTCGCAACATGAGTAACATCATCGGTCTTGTGACATGGAATAAAATGAGCCATCTTAAAAAATTGATTGACCACAACCATAATAGAATCCTTGCCTCTTTGTCTCCTAGGCAATACCAAAATAAAATCCATACTAACACCTTCACATGGTTGATTAGTCATAAGTAAAGGCACATATAACCATTTGTGGAGGAAACTATTGCTCCTTTGGCACGTAGCACACCTAGCAACCATAGATTGTACTCCATTTTGCATTCTCAACCAATAGAAATGTTCTTGTAGCAACTCCAAAGTCTTGTAAACTCCAAACTATCCTATAATTCCTCCTTCATGCACCTCTTTGATTAGTAAGCCTCGAACTGAGGTATTGGGAACACACAATTTGTGGTGTTTGAATAACAACCCATGCTGAATAATATAAGCTCCATAACTTCCCTGTTTCTTGCAATCTTCGAAGATCATAACAAAATCATTATCCATGGCATATTGACTCTTCAACATCTTTAATCCCAAAAGATTTGCGTCCATCATGGTAAGTACCATGGTCCTCATAGATAATGCATCTTCCACAACATTTTATTTGCCATCCACATGTCTTGTAGAAAACATAAATGTCTACAACAAGCTTATCCACTTAGCATGTCTTGGACTCACCCTTTTTGACCATGTAGATACTTCAAACTCTCATAATCTGAATGAAGTACAAAAGGCTTGGGTCTTAATTAATGACTCCATATCTCCAAATAACGCACAATAGCATATAACTCTTTATCGTAGATCATCGAATATTTGAGACTTGCACCATTCAACATCTCACTAAAGAAAGCAATTGAATTCCTTTCTTGTGAAAGCACACCCCCAATGCCTACACCACTTGCGTCACATGTTGCTTCAAATAATTTATCGAGACAAGGTAAATAAAATACTAGTGCATTTGAGAGCTTTGTCTTTAAGTCTTCAAAAGCCTTCGCCACTTTATCATTCCAATGGAACTATCCTTTCTTCATTAGTTATGTGATAGGTATTGCAATGGTAAAGAAGTCTTTGATCAACCTCCTATAGAATGAGGCAAACCCATGGAAAATCCAAAATTCTTAGACATTATTAGGAATAAGTCATAATTATATAGCTTCCACTTTTGATGGATCAACTTGAATACCATCCCTACTCACAATATAACTAAGAAAGATCACCCTCTCCATCATGAAATCACACTTCTCTATCTTACCATAGAGCTTCACCTCTCTAAGCTTTTAAAATATCCTCTTCAAGTATTACATGTGCTTGAACTCACTCTTGCTATATACCATGATATCATCTAGGTAAATAACAACAAAGACCCTAAGAAATGGTCTAAGTACCTCTCTTATCAACCTCATAAGGAACTTGGTGCATTACATAGCCTAAATGGAACCACCAACCACTCATACAACCAATACTTAGTCTTCAAAGCTGTCTTTTACTCATCACCTTCCTGGATCCTCATTTGATGATAATTGCTTCTAAGATCAATCTTCGAGAGCACCTTTGTGCTATGTAACTCATCTAACATGCCATCCAATCTCAGCATCGAAAATTTTTACTTGATTGTGATGTTGTTGATGGCTCTTGAATCAATACACATCTTCCACGTACCATCCTTCTTATGCACTAACAAAGCTAGAACACCTCATGGACTCATACTCTTCTGAATATAACCTCGGTTTAACAAATCTTGCACTTTTTTTTCTGTAGCTCCTTAGCCTCCTCCGGATTGCATCTATAAACTAGCTTTTTTGGTAATGGAACTTGTGGAATAAGATTAATAACATGCTCAATACCTCTCAAAGGAAGTACCCCACTCGGTAACTATTCCGCAAAACATCGGCATACTCTTTCAACATTTGTTGCAATTTTGGATCCATATTAGCATTCTCCCCTTGTTGAATCTCTTTTACCACTAAGGCATAGCATATCTTCTCATCTTTGATGGCTTCATTCATCTCACACTCCTTAAGGATCAACAACTCCATATTACTCTTTTTTTTCCTTTCCTATAGTCAATTTTTACCTTCTTTGTTTCTTCCTTTTCACTCCTCAAAATTGAATCCTCCCCATCTTGATTAGAGTTGAGCCTAAACTTCTTTTGACCCTTACACACCAAATGCTCTTTAAGGACCACATCATGCAAAACCTTCCTATTAAATTTCCACGGCTTCCCCAACAAAATGATACAACCATCCATAGGCAGAATATCACATAAAACATCATCAAAATAATTTTCAATCTTAAAATAGATAAAAATTTGTGTGGTTACCCTTATGCATTTGTCCCTGTTGAGCCATTGAAGGAAATATGGTATTGGATGACCCTTGGTCTCCAACCAAGATTTTTCACCATCTTCTCACTACCAACATTAGTGCATGAACCACTATCAGTGATGACTTTGCATACTTGATCACCAACTATACACATGCCCTTGAAAATATTCTCCCATTGAGTAAGTAAAGGTTGTTGTTGTACTTGGAGCACCCTTTGCACAAGTAGCAATCCACTTGGCCTTCTTCTAAAGCATCCTCCAAACTATCACTTTCTTCTCCTAGTTCTTCATCAAGGTGTTCATTCTCTTCACAAGCCTCCATACTTTCTATCTCCTTTAAAGTCAACGCCCTTTGTTTTGGACAATTCCGAGCAAAGTGGCCATAACCTCTACATTTAGACAATTTCTTATTCACCTTATCAACCACTTGATCTTTACCCTTCTCTTCACGAGTGAACATTGTAGCATTTTTTTGGTTTGTAGTTTGAGAAATTGGTGGCTTCGACACATCCTTGACATTCAAACCATATGGAGCATTGGTTGACTTGCTTGGTGTCTTTGTCCTCTTCAAGTGTTTCTCGAACTTGATGGATAACTTGGCTAGGTCTTCAAACACTTCATAAGGATAAAACTCTACCTTTTGTCAAAGAATCATATTTAATCCCCCGATGAATCATGCACACCTTTGTTCTTCTCATTCTTGGACATCATATATAAGAGCTAGCCTTTTGAACTTCTGAATGTATTCTTCAATCTAAGTAAACTTTGCCTCAACGTAGTCATTTTTATAAAAATTTATTTCTCGTATTCCTAAGGCATAAAATTTTTCTTTAAATGTTTCTTTAATTTTTTCCATGACCTAATCTTTGATTTTCCTTCTCACTCCCATCTTCTTTTTAAATTATCGTACCACAATCTAGCAAACTTTTTGAACTTTAATATCCCTATTCAGCATCGTTTCTCGTCATCAATATCCTTATACTCAAAAATTCATTCAATGATTTACAATCATTTAAGAAAAGATTTTGGGTCAAGATTACTTTCAAAGTCGGGAAGATCAAAGCATATTCCTTTTTCGATGTCATCATAAGTTTTCCTAAAAGTGTCACGCGGCCTTACATAATTTCCCATGCTCTCTTCTTCTTCTTCTTCTTCTTCCACCCGGTTTTGTGCTCTTCTCATGTGCCCCTCCTCTACTTATTCCCTTCAGTTTTGTGGCTACACATTGGACTCATGGGCTTGGGAAGCTTCTATTCTACCCTCTTGCAATTTTAACTCCTTGATTTTGTCAATCAATATCTTGAGAAAATATCTCAAGCCTTCTCTTTAGTTCTCCACCCTTCTCCTTATCATCCAAACACAAAACTCCCAAACATGACCTTAAGTACTCGGTCCTTTTTTGGTTTTTATGAATTCTTAGAGATTGTTGAAGATTGAACACACTCTTGATGAATGTTGAAGAATCTTGAAAGAAAGATTGAATCTTGATTGCAATTCTACCAACATATGGCTTTGATACAAAAATTGATGTGTGTGTGGGGGGGTAAATCTCAACTATATGGGATTAATGTTTGAATTGGGTGTAGATATTAGGTTTAAGGCTCATTAATGATGAATTAGGAAATTAAAGATTATAATGTGATATAATAAGGATGGGGATAGTTTGAATATGGTAGACGAATGATGATGATGATTCAGTGATGGTGATGGTGCGAATGTTGTTTACTAATTAGCATATTGATGCTGGTGCATCTAGTGTGTCTAATGCTTCTAATGATTCTCAAGGTAATGAAGAATTAGCATTCTTAATAATGGAGCCAATCATCTTAAATGTTCTTGATAATATTTCTATACTTGATATTGAAAATACTTCAAGATATTCTTGCAGGTATGTTACATATTTACAAGGTAAAGAAGTCAATGTACGAGAAGATACTTAAAGTGTACAATGAATTTAAAGCATGCAAGGATATGACATACATGGTACGACAATACAACAAGATATAGTTGGTGATATCATTAATTATATTAAACTTGTTGTAAACCCTAAAGAATATTTCAAGTAAGATAGGGTTTTGTTGTAATTTCATGTATGTACCATAGTTGATTGTAGGGCTTTGTAATGGTTGTCATTAATATCATTTAAATGATGATATTATGGATAATATTAGGTATTATCTAAGCTTAATTCAAGTGAGTTAAAACTAGCTTGGATTAAGAGGGGATAATCGTCTCGTTTAATGCCTTAAGTTGGCTACTTCCTATATAAATACCTAAGCCTTGTACACGCAAGCCATGTTAAGATCATTTGAATAAAATTACAAGTTTAAACTTGTGTTTTCTCTCTTTTGGAGACCCATCTAACTAGGAGTGCCCGGGGTATATTTTTCTCTTTAGATCCTTTGAATGTGCATTGACATTCAAAGCGTACCCTATCATTGAAACCTGCATATATTCGAGCTTAATTCCACTTAATTTGAGCATAATTTCTTCACCAACTTCAACCTGCTCGAGGCCAAATCAAAGAGGCTGACTCGATCCACACCATTTTTGGTATCAAAGCTTCACAACCCTTTTATTGCTATCGACCATCCAGCGTCCTACGTTCTTG
The DNA here is from genome assembly GCA_030549775.1 of Tamarix chinensis. Lineage (NCBI taxonomy): Eukaryota > Viridiplantae > Streptophyta > Magnoliopsida > Caryophyllales > Tamaricaceae > Tamarix > Tamarix chinensis. Next base: position 86,171,501 of record CM060176.1, read on the forward strand.
CTGTTGCATACAAGAATCTTCTTCATTAATAACCCACCGAGATAGGGTATCTTCAACCTTTTCTTGCATCTTCATCCTCTTCTTGAATCTTCACCGTAAATCTTAGTTGTAGATTTATCTTTCTTGAATCTATCTTGTTGAAGTTCTTTATATCTTTAACTGAAGAAGACCCCCTTCTTCAACGCCATCCTTCTCTTCCATTTATACCTTCAACCTTCCAGCATTCTCTTCTATTTTTTTCCTTTGACACTTCCAGCATTCTCCTCGATTTTTCCTTCAACCTTCTAGCATTTTTCTTCCTTTTTCTCTTCAATTCTTTCAGCAGATTCTTCTTCCATTTTCTCCCTATGTATCATCCTTTTAAAGATACCTTCATCCCCAGCAGTCCTATAAGTTCGAATAAAATTTACAGCCTTTGAACCTTACCATTTATCTCCCACCCTTTCAACACATACTTTCCTTTCTCTCCTTCACCTCTCCGAGTTTTCTTAATATCCAGCATCTTTAACTTGAATATACTAATACATATTTGACGTCCACTTCCTATATTTTATGTAACTTGTTTGATTTTCACCAAGAAACCCTCATCACCAACCAAGAATCATCATAAAATCACTTGACCACTCTCCTTCAACCCTTGTGTGACCAAGACACTAAATAAGCAATCAAGACTTTCTTAAAGCATAGCAAGAATTATTCTATATCATTCGGTTGCAAATAAAACTTCCAGGACCGCCATTAGTTGCTGATTCTTTGTGGAAGTTTGAGTGTTGTGTTGTAACTTCACCATTGCAAGTGAAGATGTGTGTGCATTGGTGGAGTCCATCAAAAGCCTTACCACATACATGGATGCCTAGATTCATACTCATGCAGCACTCCAAAAACAACTGCAAAGTGTGGAAGCAATTCTAGCTGACCAAGAGAAGCTTCAACCATGGCCAGATCAATTGGAAACCATGCAAGATAGTGTGGAAGGAAATATGAGGCGTGCAGTCCCAGCAAAAGGAGGACGTGGACATGCAAAGGTGAACCATGTTGAGGATGGAGAAGAGGAAATGATTTCTTATGGCTCAAGCAATCATAGGATACCGTATCAATTCCAAGTAAGACATGCATACAGTGAGGATCAAGGTATCAAACTATACCTTCCTAAATTTTATGGTGAATTGAAAGTGGAATTGTTCTTTGAATGCTTCATGAAATTGAGGCTATTTTTGAATTTAAATAGTATGATGATGAAAGAAAATGTAATCTTGCTACTCTTAAGTTCAAAAGATTTGCTAAGATTTGGTATGACAACTTAAAAAAGACAAGAGAAAGATAAGATAAATCAAAAAGTAAGTAATGGGAAAAAACATAAAAAGCACCTAAGAAGAAAATTTGTCCCTAGGGAGTATGAACAAGATATGTATGTAAAGATGACAACTCTAAGGTAAGGATTGTTTAGTGTAGAAGAGTACACTAGAGAATTTGAAAAACTAGCACTTATATGTGATGTACAAGAAAGAAAAGAACAAAAATATGCTAGATACTTAGGTGAACTAAATAATTTGATAAGATAAAAATTTGATATGTTTGCATATGATTCTCTTGATGACTTGATTAATTTGGAATTAAAATTTGAAAGACAAACAAAATCAACCAAGGCCTGTGTTAAATCTAATGCTTCAACCTCATCTAAACCATATTCAAATACATTCACGCCTAAATATACATCTTCATATGATAAAAAGATTAATCGAGATGAAAAAGGTAAAAATAAGATGGTTGAAAATTCTAATAAACAATGTTTTAAATGTAAAGGATATGGACACTTTTCTAGAGAATGTCCTAACCAAAGAGCTTTAACCATGTAGTGAAGATGAGGATCTAGAAATTGAATCCCCTAATGAAATTTTAACCATGGGTGAAGAAGAAGGAGACCTATGTTTTTTGCTTCAAAGAGTGTTACAAATTAATCTAATGTGACACCTACTCAAAGAGAAAAAAAATTTAAAACTAAATGTAAAATAGGAGATATGGTTTGTAGACTCATTATTGATAGTGGTTCATGTACAAATGTTTCTAGTGAAGCAATGGTTAAAAAACTTGGTTTAGAGACTACTAATCTTCCTAAACCCAATTATTTACAATGGTTAAACAAAGATGAAGGAGCTAACATAAACAAAAGAACCCTAATATCATTTTGCATTAGAGACTACCATGATGAAGTTTTGAGTGATGTATTGCCTATTGATGCTTGTGGTTTACTTTTTGGAATACCATGGAAATATGATAGAAAAGCAACTCATGATAGAGTAACTGATGAATATTTGGTAAAAAAAAAAGGAAAACAATTGTATGTTTAACACCTACTTTATGTGATAATATGCCTTTGAGTGATGATAAAATGAGATTATTTCTACATGAAAAGGCTATAGAAAATTGCATAGAAGAAGAGGGAATTTTCTATGCTTTATTTGCTAAAGATTCTAAACTTGGGGAGCAACAACATGATAATCCTAATCTAAATAAGATGCTTGATGAGTATCATGATGTATTTCTTGATGACTTACCTCTTGGATTACCACCTAAAAGAGGTATAGAACATACTATTGATCTTATTCCTGGAATGCCTCTTCCAAATAAAACTGCTTATAGATGTGACCCAGAATAAGCTAAGGAATTACAAAAATGAATACAAGAGGTTATGGACAAAGGATTTGTGAGAGAAAGTATGAGCCCTTGTAGTGTACCTGCCCTACTAGTTCCTAAAAAAGATGGTAGTTGGAGTATGTGTATAGATTCAAGAGCAGTAAATAACATTACTATCAAATATCATTTCCCTATGCCTAGTTTAGATGATATGCTAGATGAAATTTGTGGTGCACAATTATTTTCCAAAATTTATTTAATAAGTGGTTACCATTAACTTAGGATTAGGGATGGAGACGAGTGGAAAACTACTTTCAAGACTAAATATGGTCTCTATGAATGGATGGTTATGCCTTTTGGGCTATGTAATGAACCTAGATCATTCATGAGACTTATGAATGAAGTTCTCCAACCTTTCCTTGGTGAATTTTTTGTTGTCTATTTGGATGATATCCTTGTGTATAGTAAAACTAGGCATGATCACCCAGTGCATTTGAGGAAGTTGTTTAATAGACTAAGGGAAGCTAAACTTTATGGAAAATCGAAAAATGTGATTTCATGCTTCCAAGTGTAGTTTTCCTAGGATATATTGTTATTGGAGAGGGAATTAAAGTGGATCCTAATAAAATTATATCTATACAAGAGTGGCCTATCCCTAAAAATGTACATGATGTGAGAAGTTTCAATGGGTTAGCTAGTTTTTATAGAAGATTCATTAAGGATTTTTCTACTATAGCTGCACCTATTATACAACTCATGAAAAAAGGTGAATTTTATTGGGGACAAGAAGCTAATCACGCATTTGAAAACCTCAAAACTAAACTTTATAATGCCAGGTATAAAGCTCAGGTAAATAAGTATAGAACCCCACAGGTATTTTCTCCTGGTGATTTAGTTTGGTTGCATTTACATAAAGAATGATTTCTTAATTTGTGTAAAAATAAACTAATGCTAAGAGCTAACAGACCTTTTAAAATACTAAGAAAATTTAGGGATAATGCTTATGAACTTGTACTTCCAGATCATTATGGTGGAATTTCAAGAACGTTTAATATTGGTGATTTGTCTCCTTATTATACAATTGATAATTTGAGGACAAATTCTTCTCAACTTAGTGAAAATGATGCAATTGCATCTAGTGTATCTAATGCTTCTAATGATTCTCAAGGTAATGAAGAATTAGAATTCTTAATAATGGAGCCAATCATCTTAAATGTTCTTGAAAATATTTCTATACTTGATATTGAAAATACGTCAAGATATTCTTGCAGGTATGTTACATATTTGCAAGGTGAAGATGTCAATGTATGAGAAGATACTTAAAGTGTACAATGCATTCAAAGCATGTAAGGATATGACATACATGGGACGACAATACAACAAGATATAGTTGGTGATATCATTAGTTATATTAAACTTGTTGTAAACCCTAAAGTATATTTCATATAAGCTAGGGTTTTGTTGTAATTTCATGTATGTACCATAGTTGATTATATGGCTTTGTAATGGTTGTCATTAATATCATTTAAATGATGATATTATGGCTAATATTAGTTATTATATAAGCTTTATTCAAGTGATTTAAAACTAGCTTGGATTAAGGGGGATAACCGTCTGGTTTAATGCCTTAAGTTGGCTACTTCCTATATAAATACCTAAGCCTTGTACATGCAAACCATGTTAAGATCATTTGAATAAAATTATAAGTTTAAACTTGCTTTTTTCTCTTTTGGATACCCATCTAACTAGGAGTGCTCGGGGCATATTCTCCTCTTTAGATCCTTTTAATGTGAATCAACATTCAAAGCCTACCCTATCATTGAAACGTACATATATTCAAGCTTAATTCCACTTAAGTCGAGCATCATTTCTTCAGCAACTTCAACCTGCTAGAGGCCGAATCGAAGAGGCTGATTTGATCCTACTTTTCCCTCCCTTTGATCCACACCACATATGTATTCAATGATGGTATGATGCTAAAGTTAAGATTTCAAAGTTTAGGGTTTAGATGAAGTTTAGAGTCATGTTTTAGGTTGCATTTGGTTTATGTGGGAAGGTTAGTATTTGGAATAAAAGGTCTAGAGCTTTGGTTCTGTATACCAAATCAAGGCTTTGATTAACCACGAATTAGAGTAGGATTTTGATGGTAATTATAGCAGGAAAATATGGATTAAGGAGAGTAGAAATGATATGGATTAATCTCTAATTCACACAGACGGAGAGATTAAAACTTTCAAACTAAACCGTTCACACATATTCGATTTGCTTGAATTTGGATTCACACATAATTCACTTGTATTCAACTTCAATTCAATTCAATCTACTCATGATCGACATTCATAGCAACATTTAACCTTTCTACCACTAGCTAAAAGCATAATTTAAAAGATTTCAAGTTAAAAGATATTATGCTACCTTTATGCTAACTTTATTATCCAGCTTTACTACTTAATTAACAAATTAGCCAAATTAGTTAATAATGCTCAACAAGTCTGCAAAGAAGATCCCCATGCACGTGATCACTCCTTCCATGCATGCCATGCACATGCACATAGACACTTAGTTGCTTGTATTTTACATTTCAAGCAACCATTCCTTGGTCTTCAAACTTATAGGAGACACTTTCCAAATAAAGAATAATTAATTCCATTATTATGAAAGCTAATTCTTGAGGCTTTTCTCCTGCATCAATGCCTTAGACTAATTTTCTTTTTCCCCTACCAATATTTTAAACTCTCATTGTTTGAATGCAAAAGAAATGGTTTAAGGTTTAGGTAATGGATCCATGTTTCTAGTCTTTGTATGATAGCATAAAAATATTTGTCATACATGAAGGAATTCATTCTCTCTCTATTCAATTTTTCACTAAAACATGCAATAGCTTGTTTTTTTTAGAGTACACCTCCTATCCCTACCCCACTTACATCACACATAACTTTATATATTTCTTAAAGTCGACTAAAGCTAGTACTAGTGCATTGAATAACTTATTCTACAATGTTTGGAAGGTCCTAGTTGCATCCTCAGTCTAATTAATCTCACCTTTTTTGTGAGTTGTGTTATTGGTGTGGCAATAATAGAAAAATCCTTAATGAATCTCCTATAGAAACTTAACAAACCATTAAAACTCCTCACTTCATGATTAACCTTAGGTGTTGGCCTATCCTTAATAGCCTCAATATTGGTGGGGCCAACTTTATTACCTTCACTACTTACTATGTACCCAATGAAAACTATACTTGAAATCATAAAGTTACATTTCTCCTTTTTTCTATAGAGTTTAGTCTCCCATAGTTTATCAAATAATTCCTCAGATGAATAAGATCGTGATGTTCACTTTGACTATGCACAAGTATATCATCTAATTACACTATGGTGAAAACTCTAAGAAAATACCAAAGGACTTCATTTATTAGTCTCATGAATGAACTTGGTGCATTACATAAGCAAAAAGGCATCACCGTCCACTCATAAAGACCATATTTAGTTTTGAATGCAATTTTCCACTCATCCCCCTCTCTTATTCTCACCTGATGATATCCGCTTCTCAGATCAATCTTGGAGAATACCTATGCCCCACATAACTCATCTAGAAATCATCCAATCCGGGCATTGGAAATCAATATTTTATAGTAATACTGTAAATAACCCTTGAGTTAATGCAGATGCTCCATGTACCATCCTTTTTAGGGACTAGTAATGCAGGCACACAACATAGACTCATGCTTTCCATCATATACCCTTTTCTTACAACCTCTTAGATTTATTTTTTAGCTCCTTAGCCTCCTCTAGATTACATCAATATTTAGGCCTATTAGGTAAGGACACACCAAGAATTAAATCTATGGCATGTTCTATTTCCCTTTTAGGTGGTAATCCATTAGGAAAAATAATGTGATACTCATCAAAGATTTTATCTAATTTATTATTATTATTATTATCTCTCTCCACTTGTAGAGATTCTTCATCAGCATAGGATAACAACTTCCTTCTTCTTGAATACATTTAACCATATCCTTTTTTTATAAGAGTAAACTTTTCTTAGTATCAACTATGCTCTCATTATCACACTTAGAAGGTTTAAGCTTATGCTTATTATTATCCTTCTCAACTAGATATTCATAGGTAATACCATTATGAATAAAAATTCTATCATAATTCCATGGTATACCTAATAAGATTCTACATGAATCTATAGGTAAAACATTGCATAGCACATAATCCTGATAGTTACCAATTTTAAATGATAATAGAGTTTTTTTATCACCTTGACTCCTTTATTCTTATTCAACCATTGAAGAGAATAATGATTTGGATGTTGTTTAGTTTTCAACCCGAAATCCTTAACCATCCTCTCATTGGCTACATTGGTGTAAGATCCATTAACGATGATAATACAATAAAATGTATCTTATACTCTCCCTTTTGTCTTAAATATCTTCTCCCTCGAAGCAGGTTACTCTGTAGCTTGTGCTTGAAGTACTCTCTATAAGGAATAAAAAGGACTCTCTTCTTCCTTGTATTCACTAGATATTTCCTTAAAAGGCTCAAATTTAGGATCTTTTTCACATGCCTCTATAGCTTCAATCTCTTGTATATATAATACCCATTGATTAGGAAATTCATGAGCGAATTATCTAAATCCGCAGCATTTGAAACATTACCTAGTAGAGACTTCATTCACCTTTTTTACCTTTCAACTCTCTAGTAATTCCTTTTTTCTTATCAATATTGGTATAAGCTAAAGTACTCACTCCAAATTTTGGTGTTTACTTTAGTAGTGTTTTGTGGATGGAGTACTTTGTTTAGCATGAGGCTTAGTGGAATTAATTTGTTTTTCAAATCCTAGTAAAAGTTGAGTCATGTCATCTAAAGAATCATAAAAAAAAAAATTCTACATTTTTTTGAATCATCATGTTAAGGCCTCCGAAAAATTGAGCATATGATTATTCCTTACATTCATGGATATTACATACAAGTACCAACCTTTTGAATTCCCCAACATATTCTTCAACACATAGTAGTCCTTGCCTAAGAGTAGTTAGTTTGGTATAGTTATCTTATTCATAATCCTTAGGAATAAATTTCTTCCTTAGATGTTTCTTAAGTTGCTCCCAAGATTTAATCTTTGATTTACCCTCTCTTTATGTAACCCTCTTTAGAATATCATACCATATTCAATCAAACTTCTTAAACTTAAGAGTAGCTAGTTTACAGTTTTGCTAATCTTGATAACCCTTAAACTCAAAGATAACCTCCACTTCATATAACTACTTGAGAAATGGTCTACATCAAGCTTACCAACAAATTTAGGAATATTAAGCTTAATGCCCTTATCCTTCTTTTGATGATACTTAGGATGGTGGTCATGGAGCTTCCTATTACTTCCAATCCCTATAGACTCTTTATCATGATCTATTATTGAATTTAAATACCTTTCCTTAGTTGGATTATTTGACTTCATATCACTCCCAAATCTATCCCTATAGAATTCTCTATGTTCTTGGGTATTTTGGACCAAATTGTATCTAACCTTTATATTTGCATTTGTATAGCAAGTAGTTGTCTAAGTTGTGTATTAGTGGCATCCAAATTATTGGAAAGTTTTTAAATAGCTTCAAACACAACTTGGAAATTTTTTTCCCCTTCCATAAGTTGATTACCCCAACACTATACCACACTCGAGTTTTTCTTAGGTTTCAATTACTTAAAATCGATTCACTTCACCCCCACTATATGGTTCTTATTTGATTCTTATATAATAATTTGAGTTCAATGAATCAAATACACAATAATAAAACAAACTACAAATCACAACAAAAAACGAATATACTAAAAACCAATCTTGCTAAATTCTTATTATATAATTATGCAAGTTTGTTTGAAAACCTTATTCGAAAGTACTTACGACACTTATGCAGCATTTGAATGTGCCAAGCACAATTTAATGTAGGGAAAAGCAATACTTTATAAAGCACTGATTCCACTTGATAATGAATCACAATATTTGAACAAATTCAAACCAAAACACACAATTTAAACCAAAAACACACACACACACACACACACACACACAAAGATTCAACAAAAACTCATCAAGATTCAACGAAATCTATCAAGATGAATCAAGAACCTTACTTGAACTTCAAAGGTGGGGGTTGTGGTTGTCGAACTTGGAAAGTATTTTTTTCCCTTGCAAAAACAACTTCAAAACATGCTTTGATACTAATTTTGATGTGGAATTTTATCTTAAAACAATCTTCTATAACTAAGAACTTTTTTTGAGGGATTATAAAGTCATAAAAATGCACTAACCGATTGAATCTTCACTTGATGTTGATATTTCTTAAAAGCTTTGATAGGGTGGATTAGATCTATACCGAGGTCTAATATCTTCTAATGATAAATATTCTATTTCTCAATAGAACTCTTGCTACTCCTTAATACTCTGAATTGAAGAGGGAGAAGATAACCAACTCACTTTTATCTTGTGATGCTCTCTCTTTAGAATTCACAAATGAACTTCATATTGTGTTATGTCATCGAGTTCAATGAATACAAGGTTTATATATGCATGCATCCATGCAAGCCATTTTATTAGCAAGCCCACTAATCAGCCATAATTAATAAAATAAACCTCTAATGCATGGTACAATACATATTAAAAAGTTACAATGTCAATTTACCAGTATTACAAAGTATACAAAAAAATAACAAAGCTACACAACTTTAATAATGTAATACATAGATATAATCATATATAATTCAACTTTGTAGTCTTGTAGCCTTATTCTTCCTTGTAATATGTAATTCTTGTAATGCCTTGTACACATCAAATATCTTCAATTAACATTTACTTTTTACAAACATATACAATACCTGTACAAATTACTTGACAAAACATTAGAATGATAAGAATTTTTAAGCACAATTGACTCCATCTCCAAGTATGCTAATTCTTCTTACTCTTCATCATTTGAAAAAGAAGATTAAGATTTTTCTAAAGATTCTATTACATAAGAAGAAATTCATTTTTTTATAAAACAACTTTGAGATTTAAATCCATAATCTCTAATACCAACTTATAACACCCCTAATTTTAGAATAAGAAAATTTCTTTATAAGATGATGTTGAAGCATTTTAAAAAAATCAAATCAGGGAATCTTACCGCCACATCAACTATGAGAGATGTGTGGTCATCACCTAACCCATGCTGGATGCAAGGAAAAATAAAACAAGGAACAAAAGAATGCATGTGCATATCATTAATGTGATAATACAACTTAATAAAGGCTATAACAATATTAGAGGTAAGATAAACTTGATAGTTTTACAAAAACCAAAACAAAATCCAATGTAGTGGGAAAAATACTTATAACCGGTTAGCTAACTCTTAGACATATATGTAAACCTCTAACCCGAAGAAATAGATTGCTAATGGCCCATGTCATCACCCTCAACATACTCTAATTGAGAGTCATAACCCATCAAATCATCATCTTCTCCCTGGACTAGAAGTCAGATCATCACAATGACCACACAAGTGCAATATTGGTACGGTGAAGTACTAGTAACATATACTACCTATGACATAGTAAGGCTCATACAGTAAATTGAAGTCATATAGTAGCATCATAACATCATCTTCGTATAACACAAGTATAACGAGACCTACCTGCATAGAAATCATGGAGGTATAGATATACAGTAAATACATGTATTCCATACAATATAAAACATATTAGAACTCCTCCTTTAGTGACCACACTATACCAGTTAATAAGATAATTCGTTTGACCACTCCTAGTTGTCCACCATGAACAAAAGTTATGGTAACACAAATAATAACAATGTAATACCACACCCATCACACATGATTAGGATACATTAAAGAGGCTTTATTTAGGGATACCACACCCACCACATATCAAGTGCACTTGCCATAAATTGGGATATCACACTCATGACATGTGGTCGAAGTACACCAAGGGGGTTTGTACCGGAATACATCACCTACTAAACCTTGAATATCTCTATTGTGATGGCTAAAAAGTTGGGATACCACACCCACCTAAATAATGAAAAATATGAAGTGCTAGAGGGCTTGTATTAGGATATCTGACCCACCCATAATAGATATCGATGCTATGTTGGCCTGCCACAGTATAATCCTATACCTCAAAGATATGCACATAACCCCTACCGACCATAACCCAGTAAAGAAGGAATTAGGTATCAAGTGAAAATATAAATAAGGGTGACTTTTCCACTAAATCTCGGTAGCTACCCTGAGATCTGAAGAAAAGGCTCAAACAAAATCTTAGATAATTAATTTATATTTTCAAGTGACATCACAACTCACACAAAATCCTAATATAAACTAATTGGGTGTTACCAAGTGATAACACCAAACACAATTTAAATTCCATTATTTGACCAAATTTCATGTTTCTAAGTGATAACACCAATCACATCACAAGGCATAAAAGTAACCAATTGCGTGTTTAGAAATGACACTAAACTTAACCAAATTCAAGTCTTAAGTACCGTCATGATGATTTTTATTAAATCATGTCAACAATTGTTGAAACCATAATCAAAATATTGTAAATATGTGGAGGTATCAACACAAATGTTCCCAGAGAAACACTACAAATTATAACAAATTAAGCAGTTTCTAGTCGGATCAGTCAATTGGTCCTTGGGAACAGTTGAAAGGTCTAGTTGTAACCGATCTATACCAAAACCACAGCTAAAAACCAATCAACCAATTTGGTCTAACCAGTTGATTGGTCTATGTAGAAAAAAAAACTTTTGGCTTTTAGGGAAACCAATAAATGGGTTTGACTAACCAATTAACTAGTTATAGTAACCAGCCAATTGGTTTCGTCCTATCAGTTGATGGTTGTAAGGAGTGACCAAATCATTTTGGTCTATAGGGACACCAATTGATGGCTTTGACTAACCAATCAAATATTCATTGAAACCAGTCAACTTATTTATCAAAAATATTGATTAATCTCATAACCAACCAATCCAAAACTCCAAACCATTCGACTACTTGCATAAGTAGTTAATAGGTTCAAGGAACCAATGGACTTATTTAGGTGAAATACTACCAAGACTTAGGATACACACACCAAAATTTAACACATTTTACCATTTTAATTCTAGCATGTTTTTATGTAAAAACACACAAAAAATACATGCTACGCACAAACAATCACATGGATAAATGTTAATGCACATAATCAAATGAATCATGCTCAAATTACCAATTTTATGCTTAAAATTAGAGTTCTCACAAAAATAACTAATTAAATCATGGTAATACCACATGCTTAAACCATGGAATATAATTAAATAAAAATCATATAAACATCCACACATAAAACCAAAATATACCATATAACCCTATTTATGTTAAAGATAAGAATGCCTTATCTTGAAGTAATTCTTCTAACACAAAACTCCTACTTGATGGCTTAGCAGGCAGAACATCAATTCCTAAGAGAATCAAAGTTAAAACCATTAAAACATCTTTTAAAAAATCATTAAAATCAAGAAAAGAAAGAAGAAGAACGAGAACAAAAAACAACACTTTTTTCTCAAAAATAAGGCATCAAGGATAAGCTAAAATATTCAACCTTTCTCAACCTTAACTCTTCATTTCTTAAGGAATGAAAGATAAAACTAAAACTAAGATTAGAAGAAGTTAAGGGAACACAATGCTTGCACAAATAAAGGAAAAAATTAGAGAAGGCCTCTATTTATTTTCTCAACAAAGAAAAAAGAATGAAAATTATAGGATGATGAACACTTGGGGAAATTTTCCATGAAGAGAAAGAAGAAGAGATCTAAAGAACTGAGTAGGGAATGAAAATGGAAAAAATGAGAGGCATAGAGGCAAGGTTGTGTCAACATTCTTTGGAGAAAATTTGATGAGATTGGTTAGGTTAAGTGTGGGCAACTAAGAAGTAAGGGCTGACTTGATAGGGTGGTGGGGTTAAGTGCAATAAGAAATGAGCATGGTAGTGGGTTGAAAAGACAAGGAATGGTGTACAAAGTCAATCTCTAGCCCCAACTACCAAGAGATAGAGGTAGAGGTGAAGGAGAAGAAAAAGGTGAAGCTTCCCTCAAAAGTGCCTTTTGGGAAAAAATTGGCTAATTAAAATTATATAATAACCTAAATACTGTGAAAGTAATCTTAGATCTCTAAAACATTCTTATTATTATAATTGAACTCTAATTAGAATTTTTCATCACCATTAAAGAGAAATTCAAATCAAAATCATTAATGAATTTGAAATTGCAACATAATTAGTTAATCAGCTTGGGCAAACATCTCAAATAGTTTGTCGAGACCAAGAATGTTACTTCCTCGGTGCAATAATTGATTAGGTATGTAAGCTAATTGATTGTTATGCTTGAAATTTAGATTTGTATTAGAATTTCAAGCCCATTTCATAACCAAAGCTCATTTATTTTAAATTAACATAATTCTAGACACATTTTAAAGGATTTTGGGATTGGGGTATTATAATAGGTATAATATAGGGGTTTAGTGATTAGTTTAATTCACTTAATAAATCATTAATCTAGCTAACTTTAGGTTGATTAGGTTGGTGATTGGTTAGAAAAAGATAAGTTAAGTACACCCTGTGTACATATGTTATTGTCGAGCTTTTACATAGTTTAATAATGTAGTTGAATGAAAGCTTAATAATTTCAAATTCTGTTTTCCTTCATCAAGTGAGATGATCTTCAGAGTTAAGCTTGTTCTAAAGAGAAAATTTTATAGTTTCTCCACTGAATAAAAGTGGTCTTGTTGAAGTTCTAATATATAACACCCCATATTTTTCTAAGATTAATAAAATAAAAAATTATTATATTTAATAAATTTTGATAATTTTTTATTTCAATTTGGAACTATAATTAGGTTTGAGGTAAAAAATGAATTTGACTAAAATTTGAAAAATTGAATAAAATAGTTATTTAGGTGGACCAATCAATTATTTTGTTGTTTCATCAAAGGGTTTTGTTTGAACAAACCGATCAACTAGTTTGGAAAAACTAATTGATTAATCTTACCAAATGAATCGCTTTATTTGTCAGGCTTAGTTCTTTTTGGAGCTCTGTTTTTTAAGAAATTCCTTGCATCAAAATGGAAATTGGATAATTTACCTTTAACCTATTCTTGAGTGATTCTTAATCCTTTTTATCATTTATTTGGCTTTATTTTCCTCCCTAAACCGTTTTAAGGGCTCAATTTTAACATTTGAGGGAGATGATGACCTCACTCTTATCTTCCTTCTTCTCTCTCCTCTATGTACCTTTGGAAGTATGATTAAAATTTTAAATTATCCCTACATAGTTGGGATATTCCCTTCCCACACAAATCTTTCATTTCCCTTCTTTTGTTTAATATTTTCTAGATAAGCTTGACCTGCATTATCTAAAATATCACTATTTTTTCTCTAAAAGGGAAGTCAACCTATTCTTAATAATTCTACTCTTTCTGCTTAGATTTGATGGTTAAATTATGGTTTTTGATTTATTGCATAACCCCACTCATTCCTTAACCAATTCATTGGATATAAATAATCCTAATCTCCCCTTCTTCACACCTTTCTTTCAATCCCCAAAATATCTAGACCCTTAAGAGCTTGTGTTAATTTTATCTATACTTCAAGATTCCTTTTGAATTCTTTCCACTCTTCTGATCCTTTTTCTAGCTTCTTTTTTCCTTTTTATTTATTTTTAATATTTATGTAAGAAAGAGTTAGATTTAGGAGGAAGTTAAGTTTCTTTTCTATAAATCCTTTTTTATTTTTCTCTTGAGAGTGGTAAGTCTTTTTTCTTTTATAAATTTAAATTTATTGTTATGTGAAAGTTATTTAGTGGTTTCTGAGTTCTAATTTTTTTTTGTTAGGTTGACATCTTCTAGCTTGTGTTTTTCCTTTTCAGTGGAGAACTTTACTAAGGATCAAGTAAATCATTCTTACCATTGAAATGTGTCCTGAATAAGCATGCGATGTGATGTACTCTATAAGATGTTAATTTTATATACCTATATAGGATTTTGGTCTCTAATTGAAGCATTTTGAATTAATTAAGAATCTTGAAAAAAATGTAAAATTTTTGAGAAAATAGGGCTGATTTTCTTGAAAGTGAAGCATGATTTAGTTTATGAGCTTGTTAAATATTAGTAGTGTGCTATAAAATGTTTTTTTTTTTGCATGTGGTAAGATTTTATAGTGTGAATTGCATAAAAAAATTTTGATATGTGCTATTTGGGAGCAAGTTGATTAATTGGTTAAGCCAAACTAATTGATTAGTCCTTAGAATAGTTGACCGGTTGGCCCAAACTAGTTACCCAATTGATTATGTGGTGACATTGGTTTCTCTTTGCTTACACCCATTGACTAGTTTGTCAGAACTGATTGATTGGTCATAGAAAAATTGACTTCTCTAACCAAATTTATTAATTAGTTTAAGGGAAATCTAGGGTTTGTCTAAGCAAATTGATTGACTGGTTAGCCCAAATCGATCAACCGATTCAACTAGAGTGTGCTGTTTTTTTTTTCTTTTTAGACTCTTCTACTTTGATAAATTACAAAATGCTATAATATGATCCTTTAATGAGGATACCACACATATTAAAATGAGTTAACTAACCTATGGGATAGACTAAAGGATCAAAATTCATGATTTTCTAAGTGCCTTTGGAAGACTTTAATGACTAAATTGGAATGAGTATGATATGATGCTACTTTTGAATAAGATAATCTAGATTTTGGCATAAATGGATTACCTTAATAGGTTAATTTGAAAGTGGCTAAGAACTAATGTAAATCCCACCAAATTGCTGGAGGGTAATAATGGTTAATGTGGAATGAGTATGAGGAGATGTTATTTGAATGTTGCATGAGCCTTGTATGATAACATAACCTTGGAAAATAATATACTAATCACTTAAAGTGGAAGATAATTAAATTGTGCATGGTTATGGGTTAGCTAATCCATGGTTAGCTATCGGGTTTTAGTCTTACTTCTTGTGTTTATTGGTGCCTTCAAGTGGGAACCTATTAGATTCCAGTGCCTTACATACTCTAGACACCGATGATGTACTAGAGAAAATCTATACTAAAGGGTTTAGTCACCTAGGTGAGTTACTTGGCTTTAACCAAAATTTATGTCCATTGGTGGTTACTTGGCTTTGGTAGGACTTTATGTCCTCTTGTTTGGATAAGATTCCATGGTATGTGAGACTATGAGGTGGTACATAGTGCATCACTCAATAAGGATAAGGATAATAATGATGATGATGATGATGATGATGATGATGATGATGATGATGATGATGATAATAATAATAATAATAATAATAATAATAATAATAATAATAATAATAATAATAATAATAATAATAATAATAATAATAATAATAAGGATAAAGATGAGGATAAAGTAAAGAAAAGGGAAAGAGAAATAACAACTTATAAATAAAAGACCTAATGGATTATTCAAGCTTGGAAAACAGACCCAATGGAAAGTTATATGAATAGATGGTAGAAGCCATAATAAGTTGTTTGAATAACTTGTTTATTAAATTTTATGTTATATTGATAAGCATGATGACTCTCCATTTGTTCCATCACTTACTCAATTCCATGAGCAAAAAACCAAGTGTAATTTTTTTAAGATGGTTGGTAGTGGGCCTACCTTTTTTTGGGCTTGGGGATTAAGAATGTGGACCTCTAAAGTCCATTGTTTGGTCCTCGATTGACCAAGGTTTGGGATTATGCCTTGCCTTTGTTTTTCACCTTTATAGTTTTATATTTTAGTTTAACCGGCTTTCATATATCTGGATATTTTAGGGACTATTGAGAATCTATTTTTTCAATGTTTTATTTAGTAATTATATATTGTGTTACTTGCATGATCTAGTTACGTTTTCATTGGTTTAGTTTCTCACCCTTGTATCTAACATGGGATGAATGACTGATGCCTATCCTATGTTAGGTGTGATAGTAGAGCCCTATTCTTCCTAGGGTATGTTTATTTATTTTCCACTCAGCAATGTTCACAAAGAAATTTTTTAGTAGTGAAAAATGAGAGTGTTACATAATCACAAAGTTTAAGGGCATTGGCGCCACTAGTCGAACCAACCTACCTTCAACTTCATGTTGGAAAAAATAAACTAAGATCATGCTTGAAGTTATGGTTGAACCCTCTTTGAGAATCCACATACATTTTGATATCCAATTTAGGTTTTGAAATGGTAACCTTTAGAGAAGTTCCTTCCATCGATGTGGAAGACAACAAACATAATGTAAACAGCCACCAAATAAGGTTCTTAATCATTCTTGATGATTCTTAATTATGCTCTTTGAATCTTGATAAAATTTATTAAATTCTTGCATGCATTATTAATTTCATGTTTGGATATGTGATAGGGTAACTAGTTAGGCATGATAATACTGAGATAATTTGTTTGGATGAAAAGTTCAAACAAGTATAAATGGGTACATGTTAGGGTTTTTGAATAAACTAAGAAGGTAAACCATGTGTCTTGATCATTTGTGTTCTTTATTTTTGTGTGACTTGTTATGCATGATGTTGCATGTGATTAAGACTAAAACTTACGTGATAATTACTTATTTATGGCAACCAAATTAGGAAAGTTGATGCTAGTTATGCATCCAACGATAATCGAGTGATGATCTTGATTGAAACGTGAAAGCCATGTGTTGTTTTCAAACCTCAACTTGTTTTGCCTTAAACCTTGTGTAGTTCTAACCTTAGACATATTATTTTTGGAGTTTCCTTCATACATTGCATGTATAGTGTTGTGAAAATCTTATTTTTGACACGCTGCACAATAAGAAGTTTTTCACACATGATGATTTGGGTCTAATGAGTATTTATGGCTATTTTTTTTTTTTGTAGAATTTTATATAAAGAAATTAACAAGAAATTTTTTGATCATGAAAACAAATTTATGTTTGTTAAGTATTTGATTTTTGAAGATGTGGTTAACTTAATTGAGTCAAAATGTAAGAGCTAACCAAAGGTTGAGAGGTAATCCATCTTTGATTCATGTTTCTAATCAAAACCCTAGAAGTACTAACCAGTTGTTGAAGTGTGTGTGAAATACCCCAAAATCCCTAATTTAGAAAATCATGGCCAAATAGGAGATTATTAGGGAATTTATTAAAATAAACTACTTTTAGTGAGATAAAAAGGAATTAATAGGATAAATCAAGAAGGAAATTATAAGAGTGTAAATAGGGGAGATTATGGTATTTAAGTTAATTAAGGTTTTCACTTTTGAAATTTATTAAGTACCTTAAATTATATAAAATAGGGAGGATAAAATAGTTTCAAATTAATATAAAATTTTTTAAATAATTTAATTAGAGAAAAATTAAGGGGTTTTGTTAATTAAAATGAATTTAGGAAATTTTTCCCTAAATTAACCTAAAAATATAATTTAATTATTGTTTTGATAATTATATTTTATTAAATACCCCAAATTACCCAAATTATACTAGTTAAGGCAACCACTAATTTTCCTTATTTTTCCTTTTTCCCTTTTCCTTTTTTTCTCTCCCTCCTTTTTCCTTTTTTTTCTTTCTCCCCCCTTCTCTTCCTTATGTTTTCCCCGGCCTGGGCCGCCCCGCTGGCCCAAAACCCCCTCCCTTTTCCTTCTTCTCGCCGCGGCCCAGCGAGTCCGGCCGTCTGTGACCCAAAACGCGGCGTTTCGACGCTGAAGTCGAGAAAACGCCGCGTCGCGATAAGGAAGTAAGCAACCGTTGCCAGACCGACTCAAACGCCGCGTCTTGCCCAAAAATAGACCAAAACTCCGCGTTTCATTTATGGGAAAAATAAACCGCCGCGCCCGGCCGGTTTCTCCCTTCCTTTTCCCCTTCCCCTGGACCGCCGGTCCAGCCCTCCTTTCTTCTTCTTCTTCTTCTTCTTCCTCGCGACGTCGTTTCTCCCCGCCTGCAACTCGACCTCGCCGGAAAACGCAGCGGCGAGCGTCCCGTCCCTTCTCCGTCCTTCTCTCCTGTCTTTTCGTCCCTGATTTGACCTTACCTTGAGATGTGACCAATCGGGCAGCGTTTTCCCCGCACGCAAGCCCTGTCGTCCTCTCCGGCGGGTCACGACCTGCAAATTGCAGACCTACTCTGGTCAGCCTCGCCGGACACGCCTCCACCTACCCTCTGACTCTCCCTCGCCTCCTTGTCGTTTTCCCGTTCCAAATCCTCTATAAATAGCCCCGGAAATGGCCTGAATCGGGTTCGATTCTTTGGAACCCAGAAATCCAACCCGTCGCGCCGCCCCACTTCCAGCCGCCGTTTCCTCCGCCCTCGGCCACCGTTGCCGCCTGCCCTTACCACCAAAATCCTCCCTGCACCGCCCTCTACGCAACCAACCTTCTTAGCCACCCTAACTCGCGCCGCACGTGCCGCCCTGGCCGTGCGAAAATCCCTCCCCGAAATCGACCCCTCCAGCCTGGCGCCACCTTCGCGCCGCCACCGCCAGCCGCGCCGCCGCTTGCAGCGCCACCACCACCCTCCAAAATGACCAGCAACTCCTGCCCTACCACCCCGCACCTCCCTTTCCCTTTGGTTTTCCCTTCCCTAGCCTCCACCACCACTTTTCCCTCTTTCCTTTCCTCCACCGCCGCCGCCGCCGCTGCTGCCGCCGCGCCGCCGCCGCCACCACCACCCCAGTCAGGTTGTCAACCCCCCTGAACCCTAAGTCCTAGAAAATAAATAAATAAATAAATAAATAAGATAAGTAAATAATAATAAGGGTTAAATAATTAAATAAATAAAGGTGATTAGTGGGATTAATATTATTAACTAATATTATTAGTATTATTATGAGTAATATTAACACTATCATTATTATTATTACTAATATTATTACTACTACTAATACTACCACCCATACTATTATTATTATTATTATTATTATTATTATATTTACTATTATTATTATCATTATTATTGTTGATATTATTATTATTATTATTATTATTGCTATTATTGATATTACTATTATTATTATTATTATTATCATTATCATTATTATTATTATTATTATTATTATTGATCTTATTATTATTATTATTATTGTTATTATTATTATTATTATTACTATTATTATTATTATTATTATTGTTATTATTATTATTATTACTATTATTATTATTATTATTATTACTATTATTATTATTGATATTATTATTGTTAGTATCTTTATTATTATTATTACTATTATTATTATTATTGTTATTATTGTTATTATTATTATTATTATTATCCCTATGATTATTATTAAGCATTATTACCACTAACGTTACCATTAGTGTTATTACTATTATCGTTATTATTGTTAATATTAATATTAATATTAATATTATGATGGTTATTACTATTAATAGTATTACTAGTATGATTATTATTATTACTATTATAATAATTATTATTAATATTATTATTGTTATTTTTACTATTGTTATTGTTAGCACTATTATTGTTATTATTATTATTATTGATATTGTTATTATTATTGCTATTATTCTTAGGGTTGTGTTATTGTTATTATTATTACTATTATTATTATCATGGTCATTATTTTACTATTAGTATAATTATTATTATTAATATTGTTATTGTTGTTTTACTATTGTTGTCGTTATCATTATTATTATTGTTATTATTATTATTATTGCTATTACTATTACTATTATTATTAGTAGTAGTATTGTTGTTAATATCATTATTATTATTGTCTTTACTATTTTATTTTCAACGTTATTATGGCCGTTGTTATTAGTATTATTATTACTATTATTATTATTATTATTATTATCATTACCATTATTACCATATTACTATTATTGTTGTAATATTATTATTATTACTTTCATTATTATCATTAGTATGGTTATTATTACTATCATTATTATTCTTATCATTGTTTTATCGTTATTGTGTTTATCGCATCTATTAGTTTATCGATTACTACTGTTATTCTTATTATCCTTATTAATATTATTTTTTTTATAATCGTTGATATTATTACTAATACTTTCATTGTATTTATTATTATTATTTGTATTGTTATTGTCTTCATTCCCATCATATTATTATTATCACTATTATTGGTATTAACATTATTATTGATTTTGTCACCTAAGTGACTATGGATGTACAAATACTTTATTATTATTATTATTATTATTACTATTATTATCGATAATGCACTATTACTAATGCTAATATGATTCAATTATTACTATTATCATTATTATCATTAGCTGCTATTATTTTTATTAGGAGCACTAGTATTATAAATAGTATTCTTATTAGGGTAGGTATTATTGGTGAATATTATTAATGTTGTTAAAGCCCTCACCTTAGTTTTTGATTTCTAAAATCTACTTAATTAGTGATAATCCGTATAAGCTATCATAAGAGTAGTAACAACCTAATCCTTTTTAATTATAAACCCCATTATTAATAATAGCCTTGGTATTAGGCCATGATAGGGGTAAGATAGGAATTTTGATAATTTCGGTAGAGGGAGATTAACCCTAAGTATTTCCCCTCTTATAGGTAACCGGGTCAAACCCCAGGAGGTGTAGGAGCGTGCTCCAAGCCCGGCGCCGATTTAGGTAAGGACGTAACTAAGGCCACTTGTGTGTATTGCATGTTTTACCTGTCTTGTATACTTGTGCTATTGTATGCTATAAATTGTATATTATCTGTGTATTGTGAAGCGCAGCATGGAACCGAGGTACGTTCTCGTGCTCTCGGCTGTGTGTATTAATATGTTGTGGTGCAAGTATGGTGTGATGTGATGTGACATGTTGTGATGTGACCCCTACGACATGCATGCTAGGTTTTGTGAGGAGGTGTTGTGAAGTGGGAACTTGAAAAAGAAAGATAAGCGATTAAGATAACTAAAGGGAAGTACGTCGGTTAACATAGGTATGGGCGATTTAAGGAACTCATAAATTGTGAGATGATGAGGAAGAGGGGAAAACAAATAAATAGAAGCATGGGAATAAAAATAAGGTTGCATAGGGGAAACTAGGGTTTGATGGAAATGATAGAGTTGACATGGGGGAAATGATAGGGCTTGCATGGGGAAGTTAACGTCCTCATGGGAACGAACCTTACGTATGAAAAGATACCTTGGGATGTGAGGGAGTCAGTGGAAGGTCCATTTGGGAGTCTGGAGGCTCGAGGCGAAATATAGTACGTAGGGTCTTATAAGGCACCCGATTAGGGTTTTGGGAAGAATTGGTAATATGAAAAAGGCGAAAGGAAAATGGTTAAGGGTGAGAGAGGTGCGGGTTGAGAGTGAGGGTTTTGTTATAATGAATAATTATGGAAGTTTGAGAGAGAAGGAATATGGGAGAATGGGAGAGGTTACCTTTGGGAAGAGAAAGGTATTAAAGTTGATGGAAAACTAGAGTTTTGGGGTCACAGGTAGAATCGATGGGTAAAGTAATGTGATTTGGGGATTGGACCAGAATGAGATGAGGTGTCGAGGATAACTGAATTAACGGTAGTGAAGTAAGAGGAGGTTGGACCACATAGGTCCAGCTAGGGTTTCAAGGGAAACCCTTGAGACTAGTGACAGGTGGGATCCGATATCACGAGGTGTTGCGTGTATAGCGGGGAATTGGACATCGAGGTGCGATAAGGGGTGCACGAGTTCCAAGATATGGGACGGGCCCTCCTGGGAGGATGATTGTAGATATAGTTAGCCATGCATGTCAAGGGTAAAACACTTTCTAATAAGATACGTTAAAATACTAATCACTTAAAGAGAAAGATGCTGAGCCGGGGCCCAGACCGGTCCACCGGCGAATAATAGTGGCCAGGAGCCGGGGTGCCCTGGAGACCGTGCCACCGGCGAACAATAGTGGTCGGGAGCATTTTGCCCTGTATGATTTCCGGTCCACCGGCTATAATAGTGGGGGTTACCGTGCTCAGCAAACCAAACATAAAATTTATAAGACATGGGAAGATACTAAATACTTACAGTGGAACACCATGTGAGTCGGGGCCAGACCGGTCCACCGGCAAATAATAGTGGCCAGGAGCGTTTTGCCCTGGAGACCGAGCCACCGGCAAACAATAGTGGCCAGGAGCGTTCTGCCCTGTACATATCTCCGGTCCACCGGCTATAATAGTGGGGTTCCCGCACTCATGTGGATTGATAAAGATTATGTGTGAAATAGACATATTATTATTAATGAGAATAAAGGATAAGTCACCGGAAAGTACTCAGACCTTATCTTGTTGTTATTGCATGTGCCTTATGTGATTGTGTATGCAGACTACATGGCATGATTGTATGCTTGGCCCTAGCGCCTACGCCCTTACTCAGTACTGGACCCGTACTGATACTATGCTGGTTGAATGGGTCCTGTGATGATCCACCAATGGTGGGGAGCAGACCTTTGATGCAGGTTTTGATCGGTTGCTAATTGGGGTGGAAGGTTGACTTGAGTGAGTAAGTGGTCCGGATATTTACCCTTTTGGAATTTGTTTGTTTAATCAAATTCGTCTTGGAAGGCACAAGTTTAATACTTAAATTCTCAAAGGGTCTTATCGTACCTTGTTATTCCGTGTTTTAAGGACCGTGATATATGGATTTTTAAATTATATTTCGGAATGTACCTTTTTACCTTCGCACTCTGATTTTGTAGAACTCGTGTTTTATGAATGATTTGTTCTGGTTTTATTCTTTCTAGCCTTAGCACTTAGTATCGGGTCGGTAGCTATGGATCGATCTGGTACTAAGTGTGGCGGTAATGCCCCCGAGTTTACGGTTTTAATTCTCTTGCTTCCGCTAAAACTTTTGATTTAAACAAAATTTTTCTGTAGTAAATTTGGGGGTGTTACAGTGTGTTTGTAAGTTAACACCAATGGAGGAGAATTAGAATTTTAAATCTATTTTATAAGCAATATAAAGCTCCCAACTAATTTATATGCAAGCAATTCTCAACTATAACAAATTGTTGCTATACAAAAACATAAATTTAAAGGATGGAGTCATGCTTTGTTGAGAAAGATTTAGCCTAAAATGTGCAAGAACAAAGAGAGTTCCATAAAATGCTCGTATAGTGTTCCACTATAAGTAATTAGTATCTTTTAGGTGCCTTAGCAAAACTCTAGTTTGTATTTATTGAGCTCAGGATCCCCATTGTTATAACCGGTGGGCTGGTCACACATAGGACATCTTGTCCTAACCAATATTACAATCGGTGGATCGATCACACATAGGGCATTCTGCCCTAACCACTATTATAACCGGTGGATCAGTCGCGTATAGGGTAAAAACTCTAACCACTATTCCTAACCGGTGGATTGACTAGACCCGTCTCAATAATCTTTCACTTTAAATGATTAATGTCTTAAGTATCTTAGTCAGAAGCGTTCACCCTAGGCATGTATAAATTACTCCCTTTACACTTATCCTCTAACTGACCCGTATCATATCATAAGAACTCTGCACCTTCTAACTTTCCCAACAACCTTTCTTCTATACTCAAACTCACACTAGAACTCCAACACTAAAATATGTGGGTTAAGGCCCACTACTAGGGCTGTGCAAAAAATCCGGGATCCGAAAATCAGATCCGATATTTAAAAATCCGATCCGACATTTCGGATATCCGAACCGGTTTTATTCTAAAAGGATATCTGATATTCGGATATCCGGTTTTTTTTTTTGGATTATCCGATCCGAAAAAATATCCGATATTTTGTTGATTATTTCAATAATACACCATATTATTGTGTTTTTATAGTTTTAAGTTTTAAAATTTTATTTATTTTTATATTTTAAATATTTATTATAATATTTTAATACTTCTTTTAGATAAAATAAGATATTTATATGAATATAGATATGAATATTAATTGATATACGATCCTTATTTTTAAAAATATTATAGCAAAAGTTATTAAAATTGATAAAATAGTATTTTCATACGGATATTGGATATATCCGAATCCGGTCTATATTTTTCGGATATCCGCATCCCGGATATCCGGTCTAAAAAAATGCGGAGCGGATATCAGAAAAAATATCCAAATGGATACGGATATCCGGTTTTGCACACCCCTACCCACTACTACACCCCTCCAAGTTCACTTATTCCCTTACTCTAGGGTTTTCCCCAAAAACCCTAATTTAGGCCTAAGTGGCCCATCCTACTCCACCTCACACAACCCAAATCATTTATAACAATTTATACATCACAACTCATAGATTCCATCGTCATTATTACACTTTAATCACCAAGTACACGTGCTACTACAAAAACCCTAGTAACCACACCAAACCCTAGCTAACCATTCCAAATCCTACTTATCCACAACCAACCATAGTTAACCACTCCAAACCCAAGTTAACCACAACAAACCATATTTAATAATTCCTAACCCTGGTTAATCACAACAAACCATAATTAGCCACTCCAAACCCTAATTAATCATAAAAACCATAATTAATCACTCCAAACCCTAACTAAGTCTCCTCCATACCCTTATAATGTCCTACGTACTATTTTTCATCCAAAACTTCCAAATACCCAAATAACTCTTCTATCACCTCCCTTACATCCCAAGTTAAATTTTCATACGTAAACTTTACTCCCATGCAGATGCTAGCCTCCCCATGCAAACCTTCAAACTTTTTCATGCAAACCCTAAAACTTCCACTTGAAATGCTACATTCAACCATGTAAACCCTAGATCCATCCGTGCAAAACCCTAGATTCACCATACAAAACCCTAGATATAATCCATATAAAACCCTAGATTAGATTCCCCCATGCAACACCATAAAGCATGCCATTCAAAATCTTAATTCCATCCATACCAAAACCCTAAATTTCTCCATACAAAACCAAAGCTTCCTTCATATAAAACCCTAGATTCTTCCGTACAAAATTCAAGATTCATCCATACTAACTCTAGATTCAATCCATACAAAACCCTAGATTAGATTCCCCCATGCAACACCATATATTAGATTCTCTCACACGAAACCATAGATTAGATTCCCTCACACGAAACCATAGATTAGATTCTCCCTTACAAAACCATAGATTTGATTCTCCCATACAAAACCATATATTTGATTCTCCAATGCAACACCATATATAGATTAAATTCTCCCATACAAAACCATAGATTAGATTCTCCCATACAAAACCATATATTTGATTCTCCCATGCAACACCATATACAGATTAAATTCTCCCATACAAAACCACAAATTAGATTCTCCAATATTACACCATAGACTAGATTCTCCCATACAAAATCATAGATTAGATTCTTCCACACGAAACCCTAAATTCCCCATTTTATTCTTCCACTCATGGATCATTAAAATACTTAGATCAAATCACATCCCTTGGTCAACTGATTTCCCCTATTCTCCTTTTTCATCCTTTCCCCCACACAAACCACATTAACATCCTCACATATATGTCCTACAGGGTCACAACACATACCATCACATACCACAATATTTTATCACATACACATAGTACACATGCCATGTAAACACATAAAAACATACTTCAACTCCACGTCATACCACATACGAAATAATTACAATAATAAACATATGATGCATAACATACAAAGCATATAATGCACATCAACACACAATAAGCCTTAGTAACACCCTTACCTAAAACAACACCGATCTTAGAGTACGCTCCTACACCTCCTTAGGGCTTTGACTGGTCTCACCTATATGAGGGAAAAGCTAAAATTAAATTCCTTCCTAATAAAAATGATATTAATTACTAACTTATTCTAAGACTAGGCTTTTGATAAAATAATAAAATATTAATAATAATAACCATTAACTAATTACTAAATTTGGCTAAAAAATATAAGAATTCATAGTAATATTATAAAAGTTGATAATATAAGGTTGGAGACTTTACCCTAATAATAATAATAGTAATGATACCAAAATAATAATAGCAAAGATACTAAAAATAATATCAATGTTAATATTACCAAGAATAATAATAATAATAACAACAATAATAATAAAAAGGGCATTACTCAAAAAAATAGTGAAATAAGGGCTTCAACCAATTTACCAAAATAATACTAATAATAACATTAGTAAAATAAATAACAAAATTTAGTAATAATAATAATAAGGAAATAGTAATAATAATAATGATAAAAACCATAATAACATTGAAAAAAAAAATAATAATAATAATGGTAATAATAGTAATGATAATAATTGAAAATAAAATGAATTAGGGTTTTGACCCCACATTGAATAATAATAAACTTATTAAATAATAATAATAATAACAACACTAATAAGAATAATAAATGCTAATGATAAAAGTATTAATAATATTAATACTTGATATTTATAATGCTACTACTACAATTCAAAATAGGCACAATAGGGTTTTAGCCCTATATAGAATAATAATACTAACAATGAAAAATAAAAATAAAAATAAAAATAAAAATAAAAATAATAATAATAATAATAATAATAATGATATTAATACTAATAATAATCGCATAACAATAATAGTAAAATAGTTGTAATAATGATAATTAAATAATAATAATAATTTCAAAATAGTAGTAGTAGTAGTAGTAGTAGTAGTAGTACTAATAATAATAATAATAATAATAACAACAACAACAATAACATTAATAAATAAAATAAAAATCATAATAATACTAATAATATTAATAATACTAATACTAAATCTACTAAGCCAAATAGGGTTGGCCTTGATAAAAGTAATAATACTAATAATATTAAATTTAATAATCATAATAATATTAATACATAATATTACGTAATAATAATAATAATAGTAATAATAATAACAACAACAACAACAACAACAACAAAAATAATAGTATATTTGAATAATATGTTAAAAATTGAAATAAAATAAAATATGATTAATTAAATAGAAAAGAAGGATTGAGAGGGCTTAGAGTTCAACCTTAGACTGGTGGTGAGGGTCGGCATCAATGATGGTAGGAAAAAGAGAAGAAAAGGGAAAGCTAAATGCTAGGAAAAGGAGAAAGAGAAGGAGGGTGGAAGTAAGGTTGGTTATGGTTGTCTAGAAGGAGAGGAACAAAATGAGGGTGGTGGCGCAGCTAAAGTGGCGGCATACGGTGGTGGTGGTGGTGGCCGAATGAGGAAGAAGAAGAGAAAGAGAGGATGAGACGGAGGGAGAGGAAAAGAAAGGTAGGGGAAGGTAGAGGGTGGTCTAAAGAACATATTGGAAGGAGAAAGGAGCAGTGGCAGCGATGGAAGTGGTGGCTAAGGGTGGTGCGAAAGGCGGCAAAGGTGGAAGAATGGCTTGTGAAGGAAAAATCAAGGGAGAAGGGAGCTCTAGTTGGGTAGAGGACGATGCAGGGAAGGCTTAGGTGGGTGGTATTAGTGGCGTGGTTGGCCGACGGCGGTGGAATGGCTGTCTAAAGGGAAGGCAACATAAAAGGGATGATTTTGGGTTTCAAGGAGAAAAGGCTCGAGTTCAAGCTAGTTTGGGGATATTTATAGGCTACAACAATGGATAAGGTTGAAGGAAAAAAGGGAGGCTAGGGCAGAGGTGAGGGCACCGGCCGGTAACAGTTGGCCGGTGAAAATTTTAAAGTTGTTACGTAGGAAATAGAGAGGAGATCTTGCGAGAAGAGGGGAGAAGTGGTTTGGGGAGAAATGGTAAGTGAATCAGCGGGGAAAGGAGAAGGAAAATGGTCGGTGAATCAGTGAGATCGGCGGCAGAATTTTTGGCCGATCGAGGAAGAAGTTACAAGTGCGAACGGCAAGAAGAAGAGGAAGAAGAAAGAAGGAAGAAAAGGGAGGCTGGGAAGAACTGGGCGACTGGGAAGAAAAGAAAAGAAGAGGAAAAATTGGATTGGTCGGGCAGTGAGGGAGTGTTTAAATCTAACGGTGCATTTTAGGGGAAAAAGAGGCAAGGCGCAGCGTGACGTTCTGGGCCATCGAAGGGAGAAAGAAAAGAAGAGGGTCTAAGCCACGGGAAGGAAACGGCCCATGCTGAAGGAAGGAAAGGGGGGAGGGCTTGGGCCGCTGGGCTAGCCTAGGTCGGGGGAGGAGGTAAGAAAAAGAAAAGAAGATGAAAGAAAAAGAAAGAAAAAAGAAGAAAGAAAAAGGAAAAAGGAAAAGATAAAAATAATTAGGTAGGGTATTTAAATTAATTTGAATATTTTGGATATTTAAATATAATAATATTTAATTAAAATAATATTAAATTTTATTTTTAGGCTAATTTAGGATTTTTGAAAGGTTTTCCATAAATTCCATTTTTATTAGAAAAACACCCTAATTTTCTTCAATTAAATTATTTATAAAATTCATATTCATTTGGAACTATTTTCTACTTATTATTTTAAATAAAATAATTTATTTAATTAATTTGTAAAATAAAATCCTTAATTAGCTAAAATACCCAAATTTCTCCTAATTAAAATACTTATAAATTTTTTCTTATTTTGCCCTTCATTAATTCCTTTTTATTTTAATAAAAATAATTTATTTAATTAATTTTCCTAATAAAATCTTATTTAACTATAATTTTTAAAATTAGAAATTTTGGGGCATTTCTGGTATACTCTTGCAAGAAAAAATATCCATTGCATTCTTTAGTGAAAAATTAAATGGGTCCAAATTGAATTAGTCCATGTATGGTAAAGAATTCTTTTTTTATCATAAGAATATTAGAAAGATGGAGCTATTATTTGAGACCCATACCATTTTATTTACATTCATATCATAAAAATTTGAAATATTTTGATGAACCAAAGAAAATTAGTCCTAGGGATGCAAAATAGGTTTGTTTCTTACAATACTTTGTGTTTTCCGTCAAACATTTTGACGGTCAATAAAACTTGGTAATAGATGTATTATTGAGAAGATCTTTGATACTTGTCATATTGGATGCTAAGTTATTAGGTTTTAATGTTGAAAGAATTATATGCAAAAGATGAAGATTTATTTAAGATTTATGATGAATATAAAGGGAATAATATTGATGGTAATTATGTGCTTTAAGATGACTTTCTTTTCAAGCTTAATAAATTGTTTATACTTTGATCTAGTGTGCATGATTTACTTGTTAAATAAGTACATAGGGTGGGGTATAGTTGGTCATTTTGGAGAGCATAAAACTATGGAAATATTATAAGAACATGTAAATTGTCAACAAATGATAAAATTGGTATAAGCTAATATTGGGATATGTGTTACTTGTGAAAAGATTAATAGCTTCTTCCATAAGGGTTTTTATACTTCTTTATAAGTTTCTAATCAATTGTTAGGGGGGTTTAGTATGGAATTTATCCTACTATTACTAAGGACACAAATGGGAAATGATTCTATTATTGTAGTTGTTGATAGTTTTTCTAAAATGACATATGTTATTCCTTATAATAAAATTGATGATGCAACTCATGTGGCATACTCATTTTTTGAAGAAGTGGTAAGGTCGCATAGTATTTGAAAAATTAATGTTGGATAAAAAAGTAAAATTATTGAGCTAATTTTGGAAGATACTTTGGCATATGTTAGATACTAAGTTTTTTTTTAATACATCCCATCATCCCCAAATGGATGGTCAAATCAAGTGAATAATAGATCCTTTAAAAATTGACTATGAGGACTAGTTAATAAGAGTATAAAAGATTGGAATATTAAACTTGCACATGATAATTTTGCATATAATAGGAGCCATTCAATTTAAACTTGATCGAGTCCATTTGAAGTTGTCTATAAATTTAATCCTTATTTTCCTATTAGTATGTTGTCACTAAAGGTAGGTGATATTAAGAACTATGATCATAAAGAAAGAGCTGAGTTCATTAAGAAACTTCATGATCCAATTAAGGGCAACATTCAGAAATCTAATACTAAATACCAAAATCAAGCGAATAAAAATGAAATTAAACAAGTATTTCCCCACAAGAATTAGTTTGGTTAAACTTAAGAAAAAAATATTTCCAAATTTAAGAAAGAAGAAAATAATGCCAAGATTTGGCAAACCATTTAAAATCTTAAGAAAATTTGGGAATGACATTTATAAATTTGAATTACCTAAATCCTGTGGGGGGGTTTCAAGAACTTTCAATATTGATGATTTATCTCCTGAATATATTGATGCTAATTTGAGGGAAAATTCTTTTATACAAGGGAAGAATAATGCAGGAGCATCTTACTCTTCTTCTATTGGATGTCAACAATTAGCTTACTATATGATACTAATAATTTTTAAAAACTCCAATGCTACTAATATTTTATTAAGTTATTTTGGTAGGTATTTTATATGTTTTCAAGAATAATAATCACCAAAGATATCTAGTGTACAATAAAATGACAAGAAAAAGATTAAAAAGTTGTATAGAAGGTATATAAAGCTTGATTATATGATTATTATATGTATTGCAAGGTTAGGGTGTTTTTTTAGATTTGAGATTTTATGTATACTTTTTTATTCTTTATAACTTGTAATTTCAAATGATTATATGTTAATCTAGTTAACTTAAGGTTGGTTAAGTTAGTGCTTGGTTAGTGAATGATAATTTAAGTACACCTATATCTATATATGTGATTGTTACACTTGTATATAGAATAATAATGAAGTTAAATGAAAGCTAAATAATTTTAAGTTCTCCCTTCCTCATCAAGTGAGTCGATCTTGAGAGTTGAGTTGTTCTAGAAAGAAAAATTTGTGATTTCTTTATAAAATCAAAGGGGTCTTGTTGAAGATCTAATCCCAAAGTTGAAGGGCATCGACACCACCATTTGAACCAACCTACCTTCAAATTCATGTTGGACAAGCAAATAAATATCATGCTTGTAGTTTATGGTCAAGCCCTCATAGAGCATCCTAATCATCAAAGGTTAGGCACAAAGGTAAATACCAATCCAACAATCCAATAAATTCCAAGGTATTCAAATAAAGTTATTTCCAAATTAATTTACACGAGGGGAGAGTATCAACTCAAGGATACTGATGTACACTCATTCATAATTGGACAACAAAGAAACACAATACTATTTGGTTTAGAACCCAGGGACGTTGACATACCCCTAATCATACTAGCTTAATAAGGCAACACAATACCCTTATGTCTTAGAACTTAAGGACATTAACATACACTTGGTTATGCTGGCATAATAAGGTAACACAATACCCTTATTCCTCCGAAGTCACCTAATCCTTAAGTATTGATACCCAATAAAAAGTTAAGATAACTAGTTAGAGTAGATATAGAGCTTTACTGAAGCACCAAGACACATTGGAAAAAACAAATCAAATCAAGGGCTAAACTCTTCTTTAGGGTAGTTACACCTAAGAAGCCACAAATCCTAAATTTGAGGTATTTCATTTTAAGTATTAATACTTTATAAGGTGATCACAAATGTTAAATAGCACACAAAATTTCTATTCCCATACTTAACTATTTTTTCTTTATTTTAAATTATTTAATTTAACTTTAAGGTCAATATATTAAGCCAAGTAAAAGTCAATACTAAGGCTAAATTAAAAATCTATTTAGGTTAACCTAGTCCAATTATTCACCATTAGGAGCATTTTTGTTAAAATAACCAACACACCCTCCAAAACCCTAGTCACCACTTTTATCCAATTTATCACTAGATTTATTTTTATAGGATATTTGTTATGAAAATGCTAACATGTAATAATTAAAAATAATTTATCATATAGTAAAACTCCACATTATGGAAAAATAGTATTACCACTAAGAATGGACATAAAATTATACACATTAAGAACGTTAGCATTCAATTCTTCCATATCATAATATTCACATTAATTCCATGTAATAATCTTAGATATGAATCAAGGTACGTAAAAATTTGTACTTCTACCCATTGAACATGTGATACAAAATAATCACATCTTGATCATATTTATGTTCTAAAACCAAAATGCCATACACCCAAACATATCTAAAATGTACAAGAAATATTTTAAACTCATTTGCATGCTGAGCATATGGTAAGATAAAATTCCAATCAAATCCTAACCCTAGACATACGTATTATTTTTAGTTATAATTTATATATCGACACATACTATCCTAATTTTAAAATCAAGGAATGCACGAATTATTGATTATTAACATGGCAACACATATTATTTCATACATCACAAAGTTGCATAGAATTGTAATATTGTATGCCTTATTTTTCTAGTAAAAATATGAATTTTCCTATAACACCAAATAAGTATGATGTTTATTCTAGAAAATCAATCAACCATAATTAAACAAAATGTTATCGTCTATGGAGTAGTTGGATTTACCTCCAAGCTACATAATTTATACCACAAAAATGTCTCTTCCAAAGCCATCCTAAACAAAATTGTTATGACCTAATGTCAAAAACACCCAACACAATATAAATTACCCTAATACCACACAAAATGACAAAATAAACACGATAACACGTAAGCAACTTATATGCATAACCTAGGCCATGGTTATTCATGCCATGAAAAGGAGCATTCATGTAGGGGTTGATTTACCTCTTACGTTGAAGGGTCAAACCAAAGGTGATAATAATAGGGAGGATAAATAATGCAAGAGTGGTTTGCTAGGAAGGGTGAAGGTTAGGTTTGAATGCTAGATGTTGTTGAAGGAGCTTAGTTGTGTGGTTGTTGGCGAGCTAATAAAGGATAATGGTTTTAATAGTGGTGATTGATTGATGCTAAAGAGAATGTTTCTCATGGGTTTAGGAGAAAGGAAGCTTGTTAGGGGACTGATTTGAGGTAGGAATGCACATGAACAAAGGGGGTGCTTGAAGGTCATCACTACTTCTAGAGTTTGAGGAAGAATGCTCTAAGAAGAAGTTGGTAGAGGGAACCTAGTCGAATCATAAATTCAACATAATGATGGTATAGAACAATTATGAAAAGGTGATGGTTGGCTACACTGAAGCCAAAAATAAAGGTATTAAGGGGGTGGATAGCATGCAATGATGCAAAGTGCAGCTAAAAAACAGGAAGAAGAAAATAGACAACAAGATTGATGCAATGGATGAGATAAGCAAGGGAGGTCGAGGGCTATAAAAATAGAGGAAGGGGAAAAGGGAATAAAGAAAAAATGGCTATAAAAAAATGAAAGAAAAAGATAAATGAAGGAGAAGGTGGGATAAAATCGAGCTTGTACCATGTAATAATATGATAGCCTCTCCACCTATGGCAGAGTGGAAATTGACTGGGGTGGCTGCAGTAGATAATAAATGAGGATGAAGGAGGAGAATCAGGCTTGATAACAATAGCAACAACAACAACAACAACAACAACATCAACAACAACAACAACAACAACAAGAATAATAATAATAATAATAATAATAATAATAATAATAATAATAATAATAATAATAATAATAATAAGTGATAGGGTAGTGGATGCTGAGAAGTAAATGAAGAATTGGGGGCATGGTTTGTGAGAAGAAAAGGAGAAAAGAAAAAAAAACATTCAGTAGAGTAGTGGTGAAGAAGAAAGGAAGTAGAGGAAAAATAGCTAGGCACATAAGGCTACTTCACATGATGGAACAATGTAGAGGAGGAGTATTTGGTTGGGGAAGTCAAATTGGTTGGGTGGTGTAAGGTTACGTCATGTCTGGTAAGGGCAATAACATAAGAAAGAGAGTAAGAGTGCACCTGGTTGTTAGGTTAGAGCTAGTTAGGTTATGACTATAGGGTTGTGGATTAATTTAGTTTCAGTTAAATTTAGGTATAAAATGATAATAAAATATTTATGTTAAATTTAATGAAACGAATAAATAATTTTCAAAATAAATAAATAATATCAATTAATTTTAAATTATTATTAAATACAAGAAATAAAAATCCTATCCACTTAATATTATATTATTATTGTTATTATTATTATTATCATCATCATTATCATTGCATTATTATTATTTTTTGTTTTAATTATTGTCATTATTATTATTAAAAATAATAAAATAGAGAAAGAGATAGGCTTCTTAAACTTAAAATATTGTATGAAGAATTACATCGAGAGCAAATGAAAAAATATATAAAGAGATACATTAGGAACTAATAGTCCCAAGAGGTATTTGGGCTTAAAGTGTCAATTGAATAACCCAACTGTAAGACCCGTGTCCCAAAGATAGAATCATCACTGTCTCCCAATAAGTGCATCATAAGTAACATAGTCATCTAAGGGGTGCTCAAATGTCTACACAAACTCAACTTAGTTGTCTACTTAAAGGAATGAGCATCACCTATGAAAATGATGATCATTATGTTACATACTAATAGAAAGGTCACGCAAAGTCATAAGATATAACAACAAGGGGTAACATACCTACAGATTAACATTGGGTGGTACCAACTTATTTACTTATTCCAAGTCATACAATAATAATGGGAAAATTGATATCCATTAACACATTGAGTTCAGGGATATAACTATTCTCAGTTGATGGAACAATATCAATAATATATTTCCTTGTCATATAAAGCTTTTGGTCACTATTTTCTAGTAGTGAAATAATATTAATAATATGCAACCCCATGGCATAAATCTCCCATCCACTGTTCTTTATTGGTGGAACAATATCAATAGTATACAAAAATAGGGTAGAAAGCTCCTGACCACTATTTTTGTTTGGTGGAACATACAAATACAAATGTTCATCACTTATGTGGTATTTCACTTTAAATGATTAATATATTATCAATAATGATGATCATCCTAATGATTTATTTAAATTTAAGTTCAAGAATCCCACTATTCTCAATTGGTGGGATGATTTTAATAACATATAACTACAAGGCATAAATCTCCTTTCCAATATTCTTATCTGGTGGAACAAACAAGTACAACCTAAGGGCAAAAATTCTCCTAGCCATTATGCTCATCATGTGGAATGGACATACACAATTAGTTGTGACTCCTGTGATCTTTCAATGTAAATGATCAATATCTTGTTTATGGTTGTTTATTTCAAGATCATTAATAAAACATACATATCGACATTCAAGGCATATGATCCCATTTATCCTCCTAAGGACAAGTTATATCATCCTTAATAAACCATAATGTCATAATTCAAGCATGACTACTCTCATGATAATCATTTTATTCCCAAATTCTATACCCATCCTTATAATATTGTTATGGAAAATTTCCTGAAAATTCAGGGTCCAAATCTCATGTATTACATGTGTGATAATAGCCTACACTTAGGGTTATTATTTATTTTTTCCTACAAAACCTTAATTTCAAAAATTAATCATAACTTTTTCCATGAAAACTACATGACTCCCAAATTTAATATGAATTCCTAAAGTGCCAATATTAACAACATATACATGAATAAAGGTAAAAATCTAACATTCCACACACATAATAATAATTATGCTTATGGGTTATAAATCCTACTTAAAGTCAATTTTCTCATTTATAGAATTAGACCATTTATATTCACCCCAAACCTTTTTAAATAATGTAATTAACATGTTTTGATCCAATTATTTCCCTAAAATATCAATATTCCATTTTAATCTGTATTAACTAAAATGCATGTATGATAGCTAAAATACCCAATTTTTCCACAAAAATCTTATAATTCATAATATAAATAATTTACAACTTATAATATATACTATTATCATAAAAAATGCATAGAAAAAATTATATATAGATACATAAATATACAAACATATTTTTATTTTACATATCCTAATTCATACCAAGCAAAAACACACACAACTTATGCTTTCACAACTTTCTTATTT
This sequence comes from Tamarix chinensis, assembly GCA_030549775.1. Lineage (NCBI taxonomy): Eukaryota > Viridiplantae > Streptophyta > Magnoliopsida > Caryophyllales > Tamaricaceae > Tamarix > Tamarix chinensis. The sequence continues at coordinate 86,208,012 of CM060176.1, forward strand.
TTTCCAACATACAACACCATATATCTTATAACATCATTATGATAATAATATTTTCCTCATAAAAATTCCAAGCATTATAAAATATAAAAGTGCACATATTGCACATAAAAACTCTAGCTACCAAAGTGTCTCATGTCTCTAAGTATGTAAGACTTACGACTCTTTCTCCAATAACAATGGAATCACCTAGAAGTAAAAATAAATAATATTAGAATTAGAAAAACGTACTAAGGAAACTAAGGCAAAGGAAGAGGAGGAAAAATGGAGATGATTAAAAGTGGAAGGTTGGGTAAGAGGTATAAAGGGTAGACTGCACGATAGTGCTTCAAGGAGAAGGTATTGTGGCATAGTGGAGGAATGAGTATGCATGGAATGAAGGAAATGGTGTATGGATAGAAGTGAGGCATGCAAATGAGGGAATTATTGAGGCTTGTGAGGGATGAAGGAAAAAATGGTGTATGGGAGCCTCACTAACTAGGAGTGAGTCACTGGTTAGCCAAGCACGGGGTCGTGATAGGTGCACACAGGTTTTCTAGTTGAGCATAGGCCAAAAATCCTTAAAAAAAGAATGGGGTAGCATGAGAAGAAGAAAAAAAGCATGGATTTGGGGGTGATGGTTGGGTGATGGAATGGGAGGTTAATAAGGATGAGGTAGTGATGGTTGGGAGAGAAGGTGATGGTGCTTCAATGATGGGTTGTGGTGAGTGGCATGGTGTTGGGAGATAACAAATAGAGTATAAAAAGGATGAAATAAAGAGGAATTAGGTGGTTGGATTCTCGATGAGACATAAGGGAAGGAAAAGAATAGAAAGGAAGCAAAGAGGGGGTATTTATAGGATAAAATGAATTGAGGAAGTGAGTTAAAGGTGAGGGCACCAAATGGTAAATAGAACAAGGTAAGGTGTGGCATGGGGTAGGTGTGTTTTTAGGTAGTGGGTGTATGGATTAGTGTAGTGTAAGGGGATGGTGTAGGGGTTCATGCAATTTAGGTGGCTGTTGCAAGGGGTTGCATGGCTAGTAAAGGGAAAAGAATGGGATATGTGTGCATGAGGAGGAGGGGTGTGTTTGGTCCATAAGGGGAAGAGAGAAAGGGAAAGGAGATTGGGTAAGGGCTTGTGTATATTGGGGAAAGAGAAAATGGAATGGGGTGCATGTTAAGGAAGGGGAAAGAAAGGAAAAAAGAATAAAGAAAAATGCAAAAAGAAAGGGGGAAAACGAAGCAAAGAAAAAGGAAAAAGAGGAAGGAAATTTTGGGGTGAAGGATAGGATTAACTTTAGGTTTAGAATTTGGAAAATTAGTTAAAATTTTAATCTATCAAATATTTGCGCGTGGTGTGAGAATAAGGAAAATAGAAGTCACCAAGAAATTAGAATTTATATTAGGTTAAAATATTAATTAATCAAGCTTAAAATTAAATAAAATTTTGGGGTATTATAGCTTTTTCCCACTGCATTAGGGGCATTTTGTACTATTTTGGTGACTAAAAATCTTGGCTCCATTTCTTTATTTGGGCTTTGTAAACTTTATTAGGTTATCTATCATATATTTCTTCTCTCTCTCTTTCTCCTTCGCGCTCTTGCTCTCTCTAACTTATTCTATCTCTAATTCTCATGTATGGTTTTGGCTAAACATTTTAGCCTTACTAAAGCATGATTAAGGTGAAAGGCGACACCTCTATTATGTTTAATGTGGTAGTGAAATCCTCTAGTTTTATTTTATTACTTCCATATTATCTTAAATATTGTAAATAACATTGGGGGTGTTACACTTCCAATACGTGAGCATGCAATCTTTCATTTTCTATAAATGTCCCATGACCTATTTTATTATTTTTTAATGCTTAAGTCTTGAATTAATATATTAGCCTAACATCCTAATGATTTACATAATGTCTAAATGTTTACACACTTGAGCATGCATGAAACTTCCCACTGTTAAGTCATAGGGAACATTTTGCATTTCTTTTCTTTCAGTCATTTTACTGCACTTACTAAGAGTAAAATTTTCTCCCTTAGCGATAGGGGTGCATCCTTGTTTGTAGTTATGCATTTCATATTGCTTGAGCACCCTCTAATCATAGGCATTTTGTAACAACCCTAGGTATACTATCCAAAAAGTTACTACTGAAGATTTTTGTTTTAGCAGAAACACAATATTAATATAGATGGGTGCTACTATTGTACTTGATATAAGTCTGGCTTACTATACTATCCTTACATTGAATACAAGATAATATAAGATAAAACATTTAGGAATTAAAACATGAAAAATAGAGAGTGATGGAAATTTAATAAAATAGATAACCATTTGGTGTTTTATATTGAGTACATCATAAATAAAATATAATCAAAGGGATCTCATGGAGCTAAGAGTCTAAGCCTTGTCTCATGTGATCTTTCACTTTAAATGGTTCATATGTGATTAAGTTATTGTTATCACAATATAATCATAAATAAATAACTAAATATAAAATATTCAAGGCACATATATAGACATAACATAAATATAAAATGAAAACACATCATAACTAGATGTTGATTAAGACATTCCCTAAGGAAAAATGGCATAGTTTTCCTATGAAATTCTAATTTCACAAGTTAAGCATAAACCATTTTGTAAGACTTGTATAACCACCAAATTTAATGAAGATTCCTAAAATACCATTATTGAAAAAATATTCAAAAATCATTTTCTAAGTCTAAGGCCTTACACATGTAATAAGGGCCTTGCCTCTAGGTTTGCAATTTATAATTTCCTACGAAACCCTAATTTCTTAAGAGAAGAATAATTTCTTCCATAAGAATCAGCTAAAAAATAAATTTAACACTCCATTCCAAAATATCATTATTGGAAACATATCAAAAATTTAAGGTCTAACTCTAACATTTTTCACAGACAATATTGAGGTTACCTTTAGGGTTAGTATTCCTAATTTAAGTCATTTTCTCATTTTATTATTTTTGTGGAACTTATAATTACTCCAAGAATTTCACATAATATACTTAGCATGTTTTCAACTAGTTAGCACATTAAAATAAAAAAATATTTCATATTTATCCCATATTGGCCAAAATACCATTAAGATAGCCACAACAACACCTATACTTTCACAAAAACCATATGAGTCCTGATATGATTGACTTTTAAAATGCAACATATGTCATCGTAAAAATAATCAACCATGTATAAATAAATTCATTAATCATAATACAATTTAGATAATGATTCATGCCAACATACTCGAATTACAAAATAAAGCTTAACCAACCAATAAATATAGCTACATGCTTTCATATGTTCCTCACTTTTCCATCGTGCAACATAACATATCATACAATAAAAGTATAATCATGACATTATATAATAATACCAAAGATGTTATGTTGTACAAAGGACACATAACATTCAAAAGGCCTAACTATGACATGTATCCATACCTAAAACATCATTGGTCTCTAAGTTCTCTCTATAGAGTAACAAAATAGTAAAATGGTATTGTTCATGCTCCTCTCTAATCTAAGAGTATACAAATTTTCTCTTTGAACACAACCACAAACTATTAAAGGATTGGTTAAAAGATCCTCATCATCAAATCAATAAATATAGTAAGCATATTGCGGAGCCCCAAAGGCATCGCCTTGAAATGACAATTCCCATATCGTGTCTTAAATGGCATCTTCATAATATATGTCTAGATAATGCATAGCTAATGATAAACCAATATCAAATCAGTCTTTGAGAAGGTTGTAATGCCTCAAAGTTTTTCAAACAGATATTTGATCCTTAGAGTCAGATATTGGTTGTTCACTATCATCTTATTTAAACCTCGATAATCTATACACAAATAAAGGATCACATTCTTCTTCTTCATAAAAAGTATCAGTTCTTCCCTTGGTGACACATTCAAGAAGATTTAACCATGATTCACTAACTCATCTAGCTCTGAGTTCAACTCTTGTAATTCTATTGGTACAATGTGGCATGGCACCTTTGAAAGCAGCTTGACGTCTAATCATAACTCGATGGTGAAGTTTCATGTGCTAATGGCATACCCATTTACTCCTGTACAAATGCATTTGGAAAGTCCCTAGCAATAAAATATTATTTAATATTGACACATCCTTGTTCAACTCCTGAACAATGCACTCATACATAGCGTATCCTCTCTAGATTGGTGAATATTGTTTATAGGAAGATACGATCTTCATCATAAGTATTTGCTTGTATCACCTATAGAAGACCCTACCACCTTGCGGTCCTTGCCACACTACTTATTCCTATGTATAATCTATCACTACTTGGTATCTCCCCTACATATCAACCCTAAGGATCACATTAAAGTCTTATATATCCATCAGAACCAAGTCCACAAGGAAGTGTACCAACTCTACCTCTAAGGCTGCATCTAAGTAAGTCCTAATGTAGTATAGTTTATCCTCACAAGGTAACACCATATATATATCGATACACTAGAAAATAGAGACAAAGAGGCTCTAGTAATAAAAGTGGTAAATACGAATGAGAACAAAGCACCTAAATGAAAGAACACGTGCACTAGTAATGAAAGGATGGTGAACATACTAGTGACCACATCCAACTATAGATCAACCTTTACCTAACTAATGACATTTAAATGCATGCTTAATTATCCTCCCTAATATGCAAAACGATAACCTCCAAAACCCTAGGTTTATCCTCCTCCACTTGAGGAAATAGGCGTAGCCCCTATGGTCTTCCCTTTGTCTTCATAGGTTGTACCCTTGCTAGTGTAGGTGTCCTCTACTGCTACAACTATGATTGTGGCTAGTAGTTCCAATGCTTATAGGTTTACTATTAGGGTACAAGTGGTCCTTAGTACTAGAACAACCTCCTCTAGTACTGACACCCATAGGGCCGGTGGCCCAATTGACCACAAGTTTGATACTAAATAAATGTACCCCAGTAGTCTTATCGTAGATGATCTTGGCTGCAAACGAAAAAAAAAAACAAAGCATATCAATGATCTTGAAGGTCTAATCTAACCACCTCTTTGACCCCTATATTGAAAACTCAAATGTTTACCTCCCTAAAACTAAATCTAACCACTATAACCCTATGTACTTAGCTTTCTTTTACCCATAATAGAAATATGCTTATGAACCAATCTAATGGCAACACATGCTCGATCTTACAAGATGGATAATTCCTAAAAAGTCACAATACCCATCATCCTCTTCATGTTGAAATGGAGTCTCTACTCAAACTGATAGACTCCTATATAGTTGCTAACCTCTATACCTAGAGTGAAAATTGACAACACTATGAACTGAGTGTAGTACTTCTATATAGCCATTCCCCCTTAATCTGTTGCATGAACTCCTTAAGCTTATCCCTATTAATTCTAAAATAATAAAACTTTATATGGATCGCTATCTTAAATTCCTCTTAAGACATCGGTTGTCCTCTCTGTGCATAATGGATTACCCACCATACATTTATAGCTCTACGAAGGAAGAAGGATATTATGCTCACCTTCTAAGATGGAAGGCAATCAACTTCCTCAAAATTATTATCTAAATTTCTGATCCATCCCTTTAAGATGACCAAATCCTCCTCATTAGCATAATCTAGTAGGTGATAACCAGTGACCTTCTAAGGCTAGTCATCTTTGATACCCTCTTATAGGTAATGTATAGTTGGTGGTACCAACTAAGGTTGAGGTGGTAGTGATGGATGCTTGATGAAATCAAATCATGCCTCAAAAGTCTCCTCCAAATGGCTAACATGACAACTAAATGCCATGGAGAGCTAGCTACAAGATATAAACTCGTTAGAATAAGCATATATAAAGGCCGCATAAGCTACTTTTTATCAATTCCTCACAAGTTAATCTAGGTTTTCAAATAATCAAGTTTTTCACAAATAAAAAATACCTTTAAAATTAGATAAGGGATCATTAAAGAACCAAAAATTTGAAAATAAAGCACGGTAATCAAAATAAAAGCGCTAATACCAACTTATAACAATCTAAAATTTACTACTAATTTTTTATTATTTTGGTGTAGTTGGGTGTTACTACCATACTCAACATAAGTTTGGATCACCATATCATCCTTACATTGAGTATAAGGAAAAATAGTTAAGTGGAGAATGAGAGAGAATCATAAACTTAGATAAGAGTTTGGAGTTTAACTTTGAGTAAATATTCAAAAGTACAGAAAAAGGGATACATTGGGACTAAGAATCCTAAAAGATATATGGACAAAAACTATAAACTAAAAAACATAACTCTACATCCAAACACTAAGGATAGTATCATTACTCTTCCCTAAACAAAGCATCATAAGTAGCAAGATCATCCAAGCGCTCCTCAATGACTTACACAAAATCATCTAGGCTCTCTATTCTTGGGAATAAGTAATAATCATGAAATGGATGATAAGTATGGTGCGTACTAAGTAAGGGAACAATATAATAATAATAGGGTTACATAGAATACATAAGGTCACATAGAAGAATATGCATGCCCATAGATTTACATAATATAATATAAGATGAGAATTGATGCTAGAAACCCATTATTAATATAATTACAATCCATGTTCATATTTATGTTTAATTAGGGGACCCCACTATTCTTAATCTAGTGCAATGAAGTAAAATACCTCTCAAGGCAAAATGCTCCTAAGTTACTATTATCATCTAGTGGAATTAACATCATATCTACTAGATCAGCACACTCATGACCACTACTCATAAACCAATGGAATGGTTTCAAGTGCCACTTAGGAATAATTTCTCATGAGCTACTATTATCATCAAGTGGATTAGGCATATCACCTTAGTTCTGGCTCACAATCTTTCCTATAAGTAAGTAGCATCTTATTCATTGTTGTTTATCTCAAGATCATTATGTAGACACATATATAGATATATAAGGAACATAATCCAACTTAACATAATTATCTAAAACACGTAAAATATGACGGAATATCGAGGCATTCCCCCAAGGAAAAAAGTCACATTTCCCTTAAGAAAACATATTTTCACATTATAAAGATAACTTTTTCCATAATACTAATTTAAGAATACCTACCTAATATATTATCTTAAAAATATATCCAAAAACCAAGGTCTAACTCTAACATTTTACACATACAATAACAATATGCCTTTAGGGTTTTTATTTAAAAATCCTTACAAAAATGTAATTTCACAAGTTAGGCATAACTTTTTCCATAACACTCATATAACTGACAAATTTAATACACATAGCTAAAATATAATTATTAATATCATATCCTAAAATCGAGGTCTAACTTCAACATTTTACACATTTAATGATAACTTGCCTTTAGGGTTATTATTCTTAATTTAAGTCATTTTGTCATATTATTAAACTTAGGATGCTTATAATTACTCCAATTATTTCACATGATATACTTGAAAATTTTTAAACCAATTAACACATTAAAATACCAAAAAAATTCATTTTTAATCTATATAGACTAATATAAATTTAAGATAGCCAACACACCCATATTCTCTTGAAAAAATGCTATGAATATGATATTATCGATTACAAGCTTATAATATATATCATCATAGCACAAATTGACCACATTCATTTGATACTTTCTATACTCAATTGAAATACATTAAAATACCACAAGTCATACTAACACACTTAGGGCTTCAAATTGAGCCTTATTATAACAATTACTCATAACCTCATGCTCTTCACATATTTCTCACTTTTTATATATTCAATATCACATAATCATACAAAAACATTATCATTAAAATAACACCAACCATGCGATTCATACACATAGCAATAAAAAACCCTAATGAAGACATGTATCTTTATTAAACAATACCTATCTCTAAGCAAGTGAAAATGCCTAAACCTCTATCTCTAAGGCCATCGAAAAAAATAGAGAAAAGAGAAAACACATGGATAGAGTATATGAAGAGTGATAATAAAGAGTTTAAGCAAGAGAAAATAAATCAAGGAAAAGATAGAGACTGAGGGTGTCAGTCGAGAGGGGTAGAAAGAATCAGTGCACTCAGTAGTGCAGCAACTTGTCGTGATCAAGGGGAAAGGAAAAATGCTTGGCCAAGGGGAAAGTTAAGTAGGTTGGCTTAGGGAGAACGCAATTATCTAGGATGAAAATATAAGGAAGGATACTTTCTTGGTGAGTTGACCAACTTAGCAAGTTTACTCACTTAACAAGTCCAAATCACTTAGCAAGGTAGATAATAATAAAGGGAAACACAACTTGGTCGAGGTAAGAAAATGTAATGAGTACTGGGGGAGTTTAGCTAGGTATCTATAAAGTTTAACAATTTTTAAATAACAATGGTGTCAATGGTCGATAGGGGTGGTGGTTGGAGATTGCTTAGGGTTTAGTGAGGGAAGGTTTCTTGGAGAATAGAGAGAGAAGAGAGAGATTGAGGTTGAAATTGAATGAGTCAATGAGAAAGAAAAATGCTTAGGGTGAATAAATCAAGAAAGAATAGAGGTAGGGTGTGAAATTAATTAATGGCCAAAATTTCCTAGGGTATATGAAGTGAGAAAGAGATTAGGGAAGGTATAGGCTTCAATTTCCTTATGGAAGCAAGCTATATGGGCAAGGTAGGGCTATGATGAGGCTAGAACTGGTGGCTGCAAGCAAGCTGTGTGACAAGGCTACTAGGGAAGGGAAAGACACGCTTGAGAAGGAGGTAGGGCCCAAAAATGAAGAAAGAAAAAGGAAGAGGAAGAAAGGATATAAAGAAAAAGAAAAAGGAAAGGGGAAAAGGAATAGGATTTTAGGGCTAAGATTAGAGTTGGGTGAGAATAGTGGTTAGGAGTGTGTTGTCCTATGATTGTACTAGCTCATTTAACTGAGTGAGAATAATGTCTAGGATCGTCATGGCCTAGGGCTGTACCTTATTGATTCCATTCCATCAGTTATAAATTGTTATGTCCATGAACTCAAGAGATTAAATAAATGGAAATATATGTTCATTTATCTTCAAAATCCTTGATTCCTATTAAGAATTGTCTCTTATTTTAATTAATGTGCATGATTAATTCTTGAACATTACCTTACGTGTTATGCATGCCATTTTACTATAATTATATTGCTACCTTAATTAGTATGTGGCATATTGATCACCCTTCTCATGGGTGATACCTATTCTAACAAATATACGACCCAAATTTCACTGTGTAGGTTACAGAGAATTGTCTTGATGATTTCACTACTTATGTTGTTTTTCCTATACAGGAGTGATTATTTTATACTTTTGGGTTGGAAATTGAGTTAATGTTATCGGATTTATAGTTTTTGTCAGGATACCTCTTTGGATTATGTACTTAGAGATAAAATCTAGCACTTATCTAAGATGATAGAAATTTCTCTCATTCTTTATTTATCTTATTTTAAGTTTTAAATGTTTTGTCTTACATTCAATGTAAGGATAGTATGGTAATTTGGACATATATCGAGCCTGGCAGTAATACCTAGCTATATTGGTATTTTGCTTCTACTACAAAATTAGTAGTAATCGACATATCATCAGCTTAGAGTAAGAGAATGAGAAAATCACCTTCAATATAACTCTTCACAAATACAAAGTGATCTGCATGTGTCTCGTGGATACAATGATCAATCATGAATGACTCAAACTTCTTATATCATTGTTAAGATGATTTTTTCAAACCATATAAGCTTTCCTTCAAATGATAAAAAAAAAATTTTATCACTTCCTTTAACCTGAAAGCCTTCTAATTGCTCCATATATATATCCTCATCTAAATCTTGATGTAAAAATGCCATCTTCATATTAAGTTATTCAACCTTTAAACTCATTATAGAGGATAAAACAAGGACATCTCTAATTGAATGCATTTTCACAACTAGGGATAAAACACCATCAAAGTCTACACCCAATTTTAAATGAAAGAATCCATAATAAATCTTACATTATAGCTTTGTTGAAAGCAATTTTTTTCACTCTTCAATCTAAATTTCCACTTATTATTAAGTGCTCTCTTACCCTTTGGTAATTTCACAAGATCATATGTGTGATTTTATTCCAAGGAGTTCATCTCATCTTGCATGGTATTATACCACTTACTGTGGTACACATGTGATATAGCCTCCTCGTATCTCTCTATCTTTCCTACATTAGATAATGTCATATACTCACTTGTAGAATATCTAATAGGATGTCGTCTCATTCTAGTGGATCTTCTCAACTAATATTATAATGGTGGCTTTGCTGGTGGCTCATATTTAACTTGGCCATCATCATTATGACCATCTTTGTAGACCTTTTCTCATACATCTCTACAATTATTTTTGTGTACAACTTCAAGAAAGATTAGATCCAAGTTATTTATGTTTAGTGGAGAAGACTTAAACTGCTCAATCTTTGCAACACCTTCCATAATCCATTCTTCATAGAATCCAACATCTTTACTTCATATCACTTTCCTACTAGCTAAGTTGCATAATATATACCCAAACTCATCCTCTAAGTACCTTAAGAAGAATCATGGGTTTATCTTCCTATCAATATTGGATCTCTCATCTTTGGTAACATGTGCATATGCCTTGCTATCGAAGACTCTTAAATGATCATATGAAACATCTTTCTCTATCCAAAATCTCTAAGGCGCATCATCATAATGTGGGATTGAAGAGGAGTAATTGATCAAATAAATACATGTAAGAATTGTCTCTGCCAAAAAGGAATTTAGTTTATTTGTATGAGGGAGCATACAAAAAATACTATATTTGATTGTTTTGGTCATTCTCTTTGCAAGCCCATTAAACCGAGGTGTGTTTAGAACTATCTTCTCAAGCTTGATCCTTTGTGAATTATAGTACTCTTTGAATGGTCCTTTATACTCTCCACAATTTTCACATCTAACATATTGTAGATTTTAGCTTGTCTCTCTTTCAAATTTATCTTGGAAATTTTTAAATGTCCATAGCACCTAGTCTTTACTTTTCAACATAAAATCCCTTACATTTTTCTACAAAAATCATCAATAAAGGTAACAAAATATTGCGCGCCAACTTCACATGCATAGAACGTACAAAGTGTGAACATGATCTAAATCATGCTTTCTTCTCGAAAGGGGGAATTAATGAATGCTGTCCTATGTTGTTTTCTAGCTAAATAATTAACACAAGTATTTGAAGATATAGCTTTAACACTTCGGAAGAATTGTTTCTTGACAAGTATGTTCATGCCTTTTTTACTCATGTGGCTAATCCTCTTGTGCTAAAACTCACTGGAGGAATCAATAAAAACATTTACATCTCTAATACATAGGTTTGCTTGTATCACATAGATAGATCTTTGCTTGGTAGCCTTATCTAGGATCAAGTTTCATTTGGAAAGCTTCCATTTTCCATCATGGAAATGACTAGAATATCCAACATCATCAAGCATCCCAACATAAATCAAATTTAATATGATTTTAGGAACATGCCTAACATTTCTCACCTGAGGCTTGTAACTAATGGTACTCTCTAATGGGTCATCATTTCCCATTCTCACATAACCATAATCACCATGAATGTAGGATGAGAAGTACTCCCTATGTGAACTACGATGATATGAGGTATCTGAGTTAATAGCCCATGTATAAACATCACAAGCAAGGTTTAAGCAGCCATGATCACCTACAAAGAACAAATCTTCACTTTCTATAGTAGTGGTTCCTTTATCAACCAACTAGTACTAAGATATCTCGCCATTTTCCTTTCTCCCTTAGGTTTGATCTTATTTAATCTTTTCTACAAAATTTGTGAATATGGCTAGGCCTTTTGCAATAGTGACAAATGATCTTACCTCTTGATTTGTCTCTCCCCTATACTTGTCCCTATCATGAAAGTCTCTACAATTGTTTTTTCTTCGATTGTTGTCATGAGCCATATTAGCCTCTAACTTGCTAGAGCAAATTAAACGTTTCCTTTTAGTCTCTTCACTAAATATACTAGCTTTGATAATAGCCATTGATAGTGTATCATCTAGAGCAGAATCACTAAGATAAAAAATAAAAGTATCATAATTGTTAGGTAAAAAGGATAGTAGTAACAAAGCTTGAAATTCATCATTTAGGTTCATTTTCATTATAGATAATTGATTTACCAATCCCTATAAATCATTCTAATGTACCACTATACTATCACCATATTTATACTTTGTTGGTTTTCTTATCAAGGATGCTTTACTCATGGTAGTCTTCTACTCGTATATCTTCTCTAACTCTTTTCAAAGTTCAAAGGCATTTGTGCCATTAGCCACATATTGGAGCACATTTACATCAACAAATTGTCTAATTATGCAATACATTTTTTGTTCAAAACTTTCCACTCATTATCATTTTTACTAGTTGGCATCTCCTTAGATGTAATGGGTTCATATAAGTCTTTCACATAAAGGATGTCTTACATACATGTTTTTAACTTCAATATAAGCATCCCAAACGCACTAGTCTTATCATCAATCTAAAACAAAACACAAATCATACCCAATGATTAACAACCAAACTTTGATACCATTTTGTTAGAAAAAGTTTAAACATTAGTGCAATAATTATATGATGATGATGATAATAATAATAATAATAATAATAATAATGGCTAACATGTACACATATAAAACACACAATAATTTAAATGGAAAACCCCTGATGTAGGGAAACAACCATGAGATCTAAACTAGAGGCATCAACAATCATCCTTGGAACACCAATTACACACTTTCACTAAATTTGTACAAAATAAATCTAGGCAGAATTTACCACGCTAGCGAGCTCAAAATGATATCACCACCATTGGATATGAAGCCCATGGTGGTAGGAACAACATACTCAAAACTAATCTCAATCGAAGGTTGTTTGATCATTGATCAAGGCAAGAAAAGATGTTAATACATTTGGTTAAAAGAAATATTTTTCCTCTTTAACTCTCTTTCTTTTGTGTGCGTTCATAATTTTTTTTTTCTTCCATCAATCAACATCTCTATTAATAGAGAGAAACTAATGGTTTAACTTTCAACATAATTAGCACATGTTTATAAACACATACACTCTTAAATCTCCGCATTCCATTTCATCTTTTTGGTTCATAATTTTTCAACTTGCTCCATTAATCTACTCTAAATCCTTCCATTTAATTTCAACATTAAAAATCTTAATTAAATCTTCGCAATGTGGGAGGAATATTCATAACATTAAAATACTTTAGATTACTAAGAAAATAAATTTCTAATTAATTATAATCAAAGCTCTATTATATATTTTAAATAAGGGTTTTACTTTTTAAATTAAATAATATTAAATAATTGAGATCATGAGTTAAAGACAAAAGTTGAAAATCAATCTAGCCACTATAAACTATTCCTAACATACAACATTAAAAGTCTATTCTATTCAATCTATTTTAAATAATTATCATATTCGATCAAATTATATAATTAAAATTTTAATAATAAAACATAAAATTAATGATAATAGTTATATTAATAATAGTAATAATAATTACAGTGGTAATAATAATAGTATATAAAATAATAATAATAATAATAATAGTTAATTAAAAAAATTATGTTAAACCAAATAAGCTCATATTAGATCATATAGGATCGATAGGAAATAAATCGATCAGAAAAGCTTAAATTGAATAAGGTATGAAGTACTTTCCTGCAGGTATATGGACGATACGACGACTTCGAAGGCCGATATGACAACTCGGATCTCCAACAGTAGTTGAAAAGTCATAAGGGTTATTTTCTCTAGCTTTTTTGTTTTTCTGATAGAGACAACCCTTGAAGTTCAGCCCATTTTTTTTTTCGCTAGTCTCTACTGACTTATTTGGTCTTCTCTTTCTTGCCATTTCTACCCATTTGTTATTATTTTTCTCACGTTTGCCACGCGAAGACGGCCGTATTGCCTTTTGAAAAACTCCAATAGACAAGTTGAGGACTTAATATTGTCACAAATTGAGGGATGGCCAAATGAACGAAGTACCCTTAGTTTCATCATATTTTGGCCAAAACGTGAATGTATTATCTACAATATAAAACATTACTGTATGTTGAAATGGTCTCTTATATTTATCTTAGATAAACTAATGAATTGAATAAGTTCTTCAAATTGTAAATTTCTTCTCCTCGGAACTCATATTCCCAGAAAGTAAATTCTGGTTGAGTAGAGCAACTAGTGTTGAAAATAAATTGAGCATGCTCAATTGGTTAAAAGTCCGAATGGGCATATTTATTTGGTTAAATTTGTCTAATATAAATCTTATTTACTAAATGAGTCAACCCAAACTTAAAATAGTTTAAGTCAATTTATTTAGGACTTAAACTTATGAGATTAGTTACCCATTTAGTTTATATAAATGAATCTAATTTAAATTTTATTTTGTGTGTTTATTAAATGGATCAAGTTTTCTTGAACTTGATTCAATTCGTCTCAATGACGGTCCTAAAAATAACTACTAAAAACTTGTTTAATTGATAAAACATAACATGTTCAATCAATTTTGCTTAGATTATATTCATTCTCTTTCTCGTCAAATACTCTATTACAAATTCAACATCCAAATATGATTAGAGGAGAAGAAATTCTATATACCATTTGATAGTTCTACGGAGAATGTTCTACGAAAAGTGTAACTACAATTTTTTTTTCCGTGAGTCAATTATTGAAAATAAGTTTAATAGCTTATAATTGAAAGCTTCATTAGCTTATCATTCAATGTAAACTAATTTTCTACAGACTTTTAAAAACTTATTGTGCGAAGGCCCATCCCGTTCTTCTAGATCTATTAAAAATACAAACATAACTAACATATCATAAGTACATTTAAATAAGTAATTATTGTTCGCAAAGTGCCACAAATAAATGGAACAACATTCATAAATCATTCCCATCAATCAAAACTAATATTTCATTTGCTTATAAGGCTATTGATAAATTATTAATCCACTTCAACCAATGTGATTCAATATTTTGTTAGGAAAATAATAGTTTAAAATTAATTTATTTTGCCTTTCATATACAATAAAGTAATTTAATATTTCATTTTCTTATTGATTATTGATAAATTATTACTCCACTTCAACAAATGTGATTCAATATTTTGTTAGGAAATAGTAGTTTAAAATTAATTTCTTTTGGCTATCGTATACAATAGTTTAAAATAATATGTGTGTGTGTGATGTAAATATATATTCTTTTGGTATAATTATATATTTTTAATTATTCATTTAGCTTGAAGAACATTTTGTTGTAATAATTTTAGTAGTAATAACAAACATGGGTGAGTAAAGATTCAATTAGCGTTTTTAAAAAAGAAGATATTTGCTCCAGTTCGTTGCTCTAATGGAGATCAATTAGCGACAAAAAAAAACTACAATTTTAGAAATGGATAGTTCGGCTAGTAAGGATTCACCTAAGAATCATTTAGACATGAATAAGACACTAATAAAGGATCCTATGAATTAAACAACTAACAGCCCTAGATTGAATTAATCTAAGCAATCTCCCCTGGTGACTCCAGTTGGCCTTGCAATTCCTACATATCTTTTGATGCTATAGAGAATGACAGTCAAATAATCAAGGATGATTGTAACTCCTAAAGATGTGATGTCATTGAGTCATCTATAAAGATACCCCCTAAAGAGATGATGTTGATATTGTGGAAGGAAAGGTTGTTTACTAATAACAAGCCCTCCCATTTTATGCCTCTCAATTACATTTCCCCAATATTAATTAATGGTTGATTAACGGTCCCATTGTCAATTTAGTGGAGAATGAATGGAAATCTGAAGCAAAACTATAGTATTTTTCACTAGTAAGAATTGTCTTTGGCACAAACCCCTCATTTACATAGATTATCAAGTTTGTGAAGACTAATTGGAACCTTGTGTTTGCTCTTGTCATTCGTCATCATGAAGGATGTTATTTCCACTACAAATTCAAAAGCAAAGTTAATTGCGACAAACTAATAGCTAGCTCATCTTAGATTTTCTTGAATTTTCCAATGACCCATGAATATTGGATAAAGAACTTTGTGTTTAAAAGTGAGATATTTCAATATCTCATAATTTGAATTCAATCACCAAGACTTCCCTTACCCATGTGGTCTCAAAATTCCCTTAGTTAGATTTCAAGTTTTATGGGAGCACTTGAGTTTGTTGATGTTCTTACAGTTGCAAAAGCTCGTATCTCTTTTCTTCGACTACTAGTAGAGGTTGAATCCCATAAAAAATGCTCACTATTATTGCCATTTAGACTCCCATTGGCAGAGTTATTGAATAGCCTATTCACTATGAATGGAAGCCCTATATGTGTATACATTGTAAGAAATTTAGGCATATTGTCTCTCATTGTTAAACCCTTAAGAACTAAAAAAATGATGACAAGTGGAGAAAGGGAAATGGGTAGCAGGGAAGGACCTTAGTCATGCTGCTAAACTTAAGCCTAGAATTAGTCCTGTGATGGATTTAGTTACATGTAGTATTAACCCCGCAATCCCTTTAGTTGTAGATCTGCTAATCTCTAGAACTAAATCCCATCCTTTGTCAAATGATCCTCATATTAGGATGAGAGATTCCAAATATGCTACATCAAAGGGTGAAGCAATTGTTTCTGCTCATCTAAATATAATTGATGTACTAGAATTATGCACTTAGGGACCTAAAAACATCAAGCCTTATCAAATCTAGTGTCGCGTGTGAGGCAATTATATTACCAATAATGCATCCATCTTGTGTAATTTAGGTTATTGGAATATAAAAGACTTGAATTAGCCTAATAAACAACATGAACTTAAAGTTTGGCTGCATATAAATAAAATTTTATTGATGAGTGTAGTAGAAACTAGAATAAAGTGTGATAAAGATAACAAGGTAACAAAAATAATACAAAAGGCTAACAATGGACCTATAACTATTTTCATCACCCAAATAGAAGATTATGGTTGGGTTGGAAACCTAATCTTTGGTAGGTTCATCTTCTCCTAGACTCTTTGTTATGGAATAATATAATAAAATTGGAATTAACAAGTTGATGATCAATCACAAAATATAACAATTGAGGAACAATATATATATATATATATATATATATATATATATATATATATATACTTATTTATGCTCTTGTGTAATTATAAGATGATTAAATCAATCAATCAATTACACAAATCTATAATTATTTAATAATGGAGAATTCTATGGATAATAAGAAGAAGTTGGTCACATGACTTAACAAGTAGGGTTTCTTATAACTATTTTATAATAGAAAAACGTGTTTTAGAAATAAGAACAAAAATATGGTGCGTGTTTGGGAAACACGCCCCTTGCTGTTTATTTCCTTACGTACATCAATAATTTTTGTGAATAAACATGACTTGTGTTAATAAACATAGACCTCTATGTTTATCACAGAATTCATAATCCTTGCATAAACTTCTCCAACAATTGCATGAACCAACACAATGTTATTTTATGCATAACATAACCAATTAAAGATCACAATTCTACACCTTGATGTAGTATTTGTGATACATGACATGTAAATACCTGTACAAAAAAATCCCAATGAAGGACCTCATGTACTATGAACTTCGATTCAGTTTGAGAAAAATTCAAACTTACCCACGATTAGTGGATTTAATAGTATATCGGCTATATTATGTAAAGTATCAACTTTTTTTATACAACTTTGATAGTAGAAATAATACTTTGGATAAATTGATACCTGATGTCATGTACTTCATTCGACAATGAAAAGAATTATGATTCTTTATTAAAGAGATAAAAGTTTGGCTATCACCTTGAATGATTATAGCACCAGGACCAAACTCAAACTCACTTACTAAACCATTAATCCATATGGCTTCTTGAAAAGCCTTTATCATAGTCATATACTTTACCTTAGTAGTGGACAAGGCCATTACCTTCTACATAAAAGACCTCCAGTTAATAGCTGAACTACTAAGACAAAGAAACATATCCACTAGTGGATCTGATGAAGGACCATCCCCTACATATGGTAACAATAATCTATTCATTAATTTTTCTAAGTTAGGAGATTTTAAAACTCTCCTTAATTGGACTAATATATGAGCTATATTATTGGGATCCATGCAAGCCATTCACCACCAAATAAAATCCATCAACTCACCACCTTCTCTTAGATTTATTATAGCTTGAATATGGCTTGGAAAAAGTTGTAAAACTTTTGGCCACCACCAGCGTACAAGCAGCCCATGTGAGCTCCATTTTAAAAAATTCAAGGAGAAAAGAAGGCATGCAGGCCTATTTTTATGCAACAGGATTTAAGGCCTACATCTTATGATTTCCAAGAACTTAATTAGCATAAATTAAGGAGATAAGATGGCCTGATAACCAGCCATGGAAGCTAGCCAAAAGAGGAGGATTGGGGAAGGATTACTTTCTCCATTTAGTTAAACATAAGTTAAAGTAGTGTACTAGAATTTCCCTTCTTGTAATTTATGTTTTGTAGGTGCTAATGCTAGTTTTTAAGCTAAAGTACCAACTATTATGCATGGGTGAAGGATATGTGGGAGGCTAAAAAATTATCTCCCATATTGATAGTTTTGGGGTTAGTTTCTTCCTACCATAGTTCACTTATATTACAGTCATGTTTGGTTAAGTTTGTACCCTTATGGTTACCTAATGGTTAGTTGTAATTTTTCTCAACCTCTTACACTCTTTATACAACTAAAAAGAGAATTCCAGGGGCATGAACTCTTTAGTATTTTTCTGGTTTCGAAAGCCGCCACCCCAACAAGCTTAGTTCATAGGTTGTTGTTATCTCAAAATCTTACATTCTTTATATTAAGTGTTAATACTTTAAGTGTTGATTGTAAGTATTTGACCTCAAGGGTTACTTGAAGATCAAATCCATTCCTTCATCTTATTCTCTACTCTATTTTTCTCTTTTCTTTTTGGGACTCAATCCAAGTTCCATCATCAACTCTTAGCATGACCTAATTTGTTTAGCAATTATACATTAGGGCCTCTTTTATCAAGGTTTTTAGAAAAATTAGAGTCCACAAAACCAACTACCGAATTAAGTGATCTCCCATACTCTATATAAGTTGATGTTGTACCCTTGAAGTACCTCAAAATCCACTTTACTGTTTTCCACTAAGCCTTCTCTAGTTTTTTTATATATTAACTCACCAAACTTACATCTTGAGTGATATCAGTCCTAGTACACACCATACCAAACTTACATTTGAATATAGAAGAGTATCCATGAACTCCTCTTCCTCTTTAGATTTAGGACAATCTAAAGCTAACAATGTGAAGTGAGTAGATAATGTATTGCTTACCATCTTGGCATCTATCATATGGAACCTCTCCAATACCTTATTCTTGTAGGACTTTTGTGACAAGTATAAAAGCTTCTACTCGAGGTATATTATGATCTCCATTCCAAGGATCCTCTTTGTAACTCCTAGATCCTTCATCTCAAAGTCACTCTTCAATATTTCCTTCACCTTATCGACATCAGACACATATTTTGTTGCAACAAGCATGTCATCAATATATAACAAAATATGTATAAGAAAGACACCTCCATCTCTTTCAAGTACATACATTTATCAAACTCATTGTTGAGAAACCATGCTCAAGTATAAACTAATCAAATCATTTATACCACTATCTAAGAGATTGATTTAAACTATACGGTGACCTCTTCAATAGACACACATGATCATGCATCCCCTCAATAACAAACCCTTTAGCTTATCGCATGTAAATCTCCTCCACGATCTCACCACACAAAAATACAAATTTAACATCCAACTAATCCAACTTTAGGTCATGCATAGCAAAAAATGAAAGCAATGTTTGAATCAAAATATATATATAACCACAAGGGAAAATACCTTATTGTCGTCCACACTTAGAATTTGACTGAATCCACATGTAACTAAATGAGCGTTGCTCCTTGGTCTCTAAACCCTTAGGGTTCCCTATTTTAACTTGTACACCCACTTGCCATAAACATTCTTCTTCTTCCTAATTACCTTCATAGTTCCCATGTCCAATACTTTGATAAGGACTCCATCTCCTCCTCCATAGCAACACACCACTTAGCATGTTGGCTTTAGAGTATAAATGTGTTTAAATGGTGATTATTATATGTTGTATGTTCTAGGGGTAAAAATGTAAACTTTGTATACCATGACTCGTATTTGAAAGCTATTCGTGGAAATTACATGAATATTACGATATTCTAGAAATGCATATTGGATTGGATACGTGTGCTATGTATGGTGAATGCTTAGGGGTAATATGGCCTTTTTTTGTACTGAAGAAATTATTGTATGATAAATTATCGTTAGTCATTTTATTTTAGCATTTTCATGAAAAATATCCTATAAAGGTAAACCTGGTAATAAAGTGAAGGAAAATGCGGTAGCTATAGGTTGAAGGGTATTTTGGTCTTTAGGAAAAAAATGTGATTCAAAGCAAATAATTGGACTAGTTAACTTAAGTGTTGGCCTCAGAATAATTTTGGAAATAATTAAACAAATGGATTAAATAGCTAGATTGGATAATTATTCAGGCTATGGCATGATGCCTAACCTTAGGTCGTGTTGGCTTGGATTGTTGTGACCTTCGTGATCCTTTGGATTTGACATTGGATGATTGATTATTATGGATACCCTCATGGTCCTTTGGTTGATTGATTGATGGCTAAGTTGTAATATTATGGACCCTAGTATTCTTGAATTAATAACCTGGAATTTCATAAGACATTAACCACTTAAAGAGAAAGACTTGAGTTGGGAAAGGAATCTTGTGCCTCGGATTTGGCCCCCAATTGCATAGTTTGGGCCTTTGGGTCAAGGGGCTCACTTCTGCTCTATAGGTATTCCATACACCCTATAGAGGGTACGCATACTTAAGGACTTCGGTTCTGAGGTTTAGTATAGGCGAATGATATATTTTATGGCTTCTTTGGTGAGTTTTACCCTGAAATTGAGTGAATTGATTTGGTACTACATCCTGGATGATTATTGTCTTGGATATGAGATTGTATTCTACTCCAGAATTGATATATAAATGATATAACTAAATTAGACACCCACCATAATACATCTATAATAATTGG
Source organism: Tamarix chinensis (assembly GCA_030549775.1). NCBI lineage: Eukaryota > Viridiplantae > Streptophyta > Magnoliopsida > Caryophyllales > Tamaricaceae > Tamarix > Tamarix chinensis. The sequence continues at coordinate 86,229,167 of CM060176.1, forward strand.
ATTAAGCGTAACTTGAACTTGGTTAGATTTCTTGAAATATCAATAATTCTCCCTATTATGCTATAAGGTATGATTGTTGATATTTTGAAATGGTTATGAAATTTATAAGCCTGTTTTTTGGTGCCTTTGCTAGGAATTTTTAATCTAACTAGTATTGTCAACTTTAATGTGGATTTGTGTCATAAAATCGTGGCTTTGCATGCTATTGTATGTTTTATTTGAGTCCTATACTTGTATGTTAATTATAATGTGGGTATGCTACCTCTCCGGAGGCGTTGAGATTTACTCAGCACGATAAAGTTGTACGGATACTATCACTTTTCAAAGGAGTATGCTCATGGCATGCAGTGGTTGAAGGATTTTGAGGAGCAACATCCAGACGACTAGTTAGGCTAAGGGAGTGAGTGGACCCTATCACTATTCCCCCTTGTAATATTTGATGGACCGGATGAGTGTAAGGGCAGACCACTGTAGTACCTTCATGTGCCCCTTTAACTATTTTCTGAAAATTGTATGTCACTTAATTATCTAAACGGTCTTATTGTATAGATAATCTCTCATTTGCAAAACCCTTGTTTATGTATTGTCTTTCTCCCGCTTTTGTTTGATTTGTCTTGTTTTGAGTCTTAGCACTTGACATAAAGAAAGTGAGGAGACGGAACTTAAGTTGAGTGTGGCGGTAACACCCACTATTTTATAATTATTGCTTCCGCAAAATGAAAATTTCAAGTCATGATTTCGGGGGTGTTACAATTTCGGCTCACTTCAATGCCACTAAAAATAATTATTCTCAACCAACATACACATAATATATTGTAACATTATTTGGCTTTCTATTTCTTCTAACATAAGCTTCTATTGAGCATTATAAATATGACTTTTCATACTTACATTTCATTCAAATTATTTTTTAAGAGGTGGTATGATTTGTCGTTACTTTACGTTAGTTATAATAAGTTCATCAATAAATTGAATTTTGTTTTCAGTCAACTTAACCATAACAGAGTGTCCTTATTTATAATTGTCAATTTTTAATTATGTGTCTCATTTCTAAATGCTACGTGTCATCCACCATTACTATTTTCAATACCAATAATAAAAAGAGATAATCATTCTCTTTAAAACTTGTATTACGGACGCACGTTCCACTTCTTTCACATCTTATCGAGACTCAACCTACCCCTATACTATTTTGTTTTCTGGAACATTTGATAATCAAAATTATCTTATGTGTTATATCCATTTATTTAGCCCATGTTACAAATTCTTCACGATCAAAAAAAAATTTCTCCGTTATAAAAAATCCCTAATAATTTGGGTAGTAAAACATATATTATCCACATCCTAAAAAAATGACCATAATAATATAATAAAAAGAAGTATTAATTTCATCATGGTAAATTTCTTAACACGATTTACAATACTAAAAAAATAAAATCTACCTCTTCATGTAAGTTGTAGTTAAAATTTGGAGAATCAATTTGTATTTCATTTGTTTATCCATACTTTGTCGGTATTTTAAATCTATAACCGTAGTATGTCGGGATTGTGGCTCCATCTTTGTAGAACTCGTTGTAGCTTGTCAGAATTCTAAATTCGTCATAGTTTGAAAAGCTTCCAAATTTATTATTTATTTTAAATATTTAAAAAATATATACAATTTTATCGAAAGATTTAAAAAAGACTTCTTCTAATAAAAATTTTATATTAAAATATATACTTAATTTTTCAATGATAAAGAATAAAAGTGTTAAAATTATTTCTTTATATATGCATGTTCGCACTACATACCGAAACGATATATTAATATCCGGACAATTTTTGTTAAAATTAATGCTCATCCAACGTTAGCATACCTACTCTTTTGATAATTTTTTTCTTCCTTACAATATGCATAACCAGTCCTTATAATTTATAAAACCACATATTTGATGATAAATTTTTATATTTTACATGAGTGGAATACAGGTATAAGCATTAAGCAGATAGCGCATTCTCCAAAATAATATTTAGGTGTTGGAATGGTTTAGCATTATTAGTCATTGGCAGGGGCGGGTCCGGCAGTTTTTATAGGCGCAAAAAAGTCTCTACAAAATTTACCCGTACATGGAGAAAGGTGCGACGAAATTTACTATTATGTAATGGAATAAATATTTTTGACTGAGTAAAATAATTTTTTTCAAATAATAACACCATAAATATAACCTTGGATGCGGAACGTGGGAGCACGTCGAAATGACGCGGCCACGTCTATGCGGACCCTAATATACCAGATTTCGAAGAAGCTTTACTTCTTAGTCATTGTCTAGGGCAGCTGGGTGTGAGTCAATCGTCGGTGGCTGTGGGATTCACATACGTGGAATTTACGTAGGAATAATCGAATTTGGGCCCAAATAAACGGGGAAAAGTGGCGTGGAGTTATCATCGAATCAGGGCGGGTTCCTTCGCGTGGGACCAGGGTCCACGTAGGATACACGGTTGTCATACGCATGGGTCAAAGCAGCACACAGTTCTGTCTCCTCAGTTGTTTATCTGACGCAATTTCCGTCATCAAAGGCAATGTCACAATGTGTAAGGAATTTATAACCGAAGAAATTTCATTGTTTATTGTAGAGACAAGTGAGGAGTCACATATTAATTATAATAACTGGCTAGCTCTTGAGCTCGGTAAAGTGAACAGAACAAGGAAGGTGCATGGAAACTGAGTTGCAGAGAAAAAAGCCGTCGACTTTTGACTTCGTAGGCCACAGAAAATGTATAAAGTTAATGCAGGTTAGGTTACAGTTAATGCCGACTCCGGTCATTCGCTTCATTACTTTGTGGAATAAAAATTAGGTTGTTTGAAGCATGAAATGGTAGATCGAGTACTTATGCATACATACACTACACACAATGGAAAATAAATAACATTATATATTTTGCTAAATAAATATTTTATTAAAACATATATGCAACCAACACTTAATTCTATTCAAAAAAATAAGTATATATTATGTGTAGCCTTGTTGTTATTTATATCCAAACTGATAATTATCTCAGCATAAGCCAGTAATTATTCGTGTCAAAACTAGTAAGTATGAGGAAATTTGATTATGCATTTGAATTTATATATGATACAATATAAACCTAAGAAATTAAACACATGAAAGTTAGTATAAAGAAAATTCATTTAAGACATAGAACTTGAAAAAATAAAAACACACAACATACACTTTTAATTTTCATTTGTGTCGAGATTATTGAAGCAATTATTTGTGAGGACAACATAATTACAAAGACTTATAAACACGTTATGTGACTTAATTTAATTAAATTTTTTTTTGTAATATAGAATATGAAAGATTCAAATATGGAACACATAATCACTTTTTCATCAAGATATCATTTACAAACATGACATAATCAATAATGTTGTATAGATTAAGTAATTATATTTTCTTTTACCTAGATAATTACCCATATTCTAAAAAGTTTGGGAACAAACAAAAAACTTAATTTAATGAAAAACTCTTTTATAATACTAGATATGAAAGATTAAAATATGAAGTACGTAATTACTTTTTTGGTTGATATAAGTCTTGTTAAAATCAGCTTATTAAAAGTAATTATTATAGGAAAAAAATAAAAATAAGATATAATCATTTATAAAAATAAAATAATCATTAACATTGACCAAATACAATAATTATTTTTTTATTCAAATAATTACTCATATTCTTTTACAAGATACGCTTAGATATATCATCAACTTTTTAGTGTCATAAATATTTTTTTTACTAATTTAAATTTGGTACCCAATTTTTAGTGTATATCATAATCCTTTTTGGTGATTATGTTCACTCTCGTATTCGTACGCCATAGTAGAGGTGCATCTTACAATTTGCTCATACATGCCATTGTCTCTTATTTTTGCGGGGAGGTCATTAGTCATCATCCTGATAGAGGCCGACTCTTTTCTTGTTTTCTTAAAAAAAAATAGCTCTTTTTTATAATGTTTTGAATTCAAATTACGCTGCTTTTAGTACATATTTTATGTATAAAATAATATATAGATCTCTTAAAATTAAATAACTATAATAATTTAAATAATTATAGTATAAGAATTTTAATTTTTATCCATAATTAAAGTTACTTAAAGAAAAATTGACTCTTTATAGATATCCATCATTATAAATCCAAGTTTATATATATATATTATTTATTTTTATCGTGTTAGTTTACGATGACTGTAACAAAATTATATTAGCTAATAGAACCACGGGACAATGTACGTAGAAACTTCTACACCTTTATTAGATCTAGCATCTTTGATTTGAACCCTTCAGTTTCTTAGTCTAAAAGAAAAAGAAGAGGAAAGGGGGGAAAAAGAAAAGAAAAAAAATTCCTAGTCCGCCGTTGACAACTCCAAAAGGCAATATCATTATCACCCAATACGAGAAAATAACCACCACATGAGCCCGTGCGAAACTACCTATGATTTGCTTCCGCTAAAAAGAAAAGGCAAACACTTATGCGACATTAAGATACTATTTGATTTAAAAAAAAAATTAAAAAAATTAAAATTAAAATTCTTTTCTTTAAATTTTTTTATAAAAAAATTATATAGTTAATATTTAATAATTTTATACCATTTTCTTCTTCTAATTCACTATCTCATGTAAACCAAATACAAAAAATTATTTTTCTTATTATTTTTTTCTTTTCTTTAAAACTTTCTATGAACCAAATGGAGCATAACAATACTTATTGGTGAATAATATGTTGCTACAATACTATTATAATTATTTAACAATGATAATATATTAGTTATCATAATTATGTAAATTTACATAGTAATGCTATTTTTATCCTTCGGTGATGGATAATAAAACTTCATATTGAGAGTATAAATTTATAGAATGGATGTATTTGGTAAGCTACAATAATACTAATATAGACAATACATTTGGTTACATAGTATTATTATTTAACATTAATAATATAAATACAAAAGTCTCACATACCATGGAAGCCTATCTAAATCAAAGAAAATAAATTTTAGCCAAATCTAAGTAACCACCAATGGACATAAAATTTAGTTGAAGCCATAAACCACCTAATTGACTAGATCCTTCAGTATCAATACCTTATAGTGCATCATTCGTGTCTAGAGTGAGTAAAGCATAGAGATATACTAGGATCATACCTAAAGGCACCTATAAATGTCCCAAGATAGACTAACCCCTGGTAACCAATAGAGGATTTTATGACCTAGACCCATAAATAATTTGATCATATTTCACTTTAAGTGATTAGTGTGTTAGCTTCCAAGGTTATGCTATCACATAAGACCCATGTAACATCTAAGTAACATATTCACATAATCATGTCATCTTAACTAGTATTACCCTCCAACCATGTAGTGGAGTTTCCATTAGTTCTTAATTAAGGTTAAATTAACCCATTAAGATAATTGATTTAGGCTAAGAAGTTAGATTACATTATCCTTTTGTGAAAGTCTAGCATACCCATTCTAGTTTTTCTATTAAAACCTTCCAAATCACTTAGTGAGAATACCATGAATTATGAACCATTTAATCCATCCAATAGGTTGGTTAATTCATGACAAGATGTGTGGTATCATCATTAAAGAATCATATTATAAAATTATGTATAGTATGAAAAATAGATCAACTTTAGAAGAACAAAAACAACATGCTCTAGCCAAATCAGTTGATTGGTTTGGGAAAATCGGTCGACTGGTTTGGTTTAGCCAAACCTTTGAGTTCCCTTGAACCATCAATTAGTATGGTAAAACAAGTTAACTATCTTATGACCAGTCAATCAACTTTGACAAATTAGTTGATGGGTTTAGGTAGAAACCAACCAAAGTATCAACAGATCATCCGGTTGATTAAACTTTGGTTAACTAGTCGACTACTCTAAGGACCTGATGAATAGTTTGGCATATCCAGTCTATCAATTTGCTTCTACACATCACATAACAAACATTTTAACATGATTCAAACTCCACAATCTTAGCACATCTAAAACACAACATTGTCATAGCATAAGACCAATATTTAACATGTTCATAAATTGAATCATGCTTCATTTACAAGCAATCAACCCTATTTCTCATAAATCAAGCCTTTTTCTCAAAAATCTTAAACAATTTAACGTGCATCATTTAAAATGGCAAGCTCTCATATAGGCATATAAAGATATTAACATTTTACGGATTACACTAACTCACATGCTTAAGCATGCCATATTTTAAATGTGAGAATGACTTACTTGAAGCTTAGTAAAATTTCCCACCAAAAGGAAAAACCTTAAGTTGGAAGATTTCAACTTTCAAAAACTTTTTTTTAAAAAAAAAAAGATAAAACTCATAAATCATCAAATTACCTTTTCAAATAAAAAAAACACAAACTAATGAAGAAAAAAACTTACCGCATTTAAGAGAAAAATAGGGGAAGATTCAACGTAAAGTAAACTCAACTTCTTTCTAAATCTAACTCTTTCTTGCTTAAGAATAAAACAAGAGGGATTTAGATAAAGGATTAGAAGAGTGAACTAAATTAGAATGAAAGCTTGAAGTAGAGAATAATTAGCACAAGTGTTTGAGAAAAGAAGGTATTTCAAAGGATGGAAGAAAAGTCAGAAAAAGAAATTATTACGGTTATTTATAGCCAATGAATTGGTTAAAGAATGAGTGAGAATATATAATAGATCAAAACCCCTAAATTTACCATTCGGATATGAGTTGAATGGAAAATTTTATCAAGAATAGGTTGATTTTGTTTTAGAGCTTAAATTGTGATTTTTTAGACAATGCAAGTTGAGTTCATCTAGAGAGGATCGAACACAATAAGAGAAATGACAAATCAACAAAGGAAGCAAATCTTCTGGTCATTTAGTGAAAGCCTAAACTTTAAACATAGGTTCCAGTGTTATACAAAGGAGAGAGGAAGAAGAAGAAAAATAGTAAAGCCATCCTCCCCCTCATCTATCAAAATTAAGCCCTCGAATTTGGTTGAGGCATAATTTAAAGCTCGATGTATGATCAAAATGGTTAAGGATTACTTAAGAACACCTCAGAGTTGGATTATCAAAGTCCCATCTTGATTCAAGATGTTTTTTTTTTAAAAAAAGTGAGCTTAAGAAAACATTCAACTTAACAAACTAGTCAATCATTTTGGCCAAGCTAGTTGACTATTTTGGTTGATCGACTCATAAAACCAATTGATCGGTTCATTGGGAAACTCACTTTATTCCATTTTCCAAACTTTTCTAAATTCAATATTGCATGAAACCCAAGCTATAGTACCAAATCAAGATAAGAATCACCCAAATTTCATTAATCACACTTTTGTTTTTATCAGTCTCATAAAATGCGGCATATTACAAAGAGTTCCATGTAGTATCCAGCTAAAACATCAACATGATCACATAAATCTATAACCCAAATCTCAAAGATAAGTATCAAAATTCTTCCTCAAGTAACACACTATGTGCAACATAGTCATCTAGAGGGTGCTTAAAGACCTATGAAAACTCATTTGAGCCCTCTACTTGTGGGAGTGAACATCACTCATGAAAATGATGAGTTGTACACTACGTACGGAGTAAGGTAACAACATAGTCATAGTAAGGTCACAAACAAGGGATAAACATAAATATAGATTAACATATGGTTTTTCCAACTAATTTATTGATTTAAGGCCTCAAAATTAAAATGACATAATTAATAACCATACTTTTATTTATGTTGAGTTTAACGACCTCATTATTCTCAACCGGTGGAACGATATCAATAATATACAACCATAGGGCATCAAGTACTTTTCCACTATTATCATCTAGTGGAATGAACAAATACAACCGATTCTAACTCATATGTCTTTCAATTTAAGTTATTAATATATTATCAATGATTATGATCATTTCAATTATTTATTTTAATTTGGGTTCAAGGACCCCGCTATTCTCAACATATCGATCAATATCAATAATATACAACCCCAGGACATAAAGCTCCTTGCCACTAATCTTATTTCATGGAATGGATGGGTAAAATCCTAGGAAAAAAAATGCTCCTGACCACTATTATTGTTTGGTGGAGTGGACAAGTATAACGGATCATGACTCATATAGTATTTCACTATAAATGATTAATATCTTATTCATAGTCATTTATATCAAGGTCATCATTTAAAAATGCATAACCATTTTAGATGCATAAAGCACAACCATGAGAATATCAATATATTTTCTCAAGGACAAATCTATATTCCCCTTAAGAAATTCTAATTTTATAAGTGATGCATCATTTCTCCCCAATACTTATTTTATAACCAAATTCAATATCCATCTTTAAAATATTATTATTGAAAATGTGCATAAAAATCAAGATTTAACTCTACTATATTACATGTGATAATAACTTACCTTTTGTTTTACTATTCACCTTTTGCCCAAAAAAAATCCTAATTTCACAAATATATCATAACTTTTTCCATGAAATTCATATAACCACCAAATTTAATATGCATTCTTAAAAAAATAAATAATAACAATATATCCAAAAATTGAGGTCAAAATCTAATATTTCACGTATGATAATAATCCCATCCTTAGGATTACTATTTCCATTTTTCTCATTTGTTGGACTTGAACCATTCATATTCACCCCAACACATTCCACATAATATATTTAACGTATTTTAAACTAATTATAATCTTAAATACCCAAGATTATATTTTTGACCTATGTTGACCAAATTGCCCCTAAGATGGCTAAAATATCCATATTTCCACAAAACCTTATGAGTCCCAATATGAATGATTTTTCAGCCTCTAATATTGTAACACCCTGGTTTTTACTAACTAAAAAATTTCTTTTTAAGTGAAAGCATGTAATCAAATAGCTAAGTATTATTGCTGTAATTGACATAAATCTAGCTTACCATACCATCCTTATATCAATCATAGAGCAAAATGGATAAGAATGTAAAACATGATAAATATAAATTAAAGGAACTTTAATAAATATTAGATAAAATTTTAGAGATTTACTCTGAGTATAATAATCAAAAAACAAAAAGGGATACAATGGATCTAATAGTCCAACAAGGTATTCAGTTAAAACAAACATCCGAATAACATGACTCTATGCTCATAACCTTGATACCAAAATCACTCCTCCATGTATAACTCATTAAAGGCTACAAACTAGCCCAATGGGTTAGTCTTAACCTACATAAAGACATCTAAGTCACGTTTTACTTTCTAATTGTATTTTAGAAAATAAACCTCCAAACTTTGTGTTTTAGATCTATGGTATTCCTTTTTGGTATTCCTTTTTTTTGTGGTACTAATAGTCTCAACATGCTATTGTAGAGTCTTAGATCTATGGTATCCCTTTTTTTATTTTAGATAATTATACTCAAAATAAACCTCCAAAATTTTATCTAATGTTTATTAAAATTCCCTCATTTTCTATTTATCATGTTTTACTTTCTAATTTTTTTTCCTTTGTTGTTGATGTAAATATGGTATGATAATCTAAACTTATGTCAATTACATCAGTAACACACAACTATTTGATTCTTTCATTTAAAATAAAACTTTTTAGTAGTAATTTTTGGGGGTTTTACAATTGTTGTTGTGTTAAATCCTATGTTGATGTGAATTTGATTAAGAGTATGAATTTTACGACAACCATGATATAATGGAAGTATGATAGCACATTGGATTTCTTGTATGAAACTTGATGATTTGAATATATGTTGGTTAATTTGATTTCCCTAAGCATGAGTTGGATGAGGTCAACATTAATTTTATGAGCTTTCATGTTTAATGGCATGCTAGGGAATGCATGATTGAATTAGGATTAATTTGAGTTAAATAGTATGTTGTTTAATGTGTTTTAACTAAATAAATTAGTTAATTGGTATGGAAAAAACTAGTCAACTTATCCACTAGTCGATTAGGTTTGGGTCACTAAATGAATAGTTTATTTGTATGCATTTAGGTTTCAATCTATACCAATTACTAGTTTATCTATTTTGGTTGATTTGGTTGTTGTCGTTGTTCCCATACCAAACAATTGGTTTGTGGGACTAATCAACAAGTACTTCGGGATAGTATTATCTTTTTTTTTTGTGATTGATACAAAGGGTTAGCTAAGGTTTGGCATGGGCTTATGTTTTTAATCTTTTATGCTATCTTTTATTTAGTTGGCATTTTTAGTTAACATTGGTTTGTACCTTTAGTTTGACTTTGATAGTTGATTTAGTGTTGGTCTTAAATAATTTGGAATTGATTGGTTATAAATAATTAAATTGAATTGATTAGTTAATTATCCAGGATACGACTTGTTGCGAAAATAGCATAGATTTAGAAATATCCACACCAAATCAAGATTAACGAGATTATGCACAGTTGAGAGCTCACACATAAAATAGAACAATTTAGAAAAAAATTAAAGATCTTATTCGTGCTCTTGTGTAATTACAATATAATTAAACCAATCAATCAATCAATTACACAAATCTATAATTCTCTTTGAAAGGAGAATTCTATAGATAAGAAAAAGAAGTTGGGATGCATAACTCTCAACGGCTAGGGTTTCAACATGTCTCCTTTTATAGAAAAAATATTCTTATAGGACGAAACAACATGTTTATGAAATATAGCAAAAACACTATTCGTGTTTATTTCCTTACATCCGACTTTTACCTAAAGCACATCAAGAATTGCATAGAAAAACACGGTTCATGTTTATTAACATGCTCCTGATGTTTCTCACATTAAATTTTAAATTACACCAAACTTCTTTGAAATATGCATGAACTAATACAATGTTATGCTATACTCAAATACCTAGTCAAAACCCACATGACTTAATACATAACCCTTATCCTTGATGGTAATAAATTATTGCAACCCTTTTTGTCTTTTTGATTTATTGGTTTATTATTGTGAATCTCTTTATCCTTGGAATAATAATACTCACATTAAATAAAATATTAATTGTTTAAAGTAAAAGACTTAAGTTTAGAAAAGGATCCTGCACTGCATAATAGATCCTTGAGTGCATAATTGGATCCTAGGGTTAAAGGGATCAATTCTTCTCATAATGACTTACAAACCTTATAGAAGCATGCATACATGAGGACTTGAGAGCTAAGTTTAGGAATGCATGGGTTATATTATGTTACTTCCTTAACTAGTTATCAAGGAGGTTAGTTATTTGATTTTGAAAATTCTTCCTTGATGTAGGTGCCTCAAATTATGAGATTGTATTCCTATAAATATTTAAATCCACCTTGATTTGTAAATTAAATTATAAAAACACCTTGAGACCTCTTGAATAATTAGAAAAGGGTTGGATTGACAAGAGTTTGAGATTGTATTCAAAATCATGTTGATATTTGGGTTCTCTTATTTGGGTGTGTTGGATTATTATCGCATGATGAGTTAAAATACCATGTTTATTCTTGCATATTGTGAATTGGTGTAATTATATGATTTAAATATGATTTAAGGAGTGGTAGAAAATGAGGCCCCCCACTCTATGATATGTATGGTTTGTATTGTGACATGTGATTGAGATGATGGTAAGGATAAATCGGTGTTGCACCGTGAGGTGTTAATTTGTGTCATCTTTCATTTGGACCCTTATATCCCTACTATAAATTTATTAGTGATGTTGCATGTAATTTATGTTATTCTTAAACATTTATCTATAACACAACCTCTTTTTTATGTTATTTTGTTTTTTGTGTTGACATATTTTAGCCTCAACAATTGCCATAAGAAAGGTAGGGAGACATAATTTATGTTAAGTGTAGCAGCAACACTTACTATTTCATATTTAAGCTTTTGTAAAATAATTTTTTTTAAGAAATAAAAGGGGGGGGGTGCTATAATCTAGATGTATCCTTTACAAGATATTAATGTGTTTTTTTATTATTTAGGTTGAGCACATAGTTATGATTGAGGTCTTTTAGAAAGCTAAGGGTTTGTTCATGAGATAGGTTAGATCAAGTTGCTCAAGAAATTTGAAGAGATAGCCAAAATGTTATTTGCCTAGAGAAAAAACAAGTTTTTTTCTTTTTCCAATTGTTGATTGATGAATCCTATTGTAATTAGCTACCGATTCATCTATGATACAATTACTATTGGTAAATTTTTGTTGGAGAACATGATTATAGCAAAAAGTTCAATAAATATGCTAGCGGAGCCATTTTGAGTGATGCTTAGGCTTGATTGGTGTTCATATGGCATGCGACCTTTCTGGACAATATTTGAGATTTTTTTATGATCATATTTCATTATTTCTAGCTAGTTCAAATATTGGCCAAAGGTGGAGAAATATTAACATGTGACTTACATTTGGTATGCTTAACATGGAAGTATATATGCATGAAATTGGAGACAAATGGAGTGCCTTGTTGTAAACATGGAGGGGGTTCATGTTAGTTAACACTATCTGTGTTGGTCCATAGCAAAATGACTGATAGAGCTTGAAGATACAACAAACATAGTTGTCTTGTGTTCTAGAATACAACACTATTCTTGGACATGGGCAACTCGTGTTTCTTGTAACGCCCATGTTATGATAATTTTTTGCACCGCCTTTAACTATTTCATTTTGTGCTGCACGCACACATATAGAGCCTGTGATTAAAGAGAGTTTATGAGGATTGTTGATTCAACCTTCTTGTATTATCTTGATTCAATTAATATTGAATTGCTCATCTTTCTCCGATACCAACTTCTTACACATTTTTGCTCAATTATTCCAATCTTGATTTTATTTATGAACTGGTCGTATGGATAAAGTTCAAGCATAGTAACGTATGAAGTAATAACAACAATATTAATGAAGATCCTATACTAACATAAAATAAAATCGAAATAAGTGACTAGAACTCAACAATAGTTATCAAACACAACACATGTGATTAATCATCAATACAACAAGATAAAGCAACATATGACATAGAATGCAACCATAAATTGTAACAACACAAAATTATCGAATCAAATTATTTTTTTTGTTGTTGTTCAAATACAAGAAGACAACCAATAATGAATGCATGGGTAGAACAACCGGTAATACAATTTCCTAGCCAGAAAATATACAACAGTAAAATAAAAAAAAAGATGATTCTAACAGATTATGAGAAAGATAATGTACTTATTATCGTAATTTTCAATAAAAATTTATTTTTTTATGATAATAATACTGTATTTTCTTTCTGTTCTATTACGAACATTGCGTCACCAACTACTAGACTAGTTGATCTTGTACTGCGCCATTCAGACCTCTCCATATTTTGCCTTGCTCCCAAAAAACGATACCCTCGCCCTCAGGGCCCCTGCCGGCTTGCCCGCCAGCCATCATGAGGGAAGTAAATTACGGTGGCCCAACAGCCGAGATCCATGATAGGCCCGCAGAACCAGGGCGCCCACAAGGAGCCACCCCCACAAACGGAGGATTGAAACTCCCACACTCCAGTTTGTCCCTCGACAAACTCGAACCCGGATATCTTGCTCCCACATGCCATGCCTCAACCACTGGGATACGCCCGTCCAGGCCTCTCCATATTTTGCCGTTGGGGGGGGGGTTCATGTGCGTGTATAATAATGTAAAGAAAACTAAAATGTGACTGTAAAGTATATTTTGGTAATAGTAGCATTTTGTGGACTGGTCGAAACCCCACAAAGGGGTCGTGAGGGAGGGGTTGGGGACTTTACCCAAATTGTTATTATTTTTAATAAATGCTTTATCGGTTAGAATCATGGACCGATGACGATGATAATATAATATTTTTAATATAAATTTGCAGTGTATAAATAATGGTAGTAGAATGTTCTCACATTGAGGTGTAAATGCTATTTTCTCGTGGCTAAGCTATGACGTGATCAACCTTGTTTTAAAATGCGCTTTGTAGGCGCTAATATGTCTCGTACGAAAGTAACTTTATGAAAGCCCGCATTGTCAGTAAGCGTACGTGAGTAGACAAGGAAAGAGATACGTAGGTACCTTGTACTGTGTACATTTGAGAAGCCAGCACACGCATAATCCGTGTTAGGCGCATGCGAAAGAAATAAGTTGGTAATGGTCAAATTTTCGGACATTAAACAAATACTACTACACGATTGACGATTCCGTTGGCGGTGGTTGGTTTGTGAAATTGTAATAGTGTAAAGATTCAACGGTCGATATAGCTCCTCCCCGTATAATAATGGCAGTACTAGTTGTATTTTTTTTTTTATGACTTGTCGACCACGGCTTTCCTTTCCCAACCAAATTATATAAACCCAACCCTTTCGCCCCTCTTTCCCTCTTCCTTTCTTTTCTCCCTATTTTCCCTCTGTATCTCTTCGCCATCTGCGGTCTGGCATTGCATTCATTGCTCTCCCTGCAATACTGCAAATCATCCCCATTTCCCCCATTTTCTCACCTCTCTCAATTTCTTGCGTTCTGTGAAATTTAATTTCTTCTAGGGTTTGCTTTTTTTTTTCTTCCCCATTTTCAAAGCCCCTGCTTCTTGCGCCGAGGTTCTTGGACTTGGTTTTCTCTGCATTGTTGCCAGCTGGTTGTTTGAAGCGTTTCTATTGAATCAGGTTTGTTTGCTTCAATCATTCTGAGTATTGAGACTCTCTTTCTTTTTTCTTTGCCGCACATTTCAGAAATTTGTTTCTTTATGTTTGCTCTGACTCGGCTCCTTTAGCTGTCCTCCTTTCGTTTCAAGATTTATTTATTCATCTTAGTTCTGTTTTTGTACGAATAACAGAGTATGAATTTTCTTGGGAAATTGTTTAATGTTGGGGTAATTAAGGCAGCTATGGTATCTTCCGAAATTATGAGGAACCAACAAACAGGTCCTTTCGTTGAAATAGCTAGCTGATCACATTGTTTCTCTGCATATGCATTTTCATTCATCAAACATCTACTTGTGGTTGGTGTATCCAAGTTGATGAATAGTCTCACTCATTGAGGGGGGGGGGTAAAGGACATATCTATATAGCCCAAAAAACAATACCAATTCACGAAATCAAGAGGAAAGGAAAGGGGTACGTAAGAAAAATGAAAATGCAACCCCTTGAGTTTTTACCAAAAATTAACATTCAGATGCTGACAAACAAGGGGTAGCAATCTCTATATCTTGCTGCTGTATATATTAACTGGTATCTCGATCTACATGGGATGGACCATCTCCGCTCTCAACCAATTTTTGTTAGTTTTCCGTTTTCAGTAGTGGGGTCATATTTTATGGTCTCTTGGTCTCCATTGGGCCGTATATCTCATGTTTGTCTTTTCCTTTCCGAAGGCCAGGCCACTTATAATTTCACATGGGTGTGAGGCTTATTCTCTTTTTATATGTGTGAACATGCGGTGGGAAAGTAGCTATGCGTGAATTCTAACCAAATATTACATATTTTTCATGTGATGTTGCATTAGTTTAATGAAAATATGTGGTGGGTCAGCGTCAGCCTGTATTATGTCAAATCATTTATGTTTTGCCCATACTCGAGGCTTTTAATTAGGCCCACAGTTTAGCGCAGTTGCATATTTTGTTGTCCCTTGTCCATGTATGGTATGGGAGCCTCTGTCTGTGGGGTGCTTTTGATTGTTCGTGCCTACCCAGCAGCAGTATATCAATTTATCAGAAGCTTCTTTGTGAGCTTGCTCAATAAATCAGTCTACCAGTCCCCTTTCTGCACCATTCTCGGCCTTTTAATTTGTTCTACATAATTCAAAATAAAAATAAATATTTGTATGTCCCTTGAATCTCGTGTTTTTAATTTGACTTATGAGTCTCTACTCTGGTTTGTTTTATTTTGGCTTTACATTTCTTTAACCGGTGGATGTTACATACATAGTTTTAGGTCATCTGAAACTTACTAAAATTTAGTTAAGCAATTTGGGGCAAATTTGGCGCGGGCTATGAATCAATGTTGAAAAGGGGGATGTTCCCGTCTTCTGATGCATTTTGCTAGCAGTTACATCACGGAATGATGGATATCTTCTGCAATTTTTGGAGGTGGGGTTCTGAGTTGGTTAGATTAGGTTTTCAGAGGTAGCGTTCTTTGTGGGGTAGAACCGAAACATGTGGTGTGGTGTGGGTATATAACATCAAGGAAATGAAAGCAAAAATAACACCACAACCTCTTTTGTGGTGCAATGATTTAAGGGTGGGCGGTCAGCTTGGTTCCTTTGTTTCGAATGTTGATCCTTATAGTTCGACTTTGAAGTTTTTCATCGTAATTTGTGATATAGCATTAGATCATCTGCTCAATATAGATTGCTTTTGTCAATAGGATACGTTGAAGTTTGTGCATTTAATATCAACATGGCATGGAGTTTGCTGAAGGGTTGTAAGTGCTTCGCTTCATGATAGTGGCAGTGGCAATGTGATTGATGCCTATTGCTTTTGTTACAAGTAAATATCTTAGCCTTGGCATTTATGACCATGGCACAAACATTTAAGACCGTACTGAAAGAGAGGGAAGGTGTGAGAGTTGCGCGACATGTATGGGCTTGACATGAAATTTCGCGATCCATCTTGCTAAACTTGTGCATCCATTTTATTACTTACATGTTATGCTCCGTCCACTCAGGCAAATTTTCGTGGATCTGCTTAATAATGTGGCCTTACATAATCTTTTGGGTTTCGATGCAGCAAACAAAGGAAAGTTTCCTTCTGAAGCAAGTGAAAGATCTCAAATCTTCTGTTTATCGATAAAAGCAGGTATGAGATTAGAATATTACTTCTTCATGATCTTGTCATCCCTCATTTTCTCAGGATTTTGTATCTGACCACAATAACATACTGGTTTCTCAGGATCCCCGTAGTTAAAGCACTGTTCCCCACCCAACACTAACAAGATTACACTGAAAAGGCGGTGTTTCATTGACGCACGGGTTGCATAATTAGGCTTGCAGTTGTATATCTATCGTATTCTGTTGCTTCTCCTCTGCTCCTCTTCAACACCTGCTCATAGTTACAACGAATCTGGATCAAATGGACCTGAAAACTCATGTCCTTGCGGATCCTGCTCCCATCAACAAATCTAGATTGGGCATCCATTCTGGTCTGTTGCCTTTCTCACCTCCAACCCCAAGGGCAATCTTAATACCTGGCCTCTGCTTATCGATTCCATGGAAGAAGACAGGAGTGCTGGATGATGTCCGTTCTAGCTCTTGGTTTGATGCTATGAAAGCATCATCTCCTCCTCCTAAGAAGTTGGCTATCGAAGCTAAAGGTGAAGCAGAATCAGTTGATGCGGATGTTGCTTATAGCACTTGGATGGTAATGATTTCATCTGAATTTTTTTTTGTTCATTTTCATGTCCTTTTTCTTATAGTCTATGCTGATTTGAGGCCTGGTCCAAAGATTATTTAAAGGATGTAATTTATTTAACAGCTCAGATATCCGTCAGCTCTATCATCATTTGAGCACATAACCCATCTTGCAAAGGGCAAGCGACTTGCATTGTTTTTGGACTATGATGGGACCCTCTCACCAATCGTGAACGATCCAGATTGTGCCTTTATGTCTGAAGATGTAAGCATTTTCCTATGGCATTAAAAGAGAATGCTTCTGCTCGTTTTACCCGCATCTTCCTTGGCTAGCATTCTAACTTAAATGGGGTTACTGTCATGTAGATGCGTTCTGCTGTAAGAGACGTTGCCAAGTGTTTTCCAACGGCTATAATTAGTGGAAGAAGTCGGGATAAGGTAATCAAATCACTTCTCTTGGCAGATTACCATCATTACATGATCTTCCTTGGATATTTATTGACTTGATATCATACCATGTCATTTGCAGGTTTTTGAGTTTGTTGGACTAACAGAGCTTTATTACGCGGGCAGCCATGGAATGGATATCGTGAGCCCTCCTGAAATCTCCCTCAATGGGCATCCAAATTGTATCAAATCTACAAACAAGCAGGTAATGATCTTTTCCGGTGTTTATGGATACAAATTTGATCGAATTCTTCTATACGCTCCCCTGTCCAAATTTCACCTTAGAAGCAAGGAAAAGCCTGCTGGTGTTTTAACATGCTGTTCCCCTTTTATGTTTCTTATTGATGCAGGGTAAGGATGCTGTATTGTTCCAGCCCGCTGGTGAATTCTTGTCCATGATCGACGAGGTTTTCACATCCCTTATTGAGTGCACAAGGGACATTGAAGGGGCTAAGGTTGAGAATAACAAATTCTGTGTATCTGTACATTACCGTAATGTAGATGAAAAGGTAAGGGCCTCACCCCCCCCGGCGGGTTTGTTTTCAGTCTACCTTGAATTTTACTCGCTTCATTGTTCCTCAAACTGCCACGCATATGTTCTAATTGGAAAGTCGGAGTTTATGATCCTTTCTTCATACTGTGTACTTCTTTTTTATGTCAGGATTGGGAAACTGTTGCTGGACGCGTCCGTGATGTGCTAAAGGAGTACCCACGTTTACGAGAAACACATGGACGTAAGGTGTTGGAGGTGCGGCCTGTTATTGACTGGAATAAGGGCAAAGCTGTTGAGTTTCTTCTAAAATCACTGGGTAAGAATCCCTTATTGTTACCTGCTATATGATTTTTATTTGCCTCGTTCTTCTGACCTTCTGCTACAATGAAATACATGTACATTGCAGGTTTTTCAATCTACTGCATATTTTGCCTTCTCCCGTTTCCTTTATTAGATCTAATGTTAGAGAATTTGAATTGCCTACGCAGGGCTATCTGATTGTGATGATGTGGTTCCAATCTACGTTGGAGATGACCGCACTGATGAGGATGCATTTAAGGTGAGGGACGAAATTGTGGCCTAATGTGTTATGACCGCGATGATTTTTGTATAAGATCTTGAATGGGTCACAAACGATACAAGAACATGAATGAAGTCAGATGTCCTAATGGTGTGTTTCCGTTTTCTTTGTGTAGGTTCTGAGGGAGGGGAATAGAGGTTATGGTATTTTAGTATCTTCTGTCCCCAAAGAGAGCAACGCGTTCTATTCCCTCAAGAACCCGTCAGAGGTATGGCATTAGCCTGTTTCAAAACTCAAAGCAATCTGATCAGTAATATATCGTAGCCCTAGCTCTGTCTCTGAAATAATGATGCAACATATGATGATTTTATATTTGCAGGTTATGGAGTTTCTGAAGCAATTGGTGGCATGGAATAATAACAAGTCAAACTGCTGACAGAAAATACTGTTCTCTAACTTAGAGGAGAAGCATATTCTGACATAGGTATATGTATCATATTATGGGAAGGAAAAGGATTCTCTTTTATCGCGGAGGTACATTCAGAAAGTCTGGTGGAGAGTTTTATTGAAGAAGGCCCACTGTTTTCAGCCCATTCCGCTGCTGCTGGTGGCGTCAGCAAACAGAAGAGTAAACCTCTCTCCGTCTGAGAGCGGAGAGCTTGCTTGCTTGTCTTTTGGTTTTAATTGTATATCATCCCTTTTTTTATATGATATCGTATGCCAGTCCTCGAGCCAAAATATGTAATTTTTTGTTTTGTTCGTAGGTTTTAGGCAACTAGAGTCCGGGAAAAAGAAAGTATAGGAAATTAATGTATCTCAAATATCAGCAGTAGTTGTATGGTGAAACCCCTCAATTTCATTCATCTCTTTGTTGCTTCCAACCTATAAATGAAAAAAAAAATTATATATATATATATATATAAAGAAATCTTGTAGCTCGTGATGGTAAAGATTCAGTCCGAGAATTGCTTAGCATAATTTCACAATTTGCGTTATGCTTTGGACAGGGTAGTTTAGTAAATTTTATACATTAATAAATACATCTAACTACTTAGCATAATTCTGGAATTTGCATTCTATTTTGGACGGGCCAGTTTTGTAAATTTTATGCATTAAGAAAATACATCTCACCACTAACATGGAAGTTGATTATCACCATCATTGTCCGTCACTTGTGTCACAATAGGAAGTTAATGATGCCATTTTTTGCATTGGCAATTGCAAAGCCCTGAGCCCTAATGGTTTTACGGTTGGGTTCTTTATAGCTTCTTGGAGTATCATAGATAAATAACTGTGGAGATTAATAGCCATTATCTTCCAATAGGGTTCTCTGCCACCATTTATGGGTCAAACCCTTTTTTTATTCCCAAGGTCGATAATGCTAAAAAAGTTATTAATTTTTGCTTATTGTTTGTTGCTTCACCTTATACAAAACCCTAGCATGTCTTTGTTGTAAGACTACAGGTAGTTCTTCCTTCTATTATTCGTTTCTCTGAAGTTGGTTTTATTAAGGTGAGATGATGTGGACTTACATGCTCCACTCTCACATGCAAATACCATTGAGAATGTGTTATACTTTGTGTAACACCCCCAAATTTACTACTGAAAAATTTCGTTTAATTTCAAAAGTTTATCAGAAATAAGAGATAACACTTGTAAATTCGGAGGTGTTACCGCCACACTTAATACTAGAACGGTTCACTCCTACCGTCCTGGTACTAAGTGCTAAGGCTAAATCAGATTAACCATCAAATACGAGTCGATAGCAACACACGGTCACAAGTAAAACCTGAGTAATGCAAAATCAGAGTGCGGAAGGTCAAAGTACAATTCAAAGATATGGTTTTAATATTTTCGAAAGTTGAAACGCCATACACTTAAAATAAATAAACTTAAATACATAAGAAAGGTGAAGTGACAACAGACTTCGGCCACGCCACTCTCGATCCCCAAGCTAGGTCTGGACTCAGCTCTCGGTCCCGCCCGATGCCTCATAAGCGTCCTAGGCATCAAATATAGAGTCACCTACCTACACTAGATCAGTGGGGCCTTCTACTTGTGGGAATGCGCAACACCTATGAAACGGGTGGTCAGTATGCTTCGTATTGAGCAAGATAACCGAATAACTAAGGCCGAACAGACAAAGTACACAATACAAGCATGATCATATAGGCACATAAGACAATACAAATAGTGAGGCCGGTTATGTTCCAATTAGACTTATCCTTTAAATCTATTAATACCATACTCAATTCCACATACTCTTTATTAATCCATGTAAGTGCGGGTGCCCCACTATTATAACCGGTGGACTGGAGATATGTACAGGAAAAACGCTCCTGACCACTATTATTTGTCGGTGGTTCGGTCTCCAGGGCAAAATGCTCCTGGCCACTATTATTTTTCGGTGGACCGGTCTGGCCCCGACTCACATGGTGTTCCATTGTAAGTATTTAGTATCTTCCCCATGTCTTATTGATTTTATATTTGGTTTGCTGAGCACGAAAACCCCCACTATTAAAGCCGGTGGACCGAAAATATATATAGGGCAAAACGCTCCTGGCCACTATTATTCACCGGTGGATCGGTTTCTAGGGCACCCCGACTCCTGGCTATTATTATTCGCCGATGGACCGGTCTGGGCCCGACTCAACATCTTCCTCTTTAAGTGATTAGTATTTTATTGTATCTTTTTCAATGAGTTTCCGCCCTAGACATGCATGGCTAACTTCAGCTATACTCATCCTCCTAAGAGGGCCCGTCTCATATCTTGAGACCTTTGCGCCTCCTAACTCGCCCGACATCTTTCCCTTAATTAGCTTACTCACTCCGGAACCCGTCTCCTAAGTGTGTGGGTCTGGGCCCACCATCTTTTACCCCAAATTCCACTCACTACCTTCCCTTAGGGTTTTCTCCAGAAACCCTAACTTGGGCCTATGTGGCCCACCCTTTTCCACCTCGTACAACCAGAACCATCCTAGCACCCATACACCTCACGACCCTTCAGTTCAACCCTCACTTCATGTCACCCTCATTCTTGCTTATTATTTGAACTCTCCCCTTTTTCTTCTTGTCACCCTCTAAACTTTAGTCTAGTCTCCTTCGCACCCTTATTTTGGTCTACGTACTATTTTTTGCTCGAAGCCCCTAAACACCCAAACGACACTTCTCTTACCTTCCACACACCTCGAGGCATCTTTATGTACGTAAGGTTTGCCTCCATGTAGACCTTAACCACCCCATGCAAACCCTAGTTTCTCTTATTCCTTCTCTAGCCAACTTATTTCCCCTTTTGTTATTTCTTTCCAAATCTTTTCTTCCATGTCCCCAAACTACGTCACCACACTAAATACCCTAGCATGCATGTCCTAAGGCCACAACATATCACAAATTGTATCACATTCACATTAAAAACACAACAGAGGTGATCACACAGGCGTATCTGGATCCATGCTGTGCTTCACGTAAAGTAGATAAGATAATGACATTTAAAGCACAACACATAAGCATACGAGACATCCACAACAAGTAGTTCACATCTCACACAAGTGGCCTTAGTTAGACCCTTACCTAAATCGGCGCCGGGCTTGGAGCACGCTCCTACGCCTCCCGAAAGTTCTCACTTGATTCACCTATAAGAGGGAAATACTATAAGTTAATCTCCCTCTATCGGAAATACCAAAACCCTATCTTACCTTATCATGGCCTAATACTAAGGCTAATATTAATAACTAGTAGTTTATAAATAAAAAGGTAGGGTTATTATTATTCCTAAGATAATTAATTAATTTTTCTACTACTCGAAGTATGCCTTATCATTTTCACCGTATTATGGTAAGGGTTCCAATAAGGTTATTAAAAGTACTAATAATAATAAGAATGCTAATAATACTGATAGGAATAGTAATAGTAATCATAATGATAACGTTAGTGACAATACAAATCATGATAATGATACTAAAATAATAATATTAAAGAATAATAATAATGATGATGATGATGATGATGATGATGATGATGATGATGATGATAATAACAACAACAATAGTAATAATAATAATAATAACAATAATAATAATAATAATAATAATAATAATAATAATAATAATAATAATAATAACAATAAGGATAATACAAAACATAACCAGAATACTAAAGTAATAATGTTAAAGAATAATAATAATAATAATAAGGATAATAACGATGGTAGTAATGGTTAAAGTAATAAATATGGTGAATATAACGATAATAGTAATAATAATAATGATGATAATGATGATGTTGATAATAATAATAGTAGTAGTAGTAGTAGTAGTAATAATAATAATAATAATAATAATAATAATACTAATAATAATAACAATAATAAGAGTAAGAACAACAATAGAAATAATAATAACCGCCATATCCATGATAATAATAATAATAACAATAATGATAATAATAATAATAGTAATAATACTAATAGTAGTAGGAATACTAAAACAGTCATAATAATAGAGGTAATAACGACATTAGTCATAGTTAGAGTACTAAAAATGGTAATAATAATAATAATAATAACGATAATAATAATAATAGTAATAACAACAACAACAACAACAACAACAACAACAACAACAACAATAATAATAATGATAACTTAACAAGGTTTTAGTATTAATTAATACCATTAATTAGAAGTTCTTAGGGGTAATGTTAGTACCTGCTAATAATAATAATAAGGATAGTAATAATATTAATAGTATTAATAATAATAATGTCAATAATAATTATAATAACATTAATAATAATAGTTAATAGTATTAAAATTATTAACCACTTCTATTATTCAAGATCTAGGGTTTAGGGAGTTGGCCAACCTGGCTGGGGTGGCGGCGTCGGCGGCGGTGGAGGAAAGGAGGAAAGAGGAAAATGTATATGGAGGCTAGGGAAGGGGAAAATAGAGGAAATGGGAGGTGTAGGGTGGTAGGGCAGGATCCCCTGGTCGTTTTGGGGAGGTGGTGACGGTGCTGCAAGCGGCGGTATGGCCGGCGGTGGCGGCGCAGGGGCTGGAAGGGTTGTTTCGGGGTGGCAATTTTGCGCGGCCGGGGCGGCACATGCGGGGCAAGGCAGGGGGGTCTAGGGGGTTGTTTGTGCAGAGGGCGGTGCAGGGAGGGTTGTGGTGGCAAGGGCAGGCGGTAGAGGTGGCTGAAGGCGGAGAAAAGGGCGTCTGAAGGTGGGGCGGTGCTACGGGGTTTCTCTGGGTTCTAGATTTTTGGAACTCGATTCAGGCGGTGGTTAGGGCTATTTATAGGCCAAATGGGACGGGAAACGACAAAGCTTCGAGGGAGGTTAGGGGGCTTAGGGTTAGGGTAGGTTGTCCGGCGAGATTAACCGGCACATGGTCTGAGATTTGCAGGCCATGATCTGTCGAAAAAATGGAGGTTTACATGCAAGAGAGGGGCTGAGTTGTCTGGTCACATCCACAGGGAAGTCAACGGGGAGAAGAGGGGCAAAATGACTGGTGATATTGGCGTGGCGTTGAAGCTTTTTTTTTCCAGCAAGATTTTTGGCTGCAGGTGGCATCAGGTTGAAGATGAATTGGAGGTGGGGCGGACCGGCTGTCTAGGGGAAAGAAAATAAAGAAAGGAAGAGGGCCAAACCGGCCGAGAGAAAAAGAAAGGGTGTGCGGGGCTGGGCCACGAGAGAGAGGGTGTTGGGCCTAGCAGGTCGGCCCTGGCCGAGGAAAAAGAAGAGAAAGAAGGGAAATAAAAGGAAAAAGAGGGGAAAAAAGGAGAAAAGAAAAAAAAGAAAGGAAGGGAAATTAATGGTTGGGTTAATTGGAATTATTTGGGGTAATTTTGGATTTTTAATAAAATAATTACATTAAAATAATTATTAAATTCTATTTTTAGGTTAATTTAGGGGTTTTTGAAGGAATTTTCTTAAATTCCATTTTAATTAACCAAAACACTCTAATTTCCTCCAATTAAATTATTTATAAAGTTTATATTAATTTGAAATTATTTTATCCTTCTTAATTTAAACAAAGTAATTTATTTAATTAATTTCCTAATAATCTCTTATTTGGCCATGATTTCCTAAATTAGGGTTTTTGGGGTATTTCACTTTGAATGGATAATTCAGAAATAATGGATATGAATGAAAGTAATTTCATAAAGTAGAATACTCTAAAATTTCCAACTAAGGATTCATAAATACTTTCTCAGTTAGGATCCCTCAAGAAGAAGATACAAAGTAGACTTCCAAATGTAGGAATAATTTTGAAAAAAATTACAAAGAATTTTTTCAAAGACACAAACTTAAACTCATTAAGATGAATAGATATGCACAACTTCAATTCATAGAAAAATGAAAATGAATGAAACTCATAAAAAAGAATTACATTACTCAACTCAGCATTATATATCCTCACAAGGTCTTATATATGTCATAACCCACAACAATAACTAGCTAACAAGCCACATTATACATTAGGATTAGGTGTGATTAGTTAATATCAAATCTTAACTAACAAGGAAACCCTAGCTAATTATTTTTTGAACCAATATGACTATAATCTCCATGTTGCATGGCTATTTTTCCATGTCCAAGATGGCTTATCCTCCCTCTTGAGATGTTCCACATCACTTCATGTTATCAAAGCTTCATTTATTTTCACAAAATTTTCCTACTCTATAAGAATCTTCAATTATGCCAAAATCTACAAGAAAGTGTTTATAACTTGAAATATACCTCCAATAACTTTAAGAAACATGTAAAACATATCCAAAAACATGTTTAGATGCATGAATGAGGATGCACCAACATTATTCTCCCCTCTTGAAGAATTTGACCTCAAATTAAAACATTTAAGTATCGAGATGAAACCCATATTCTTCAAGGCGATGCTTGATTTTGAATGTCTTCCAATGTTTCTTCAAGGAATCCATTAGATCATAAAAATGCAAATTATGATTGAATACATCATGATCATTAAGAATTTTATATGGCTTCAAATCAACCTTCAACTTAATGCTTTTTTCATGTATAAAATTCAAACCATAACAATCTTGCTCCCCAAGATTCAAATAATCAATCTAACTCATGGAATAATAATCATGAAGCTTCGAATCACACAATGGTTGAAATACCAATGTCAAACCATATAAGAAAAAATAAACCCTAGGATAATAAGGAACACTATCTTCATAGGTTTTGATTTTATTCATCATGAAACATGGTTCACCTCTTTCTTTAAAGATTCTAGGACAATCACCATCATCACTTAGTTGTCCATCACTAGATTCAACTTTGAATTCTTCCTCATTTTTTTTTCTTTTTTTCTTACCACTGCAATTTGTTTTAATTTTAGTGTGCACTTGTTAGGTCATTATTTGGAAAAATTTCCATAACTTCTACACTTATAACATTGCTTGTGTATGTCTTCAACCATCTTATCTTTATTTCTATCTTCACATGGCCACAACTTTTTTCTTCCATACTTGCTTTTGAACTAGAAGTAATATTACCTTGTTATTCTTAAGTTGATTTTCAAACTTCAAGGCTAACTTGATCATGTCTTCAAGTGAGTCATATAATGAAACCTCCACATTATCTATAATGTTGAAATTTAAGCCTCTAAGGAAGCTTGCACAAGTTTTCTCCTTTTATCTTTTGAATATCACATATCAAGGAAAGTTTTTTGAATTCTCTCGCGTACTCTTCCATACTTGAAGTACCTTGTATCAATGGAATCATTTTTATGGAATTGTTTGCGCAAAATCTCTTGAGATGAAATTTCTCTTCATATGTTTCTTCAATTTTTCTCAAGAATTGATCTTTGGGTTGCCTTATTTTTCCCTAATCCTTTTGAGATTAGCAAACCAAGTTCTAGAAAACCTTATTAGTTTAAGTATGGAAATATTAAATCTTATTTGATCTTCATTGTAATCCTCCGAAATTATAAAAAACCTATAATTTAATAAATAGCTTTTATTTGGGATAAATTACCTTTTAAAATTATTTAATTTAATTATTTTATGGATTTTAGAGTATATAAAGTTATAAAGGAATATTTAATAAATTAAAATAAATATTTTGTTATTTTATTATACTTGTTTTATTTGAATAAATTCCCAAACAAATACTTTTCTTAAAATTAACCTTTTTAAGCTCATATATTAAATTATATTAAATTAAATTATTAACTAAATTTATTACCCAAAAATATTACGTCCTATTATTTTATAAATTAAGTTATTTAAATTCCTCTATTTCTCCTTTTTGTCCCTTTTCCCTTTCCTTCTTTTTTCCTTTTTCTCCCTTTGGGCGGCCAACACGTGGCCTTCTCTCCCCTTCCCCCTGCACCTAGGCCTCCGGCACACTCCCTTCCCTCCTCTCCTTCTCCCGTGTGCAGCCCAACCCCTACCTTCCTTTTTTTCCTTCCTTCCCCAGCGACCGGGCCGACCCAACTCTTCTTTCCTTTCCTACGCCTATCCTACTGCTCCTCCTCTCCCTTTCTTTCTTCTTCTACCTCTAGCCCTGATGCAACATGGCCCTCGATGCTATGCCCGACCACAGCTTTGCAACCTATCGCTGCCACCATTGCAACCCTCACCCTCTCTCTCTCCCATCCCTTTTTTTCACCATTTCAGACCAAACTGGCCATGCACTCCCCAACCACGCATGACCTTCCTTTCCCCTTCTTCCCTCCCCTCTCCCTACCACCCTACCACCTCCCTGCCACCCTACATGCTGCCACCGATCCGTTGTTTGCTGCCTCTTCTTCCTCTCCTTTTTCTTCTCCTCACCAGCCTCTCTCCCGCCCCATTTTTTGAGCCCTTTCCCCACAATATCCTTTCTCTCCTTTTCTTCTCCTTCCATTTTTATCCCTGTTTTGTGCACCACCACCTCCTCCATCGCTTCCTCCACCACACCAACCGCTTGCAACATCTTTCGCCACCTTTTACTTTTGCCCTGCACCACCACAATACCCCCTTGAGCCCCTATAGTTCATTCTTCCTCCCCTCTTCTTTTTCTCTCCTTTTTCTCCCTTCTCGGTAACCTCCCTATAACCCCTCCTTCCACCTCCGTCCCGCCGCCTTTATCGCCACCTAAGCCACTAAACCACTCCCTACAACCTCCTCTACCACCCACCCCCTTTGGCCGAAACCAACACCCTCACCCCCTCATTTTTATGGTAAAGGGTAAAATGATAATTTTGGAAGTAAAAGGATATTATGGTAATTTTATAAGTAAAGGGTATTATGGTAATTTTGGAAGTAAAGGGATAAAATGGTAATTTTATAAGTAAAAGGGTATTATGGTAAATTTGGAAGTTAAGGGTATTATAGTAATTTTGTAAGTAAAAGGATAAAATGGTAATTTTGTAACTAAAGGGGTAAAATGGTAATTATAATAGTGGAGAAGGGCAATTTGGTAAGTATGATCATAGAAAGGGTAATTTGCTAATTTAACCAACCAAATGGTAAATTGGTAATTATGATAACGAAGAAGGGTCATTTGGTAATCATGAAAAATGGAGAAAGGCAATTTGGTAATTTAACCAATTAAAGGGTAATTTGGTAATTATGATAATAGAGAAGGGCAATTTGGTAATTTAAGCAATTAAAGGGTAATTTGGTAATTATGATAATGGAGAAGGGTAATTTGGTAAGTATGATGATAGAGAAGGGCAATTTGGTAAATATGATAATAGAGAATGGTAATTTGGTAATTATGATAATGGATAAGGGTAATTTGGTAAATATGATAATGGAGAAGGGTAATTTGGTAATTTAACCAACTAAAGGGTAATTTGGTAATTATGATAATGGAGAAGGATAATTTGGTAAATATGATAACGGAGAAGGGAAATTTGGCAATTTAACCAACTAAAGGGTAATATGGTAATTATGATAATGGAGAAGGGTATTTTGGTAATTTTGATAATAGAGAAGGGTAATGTGGTAATAATAATATAACCAACCAAAGGGCAATTTTGTAATTATAATAAAGGAGAAGGGTAATTGGCAATCTAACTGACCAAATAAGAAATATGATAAGTGTAACAATTATGAAAGGTGATTGGTAACCGAATACATATGGGAGATAACTTAGTAACCTAAACCGAATAAGGGTTAATTTGGTAATTATGCAACATGAAGGGTAATATGGTAAATTGACAAGGAAGGGATGACTTAATAATTATACAAGTAAGATGTAAATCAGTAATTCGTGTCAAATATGTTGAGGGGATAATGGAGTTCTGTAATAGGACTCAAGTAACACTAAATAGTAAGATAATGGTGTAATACCCCCAAATTTACTACTAAAAAATTTAATTTAATTAAAAGTGTTTAACGGAAGTGAAAAGATAAAACCGTAAACTCGGGAGCATTACCGCCACACTTAGGGTAGACTTATTTTTTAGATCTCTAGTTAATATAGAGTTAGTTCACATCATAGTCTTTATCAATTTAGGTGAGTGCGGGAACCCCATTATTACAGCTAGTGGATTGGTTATGCAGGGCAAAATGCTCCTGGCTACTATTATTCGCCGGTGAACTGGTCTGGCTCCGACTCACATGGTGTTTCGCTGTAATTAATTTGTGTCTTTCCCATGTCTTATCACAATTATGTTTGGTTTGTTGAGCCCGAAACCCCCACTATTATAGTCGGTGGATCAATCATGCAGGGCAAAATGCGCCTGACCACTATTATTCGCTGGTGGACCGGTCATGCAGGGCACCTCAGCTCTTGGCCACTATTATTCCCCGGTGGACCAGTCTTAGCTCGACTCAACAATCTTTCTCTTTAAATGGATAGTATCTTATTCGTGTCTTATTCAGTAAGCAATTCACCCCTTACATGCATGCCTCCAACATTTTACCTCTATCCTCTCAAGGGGGCCCGTCCTATATCTTGACACTCCTGCGCCCCTTATCATGCCCCGACATCCATTCCCCTTACGCTTACACATAATGAAACCCAACTCCTAAGGGTGTGGGTTAAGGCCCACAACCTCATGACATCAAACTCCACCTACTATCACCCTCTAGGGTTTTCCCTTGAAAACCCTAATTGGACATATGTGGCCCAACTTTCTCTTACTTACACTACCATTACTTCATTTATCGCCCCACACCTTATCTCATTTAGATCCAATCCCAAATCATATCACTTTACCACTTGATTCCACATGTGATTGGAAAAATCCTAGTTGGCCACTTCAACCCTAGTACCTTTCTTCTCCCACAAGTAACCTCTCTCTTTTCACCTAAAATCTCTTCTCTCCCACGGAACCCATACTCACCCCTTATATAATATATTCCCACTCTTAACCCGTACTTCACTCTCCCTTAATCATTTTTACTTCCATATTTTTCAGATTACTACTTCCTCCCAAAACCCTGATGATGAAAGCCCAAATACTCTTAGTACCCTTACTAAGAAAAGCACCAATTATCCTTTAAAAATAATTAATTATATTTGTATTATTGTCTTGCAGGACAATCAAGAAAATTGACAATCTAGCCAAGCAAGCGGGAAAAAGGATTCAAGACGGTGCTATCAAGAAATGGGATTCTGTTGATGAGAAGAAATATTCAAGTTTTAAATTATTAACAAAAATAAGGGCATTATTGCCCAATTAGCAAGATTCTACTATTATTATTGTTGTTTTGCTTATTTAGTTTTATCTTGTAATAAGGGTATTAAGCAGCTAGCTAAGTTGGGATTTGCCTAACCCATCATTAAACCACCTTCAACTTCCCCACATCAACCTTATTCCTACCACACCCAAGCCCACCATTTATTAACTTAAAAAGCCCAAACCAAAACTCACGTACCCGTCTCCCCGTCTCCCCGGTCAATAAAGCCTTAATACCGTTCTTCAGCATCGAATGGTCAAACCCCAAATGCGGCATCAAGGCCAGCTCGACCAAACTCCTTCGCCTGTGATTACCTCCCTCTAACCCCGCCTTCTTCGACGCTCACCATTAATGGTGATTACCCACCATTAATCCACTCTGGCCGCTCCTCCTTCTCGACCGTTGCCCAACGTTTGACTCCCATCAAACCCTGGCTAGTTGCTGCCCTATATAAAGCTTCTATCTTGATGTAAAGAGGGCAACTTGCTCGACCCGATTTCAGTATATGAAATAAAGCTATTGGCTTAATTCTTACGATTTTGCATCGTTTATTGTCGGTTTCCGGCTACCTTGTATTCTCGGCTTTGAGGATTTAGATCAGGCAGTCCCGATCACCCTATCCCTATTCCTGTTCGACTATTTTTGCAATTATTGTGTAATTTTTACTAAAATCCATTTGGAGTTCGTTTCACCTAATCGGGTCCCTTATACACCCTTACACCAACCTATGTACTATCTTTCATCCCAAGTATCCAATCACTCCATAACTCTCCTCTTAGCTTATTTACACCCTAAATCCATTTTTCTCACGTAAAGATAACCCCCATGCAAGTTTTATCCATCCCATGCAAACTCTCAAGTCCCCACAAAAATTTTAAGACTCCCATGCATGGTTCCCATCTTTCATTAATTTTGGTCATTCCTTCCTCTTTAATTTCCTCTCATGGATCATGAGGTATTTTGGTCAACCTCATATCCCCCTTAGTGAACTCACTTCCCATTTTCTTTCTTTTTTTTTTCCTTTCATTCCCATATCATAATATCAATTGTCCTAGCATGCATGTCCTAGAGGGCCATATCATATCACACCATAATCACCATATATGCATATCATGCTCATGTCATAAGAAACATATACAAACATACTTCATCTCCAAGTTGTGCTAAGATAAGTTAAGGACAATTATACGATACACAACATAACATGATATATATATATATATAGAATTCAAGGCATACAAATTACATAGCACACATGGGCCTTAGCTACATCCTTACCTAAAACGACGCTAGGCTTGGAGCACACTCCTACGCCTCCTTAGGGTTTTGGCTTCATTCACCTATAAGAGAAAAAACTAAGGATTAGTTTCCCTCCTACGAAAAGTACTATTATTCCTTATTTTAGTCTAAGATTAGGGTTGTTATTTATAAAGGGAGCATTACAAGTGAAAACTAGAGTTTTTATCTTCAAGTTAGCCTACTAGATATTATTAGTCACAATATGTTTATTTTAATATATATTGCTATACTTATATTATTAAACCTAATAGCTTTATTCTTCTAATAATAGTACTAATACTAATTATAGCAAAATAGTGATAATAATAATAATAATAATAATAATAATAATAATAATAATAATAATAATAATAATAATAATAATGTTTATGGTGATAGAAACCCTAGCATTTTTAAGGCTAAGGCTAATAATAGTGTTAGGTTTAAAATAATAATATAATAGTAGTGATACCAAAAAAATTATAAGAGTTATATTTGAATAATATTAATATAAGGGTTCAATATATTTTTGTCACAATAATAGTAAAATAATAATAATAATAATAATAACAATAGTAGTAGTAGTAGTAGTAGTAGTAGTAGTAGTAGTAGTAGTAGTAGTAGTAGTAGTAGTAGTAGTAGTAGTAGTAGTATTAGTAATGAAGATCACTTTATTAGTACAAAGGTTGTAACTCTTTTAAATAACATGCCATAGTTATAAATATTTCTGAAATTAGGTTAGGTAATAAAGGTGAGAAATACTAATAGTATTAATAATGGAAATAGTAATAGTAATAATAATACAACACTAATAATAATAATAATAATAATAATAATAATAATAATAATAATATTATTATTATTATTCTTAATATTACTAAAAATTATTAACACTTATAGAAAATAGTTTAGGGGCTGGGGAAGTTGAAGTACCACCTAAGGTTGGTGGTGGAACCGACGGCGGCGTGTGGCGGCGGCGGTGGAGGAGGAAGAGAGGTGGAAAGATGGGGTTATAGGCTAGAGGAGAGGGAATGAGGGGGTGTTTGAGGTGGTGGAAGGTGCAACAGGTGGAGAGGGGTGGAATGGAGGTGGTGTTGCAACCGGGAGTGGCGACCCATGACGGTGGGTGTGGTGGTCGAAGGTGGTGGAAGATGGAGGAAGTAGAATAAGAGGGAGGTAGGGGGAGATGAAGGTATGGGAAGGTTCCCTGGATGTTTTGGAGGGTGGAGGAGGTGTTGGTTGCGGCAGGATTGGCGGTGGAAGGCGGCGCGAGGGGCAGCTAGAGGCTAGAGTGGGTTGGTTGGGTTGACAACTTTACATGGCCGGAGTAACTCGTACATGAAAAGATAGGGGATGATGGTGGTTTGGTTTTGTAGAGGGAGGTGTGGGGAAGGTTTTTGTGGGCGGAGTTTAAGGCAGTAGTCGCAGACGGTGGCGGAATAAGGGTCTGTTTGGGCGGCGGTGAAAAATCAGGATTCCTGGGTTGCCGGAAAGAAGCTCGGTTATGGCTGCCCATGGGGGGTATTTATAGGCTAATTGAGGGGGAAACGACAAAGGGGGAAGAATACAACTAGGGCAGGTGGGGCAGGTCATCGACTGATGGTGACAGGTAGTGCATGCCCTCATTTCAGGTTAGGTTGGGGGAGAGAAAAAAAGGAAAGGAGATGGGCACGTGGGGAGGGGAGAGATGGGGTAGGTTGGGGTTGAAAAAGGGAAGAAAATGATGCAGAGGGGAAGAGAGGGGAGGCCGGACATCGTGCAGTGGTGGCCTGTGGAAGGAAGGCTGCAGGTGCAGGTCGGGGAAGAAGAAGGAAAGGGAAAGGAGGAGGATCGGGCGGTCCTGGGGAAAAAAAGAAAAAAAAGGGTGAATCGGCTGGGCGGTTGGGCACAGGGGTAGGGTTGGCGGCTCGAGTCGCACAAGACGGGGGAGGGGGGAGGGGGGAGGGGATGATGATCTGGGCCAGCGGGCTGGCCTAGTCGAGGGGGAATGGGGAAAGAAAGAAGAAAGGAGAAAGAGGGAGAGAAAAAAAGAAAAGGGAAAAAGGGAAAAAAAGGGGGAAAAGAGATAAAATAACTTATGGGTAATAGGTTGTAGTATTTTTGGTAGATAAACAAATTTTAATAATTTAAATTAATATATTTTAATATACTGGTTTAAAAGGTAAATTTTAGAAAATATTGGGTTAAAACATTATTTAAATAGAATGAGCATGATAAAATAACAATTTATTTATTTTAATTTATTAAATATTCACATCTAATTTTATATACTCAAAAATCCACAAAATAATTAAATCAAATAAATTTAAAAGGTAAAATCCTCAAAATAATTAAATGAAATAAGTTTAAAAGCTAAGTTATCCCAAATAAAAGTGATTTATTAAATTATAGGCTTTTAAAGTTTTGGGGGATTATAAATGGTGTTTGACAATTAGTAAGTATTACAAGAACGAATCCTAAATCAGAATTGGATGAGATTATTATGGCCTTAATGATTCCTCTATGTTATCTTGGATAACTATTTGAATAAGAAATACCTAATGATATCAGAATGATAAAAAGTGAATAAGTATCTAATTGTTGTGCTTTTCGTGATCAACTTAATTAAGACACTAATACTTAAAGTAAAAGACCTCTAGATTGGGAATGGTGACTCTTTAAGGGTTGTTACCCTAAAGATGTGGTTTAGCCCATGATTATTCTAGTATTTGCCGGTGTGCCTTTGTTCCTCAGCTAGGCCCTACATCTTACTTTATCTAGCTCTACGGATCTATTTAGGGGGTATGCATATTTATGGATTAGGTGTCCTTGTCAGCAGGGTACTGAGTTAGCTGTATGCACTAGTACAACTAGGGTACCTTTGCATCCCTGGGTCGATGGTTGAAGGGTACCGAGTAGCTTGTATGTACCAGTACAACTGGTGTACCTTTGTGTCCCAGGATCATGATCTCCCGTCCAAGGCAAATAAATGGAATTGTTGTGATCATTAAAAAGGAAAAACACAAATTGTGAAAGTGAAATACTAATGATCCAGGCCTAGTTGATTATAATTATGAGTACCGGTCCACTAGTTATAATAGTGGCCAGGAGCGTGTTGCGCTAGATGATGATTATGAGTACCGGTCCACTGGATATAATAATGGCCTAAGAGTGTGTTGCCTTGGATGATGTTTATATGTATTCTGGTCTACCGGCGATAATAGTGGGGGATCTCGAGCTCAATAAAATCAATCATGGATGTGAATAAATTATGGAAAATACTAATCATTTATAGTGGAACACCATGTGAGTTTAGGCCAGACTGCTCTACTAGGAATAATAGTGGCCAGGAGTGTTATGCCTTGGAGACTGGTCCATTGGCAAATAATAGTGGTCAGGAGCATTCTGCCCTATATATATTCCAGTCCATGGGCTATAATAGTGGGGTTCTCACACTCACATGGATATTTATAATCCGAGATGATTGACTAATGATGGACTAATGGCTTCAGGCCCAGAAGTATTGATTTTAAATTATGACCTATTGATATCTGATTGACTTGTTAAGTATGTGAATGTATGGATGTGAATATTATGTATGCACCTTTCATTATATTTGTATATAGTGTTTTTATCATGTGTTACATTGTGGGCATACTTTTTAGTATATTTTAAAGGGTTACTCAGTACCATAGTGCTAAAGGGTTCCATTCATGGGGCCCTTTCCTATTCAATGGGTAGTGTCTCTTGTAGGTCCATTTGTAGGTGCTAATTAAGTGGACAATAGGAATGAGTATAAGGATTATCTGGAGTCCTTTAGGATTCACCTCTTTCTCTTTTTAACTCCTAGTTTTAATGTAACTTGTATTCATGTAACCAACATTGGTGGATTTTATTCTTTTAAATGGTTTATTGTGCTACTATGATTTTAATATGATTTGAATTTCTAGCAATTGGTATTTTATTCTTTTAGCCTTAGCACTTGGTACTAGAACGGTATGAGTGAACCAGTCTGGTACTAAGTGTGGCGGTAATATTCTCAAAATTCACAAGTCTTGTTATTTCACTTCTTCTAAATCTCTGAATAAAATAAAATTTTTCAGTAATGAATTTTGAAGGTGTTACATTCATACTCCTTGAACTCCAAAACATTCTCCATTGTTATCCAATCAATGAAAACCTTGTCATCCAACTGTCCATAAAATTCTTGAAGTTCTATTTTAATGTTCTTCTCATCATCACCATGATCATGCCTTAGATGTCTTCAAATGGATCCACTTGATGTGCAACGATCCACATCTTCTATGTGTTCCAATCTTTTATTTGCATGACCTCCTTGAACTTGCAGTGTTCTCCTCAACACACCTTCATATCTATCTCCATATTCTTTTCTTTGATCATCTATATGTTGTATTTGCATGTTGGTTATGGTCTCAAGTAAAGAGCACATTACATCATCACTAGCCATTTGTATTCGATTGAAGTTGAGACCCTAATGATTGAATATAGTTTGTGTGACACATAACCCAACTGAATATAGTATTTCCCAAACAAAGCACAACTAGAAGGAAATAACTCATATAAGGGTATGTTTTTTGTGTTTTTGGCTACATAACTCACAAAAGAAAAGGATGTAATGCACATGAATAAAAATTGAATAGGTTTTATGAAGAAAAGAATTTTACATTCAAACTTATGGGAATCTTGATTAATTTTATCAAGATATTAATGAGTTTCTTGATAGGAGATGTACTAGCAAGATGGATGCATGATGATGAATGGTTTCTTGGTAGAATTCCATAAAGAAACAAGAGGATGAAATGAAGGAAAAATGGTTTAGGTTTTGTGTAGGAAAACCCAAAGGAAAAATCAGCAAAAAAGTGGAACAAAATTCCTAGAAAAGTGATTATCTTTTATAAGGATAAAATAGGCTTTGATACCACTTTTTAGAATAACTCTAGTAGCGTTGGCGATTTGGATTTATCTGGCATATGTATACCAACTAGAGTTCCTATTAAAACAAATATCTCCTCCATTGAAACTTCTAGGTCCAAATGCCCTGTAATGCAACCACTAGCCCATTTCATACACTCTGCCCAACTTATTTATAAAGAGGGAATAAAGCCTCAGGAATGAAACCTTCAAGATCATTCTCCTACCCAAATGTCTTATTATTATTATTATTATTATTATTATTATTATTATTATTATTATTATTATTATTATTATTATTATTATTATTATTATTATTATTATTATTATTATTATTATTACTTTTTAACCATCTCCAAGTCTCTTTCTCAAACCATTACCAAATATAGATCCGTACACATCATCTCTTAAAATCATGTAGTTTATATCTTTCCCAATTTATTGTTTCTTAGCTAGAGAACCGGGGCCACCTTGTATTTTGATGCCACAATCTGCTTCTTAAAGCTCCTCACCTAGTTAATAAACTCTCCATAACCACTTCATAATTAGTTGAAGTCTTATGGCAAAGATTACTAGTTGTTTTATTCTTTAGCCTTCTAGTTTATCAAATGTATTCTTACGCCGAGAATCACCGCCTGCCTAGAAAAAATGTCGGAGCATCTTTCCTATTTTTTCCAGCTACCCTAGCCAGCATCTTAAATGATGACAGATCATAAAGTGGAAAATTATTAAGCACCAATTTTATTGAAGCCAATTGGCGGCCTATGGAAAACACTTTTCCTTTCCATCCTTCTAGTCTCTTCTTAATCCATTTTATAACCGGATCATAAAGGGTACGTTTGTTTTTAAGATAGTCTGAAGGAAAGGATAAAAAATTGGATGGAAAATAATTTATAGAAGTTCACAACCTTATTCTCCTGAACACTACCTCCGCCTCTCCTCGATTCTACCTCACAGAGAGCTCATTCTCCTCCTCTTGTCCAACCCATATCCTCCTTTGTCCACCACCCTTCTATCCTCTTCAATCTATGCACCTAATGGCTCCTCCAAATTGAAATATTCATGCCAGCTGACCGTTCACTTTGGTGTCTAGGCTTTTTATTTGTAGGCCTTCATTTGAAGTTAATCACAAGACGGGTAAATAGATAATCAGTTGAAATTCTCCATTGTTGAAGTGATGGAGGAGAGAAACTTTCTTATTCGATAATGACGTGTGAATTCAGAGAAAAATAAAACCCGTTTTTCTCTTCTATTTTGTTTTCTATCTACACACACACACACACACTATATATATATACGTCTAACTAACAGGTATGTATCTAACAAAATATTAACTATATATCAATATAGTTAACATCCCCCCCTCAAGTTGGAAATGTGCGAGCATCAACAAGTCCAAACTTGGAAATCAAAAATTGATGTTGTTGAGATCCTAAAGGTTTATTCGGAACATCAGCTGGCTATAATGTAGATTTAATGTGATGAGTGCAAATGACTCCAGATTGCACTAAGTCTCTGATATAGTGGCAATCTATGTTTAGATGCTTGGTACACTCATGAAAAACTGGGATGTCTGTAATATCTCTAGTTGCTTGATTCTCACAATGTAGGTCAAAAGGGAAAGTATTGGGAACACATAAATCTTCCAAAATTCAAATGAGCCAAACTATCCCACTTGCTGTTGTTGACATGGTCTGATATTAAGATTCAGCCGAGGACTTAGAAATAGTCTTTTGTTTCTTTATTTTCCATGATACAAGAGATGAACCAAGAGTTATACAATATCTAGTGAGAGAATGAGACGTAAAAGCAAAAGTTCCCCAATCAGAATCACTATAAGTAGTAAGATTGAAAACAAAACTAGCATAATAGAAAAGACCTCGATCAATAGTGTCTTGTAAGTATCTTACTACATGCATTGCAGCTTGTAAATGGGGTTTGCAAGGAGAACCGAGAAATTGACTGAGGTGTTGGACTGAGTGAGAAAGATCTGGTCTACTAAGATTAATATATAATAATCTTCCAACCAACCTTCTATAAATTTTAGGATCCTCTATAGGATCATCATCATGCGATCGAAGCTTTAGACCTTTAAGAAGAGGAAAAGAAATAGGTTTACAGGTGCTCATGCCTTTATCATTTAAAATGTCAATAATGTATTTTCGTTGGTTGAGAAAAGTGCCAGTATCATTCCTCAAAATTTCAAGCCCAAGGAAATATCTAATGTGCCCTAAGTCTTTAATGGTGAATTCTTGATCAAGTGCACACTTGACAGATTGAATTGTATCATCATGATTACCATAAATCAAGAGATCATCTACATAAACAAGACCAACAGTGAAATGGGAATCATATTTCTTGATAAATAGGGAATAATCCCTCTTAGAATGAGTAAAACCCAATCGTGTAAGAAATTTAGTGAGTTCAATATTCCACTGGCTTGATGCTTGTTTTAACCCATATATAGACTTCCTAAGACGGCAAAATTGTACTAGAGAAGCTCGTGTATAACTAGCAGGGGGTACCATATAAACTTCCTCATCTAAAAAACCATGAAGGAAGGCATTATTCACATCTAATTGATGATGTGGCCAAAGCTATTACAACTCTAACTTTTGCATATTTAGCAAATGGTGAAAATGTGTGCTTGAAATCTTTCCCTTCAATCTAGTTGTATCCCTTAGCCACCATTGTAGCCTTGTATCTTTCAACTATCCCATTAGGATGAAACTTGATTTTATAAATCCATTTTGATCCAATCGCATTCTTCCCAGGTGGAAGAGAATTAATTTCCCAAGTATTATTTTCCTCCAAAGCTTGTAACTCTTTGTTCATGGCTTTAACCCACATGGGATCTAATTTTTCTTGATCATAATGAGTAGGTTTAGGAATTGATAAAACATTGCAAAAAGAAGCCATATAATCAGTGGGGTAATTTATAGGAATAGATGTAATCATTGAGGTATTGGATGCATGTGGAAGAAAAGGTAGTGCAAGGCATATATAATCCTATAATCTAGAAGATAATTTTTCCTATTTGGTGTATTTTCGAGTGGGTATAGATTGTGTATGTATGTCAGATGATGGTTTAGATGATAAATGAGGTATGGGCACAACAATGGGTTCAACATTATTATTTGATGGCTGAGCATCTGTAGTAGGTGAATGATGAACCTCATCAGATATAATAGAAGTGAAAGGTGAATGATAAATTCTAGGTGGATCTTGGGAAATAGGTGATATAGTTTGATGGGACAAATTAGGATATCTATGTGTTGGATTGACTAAAGGAAGTGGCAATGAAGAAGGAATTGATGGTTCCACAATAGATGGGATTTGAAAAGGAAAATTATATTCTTGAACAACATGTCTACTCACAAAGATCTTATGAGTAGAAATATCATACAATTTTTATGCCTTTTTCCCAAAAGGAAATCCTAATAAAATGTATCATTTGGCCTTGGTCTGAAATTTATTTGTTGTGGTGGGATCAAAAGCATAACATAAACATCCTATAACTTTAAGATGAGCATAATCTGGTGGATGTTTAAACAGGGTTTCATATGGATATTTTCAATCAAGAATTTCAGTAGGAAGTAAGTTTATGATGTGTGTAGCTTCCAAATTGCACTCTCCCCAAAATTTTCAAGGTAGATTTGCATGAAAACTAAGTGATCTAGCTGTTTCAAGTAAATGTCTGTGCTTCCTTTCCACTCTAACATTATGTTGTGGAGTATAAGGAGAAATTCTATGATGTGCAATTCCATGATAAAAAACTAGTTGAGAAAATTGAGAATTAATGAATTTTGAACCATTGTCATCCTAATGCATTTAACAGGAACTTGGAAATGAGTAGAAACATAAGAAATGAAATGAGATAAGGAACTAGAAACTTGTTGCTTATTATGCAAGAGGAAGGTCCAGATACACTTGGTATGATCATCCAAAACAGTGAGAAAATATGATGATCTATATATAGATGGTGACTTATAAGGTCCCCACAAATCCATATGGAATAAGTGAAAAGGATGAATGGCTCTAGACTTGCTAATTGGGAAAGGAAGTTTGTGATGTTTTTCCATTATACAAATATCACATGGAAATTATTTTAAATGTGAACAATGACATATTGGGATATGTCGCATACGGGAAAGGGAAGTATGCCCAAGTATAGCATGTAATAATGAGATATCAGTGATACAAGCATTAACCAAAGGTCATGCAGTGGAAGAAGAATTTGAGTAGGAAGATTTCACTCCTTCTAGTTTGTACAAGTTACCATGTCTACAACCAGTTGCTACAACTCTCTTAGTTGATAAGTGCTAGAACAAGCATAATTGAGATTCAAAGTGAATGGTAATAGACGTTGAATCAATTAGCTTTCCAATTGAAAGCAAGTGATGCTTAAATTCTGGAACATATAGTACATCATGTAAAATTAGTTCAGGCAAGAGGTGAATTGTACCTACTTTAGTGACTAATTTTGTGTTGTTATCGGGGTAAAGCAATGCAAATGGCATTGGCTAAGGTTTTGATATTATGAAATAGGGTTACATCATGCCACATATGGACTGATGCTCCTGAATCAATTATTCACGAGGATAAAACTTTATCAGTAAAGAAGGTTTAAGATGTATTACCTATGAAGTTACATGAGGTATTATAGCCAGTAGAGGATTCACCTGTTTTCTTTAGTATTTCTTGATATATGACTTACACCATAGCTATATCTACTTTCTGATTGGCTGATAAGTTGACTCCATTTCAAGAGGATTATCTTGAATATATGCATCTTCAGAGGTATTTGCATTTGCAGAAATTTGGAAGAGGAAGATTTTCCCTTAAGTTTATTGTACCAGTCTGGATATCCATTTAACTTGAAACACTAATCAACAGTGTGTCCTTTCTAATGACAATATGTGCATTTCCTGCTAGCCTTCTCCTTCTTGTTACCATTAATTTTGGTCGTAGAATATGATTGTTTGTTCACTGCCAGAGCCAAATTCTCTTAGGAATGAAAAATATATCCTGATACTTGCTTTTGTTTCTCAGATTATAACAATAGAGAGTAGGCCTTGTTTACATTGGGTAGAGGTTCTTTGGCTAATATCTGAGTTCGTATAACATCAAACCCTTCATTCAGTCCCATGACAAACTAGATTAACTTGTCTCTTTAATTTTGATCTAGCAATTTCTTGATAATTTCACATTTGCAATGTTTAATTCCACCATAATTACAAGAAGGTCATGGATTGATGTGGTTAATTTCATCCCATAATTTCTTTAATTTTCCATAATACTCCACTATTAAAAAATTATCTTATGTTTGCAGCTCTAGACTTCATTGAAGTTGGTAGATAAGTGGACCATTTGCTTGACCAAAGCATTCGGTCAGTTCATCCCATAGCTCTTTACTTGTTTTGGGACAATCAAAGTTCTCAGTAATTTCTGGATTCATTGAAATTAAAATCCAATAGATGACCATAAAATCACATTTCTGCCAGCTCTGGTAAGCATTGTAAGACCCCCAAATTTACTACTGAAAAAATTTGTTTCATTAAAAGGGTTTAACAGAAGGGAAAAGATAAAATCGTAAACTCGGGGGCATTACCGCCACACTTAGTACCAGATTGGTTCACTCCTACCGTTATAGTACTAAGTGATAAGGCTAAACAAGGTTAACATCAAATACGAGTCATTAATAAAATACCAGTCATTAGTAAAACACAAGTCATACAGAACCAAAGTGGGTTTAGGATTACAATCCCAAGAGTACGTGACTAGAGTTTTTCCAAAACATAAGGCATCGTACAATATAACATAACTAAAATATAATAATACATGATGCAAAAAGAAAACAGAGTTCGGCCAAGTCGCTCTC
The DNA here is from genome assembly GCA_030549775.1 of Tamarix chinensis. NCBI lineage: Eukaryota > Viridiplantae > Streptophyta > Magnoliopsida > Caryophyllales > Tamaricaceae > Tamarix > Tamarix chinensis. The sequence continues at coordinate 86,271,638 of CM060176.1, forward strand.
AAATCCCAAGTCAGGTCTAGGCTCAACGCTCAGCCCCACCTGATACCTCATAAGTGTCGCAGGCATAAAAAACGTCATCCCCTTCTTGCACAAACTCAGATGGGTCTTCTTCTCGTGGGAATGAGCAACCCCTGAAATGGGTGATCAGTACGCTACGTACCAAGTAAGGTAATAGATGTGCTAAGGCTGACATATAGAGCATATATACAAGAATGATCTTATAGGCAGCATACAATAATACATGTAGTAAGGCCAGATTACTTTTTAGGTAACTTATTCTTGTAGTCCCCTTAATAATATGTTCATTCCACACATACTCTTAAATAATCCATATGAGTGCGGGAACCCCACTATTATAGCCGGTGGACCAGAATACATATAGGGAAAAACACTCCTGACCACTATTATTTGCCGGTGGACCGTTCTCCAGGGCAAAATGCTCTTGGCCACCATTATTTGCTAGTGGACCGGTTTGGCCCTGACTCACACGGTGTTTCACTATAAGTAATTAGTGTATTTTCCATGGCTTACCTTCATTACATTTGGTTTGTTGAGCATGGAATCCTCCACTATTATAGCTAGTGGACTGGAAATCATGCAGGGCAAAATGCTTTTGACCACTATTATTCACCGGTGGAACGTTCTTTAGGGCACATCGGCTCCTGGCCACTATTATTTGCCGGTGGACAGGTTTGGGCCCTGCTCAACAATCTTTCTCTTTAAATGGATGGTATCTTATCCATGTCTTATTCGATAAACAATACACCCTTGACATGCATTCCATCAATGATCTACTTATATCCTCTTAAGGGGCCCATTCCATCTCTTGAGACTCCTGCACCCCTTACCACGCCCCAAAATCAGTTCCCCCTTATGTTTACCATAATGAAACCCAACTCCTAAGGGTGTGGGTTAAGGCCCAACACCTCATGACGTCAACCCCACTTACTATCACCCTCTAAGGTTTTCCCTTGAAAACCCTAATTGGACCTATATGGCCCAACTTCCTCCCACTTACACTATCATTACTTCATTCCTCGCCCCACACCTTGTCTCAATTAGATCACATCCCAAAACATATCACTTTATCTCTCTACTTCGTATATGACCGGAAAAACCTTAGTTAGCCACTTCAACCCTAGTACATTTCTTCTCCCACAAGTAACCTCTCTCTTTCTCACCCAAAATCTCTTCTCTCCTACGGAACCCATACTCACCCCTTACATAATAAATTCCCACTCTTAACCCGTACTCCACTCTCCCTTAATCATTTTTACTTCCACATTTTCCAGATTACTGCTTCCTCCCAAACCCTAATCGGGTCCCTTATACACCCTTACACCAACTTATGTACTATTTTTTTATCCCAAGTCTCTAATCACTTCACAACCCATACTATTTACACCCTAAGTCAACTTTCCTCACATAAAGATCACCCCATGCAAGTTTTATCCATCCCATACCAGCACCCAAAGTCCCCATGAAAATTTTAAGATTCCCATGCATGGTTCCCATCTCTCATTCATTTTGGTCATTCCTTCTTCTTTAATTTCCTCGCATGGATCATGAGGTATTTTGGTCAACCTCATATCCCCCCTTAGTGAACTCATTTACCATTTTTTCTTTTTGTACTTTCATTCCCATATCATATTATCAATTGTCCTAGCATGCACATCCTAGAGGGCCATATCATATCACACCATAATCACCATATATACATATCATACTCATGCCATAAGAAACACATACAAATATACCTCAACTCCAAGATGCGCTACATATAGAACAAGTTAATGACAGTCATATGATACACGACATAGCATGATATATATCATCTAAAGCATACAAGTCACACAACACACATTGGCTTTAGCTACATCCTTACCTAAAACGATGCCGAGCTTAGAGCACGCTCTTACGACTCCTTAGGGTTTTGGCTCGATTCACCTATAAGAGGGAAAACACTAAGGATTAGTTTCCCTCCTACCAAAAGTACCATTACTCCTTATTTTAGTCTAAGATTAGGGTTATGAGTATTAAAGGGAGCATTATATGTTAAAACTAGAGTTTTTATCTTCAAGTTAGCCTACTAGATATTAATAGTCAAAATATGTTTATTTTAATATTTATTGCTATACTTATATTATTAAAGCTAATAAATTTATTCTTATAATAATAGTACTAATACTGATTGTACCAAAATAGTGATAATAACAATAATAATAGTCATGCTATTGCTTAAAGTGATAGAAATCCTAGCATTTTTAGGGCTAAGGCTAACAATAGTGTTAGGGTTAAAATAATAATATAATAGTAGTGATACCGACAAAGTACTAATATTCCTAATGATGATAGTTATATTTGAATAATAATAATATAAGGGTTCAATATATTTTTGTCACAATAATAGTAACAAAATCATAACCAAATAATAATAATAACAATAACAATAATAATAATAACGGTAACTTAAATGGTAATAATAATATGAGGGTCTAAATATTTATGTTAATAATAAAAAGTGATAACGGGCAAGGTTAGTATGAATAATATCGGCAAGAAGCAAGTTAGCGATAATATTATTTATAGTAGTGGTAGTATTAAATTATATTAGTATTAATAATGATGATGATGATGACGATGATTATGATGATGATGATGATGATGATGATGATGATGATGATGATGATGATGATGATGATAATAATAATAATAATAATAATAATAATAATAATAATAATAATAATAATAATAGATATGGCGATAATATTTGTAATAGCTTTCGTCTTAGGGTTGGTACCAATGGTGGTCCTAGAAGTTGTCTTAGTGGTAGTCTTAGTGATAATGACCAAGTTAGGTTTAGTAAGAAACGATAATAATAATCATAATGAAAATAGTATTAGTTGTGGTAATAGTAATAATAATAATAATAATAATAATAATAATAATAATAATAATGATAATAATAAAGATAACTATATTAATACTAAAGTTGTTAATAATAATAATAATGATACTAGTATTAGTAGTAGTAATAGAAACAACAAAAACAACAACAACACCAATAATAATAAGGATAACTATTTTTACTGCTAAAGTTGTAGCCTTTTAAATGGTATACCATAGTTATAAATATTTCTGAAATTAGGTTAGGTAATAAGAGTGATACATAATAATAATATTAATAATGGTAATAATAATAAAAATAACAATGATAATATAATTCTAATAATAATAATAATATTAAGGATAATACTATTAATATTACTAAAAGTTATTAACACTTATAGAAAATAGTTTAAGGGCTGGGGGAGTTGGAGTACCACCTAAGGTTCGTGGTGGAACAGACGGCGATGCATGGCGGAGACAACAGCGGCGATGGAGGAGGAAGAGAGGTGGAAAGATGGGTATGTAGGCTAAAGGAGAGGAAATGGAGGGGTGTTTGAGGTGGTGGGAGGTACAGCAGGTGGAGAGGGGTGGAATGAAGGTGGTGTTGTAGCCGGGAGTGGCGGCGCATGGCGGTTGGTGCGGTGACCGAAGGTGGTGGAAGGTGTTGGAAGATGGAGAAAGTAGAAGGAGAGGGATATAGGGGGAGATGAAGGTATGGGAAGGTAGGAGAAGGTTCCCTAGGTGTTTTTGAGGGTGGAAGAGGTGCTGGTTGCGGCGGGATTGGTGGCAGAAGGCGGCACAAGGGGCGGTGAGAGGCTAGAGTGGGCTAATCAGGTTGACAACTTTGCATGAATGAGGCGGCTCGTGCAAGTCAAAATAGGGGATGATGGTGGCTTGGTTTTGTAGAGGCAGGTGTGGGGAAGGTTTTGGTGGGTGGCATTTGTGGCGGTGGCTGTCGATGGCAGCGGAGTAAGGATCTGTTTGGGTGGTGGCGAGGGGTTGAATTTCTAGGCTTGCGAAAATGGGAGCTCGATTATGGCTTCCCTTGGGGTGTATTTATAGGCTAATTGAGAGGGAAAATGATAAAGGGAGAAGAAGACAACCGAGGGTAGGTGAGGTAGGTCGCCGACCGGTGGTGGCAGGCGGTGCATGCCCTGCGAATTGCAGAGTACGTTTGGCTCAAGGTGGGGGAAAAGGTAGGGGTGGGAGCAAGCGTGAGGAGGAAGGACGAGTAGGTTGGGTCAAAAATGGAAAGAAAATGATGGGGGTGGCAGGGGACAACAATCAGACGGAGCAGGTGACCGTCGGCAGGGGTAGGACTACAAGTCGGGGGTTGCAGTCCGCGTGAGGAAGATGAAGATAGGGGCGGGGTGGATTGGCCAGTCCAGGGGAAAGAAAGAAAAGAAAAAAAAGGTGGTTCAGCCAGGCAGAATGGACGAGGAGGAGGGCGACGTGGCTTGTGCCGTGCGAGAAGGGCTAGGGTGGAGATTTTGGGCTGCGGGCTGGCCCAAACTGGGGAGGGGAAGGAAAAATAAGGCAAGGAGAAAGAAAGAAAAAGGAAAAGAAAGGAGAAAAAGGAAAAAGAAAAAAAAGGAAAAATGATAAAATGGTTGGGTTGGGGTATTTGGTCTTTATTCATTTATATATTTAAGTGAGATATTTAAATTTAATAATAATTATTTTAAGTATAATAATTAAATTCATTGTTAGATTTTGGGTAAGTTTTCATTAACTTCCATGTTAATTAGTAAAATGTCCAAATTTTCCCTAAATAATTTATTTATTATTTTCTCCTTGTTTTGCCTTAATTAATTACACTTAGTTTTTAATAAGATACTTTACTTACTTAATTCTCCTAATAAATCCCTATTTTTCCATAATTCCTAAATTAGGATTTGGGGGTATTTCAAGCACCATCTTCTTTAATTGAAGATTTCCGACACGTTCCGTCAATGAACCCTAATTTAATTTTAGCTTTGAGAGCTCGGCGAAATGCTTTGCTCCAACAAAGAAAACTTGTGCCATTGAATGTGGCGTTGGTCAACATCATTCCTGGATGATCTGAGGATGATAGATGAAGTAGATCATTATAGTTATTATTGATGGAGCCACTGATATTTTGATTGTTGGTTTGAGAATCGGTTGAAGGAGTTGAATAGTTGAATCTGTGTGAATTAGGAGGAGCCATTACTATAATCGGATTGATTGTTAGGTACGGTGATTAATCGTGACTCTGATACCATCTGAAATTAATCACAAGATGAGTAAAGAGATAATCAGTTGAAATTCTCCATTGTTGAAGTGACAGATGAGAGAAACTTTCTTATTCGATAACGAAGTATGAAGTCTGAGAAAATAACCCCTGTGTTTCTCTTCTATTTTGTTTTGTATATATATATATACACACAGTATATATGTCTAACTAATAGATATATCTCTAAAAAATATTAACTATATATTAATATAGTCAACACTTCATCTACTCACCCAGTCAGTGAAATCCTCTACAAAGTTAAAAAAATCAATTGCTTGAAAATAGGTTTAACTTGTAGATATTCAATGTTCTCTTCTTTTGATGTTTCATTCTCTGGTTTCTTCGATTTGACTTAGACCTAAAAATGCCTAAATCTAGGAAACTTATGTTTGCCTTTTTTTGAGAAAAAAAGGTTTCATGGCTTTTTGTGTGATGCCTCAATTTTTAGAATAAGTTTTATTTTGAAACACATAAGTTAACTTAAATATACGGGTATTATTTTCAAGTTTCACGTCCGACTCCCTTATTTTTTATTTTCAAAATATAAGGATAAAAAATTCAAATATAAAACCAAAACAAAATTTATAACACCAAGATGTAAAGATATATATAAAGAGAGATATCAAAATAAGGAAAAAGCATGTCTATATCCGAATAAAAAATACGTAAAATTAAGAAATTAAGTTTTAGAATAATAGTTATGAATAAAATAGTAAAATAACTCCTAAAATTATAAAATTATATAGTAAGCACATTTTATCAATAACTAGTATGTTCGAACATTAAATTTTATATAAAAATCAAAATTTCAAGTAAAAAACTAAAATGCGCTTAATTCTTATAAACACTAAAAATGACATATTAGGATCTAACTCCTAAAGCTTTTCACTCTTTTCATTAAAAGCATTATGAACATATTAGATAATAAAGAACAACGAGTCTTGTAGCCTAGATCTTAAATGACCAAAATACCTTTTATTCATACTTAAATTTAATTTAATTATAACTTTAATTATACTAAATTAAATAAAGACTTTAAATATATGAAATTGCATATAAACATCGTAAATAATCCATCAGAATCATAAAAAATTAATAAAAACCATCAAAACACTGAATTGTGTTTAAAGGTTGAATTGTCATAAATATGACAAAAATGCCATTAAAAACAACCACAACATATTTAATCATTTTAAAACATAAAAACCTATCTAATCTTAGTATAATTTATTTTACTGAGTCCTTAGCTCCAATATTTTGCAAAAATGAGCCCAAAAATCAATTATAACCATCCACTTGAAAACCTTGAACCAAAATCAATAAAAACCATCAAAAGACTTAAAAAATACAAAAAATATAAAATAAATGAAAGCAATAATCACGTCTAAAATGGCTTATCCCAATCTCTTTAATTTTTAACACATAATTATTTAGGAAAATAAGAAAAGAGAAAAAATAAATATTAAAGAATTTAAAATAAAAATAAATGCCAAATAAATGAAGAATGGCTTGAGGTTGAAGATGTTCTTGGGATCTAAAGACACAAAGTTATGAAGACTAAAAGAGGTTTGAAGAAGTTTGGGTCAAAGTTTTGATATTTAATAACTCAAAGAAACTTTATGCTTATAATAATAGAAAATAATAAAAAAAAGAGAGAAAGAAAACATGCCTTACCTAGAAAAAATACCCATGGTGAGAAAAAAATTTTTTAGCCTTTATTTTTGATATTTTAGGAAGACAGGAATTAGTTTTTAGATATTTAGGATATGTTTTGTTTAGATAAAGTTGAGTTTGAGGGCTAATTATGCCTAAAATTGGTGTTGTTTTTCTAAAAATTCTAAAAATATTTAGAACTCATTTTTAATTCTTACTTATATTAGACATGCAAAAAGATAAGTGTAACCCCCCAAAATTTCGAAAACCTATATTTTAATAAATTACTATTATTTGAAATAAATTAGCTTTTAAAATTACTTAGTGTAATTATCTTATGGATTTTTGAGTATGTAAATGCGGATAGGAGTTTATAATAAATTAAAAATAAATATTTTGTTATTTTATCATATTGTTTTTATTTAAATAATTTTTCAAACTAATATTTTACTAATATCATCCTTTTTGAGCCAATATATTTAATTATATTGAATTAAATTATTAAATTAAATAATTTATGAAAATATTATATTGTATTATTTTCTGAATTAAATTAAATTTTTTTTCCTATTTTCTATTTTTCCTTCTTTTTCTTTTTTTTTTCCTTCTCCTTTTCTCCTTTTCCTCCTTCCTTTCTTTTTCTTTTTTTTTCCTTCTTCTTTTCTTGGCTCGGGCTGCCAGGTTTGTGCCCTCCTTGCGCCTGGGCCAGCGGCCCATTCCTCCCCTCGCCCCAGCCACGCACAGCCCGACCCCCTCTCCATTTTTTCCCCTCTTCCCCTCACCCTGGACCGGCCCAGATTTTTCTTTTCCCTACGCCGGACCGGTTCGGTCTCCCTCTCTCTCCCTTCTTTCTTTCTTCTCCACCCTCCTCGACACAGCAGCCCGATCAGTCCCCTTCACCATGACTGCCACCAGCTGTTGCCTCCCGCTGCCACTTTCTGCAACCACTACCACCTTCTGCCACCATTTTCTCTCCCTCTGCATTTTCACCAAATTAGAACTGGGCAGCCATGCACCCCGTCTCGCATGGCTCCCCTTACCCTCTTCGCCAACCTCCCCCTGCCACCCTACGGAAACCTGCCACCCTAAACACTACCGTCGATCAACCCCTACCTCCTCTCTTCTCCCTCTTTTTTTTCTTCTCCCCTTCGTCCATTTTCTGCCCATCATTTCGAGCTCCCTTACTCCCCGATCCTCCCTTCTCTCTCATTTTCTTCCTCTCCCGTTTTCCCCTGTTTTTGCTCCACCGCCACCCTCCGCCGCGTACACCGCCGAACTAGACCCCCAGAGCCGCCTTCTGCCACCGTATGCTACCTCTCTGCACCGCCCCAACACCACCCGAGCCACCCCGCAACTCCTTCTTCCTCCCCTCTTCCTTTTCTCCCGGTTTTTCACCCTTCTCGATAGCCCACCTGTAACGCCGCCGATCGCCGCCTTCCGGCCGCCTCTTCTGCCACCCAAGCCACCATTCAAGACCCTGCAACCCCCTCTACAACCGCCATCCATTAGTTAGCCGAAAACAACCCTTGAATCCCTCCATTTTTCCCTCTCCTTTTCCTTCCTTCACAGCCTTTTCCCTCGACCCTTCTCGGCAGCCGACCTTCGCCGCCTCTCCGCCTCCTTGAGCCGCCTCGAAACCACCCTTAGCCTCCACCTACACCCCCTCTACACTCCTGCACCATTCCCCTGCCTTAGAACCTCCCATAACCACCTTCTTTTCTAGCCTAAATACCCTAACCCGAAAATGGTTTATTTTTCTCCCTTCACCCCCTTCGAACCCTTTTCTCCCCATAATTTTGCATGAGACTCACGCTGTTCATGCAGCGTGAGCTCCCCTTCATTTTAAAAATTGTTTGGATAATTTTTGAGGTATAATGGTATTTTATGTTAAGTGTTTTATTAATTAAAATTATAAAGTTTTATACTTGGATTCTTATTTCTAACATAAATATGATGGATATTATTTTTTAGGTGTTGAGTTGCTAATTATGCTTGGTAAGATTTGATATTTTGCGGGATTAAGGTAACCGTTAATCCTCCCTTAAATATATGGAAAAATGCATGCTAGCACATTTAGGGTTTAGTATGATTTTATGCATGTTTTGTATGCTTAGCATGATATGTTTATGGTTTCTTATATTGTTTGTTAAAAAGAAATAGCATGATAACTTTTGTGCCATATGTAGGTATGTTAATTAAGGAAGGAGTTGGAATATGGATAGAAATGTTAAACACTTGTTTATGATGTACCATGTTGTTAATGCATGAATGATGTTATTGTTTAAGGGTATTTTAGTAATTATGCTTATGAGATAAATAAATCAATGTGTGTAGTTGCTAATGAGTATTATGTTGAAAAATGACAAGTTGGTGGACTTAGATGATAAGAATGAAGTATTAATATCATTATTTTATGTAGTGTTAGTAAATTCATAAAAATGGTGAATAAAGGGGTTGAGTGGAAATTTTATAAGTGGAAAGGGTATTTCGGTAATTTTTGAGATAAAAGAACAATATGGAAATTGTATGATTAAATGGTTAAATTATAATTTACAAGTAAAGGATAAAATTTTAAGTTGTGAGAAAGAAGGGTAAAATGGTAATTTTGGAAGTAGGGGTAAAATAGTAATTTTGGATGAAGGAGGGCATTATGGTAATTGTTCAAGTAAAAAGGGCATTATGGTAATTTTGGAGGTAAAGGGACAAAATTGTAATTTTATAAGTAAAGGGGTAATATGGTAAATTGGAAAAGAAGGGCAAAATGGTAATTATGTAAGGAAAGATAAAGATGGTAATCCTGGATGTAAAAGGGTAAAATAGTAATTTGTAAAGTAAAAGATGTATGGTGGTAAATTTCAATAAATAAAAGGATATTATGGTAAAATTGGATGTAAGGGGTAAAATGGTAATTTTGTAAATGAAAGGATATTATGGTAAACTTGGGAGTAAGGGGTAACTTGGTAATTATGATAACGACAAAAGATAATTTAGCAATTAAATTATGATTGTAGAAGAGCAATTGGATAAGTATGATACTATAGAAGGGTAATTTGGTAAATTAACCAATTAAAGGGCATTATGGTAATTTTAATAATGGAGAAGGGTAATATAGTAAATTTGATAATTAAAAAGGGTAAATGGCAATCAAAATAATTGAGAGGGGTAAAATGGTAATTACGATAAAGGAGAAGGGCAATTTGGTAATTTGTTCAACTAAAGGGGCAATTTGGTAATTTAGCCGATAAAAGGGTAAAGTGATAATTGTTTAACCAACTAAAGGGGAAAAATAGTAATCATGATAATGAAGGAGGGTAATTTAGTAATTTATCCAACTCAAGGGTAGTTTTGTAATTATAACAAAGGAGAAGGGCGATTTGGTAATATAACCAACCAAAAGGGAAATATGATAAGTGTAGTAATTATGAGGGGTGAATGGTGGTCTAAAAAGTGTAGGAGACAATTTGGTAATCTAAAGTGGACAAGGGGTAATTTGGTAATTATGCAACCTAAAGGGTAATACGGTAATTTGGCGAGTAAGGAATGGATACTTAACAATTATATAAGAAAAGGGAAAATGAGTAGTTTGTACCTAACATGCCTTTGACATTGTGGAATATTAATATGATTAAATAATGCTGATTAGCCAAGTAAGAGTATCTAATGATTAGTATGGCCTTGATGGTTTCTCTATGACATCCTCGATAATCCTCTGAATAATAAACGATTAATGAGATCGAAACGATTGAAAGTGAATAAGTATCGGATTATCGTGCTTTTCGTGATCACCTTAATTAAGACACTATTACTTAAAGTGAAAGACCTCGAGATTGGGAATGGTGACTCCTTAGGGGTCGCTACCCTAAGGACGTGGTTTAGTCCACGATTATTCTGGTATTTGCTGGTGTGCCTTTGTGCCCCAGCCAGGCCCTATATCTTACTCTTCCTAGCTCCACGGACCTAGTTAGGGGGTATGCATACTTATGGATTAGGTGTCCTTGTCGGTAGGGTACTGAGTTAGCTTTATGCACCAGTACGACCAGGGTACCTTTGCGTCCTTGGGTTCATGGTTAAAGGGTACTGAGTAGTTGATATGCACCGGTATGACCGGTGTACCTTTGTGTCCCGGGTTATCGATCTCCCAATCGAGGCAAATAAATATGATTGATGTGCTGATTAACGAAAGGAAAGATACGATAATTGAAAGTGGAATATTAATGAGCCGGGCCCAGTGATTTGTGATTATGAGTACCGGTCCACCGGTTATAATAGTGGCCAGGAGCGTTGTGCCCTGGATGTTGATTTTATATGTATTCCGGTCCACCAGCAATAATAGTGGGGGTCCCGTGCTCAATAAAATCAGTTATGTATGTGAATAAGGTTAGGGAAAAATACTAATCACTTATAGTGGAACACCATGTGAGTCGGGGCCAGACCGGTCCACCGGTAAATAATAGTGGTCAGGTGCGTTCTGCCCCGTGTGTTTATCTTCCGGTCCACCGGCAATAATAGTGGTCAGAGGCATTTTTCCCTCTGTGTTGACTTCCGGTCCACCGACTATAATAGTGGGGTTCTCAAACTCACATGGATGTAAAATATGATATTGATGGATTAATGACGGAATAATGGCTTAAGGCCCAAAGTATCGATCGTGAATTATAACTTGTGTTACATGTTATTGTTATGTATGCACCTCTCATTATTTGTGCGTGACTTGCATTATGTACCGTATGCGGGCCTGTCTTTAAGTGTGGTATTAAAGGGTTACTCAGTACCGTAGTACTGAAGGGATTCCCTTTATGGGGCCCCTGCCTATTCAATGGGCAGTGCCCTTACAGGTATTTTCAGGTGCTACTCAAGTGGGTTACGGGAAGGAGAGTAAGGCATTTTCCGGTACCGTTAGCTTTTTCTCTTTCTCATTTAAATTATTGGTTTTAAATATTAACGTTGTTAAAGTAGCCACCATTGGTGGATTTTATTCCTGAAAACGATTGGATGCGCTACTCTGATTTAAATATGTTGAAGCTTGCAATTTACTCTGATTTATGCATGTTAAATGTCTTTCGAATTGTATTTCATTTTCTTAGCCTTAGCACTTGGTACTGGAACGGTATGAGTGAACCGGTCTGGTACTAAGTGTGGTGGTAATACTCCCAAAGTTCACGTTTTGTTTATCTGCTTCCGCTATTATCTTTTAATAAAACGAAATTTTTCAGTAGTGAATTTTGGGGGTGTTACAATAAGTGTCCCTGAAGTTTCATAAATTTTCTTTGGGTAAAATGTTCATTTAAGGATTTAAAAGACGAGTAAAGGTTAAGTGTTTCCCCAATAATATATATTTAAAAATTTAAAAAGATGTAGGAGACTAAAAAAGAGCCATGGAATTCAAATATTATAAAGTTATAAAGTTTTGAAAGAATTTAGGTAGCCTTAAGTGGCACAAAAGTCTTATGATACTTAAAACCGTAAGATGGGTTAAATAATTGAAATAAAATATTTTAAAAATATAATGAGAGTCAAAGGAATGAAAAAATTTTGATTAAAAATAATTTTTCATAATTATAATAATACACATATTTTAAAAATATGGGATATTACATTACTTGTAACACCCCAAAATTCACTATTTTTTTGGAAACGAAATAGATTACAATAGAAATATTTAAATTAAAACTCGTGAATTCTAGAGATATTACCACTACACTTAGTACCAGACCATTTCTCTTCGACTGTTCCAGTACCAAGTGCTAAGGCTAATAAAACACTATGAAAAATACCATCAATAATCCAAATTTATAAAAACAAAATTTAGACTACGCGTAAGCGTTATATAATTCGAAATACTAGTTATTGTTTTTTTCTTCAAACAATAACTAAACAACATTAATAAAATTGTTTCTGCAACTCAAATATAATAAAAAGTAACATGAGTCATAAATTAAAAGTGAAAAGGGCCACGTGACTCCAGAGATTAGTCCAGCCCTAATATCACTCCACCCCTCCTGATGTCTCATAGACAATGATAGCATCAAAGTAAGTGTCTCCTACTTGCAACAGATCAGACGGGCCTTCTGCTTATGGGAATGATTAGCACCCATGAAACAGGTGATCAATACGATACGTACCGAGTAAGGTAACTAAGAACTAAGGCCAGCATACACATTTCACACAACCATTACATAATAATAAAGGCATAAAACTCAATCATAATAGTACAAAATAAAATCTCAGATGAAATGCCATGGTTCAATACAGATCAAATTATTTACTTCATCAAGCTTTATCAAATTCATTTTCACACCATACTCTTTATCAAGTCCATACGATTACAAGAACCCCACTATTTTTGCAGGTGGATCGGTCTCGAAGGACTTTGGCTCTTGGCCACTATTATAGCTAGTGGATCGGTCACTTAGGGTACATGCCCTACCACTATTATATGCCGGCGAATCGGTCTGGCCCCTTCTCATACAGTGTTCCACTATAAGTTATTAGTATTTTCCCACATATTAACAACGTATATAGTTTAGTTTTTTGAGCTCGGGATTCCCCACTATTATAGCCGGTGGATCGGTTGTGAGGGTACATGCCCTACCACTATTTTAGCAGGTGGATCGGTCGCGAGGGAAATATTCCCTGCCATTAATTTATTCAGTGGATCGGTCTAGGCCCGACTCAGCATCTTCTACATTATGTATTTAATATTTTAAGTGTCTTATTCAGATGTTCATTTCAAGACATCCAAATTAGGATTCTACCATGTTTACTCCTCAACTTAGGTTAGCCACTTCAACTCTAGTTAACCATGACATACCCTAATACCCCCTCAAACCTTAGCTCCCATGCAAACCCTAACTCGACGTAAACCACACTCCCATGCCAACCCTAGCTCCCATGGAAACCCTAGCTCCAAGTAAACCACACTCCCATGCAAACCCTAGCTCCTATGCAAACCTTAATACCATGCCACATCAATACCACCATGCAAAACCCTAACACAACGCAATATTAGCACCACCATTCAAAACCCTAACACCATGCAAAACTCTAACACCATGCAATTTCATGCAAAACCCTAACCCTACCCTTTGATGCAAAACCCTAACACCACATTATTACACTCCCCATCATTATTTTACAACCCTAACATACATGTATTAAGGCCACATCATACAATAATAATAACATAAATATACACATAATTCTCATGCCACTATTTATTCACACCAATATACTTCAACTCCATAATCATGCTGCATGCATAACACTTGTACAATATTCACATGATTTACACTATAATACATATCACATGGCATTCATAGCATAAAATCACATAATACACATATGGCCTTAGCATCTCTTACCTAAAATGTCACCGGTCTTGGTGCACGCTCCTATTCCACTTGAGGGTTTTGACTGGACTCACCTATTATGGGAAAAATACTAGAGTTAGGTTCCTTCCTAAAATTTCTATTATTCACTAACTTATCCTATGAGTTGGTTTTTAATTAAAACAATATTATACTATAATTAACTATGCAAAATACTATTAAAAATACAAATAAATTACTATTTTAATTCGAAAAGAGTGGTGATATAAGGGTTTCTACCCTTCACCAAAATAGTGTTAGGAATAGTAATACTATTAATAATAATACTAATAAAATATATTCATATTACTCTTATTAGTAGAATATTAATATTATTAATAATATAAATATTAAAATTTCAAGGTGGCTTTCAAAAATACGCAAAATAATAAGAACACTATTCAATAATAGTAATAATATATATATATATATATATATATATATATATATAATTATAATATAAAAATTAATAAAAGTAATAATAATATTAATAGTGATAATATTAAAAATGCTAATAATAGTAATAAAAATGCAAGGGTGTGAGACCTAATTAAAATTTAAGGTCTCGGCCCCTATTAAAAATTTATGATATCAAATAAATAATAATATTCATAATAATATTAATAAAAATAGTAAACATGTAATAATTCCATGAAATCCCTTAAATTCGAAACTAATAATTTATCTAACTCAAGAATAATCTCAAACCTGCCAACAAAATTTATCAAATAAGTTACAACTGATAGCAATAATAATAATAATAATAATAATAATAATAATAATAATAATAATAATAATAATCGAAATAACATTAAAAATTAGGATAAAAGGGGAGGAACCGGGCTGGTTCGGTTGTGGTTGTAATTCTTTAATGAAACGCGGCGTCACAGGAGAAAAAGGCCTGAAACACCACGTCGCAGTGCCACAGGAAGACGAAAAAGAATGGCTCTAGGCCATAGAGAAAAGAAGGAAGGAAAGGTGGATCTGGGCTGTTTCCAGGCCCAATCTGACAAGGAAAAAGAAAGAGGAAAAGAAAGAAAAAGGAGGAAAGAAAAAAGAAAAAGGAAAAAGGAAATTTTAAGTGGTTTGGGGTGAAATAAATTAATTAGAATATTTTGGGTAACTAGAATAAAATATTTAATTAAAATAGTATTAAATTTTCTTTTTAGACTAATTTAGGGTTTTTAATTTTTTTTTCTTAAATCCCTTTTTAATTAGCAAAAGCCCGAATTTTCCTTTATAAAATATTTACAAATTATTATTAATTTGTCCTAATTAATTCCTTCCTATTCCAAATAAAATAAATAATTTAATTAATTTCCTAATAAATCCTTACTTAATTATATCTCAAAAAATAAATAATTATTGGGCATTTCAACACTACCCCCTTAAAAATAGACTTCGCCCCTGAAATCTCCTACAGCTCTCTAGGGTTAGGGTTAGGGCATTATAAGAAACTAGAATAACACATCACTAACTATACTTAAATCCACTACCCCCTTAGGGACAAACTAGGAAAATGGATTCTAACCTACATCGAAAAGTTCCGGATATGCTTCTCGCATATCTTTCTTTGTCTCCCACGTAGCTTCCTCGGTTCCATGCCGGCTCCATAAGACCTTAACAAGAGGCACCAAAATTGTACGAGTCTTCCTCATCTTATTGCCATGAATCCGCACCGATCGCTCCTCATAAGTTAGTGAATCATGCAACTTGACTTCATCTGGCTGAATTACATGTGAGTGGTCAGCAGCATACTTCCGTAGTTGAGAAATGTGGAACACGTTATGAACTTGTGCCAACTCTGGAGGAAGAGACAATCTGTAAGCAACTTCACCCCTCACTTTAATATCTCGTATGGACTAATATACCTGGGGTTCAACTTGCCTTTCCTTCCGAACCTCTACACCCCTTTAGTAGGCGAAACCCTTAGCAACACTTTATCTCCAAGCTCAAAATCTTTATCCCTACGCCTCTGATCTGCATAACTCTTTTGTCGGCTCTGAGTTGCTTTCATTCGATCTTGGATATGTTGGACCTGACATGTCATATCCTCGATCATTTCTGGTCCCAACACGATCGTCTCACTAATGTCACTCCAACATAGAGGAGTTCTGCACTTCTGTCCATAAAATGCCTCGAAGGGAGCCATCCCAATACTTGCATGATGACTGTTATTATATGAAAACTCTACCAGATGCAAGCACTCCTCCCAACATCCCTAGAAATCTAGTACGCAGGCCTTCAACATATCCTCTAGAGTTTGAATGGTCTGCTCTATCTGTCCGTTTGTGGTAGGGTGAAAAGCTATGCTCATCTTCAATTTGGTTCCCAAAACTTCCTACAGCCTCCCCCAAAAGTGAGAAAGGAACCTTGAATCTTGATTTGAAATAATGTCCTTTAGAACCCCATGGCAGCTAAGCACGAACTTCATATATGCGCTCGCTAACTATTCTATACTCTAGTGGACTTCGTAGGAATGAACACGGCTGACTTGGTCAATCTATCAACAAAAACCCAGATAGTATCACAGCCACTTCGGGTCCTCGATAACCTACTCACAAAGTCCATAGAAATGGATTCCCATTTTCACCCCGGCACCTCTAAGGACTGAAGTAAACCCGCTGGTCTCCGATGTTCAATCTTGACCTTCTGACATACCAGACATCGAGATACGAACTCTGCTACCTCCCGCTTCATATGGGGCCACTAGTAAACCTTTTTGAGGTCCTTATATAACTCAGATCCTCTTGGGTGAATCGAATAAGGACTCTAATGTCCTTCCTCCATAATATGATGCTTAAGATCCGGAAAAATCTAGGGCACACACCAATGACCCCCGAATCTAATACTGCCATCCTCATGGACTCTGAACCCCTCTGCTTTGCCTTCCCGCATCTTCTATCAGATCCTCTCCAACTTAACATCTCTTACCTAGCCAACTCAGATCTCTTCACAAACAGTTGGAGTGAGTGTCAAGGCATTCATACGGGCTTCGAGGTCTCCCTGTTGAATCATCTCGATCTCTAGACTTGATAACTCCCTTATTGTCTGATCAACAACCACACAACATAGCGTATAATGTGTAGTCTTCCTACTTAGAGAATCGGCGACCAAGTTGGCTTTACCCTCATGGTAGGTCAATTCAATATCGTAATCTTTTACCAGTTCCAGCCATCTTCTCTACCTAAAGTTCAGCTCCTTCTACATGAAGATATACTTGAGACTCTTGTGATATGTAAAGAATTTGCACTTTTCCCAATACAGATAATGTCTCCAAATCTTCAAAGCGAACATAATAGGCGCTAATTCCATATCATGCGTGAGATAATTTTACTCATGCTTCTTCAGCTACCGTGAGGCATAAGCTACCACTTTACCCTTATGCATCAGCACACATCCCAACCCATGATTGGATGCATCGCTGTAAACCTCAAACTCCTTGGTCCCTTCGGGTAAGGTCAACACCAGCGCAGAAGTC
This sequence comes from Tamarix chinensis, assembly GCA_030549775.1. Lineage (NCBI taxonomy): Eukaryota > Viridiplantae > Streptophyta > Magnoliopsida > Caryophyllales > Tamaricaceae > Tamarix > Tamarix chinensis. The sequence goes on from CM060176.1 coordinate 86,289,282, forward strand.
AACCTCTTCTTCAACTCTAGGAAACCTCTTCATAGGCCTTATTCCACAGGAACTTCATTGTCTTCTCATGCGATTAGTCAGCGATCTTGGAAAAATTCTGCACAAAACGCCTATAATAGCCAACCAAACCCAGAAAACTCTAAACCTCTGATATGTTCGTAGGGGGCTTCCACTCTATGATGGCCACAATTTTAGCTGGGTCGACAGCCACTCCCTTATCCAATATAATGTGGCTAAGAAACGCTACCTCTTGGAGCCAAAACCCGCACTTCAAAGCTTAACATATACATGATGTTCTCTTAACGTGCTCAAAATAGCATGTAGATGTTGCTTGTGCTCCTCATTTCCTTGGGAATACACAAGAATATCATCAATAAATACCACCAAAAACTAATCGAGGAAAGGTTGAAATATTCTTGTCATCAGATCCATAAACACCGCAGGAGCATTTGTAAGTCTGAAGGGCATCATCGCGAATTCATAGGTTCCATATCGGGTCCGAAATATAGTCTTCATAATATCAGCATCATCGATCCTCAATTGATGGTACCCAAACCTCAGATCGATCATTGAGAACACTGTAGCACCCATTCTTTACCATCAATTGATTCAACCCCTGGTAGTCAATGTAGAGACGGATACTACCATCCTTCTTCTTCACAAACAATACCGGTGCTCCCCACAGTGATATACTAGGCCAGATGTACCTATGCTCTAATAGTTCCTCTAACTAGGCCTTCAACTCTTTCAATTCCATCGGTGCCATTCTATAACGTGCTTTAGAAATAGGCTTAGCTCCCGACACTAGCTCGATCTTGAAGTCAATTTCCCAAACAGGAGGCATGCCTGGTATTTCTTCTGGGAACATGTATGGAAACTCTTTAACTACTTGGGTGCTGTCCAATGCAGTTAGGTCCTTGTTCAGCTCCTTCACACTGTATAAATATAGAGGATACCCTTTCTGGATCAAGGCATGCACTGTAACTACTGATACCACTTTAGTGGTTGGTTCGGGCTGAGTCTTCTAGTATGAAACCCTACTCCCCTTCGGGCCTCGCAAAATCACCCACTCCTGGGCACAATCAATAATTGCCTTATATCTCCCCAACATATCCTTGCTTAGAATCACGTCAAAATCTTTCAGCTCCATCCCAACCAGATCTACAAGAAAGTCTACCCCTCCTATATCTAAGGCCAAGCTTGAAAACATCTGACTACACTCCATCTCATCACACGATGGAAGCATAACAGATAGCTCTACTCTAGTGGATGGCGATAAACCAGCCTTGGTAGCAAATGCAGAGGAAATGAAAGATAATATGGCCCCTAAATCAAAAAGAACATATGCTGGCAATGAATAAATGGTGAATATACTGGTAACGACATCCAACTATCGGTTTGCCTCGGCCTGGCTGATGACATTCAGGTGCCCTCCTGACTGGCCTCCCTTCTAAGGATGAGGCCTATATCCCTGTGGTCTTCCCCTGTCTCTCGGGCTGGGGAACCAGATGGAGTAGGTGCTCTCTGATATTACTACTGAGATGAGTTCTGACGGTGCTGCTAATAGTTCTGCTGCTAAGGTATGAGGGCTCCCCCCTACTGAAATGATCGAGGCTGACTTTGTTGAAAACATGGGGGCCTCCAACACTCTATTGCCCTGTGCCCCAACTTCCCACAATTCTTGCAAGTCACAAACATGCCGTTGCAGTCTCTGCATGGTTGTTTTCGGTTGCACCTCCTGCAAGCTGTGCCTCTTGGGGGCCCTAGGTTTATGTTGAAATCCTTTGATGGGGGCCTCATAGAATCTCCATACCTAGGCTGCGTCCTGCTCTCAGAACTCTATGCATCGGGCTTCCTCTTCCCAAGGATGGCGGTCTGCTCGTGAACCAGCGTATCTGCCATGCAAGCACTCTCATATAGGGATGCTAAATCTGTAGAAGGCATAACACCCATCATGCAGCGGATGCTGAAGTTCAATCCCTGCTCAAATTGAAACACCATTGTGGACTCATTGGCGGCGATCCCTGGAGCGAATCGGAGTAACTCCATAAACTGGGCGTAATACTGGTGAACTGACATGGGCCCCGGTATCAGCTCCATAAATTCCCTGAGCTTATCCCTCCTGATGCTCTCAGGATAGAACCTAGCGTGTACAGAATGCCTCCCAGGTAGTTGGATGACCTTCTCTGGTACGGAATTCCTCCCACCAGGCATTTGCTATGCCCCGGAGGAAAGTGATGTTAGGCCGTCGGTCTAGTGGGCAGTCCATGGCCTCGAACATACGGTCTAGGTCCCTTATCCATCCTTCTAAGATTAGTGGATCCTCCTCACCGAAGTACGTCAGAGGGAGATGCCCAGTAACCCTCCTTAGCCAGTCTTCTCTAGTGCCCTAAGATCGTTGGGTGAACACTAGGAAGGCGGTGATTGCCTCCTCTAATCAATTAATTCTGCCATTAGTTGCCATTTAGCTCTAACAAAGAGGAAAATTTTAGAAGCAAACCCAGTGGTTCGAAATTATTATCAATATCTCGTATTTCTTGGGGAAGATCCTAATCTACCCTTGAACTCCTCACCGTGGTCGTGCTCCAAAAGTTTTAAAACCGAATGATTTTAGTTAAAGTGGGAAATCCTTTCAAAATTTAGTAAAGACTTCCAAAATCAACTTTATTTTCAAAAACGAGTGTGGTTGACGAGACCGATCACTCTGATACCAACTTGTAACACCCCAAAATTCACTATTTTTTTGGAAACGGAAGAGATTACAATAGAAATATTCAAATAAAAATCGTGAATTCTGGTGAGGTTACCGCCACACTTAGTACCAGACTGGTTCTCTCCGACCGTTCTAGTACTAAGTACTAAGGCTAAGAAAACACTACGAATAATACCATCAATAATCTAAATTTATAAAAATGAAATTCAGAGTACGCGTAAGCCTTATATAATTTGAAATACTTGCTAATGTCCCATAGACGTTGATAGCATCAAAGTAAGTGTCTCCTACCTGTAATAGATCAGACGGGCCTTTTGCTCGTGGGAATGAGCAGCACTCATGAAACGAGTGATTAGTACGCTACGTACTGAGTAAGGTAACTGAGTGCTAAGGCCAGGATACACATTTTGCACAACCATTACATAATCATAAATTCATAAAACTCAATCATAATAGTACAAAATAAAATCTTAGATGAAATTCCATGGTTCAATACGGATCAAATTATTTACTTCATCAATATTTATCGAATTTATTTTCACACCATCCTCTTTATCAAGCCCATACGAGTATGGGAACCCCACTATTTTTGTCGGTGGATCGATCACCAGGGACTTCGGCTCCTGGCCACTATTATAGCCTGTGGATCGGTCACATAGGGTACATGCCCTACCACTATTATATGCCGGTGGATCGGTTTGGCCCCTTCTAGTACGGTGTTCCACTGTACGTTATTAGTATTTTCCCACATCTTAACAACATATATAGTTTATTTTTTTGAGCTCGGGATCCCCCACTATTATAGCCGCTAGATCAATCACGAGGGTACATGCCCTGCCACTATTTTAGCCGGTAGATCAGTTGCGAGGGAAACATTCCCTACCACTATTTTAGAGTGTGGATCGATCTGGGCCCTACTCAACATCTTCCACTTTACGTATTTAATATTTTGAGTGTCTTATTTAGATGTTCATTTCAAGACATGCAAATCAGGCTCCTACCATACTTACTCCTCAACTCAAGTTAACCACTTCAACACTAGTTAACAATCCCACCATAGTTAACCATGACATACCCTAACACCCTTGCAAACCCTAGCTCCCATGCAATCCCTAACTCGATGTAAAACACACTCCCATGCCAACCCTAGCTCCTATGCAAACCCTAGTTCCACGTAAACCACACTCCCATATAAACCCTAACTCCCATGTAAACCTTAATACCATACCACATCAATACCACCATGAAAAACCCTAACACCATGAAATATTAAAAACACCATTCAAAACCCTAACACCATGCAATATTAATAACACCATGCGAAAATCTAAAACCATGCAATTTTATGCAAAACCCTAACCCTACCATTTCATGCAAAACCCTAAAACCACATTATTACACTCCCCATCATTATTTTACAACCATAACATGCACGTCTTAAGGCTACATCATACAATAATAATAACATAAATATACACATAATTCTAATGCCACAATTTATTCACACTAATATACTTCAACTCCATAATCATGTTGCATGAATAACACTAGTACAATATTCACATGATTTACACTATAATTCATATCACATGGCATTCATAGCATAAAATCACATAATAAACATATGGCCTTAGCATCTCTTACCTAAAATGTCACCGGTCTTGGTGCACTCTCCTATTCCACTTGAGGGTTTTGACTGGACTCACCTATTATGAGAAAAATACTAGAGTTAGGTTCCTTCCTAAAATTTCTATTATTCACTAACTTATCCTATGAGTTGGTTTTTAATTAAAACAATATTATACTATAATTAAATATGCAAAATACTACTAAAAATACAAATAAATTACTAATTTCATTCAAAAAGAGTGGTGTTATAAGGGTTTCTACCCTTCACCAAAATAGTGTTAGTAATAGCAATAGTAGTAGTAATAGTAGTAGTAGTAGTAGTAGTAGTAGTAGTAGTAGTAGTAGTAGTAATAATAATAATAATAATTATAATAATAATAATAATATTATTATTGTTATATTAATACTCTTATTAGTAGTATCTTAATATTAATATTAATATAAATCTTAAAATTTCAAGGTGGCTTTCGAAACTACCCAAAATAATAAGAATACTATTCGATAATAGTAATAATAATATTAATAATATATATATGATTATAATATAAAAGTTTGTAAAGACAATAATAATATCAATGGTAATAATATTAAAAATTCTAGTAATAGTAATTAAAATGCAAGGGTGCGAGACCTAATGAAAATTTAAAGTCTCAACCCCTATTAAATAATTATAATAGTAAATAAATAATTATACAAATATTAATAAGAATATTAAACAAGTAATAATTCCATTAAATCCCTAAAATTCATAACTAATAATTTATATAACTCAAGAATACTCTTAAACTTGCCATCAAAATTTATTAAGTAAGTTACAACTGATAGCAACAAAAATAATAATTAAAATCAAAATAGCATTAAAAATTAGGAAAAGAGCAGAATAATTCTCAATTAATCAAAGGGAAGGGTTAAGAAGGTTTAAGGTTTCACTTTAAGTTGGCGGGGATGGGTGGCACTTGTGGTGGCTGGAAAAGTGATCTAAAAGGGACAAAAATGAAGAAAAAGTGGGTAGGGGAAGGGGAAAAAAGAAAATAAGGTTATGGGTCGGTGGAGGAGAATTAGTAGGAGTTTTTAGGTGGTTCAGAGGGAAATAGAAGTGGCAGATGTGCTGGTAGACAGTGGTTTAAAGGTTTCAGGGGTAAAATTTGGGTGACAGGAGTAGGAAAATTTGCACGGTTATGGTGGCCCATGTGAGAAGAATCGAAGATGGTGAATCGTTTAGTTAATTATAGTGCATCGTAGGGAAGAGTTTGGGAGGAAGAGGAGGTGGGGAGGTTGGCTAATGGTGGAGAACGGTGCGTCTAAAGTTGCGGTGGCGCACAGGCTTGTGCTTAGGGTTTCAGGGAAAAAACATCTCGAAATCAAGCCATACGAGGGGTATTTATAATGGTAGAGGGTAGGCTCGAGTTTTGGAGGTTAGTAGGAGGTCAAAGCTAGTGAGATAATGGGGTGGTTATGGCGTTTATCGGTCAACATGATTGCAAATCGTGCCTGACCTTCACAAGTGAAAATAGGGCGATCGTGGTGGAGAAAAGGGAAGTGTAGTAGTTCATGCTGGAGTGTGCATTGAGGGGAAGAGAATGAGCGAGATAAAGGCCAGTCACGACATGTGTGGCTGATGGTTCCATTTTGGGGGGGGGTGGAGGTTGTAGGTTTGGCGATGGAGGAGAAGGGAGGAAGAAGGAAGGAGGTGAGCTGGTGGTTGAGGGAAAAAGAAAGAAAGGAAAAAGGGGAGAAACTGGGCCGGTTTGGCTGCGGTTATAATCCTTTAATGAAATGCAGCGCCATAGGAGAAAAAGGCGTGAAACACCGCGTTACAGTGCCGTAGGAAGAGGAAAAAGAATGGTGCTGGGCCGTGGAGGAAAGAAGGAAGGAAAGGTGGATCTGGGCCGCATCCAGGCCCAATTCGGCGGGGAAAACGAAAGAGGAAAAGGAGAAAAGAAAAAGAAAAAGGATAAAGGAAAAAGGAAATTTAAAGTGGTTTGGGGTTAAATAAATTAATTATAATATTTTGGGTAATTAGAGTAAAATATTTAATTAAAATAATATTAAATTTCCTTTTTTAGGCTATTTTAGGGTTTTTAAAAAATATTTCTCTTAAATTACTTTTTAATTAGCAAAAGCCCAATTTTTCCTTTATAAAATATATACAAATTATTATTAATTTTTCCTAATTAATTCCTTCCTATTCCAAATAAAATAAATAATTTAATTAATTTCCTAATAAAAACTTACTTTATTATATCTCATAAAATAAATAATTCTGGGGCATTTCATTACTACTCCCTTAAAAATGACGTCATTCCCGGAAAGACGAGGAAAACATGCACAAAAAATGTTCTAAGGCATACAATGGAGTACTACTCCCTTACAAAGAAATCTTATTATTAAGTTATCTCAGGTAGTCAAAAAGCTTAGGATACTGCCATCAAATTTCACCATCTGTCTCCTATGTAGCCTCCTTTGCTCTATGGCTTGTCCAGAGTACCTTCACTTATGGAGTCTCCTTTAACCTACTTTGTTAGGTCTTCCAATTAATGATCTAAAGTAGTCTCTCAAAGTAGGTTAAAGAATCATCCAGCTTTATCTCATCAGGATGTAGCACATCTACTAGGTTTGCAACATGCTTCTTCAATTGCGACATGTGAAAGACATCGTGAACTTAGGAGAACTCAACTAGTAATGCAAGGCAATAGGCAATGTCTCTAATCCTCTTGAAAATCTTATAAGGTCCAATGAATCTTAGGTTAAGCTTTCCTCTTTGATTGAAATGTATCACACCCCTTGTTGGTCAAACCTTCAAGAAAACTTGGTTACCCAACACATAACCCTCATGTTGTTGCCTTAAATCAACATTAGTCCTTTATCTATCTTGAGCCACTCTTAATCTATATTGTATCAACCGAACCTGCTGAGTCATCTCCTTTATCATGTCTAGTCCTAAAACAATAGTCTCGCTAATGTCACTCCAACACAAAGGACTGCGATATCTTTGTCCATGCAAATCCTCAAATAGTGCTATTCTAATACTTGTGTGATGATTTTAGTTGTATAAGAATTCAATCAAGTATAGATTTTCCTCCTAACTACCCTAGAAGTTGAGTGCATGTAATTGGAGCATATACTCCAAAGTTTGTGTCATCCACTCTTTCTAACCATCTATATTTGGGTGAAATGTTGTACTCATCTTTAACCTTATACCCATAGCCTTCTATAACTTTTCCAAGAAATGCGAAAGGAACCTAGGGTCTTGATTAGAAACTATGTGAGATGGAGTACTGTGAAGTCTCAACACATGCCTCATTTAAGCTCTAGCCAACTAATCTATACTCTATGTCAATCTTATCTGAATAAAGGTGTTTGACTTGCTCAGTCGATCAACCACTACCTAAATTGTGTCAAAGACACTCCTCATTCTAGGAAACCCACTAAACACACCCATGGAAATTGAGTCCCACTTCCATTATCGTATCTCTAATAGTTGAAAAAGTCCCGCCTCCTTCCTATTCTTAGCCTTGACCTTCTAGCATATCAAACACCTTGAAACAAAATTTACTACCACGGTTACATCATTATGAGATCCTTATACAACTTATCTCCTCCAAGATGGAGAGAATAAGGTGTATAATGATCGTCTTTAAGTATCTTGGCCTTTAGATCACTACAGCTAGGTATTACACACAATTAACCTTTGAATCCAACAATTCCATCATTGTGGATCTAAAAACCCTCAAGTGTACCTTCACCAATCCTACTTCTGATACCCTCAACACAGGTATCTCTAGCTTATAAAACTTAAATCTCATCAACAATCAAAGGCAAGGTAGTGAGTACACTCATAGTAGCCTCAAGGCTACCCCTAAAGATAAACTCAATACCCTTGTCCTAAAGCTCCTCATGTAATATATTTACTATACCAATATAGTATACCATCATTTTGGTAATTCTATCCTAAGAAATCCATAGTTAAGCGTTCTTGCTGTGGAGCAATTTTTAGAATGGGTGACCTTACTAGAAAGTTTTAGAAATTTTCTAAAAATTTCTCAAGAAGCGCATGAGTGAGGACAAAGTATGCTGAAAGGACTCGTGTTGATCTATAGGGTCGTCCAATTAATCTGAAAGTGGTCTAAGGTAGCCTGCGTGGTCGTATTGACTCTATATATTACAAGTATTCCTACTTAAAGCATCAACAACAATCTTAGGCTTCCCATTATGGTAGGTCAACTCAAGATCATAGTCCTTTAATGAATCTAGTCATCTCCTTTGACACATATTTAGCTCTTGCTATGAAACTATGTACTTCAAACTCTAATGGTCAGTGTAGAACCTACACTAGGTGCCATCAAGATAGTGTCTTTAGATGTTCAAAGCGAAGAACACTACAACTAACTCCAAATTGTGAGTTGGGTAGTTCTGCTCATGGGACCTCAACTGTCGAGATGCATAAACAACCACTCTACCATGATTCATCATAATACAACCCAAGTCATTATTTGAAGCTTCACTATATCAATCCCTATAAGATCCATGGAAAAATATACACCACCTATAACTAAGGCCACATCACAAAAAAGGTAGAATGTGTAACAGAGTCTCTCATAGGAAACATAATAGATGCATCAATAACAATAGGAAACTCATACCATACATGGCACGTAATGCTTATAAATATAGCACAACATCATAGATGACAACATGCAAGTTACTATGAAAAACGTTTAGATATTATTAAGGCTTCTATCATCCTTGAATGTAGTTTAACCTTAAGTCCATTTTTCTGGCTTACATAATCCATTAGGTTATTTATTTATAAGTAATTATATCCTTCACTATTCTTCCCTTTTCATCTTTATTTTTTATTTTAACCACATTCTTATTCAAAATCTTTATCCAAATACTTAATTTCAATTATTATTGAGCAATGAAGTATGCACCACTCCATGGTCTCATATACCAAGGAAGTTTATACAAACTAAAGGACATAAAGTTTGTCCAAATCTAGGCAACTACTAATGGACATAAGTTTAGGCCAAAGATAAGTAACCTCTAATGGGCATAAATCTATGTCAAAGCGAAAAACCACCTAGGTCATTAGAGCCTCAAGTATTGATACCTTCTATTACATTATCACTGTCTAGAGTAGGTAAGACATCAAGATCTGCTAGGATCCCACCTAAATGCACTAATAAACACCTGAAGGAAAACTAACCCCTAATAGCTAATCAAGGATAGTATAACCCTAACCCATTCACATCTCGATCATCTTTTACTTTAAGTGATTAGTATTTTATTCTCAAGGTTATGTGATCATGAAAGGTCCATACAATATTCAATCAAGGAATTCACATATTTATTTCATCTTAACCATTATCATTCCCAAACCATGTGTGAGATTTCCATTTATGCTTACCCAATATTAACCAATACATGAGATTAATCCGTTTTAGACCAATAATGCATATTACATTACCCTATTTAAAGACATAAAATACTTATCTGGGTTTTCCCATTTAGGCCTTTATAACACCCATTGATTATGCCATGAATCATGATCTATTTAGTCCATCCATTAGGTTATCAAGTTATCTCAACTGATGTATTTTACTCATTAAATGATAATTTAGTAGTATTAAGTATAATATCAAAGAATATCCAAGCCAAATGATCAAAATAACACAATTTGGAAAAACTAGTTCATTGATTTTTCCTAACCATTTGTCTAGTTGGGCCCATCAGCTAATCTGATTAGGATAACCAGTAGATCAATTTGACTTAGCCAAACCTATGGTTTCCTTAATTTGATTGATTAGTTTGGCTAAACTAACCAAGTATTCTGAGGTCATTTGATCAGTTCTTCTAAACCAATTGATTGGTATAAGCATAAAACAAACTAAAGTTACCAAACTTACTGGTTGAACGATTTAGGCCAACCAATTGATTATTCTAAGGGTCGTTCGATTAGTTTGACCTAACCAATAGATTGGTTTTCCCCCAAATAAAAAATAATAGACACTTTTCATGAAAATCACCGTAAAAATTTGTACGACATCTATAACAAACATATCATAGCATCATACCAATACTTTATTAACTTATAAACTAAAACATGCTTCACAATGAATCAAATCAACCATATTTCCCTAAAATGATGCCTTTTTCTTATAATTTACAAGTAAGCTAACATACATAAATCTAAAAATAAATTCTCATACTAACCTATAAAATTAGTACTTCAGAGAGTACACAGCATCACATGCTTAATTAGGACAAATTTTAGAAGTAAGAATGACTTACTTAGTGCACCCAAATATTTTCCACAAATAGGAAGACTCATCTTGGAAGATTTTCAACTTCAAACCTTAAAAATAGAAGTTAAAGTTTCAGAAATCCAATAAATAATTTCATAAATAAGAATTTGAATAAGGATAAAAGAAAATAACCATACATAAGAGAAAATAGAGGAAATTTGTGCCAAAAGAGATACTTAACTTCCTCCTAAATCTAATACTCCCTTTGTAACACCCCCAAAATTCACTACTGAAAAATTTCGTTTTATTAAAAGATAATCACGAAAGCAAATTAATGAAACGTGAATTTTGGGAGTATTATCGCCACACTTAGTACCAGACCGGTTCACTCATACCGCTCCAGTACTAAGTGCTAAGGCTAAAGGAAAATGAAACACGATTTGCACGAAATTCAACATACGTAAATCAGAGTAAATTTGCAAGAAATTCACATACTTAAATCAGAGTAGCGCATCAAATCATTTATAGGAATAAAATCCACCAATGGTGGTTACAGTAACAACATAACATTAAAACCAGGAATTTAAAGAGAAAGATTAAACCCTAACGATACCGGATAACTCCTTACTCTCTTTCCCGTAGCCCACTTGAGTATCACCTGAAAATACCTACAAGGGCACTGCCTATTGAATAGGCAGGGGCCCCATAAAGGGAATCCCTTCAGTATTACGGTACTGAGTAACTCTTTAATACCACACTTAAAGACAGGCCACATACGACACATAATGCAAGCTACACACATAAATAATGAGAGGTGCATACATAACAATAACATGCATAATAACTTATAAGTCACGATCGATACTTTGGGCCTTAAGCCATGTCATATTGTAAGATCAATACATTTGGGCCTTAAGCCATTATTCCATCATTATTCAATTAGTATCATATTTTATATCCATGTGAGTGCGAGAACCCTACTATTATAGCCGGTGGACCGGAAGTAAACACACAGGGCAGAATGCACCCGACCACTATTATTACCGGTGGACCGGAAGGTAAACACACAAGGTAGAACGCACCTGACCACTATTATTGCTGGTGGACCGGAAGGTAAACACACAGGGCATAACACACCTGCCCACTATTATTTACCGGTGGACCGGTCTGGCCCCGACTCACATGGTGTTCCACTATAAGTGACTAGTATTTTTCCATAATCTTATTCACATACATAACCGATTTTATTGAGCTCGGGACCCCCACTATTATTTCCGGTGGACTGGAATACATATAAACTCATCATCTAGGGCACAACGCTCTTGACCACTATTATAACTGGTGGATCGGGATATATAAAGAATTATCATCAAGGGCACAACACTCTAGGCCATTATTATAACCGGTGGACCGGGATATATAAGAATCATCATCCAGGGCACAACGCTCCTGGCCATTATTATAACCGATGGACCGGTACTCAATATCATAATCATCTGGGCCCGGCTCATTAATATTCCACTTTCAATAATAGTATCTTTCCTTTCTTTAGCCTCGAACGAGAGATCAATAACCCGGGACACAAAGGTACACCAGTCGTACCGGTGCATATCAGCTACTTAGTACCCTTCAACCACGAACCCAAAGACACAAAGGTACCCTGGTCGTACTGGTGTATAAAGCTAACTCAGTACCCTACTGATAAGGACACCTAATCCATAAATATGCATACCCCCTAACTAGGTCCGTAGAGATAGAAAGAGTGAGATATAGGGCCTGGCTGGGGCACAAAGGCACACCAGCAAATACCAGAATGATCGTGGACTAAACCATGTCCTTAGGGTAGTGACCCTTAAGGAGTCACCATTCCCGATCTCGAGGTCTTTCACTTTAAGTAATAGTGTCTTAATTAAGGTGATCACAAAAATACGATAATCCGATACTTATTCACTTTCAATCATTCTGATATCATTACTCGTTTCTTATTCAGATGATTATCTAGGATATCATAGAGAAATCATTAAGGCCAGACTAATTATCAAATACTCTTACTTGGCTAATCAACATTATTTGAATCATATTATAATGTTCTACAATCTCAAAGACATGTTAGGTACAAATTAATCATTTGCCCTTTACTTATATAATTGTTAAGTATCCATTCCTTCCTCGCCAAATTACCATATTACCCTTTGGGTTACATAATTACCAAATTATCCCTTATACGGTTTAGGTCACCAAATTATCCCCTACACTTTTTAAATCACCATTCACCCCTCATAGTTGCTACACTTATCATATTTCCCATTTGGTTGATTATATTACTAAATCGCCCTTCTCCTTTGTTATAATTACTAAATTTCCCTTGAGTTGGATGAATTACTAAATTACCCTCCTTCATTATCATGATTACTATTTTGCCCCTTTAGTTGGTTAAATAATTATCACTTTATCCCATAATTGGCTAAATCACCAAATTGCCCTTTAGTTGGATAAATTACCAAATTACCCTTCTCCTTTATCATAATTACCATTTTACCCCTCTCAATTATTTTAATTGCCATTTACCCTTTTTAATTATCATAAATCCCAAATTACCCTTCTTCATAATTACCAACATTAATTTACCCTTCTTCATTATCATATTATTAATTTACCCTTCTCCATATTAATAATTACTATATTACCCTTCTCTATTATTAAAAATTACCATAATGCCCTTTTATTGGTTAATTTGCCAAATTACCCTTCTCTAGTATCCTACTTATCCAATTGTCCTTCTATAATCATAATTTAATTACTAAATTATCTTTCGCCGTTATCATAGTTACCAAGTTACCCCTTACTCCCAAGTTTACCATAATATCCTTTTATTTACAAAATTACCATTTTACCCTTTACATCCAATTTTACCATATTACCCTTTTGCTTGTAAATTACCATAATACTCCTTTTACTTCACAAATTACTATTTCACCCTTTTATAGCCAAAAATTACCATTTTTATCTTTCCTTACAAAATTACCATTTTGGCCTTCTTTTCCAAAATTACCATATTACCCCTTACTTATAAATTACCTTTTCGCCATTCACTTATACAATTACCATATTACCATTTATTTATGAAATGACTATTTTGCCCCTCTACCTCCAAAATTACCATATTACCCCTTACTTATAAATTACCTTTTCGCCATTCACTTATACAATTACCATATTACCATTTATTTATGAAATGACTATTTTGCCCCTCTACCTCCAAAATTACCATATTAACCCTTTTACTTGAAAAATTACCATAATGCCCTCCTGCATCCAAAATTACTATTTTACCCCTACTTCCAAGATCACCATTCTTACCACTTACTTATAAAATTACTATATTACGCCCTTGACTCCAAATTACTCCTTTGCCCCTTTTTACTTGTCGAATTACTATATTGCCCTTTTTCCTTCAAAATTACCCTAATACCCTTCTTTCTCACAACTTACAATTTTATCCTTTACTTATAAATTATCTTTTAACCCCTTTATTTTTAAATTACTAAAATGCCCTTTTACTTATAAAATTACCAAAATACCCTTTTCACTTATAAAATTTCCATTTAACCCCTCTATTCACCATTTTTATGAATTTACTAACACTATATAAAATAATGATATTAGTACTTCATTCTTATCATCTAAGTCCACCAACATGTCATTATTCAACATAATACTCATTAGCAACTACATACATTGATTCACATACCTCATAAGCATAATTACTAAAATACCCTTAGACAATAACATTATTCATGCATTAGCAACATGATACATCATAAACAAGCATTTAACATTTCCATCAATAATCAAACTCCTTCCTTAATTAACATACCTACATATGGCACAAAAGTTATCATGCTTTTCCTTTTTATCAAACAATATAAGAAACCATATACATATGATGCTAAGCACACCAAACATGCATAAAATCATACTAAACCCCTAATGTGCTAGCATACGTTTTTCCATGTATTTAAGGGAGGATTAACGATTACCTTAATCCCGCAAAATATCAAATCTTACCAAGCATAATTAGCAACTCAACACCTAAAAATAATATCCATCATTATTATGTCAGAAACAAGAAATTAAAAAGGATAAGACTTTATAAAAATTTATTTAATAATAAAGCACTTAAATTAAAATGTTATTATACCTTAAAGATTAGCCAAATAAATTTCAAAATAAAGGGGGAGATCACACTGCATGAATAGCGTGAGTCTCATGCAAAACCATGGGGAGAAAAGGGCTCAAAGAGGGGGAAGGTTGCAAATTTTGTTATTTTTAGGTTAGGGTCTTTAGGCTAGAAAAGAAGATGGAGGGGGAGGTTATAAGGTAGGGGAATGGTGCAGAAGTGAAGAGGGGGTGTAGGTGGAGGCTAAGGGTGGTTTCCCGGCGGCATATGGTGGCGAATACGGCGGCGGCAAGGTGGCGAAGTTGGCCGCCGAGAAGGGTCGAGGGGAAGGTGTTGTGAAGGAAGGAAAAGGAGAGGGAAAAATGGAGGGGTGCAAGGGTTATTTTCGGCCAACTAAGGCATGGCGGTTGTAGAGGGGGTTGCAAGGTGTCGAACGATGTGTTGGGTGGTGGCAGAGGGGGCCGGACGGCAGCAGAAATGGCGGTTGCAGGTGGCTCGGTGGTAAGGGGAAAATGGGGAGAAAAAGAAAAGGGGGGGGGGGGAGAAGGGAGTAAGTGTAGGGCTCGAGGGGCGGCGTGATGGTGCAGGGAGGTAGGGAGTGGTGGCAGAAGGCGGCACAGGGGTTGGCTTGGTGGTTCAAGCGGCGGCGGGCGGCAATGATAAGAAAAATAGGGAAAAATGGAGGGAGAAGGAAGGGGATAAGAGGGAGCTCGGAGAGGGAGAATAGGCTCGAAAAATGTGGGAATGAGGGGCTCGTGAGGGTAAAAAAGAAGAGGGTGAGGCAGGGGGAGCAGGCGGCCGATCGGTGCTGCAACGTTGCGGCAGGGTTGGTTGGGTGGCAGGGAGAAGGAAGGGGAGAAGAGGGAAAGAAATAGGGGCACACGGGGTGTGGTCCAAGAGTCGGTTTGGATCAAAATGGGAAAGAAAATGATGGGAAAGGGAGAGGAAGCAGCAGGGAGGCAGGTGGTTGGTCATGCGCAGGTTGTCGGGCATGGGGGCGGTGAGAAAGGAAGAACATGAAGGGAGAAGCCGACCGATCGAAGGGAAGGGAAATAAGGCTGAACCGGCCGGTCAGGAAAAAAAAGAAAGGAGGCGGAGGCTGTGCTGGGCGGGCGCGAGGAGGAAAAGGAAGGAGAATCGGGCCTGTGGCCCATCGCACAAAGGGGGGAGGGAGCAGGCCAGCAGCCTAGCGGCCCAAAGCCAGGAAGAACGGAGGAAAAAAAAGAAATAGGGGAAGGGAGAAAGAAAAGAAAAAGTAGGAAAAGGAAAGTGGGAAAAATGGAAAATTTTAAAATAATTAACTTATAAAATAATAGAATGTAATATTTTTGATAATAAGTTTATTTAATAATTTAATTTAATATAATTAAATATATTGTCTTAAAAAGGAAAATTATAGTAAAATACTAGTTTGAAACATTATTTAAATAAAATAATATGATAAATAGAAAAATATTTATTTTTAATATATTAAATACACTTATCCAAATTTACATACTCCAAAATCCATAAAATAATTAAAATAGATAATTTTACAAGCTAATTTTATTTCAAACAAAAGGTATTTATTAAAATATAGGTTTTTGAAATATTTGGGGTATTACACCCTTACTTAAAGATAATTAAGAAGAAGCTAGATATAGGATTAGAAGAGTGGAAAAAATACCAAAATTATGCTTGAATTGGGTTGAAAAGAACACAGGGCCAGAATGATAGAATATTTTAGATGCTAAAAGAAAAGTGAGTAGAAGGGGTGATTAGGGCTACTTATAGCCAACAAATCAGCAAAATAATGAGTTTACTTTTGCTCAGAATGAAAACCCTAATTCCAAAAATTTGAATTTGTGTTGAACAAGTGGATTTTGTTAAAGATAGGTTGAACTCCCTTACTTACTTGAAATTGTGATTTATTGAGAATGTAGTTCTAATTAGCATATAAATATGTGACATAAGAGATAAAATGAACAATCAACGTCGGATAGAACTCCCAATTGAGAAGAGAAATATTTGGGAATCAAAGTAATGATTAAAAAAGTGTGCAGAGGAGAGAGGTGGAAGAAGACAAAGTTGAGTTCATCTTCTCTCTCAATTATCTAAATTGAACCCTTGAATTAGTTTGAGGTAGAAGCTTGTGCTAAATTCATGATAAGAAAGGTTAATAATCTCTAAAGAATAGCTTGGAATGAGATTATCAAGGTTTCATAATGTTATAAGAACTTTTCCTAGAAAATTGAGTTTTGGAAATACACTTAGCTCAACAAATTGGTCGATCAATTTGGCCTACCAATCAACACTTCTATCGACTATTCAATTAGTTCCCCGAACCGAATGATTGATTCATTCGAGAAAATCCCTTTAGCTAAAATGACAAACCAGTCGATTGGTTCATAGAAATAGTCAATTGCTTTGTAGAACCAATTTATTGATCCACCTAAAAACTCATTTTATTCAATTTTTAGAGCTTATTCAAATCTAAATTTTCCTCAAGCTCAATTATTGTCCCAAATTAAGATAAAACATTATCAAATTTGAATAAAAAATATAATTTCTCATTCAATAAAATTTACAAAAATATTATTTATTACAACATTCTCCCTTTAAAGAGGTTGCATCCCCATAGCCTATTAACCAAGGTCTAAGCATTATATATACGCACACAACAATTCACACAATATATTGAACTAGGTAAAAAGGGGTACTACCCCCTTAAAATAAGGACTAAACCATATACATCATAATAGGAAAACGACTATGGATATTTCACTCAATTATCCCCCTTGGCCTCTTGGTTTGTAATATCTCGTGCCCAAAATCCTTCAAAATGTGTTTAAAATTATGTTGATATAAAATAAATTAGTTTTTGTTTTGTAATGGGCTTGAAATTATAATAAATATATGAATTTCAGGTGTACCTATTGAGTAGTGTGCTGACTAGTGAACATTTTTTTTTCTTGACAAATGAGTTGATTGGTTTACCTAAACCTATTGACTGGTTATTTTACAATTTTAGATCCATTTTTAATTTTGATTCTAATTTCTCTCTAATATTTATGAAAACTTCTTATTATAGTTTAACTATGATAATAAGAATATTTTAGTACTTTAGGTTTAGTTTTACATTTTTTAGATCATTATATAATTTTAATTAGCTAAATTTTTTCCAAAATGCACTTTTAAGATAGCTTGACCTTATCTTTCCTCCTTCACCCATCCTTTGCTCTTTTAGAAGATTGAAATATCCCAAATCCCTAATTTAAGAAATTATGGCCAAATAAGGAATTATTAATAAAATTAATTTAATGAATTATTTTATCAAAATAAGAAAAAGTAATTGAGGCGAAATTAAGAGGAAAATAATAAATAATATAAATATAAAAAAATTATGGTGTTTTGCTAATTAAAATGGAACGGAGAAAAAATTATTTAAAATATGCTAAATTAATCTATAAATGGAATTTATTTATTATTTTATTAAAATATTATTATTTAAAATTTTTAAAAATACCAAAATGTTCTAAATACCCCAACCCATCTATTTTTCCTTTTTTCCTTTTTTTCTTTCCTTCCTCTCCTTTCTCCTTTTCTTTTCTCCCTTTTTCCTCTCCCAATCTAGGCAGGCCTCCCTTCCAGCCTAGACTCCCTTCTCCCTCTTGCGGCCCACTACCACTTCTTTTTTCCTCTCCCTCTTTGCCCATCGCTAGCCACCCTGCTCCCTCTCCTTTTCTTTCCCCTAAGTTGGCCGACCGATCCTCTTCTGGAACCTTCATCTTCCCCACTCCTTCCCCATGCAGACCTATACCTTGCCACTGCCAATCAGCCACCACTACACCACCATCCTGCCTTCCCTCTCTCACCTATCATTTCCTGTCCCTTCTCGATCCAATTAGACCTTCTCTCTCTCTTCATGCTTGGCCTTCCCCCTTCCTCTTATTCTTTCCAACCAATCGGGTCTTATAGCTTTGCAGGCTTGTACCAGCCTGCCACCACTGGTTAACGACCTGCCATAAATGCCCCTCTTTTTTCCTCTTCCCCGTCTGTTGTTTTCCCCCTTCAATGGCCTATAAATACCCTATAACCTTCCCTAATTGGTCTTTTTTTCCTTTCCCATAAAATCCCCCTATTGTTGTGCCACTTCCTATTCAGACGGCCAACCTATCATCGCTCCCCAGCACCACTGCGCAAACCACCTCCCAAAGCACTCCTTGTACCACCCTCCACTGAACTACACCACTCACCACCCTCAATTCTTCCTACAAGATCCACCTTAGCCATGCAATGTTGGCTCCTCGATTAATCCCTTCTCACCCCTCTACAGCCCTTCTTGCAACCATCCATCACCGTTTCCGCCCCAACCACAACTTCCCCTACCCCAAAAACAACCATCAGAACCTCCTCTAATTCTCCCTACCTCCCTTTCCCATACCTCCCTCTCCATCTGCCTTCCTCCCTCTCCACCACCTTCAGCCGCTACGCCCCCTGTCGCCTGCACCGCCCCTTTGGCTGTACCACCACCACCTTTCCAGCCCTTTCAACCTAGGGTATCCACCACCATCTCAATCACCCTCTCATTCCCCCTCTTATATCCTAAGCAACAACCTTTCCACCCTCTCTTCTCCCTCCGCCACCCATGCCACATGGTCACCATCGTCCCTAGATGGTACCCTAACCTCCACATCTTGAACCTTATTTATGCAAGTGTTATCATTTTTATTAATATTAATATTATTAATCTTAATATAATCATCATCATCATCATCATCATTATTATTATGTTATCATTATTATTATTACATCTAACTTAGGAATATTGCTATTATTATTATTATTATTATTATTATTATTATTATTAATGGTCGAAACCTTATTATTATTATTATTATTATTATTATTATTATTATTATTATTATTATCATTATCATTATCATTATTAATGGTCGAAACCTTATTATTATCATCATCATCATCATCATCATTATCATTATCATTATCATTATCATTCTTATTATTATTATTATTATTATTATTATTATTATTATTAAAAATATTCAAACCCTTATATTATTGTGACCATTTTGATTACTACTACTACTACTACTACTACTACTACTACTACTACTACTACTACTACTACTACTACTACTATTACTTTGTCATTATTGGTAATATTACCTATACCACTAATAATACTATCACTACTAGTATTATTATTATTATTAGTGTTATTATTTGTCACTACTTTAGTATTACTAATATCATTATTATTATTACTAAAATTTGGGTTGTTATTAGTACTATCACTACAGTAACTACTACTACTACTATTATTAGTAATATTAAAGCTATTATCTTTAATAATATAAATATTGATATAAATATTTTAACATGGACCGATATACCTACTAGGATCTATTATGACTAGTAATAACATGATTAGCTACCTTAAGAATAATAACCTTACTTTTACTTATAAAACTACCATTAATATTAGTAACCCTAATATTAGGCTATGATAAGGGTAAGGTAGGAATGATGGTAATTATAGTAAGAGGGAAGTTAAACCTTATTATTTTCCTCTTATATGTGAATCAAGTCAAAACCCTAAGGAGGCATAGGAGCGTGCTCCAATACTAGTGTCTTATTAGGTAAGGATGCAGCTAAGACTAACTATGTGTGTATTATGTGCCTTGTTTTCCATATGTTATGTTATGTTGTGTAATTTATAATTATTATGACTATTTACTTTTACTACAACTCAGAGTAGAGGTATGCTTATGTGTCTTCCTTATGACATATGTATAATGATATGTATGGTGTGCTTGTGGTGTTATATGGTGTGACCCTCTAATTCATGCATGTTAGGATATTTTAATAATGTGTTATGGGGTGAAAGGATGAAAAGGGAAAAAGGGGAAGTGAGTTAACTAAAGGGATATGAGATTTACCTAATTACCTCATAATCCATGAGGGGATAAATAAAGGGAGAATATGGAAAAAATGAAAGAGGGGAGTGAATCTTGCATGTGAAATTATAGGGTTTTCATGGGATGGATGGATTATATATGAGGATGATCCTTACACGAGAAAATTTGTATTGGGGTGTAAGTAAGGTAAGGGAAGAGTTGTTGGGGTTATTGGAGTCCTTGGGTGAAAAATAGCATATAGGTTGGTATAAGGGTGTATAGGAAACTTGGTTAGGGTTTTGGGGGAAAACCCTAATAAGAGGAGGTTGTGAAAGTAAAAATAATTGAGGGTGAGTGGAATATGGGATAAGAGTGGTAGAATATCATATGTAGGGTAAGTATGGGTGTCATGGGAAAGAAAGGATAGTATGTGAGTAATGAAGAGGTGATTTGTGGGGAAAGAAATGTACTAGGGTTTAGGGTGGCCAACTAGGGTTTCATGGTCGTATGTGTAATTGGGGATTAAAATGAAATGATTGGGACTAAATCTAAGTGAGATGATGTGTTAGATGGTAAAGGAGCTTTGGTTGTGTGAGACAGAGGAAGGATGGGCCATATAGGTCTCACTAAGGTTTTAGGGGAAAACTCTAGAGGATGATAGTGAGTAGACTTAGATGGCATAAGGTGGTGGGCCTTTTCCCACACACTTAGGAGTTCAATATTTATGATGAGTAAGTAGAAGATGGAAAAGATGTTGGGGTGTGTTAGGAGGTACAGAAGTCCCAAGATATAGGATGAGCCCTCTTGGGAGAATAAGAGTAGACGGATTGTGATATGCATGTCAAGGGTGGAAATATTTATCGAGTATGACATGAATAAGATACTAACCACTTGAAGAGGAAGATTGTTGAGCCAAGCCCAGACCAGTTCACTGACGAATAATAGTGGCCAGGATAATTCTTCCATGCATTTTTTTGGTCCACCGGCTATAATAGTGGGGGATTTTGTGCTCAACAAACTGAATATAATGATGATAAGACATGGAAAAGATAAAAAGTCATTATAGTGAAACATCATGAGAGTTAGCGCTAGATTAGTCCATCGGTGAATAATAGTGGCTAGTAGCACTTTGCCTTAGAGACCGATCCATTAACAATAATAGCAGTCAAGAGCATTATACCCTGTAAGTTTCTGGTCCATTGGCTATAATAGTTGGGTTCCTTCACTCACATGGATTGATAATAAGCATATTGTAAAATGAGTATTAATTAGAGATTTAATGAATCAGTTTATTTGGACTATAGCTAGGCCTTTATTATCTATATTGTTTGTATGTTGTGTATATGATCATGCTTGTGTTATATGCCTTTGTGTGCTTGGCCTTAGATTTATGGTTACCTTACTCAGTACGTAGCATACTGGCCACCCATTTCATGGGTGTTTCTTATTCCCACTAGTAGAGGGCCTACATGAGTTTATACACGTAGAAGTTGTTATTCTCGATGCCTACGATACTTATGAGGTATTGGGCAGGGTTGAGAGTTGATATTGGACTTGGCCTAGTGACCGAGAGCAATTTGGATAGATCTCCTTTTACTATTCATTTATTTTGTATTAGATTATTTCAAATATGTTTCATCATATTGTACCTTTTGTCCCTTTGGGAACTTTAATTATGCACTCTTTTAGATTGTAAATTCTTTTTATGTGCACTTTGATTCCTGTATTATGAATGTTTTTTGTGCTTTTATGAATTATTGTTTACGTTTGACTAATGGTTGATGATAACTCTTCTCTAGCCTTGTGGTTAGTACGAGACTAGCCGAGGGCCGGACTTGTACTTATTATGATGGTAATATCCCCAAAATTAATAATTTTATCTTCTTTGCTTCTGTTGTATCTTTTAATAAAATAAATTTTTTTGATAGTGAATTTTGGGGGTACTACAAAGATGAGGTGAGAGATTGAATTTTTACACCATCTCTTGACTCACCAATTCACTATCATACTCATTTTTAACTGCACTCAAATAACCATCACCCCATCAAGTTATCCCTCAACTCTTAGTTTCCTAACCTTGCTAATCTCATCTCCCTTTTTCATGTAATTTTTAACCCAACCTTATATACCTTTCATTTCTAATATATTTTCTTTTTTCACTTATTTTTCTTGCTCACTTCTCCCTTTTTTTCGTGGAAAATTTCCTAGTGTTGAGCATCCCTTTATTTTTCCCTTTTCTCCTCTCTACTAAGAAAAAATACAGACTTGCTTGGGATTTCTCCCCTCTTTGTATGAGTGTGGTATTACTTTTTGTTCTTCTTTTAATAATATATTTAGTTCTCTACTTTTTTATTTATCAAGGAAGAATTAAGGTTGAGATAGTTTGAAGAGTTCAACTCTTTCCTTTAACATCCTATTTTTGAGGAAAATGCTGTGTTTTGTATTCTTCTTCTTATTTTTAATTTTCCATGATCGTAATGAATTTTTGAAACTTAATTTTTAATGTTTATAACTTTGATTATCTAAGGAATCGAGGTTTTGCTATATATCCACGATTTAGGAGTTTCTATGCTAGAAGAATGGATTTAAGTTAAGACATTCTTATCTTTATCATAATTGGAGTTCTATGGTTTATTAGGGTTCCATGTGTTTGGTACATATGTGAGCATAATATAATTTTTATTCTATAATTTGATTATTTGGTATAATTATTCCCAAAATAATATGGTTGGAATTCCTTGATTTTAAGCATAATTTGGCTAATTGAGCATGATTCATTTGTCCATTAATTAGGTAGGTGAGTTGATAGGCATGGATTGTGTCAATTATATGGACTTTAACATGAAGATCTAATGTGATTATATGATGATTTTTCCCTAATTTAGTCCACTTGTTCTTGCTTACTATTATTGATCATATTTTATATGTATTTTGAGAAAATGGGATTAAAAGGAGATAAAACACAATATCTGGAACAAAATAGAAGCAAATGCGAGTGCTCAAAGCATAAAAAGGAATAAAAGCTTACAAATATAACCACAATTTGATTTGAATTTGGAAAAGTGTTGAACATAAAAGTTGTATATTTTTTTGTTAGCTTTCTAATGTTTTAAATATTATCTTAATCAAAAGTTTAATGAAGAAGTTATGGAATAAATATAACATATGTGCAAAAATGAATTAGCGCTTGTTGATGTGACGTTACCGTGTTGATTTTCATGGTCATGTTGATGGGCAGTCATGTATATATAAACTTACTTTTTTTTTAGATTGAAGGAGGAAATGAAGTGGATAAAAAGAAGGCAATTTTGGGAGCACTAAAAAGAGATCTAGGGTTATTTGTTTAGCATCACCCAGTCTAATCCCACTCCTAATTCATCTACAATCTTCTATCTCTTGATCTCAATTTCTTGATTTTGGTCGGATGGATAGAATAATAAATTTCTCATCTTGAATAAAGAGGGTATTTATTTTTACTTTGGATTTTTATTTTATTTTTTCAATTAATGCAATTCTGTATGTTTAAGATTTGGAGCTTAATGAAAAGCATGATTGGCTAATTGATATGTGCCGAGGTGGTGGGAAATCCTTTGACCCGGATGTATTGAGAATCTAAACCATGCCAATCTAATTCCTTGTCATATGTGTTGTGCTAATTCTTTAATTGGTATAATAGAAAAAATTGATCGCTTTTCTATTATTATTTAGAGAAACTCAGTGTGATTCAAGAGATGAGTCAGAGTGGGCTCCATTAGCCTGACTAGAGATGCAACCACAAGGTCAAGAGACATTAGTTGACCTCTATAAGTAAAACAAAGGAATATGATACATAATAATTCGTTGCCTATTTTTGCAATTATAATAGGTATATATGAGTCTTAATAGACGATAGGGTGTAGAGGATCAAGAGAGCATTACACCACATAATTTGGTTTGAATTCATGACAAAGTGTTTTGATTTGGGATTTGGGTTTAATATTCAATCACAATGAGGTTAAAGGGATTGGCTTGAACCTTAGCCTTTTCTCTAATTAAATTTCACTTGTTCTTATATTATAGTTGGATTTTGTTTGCACATTTTTGTTTCATTTAGAGTTTAACATTATCATCCTCTATTGTTATTCTAGATATAGAAGGTCTTTTCACTATCCCATTGCTTACTTTCTAGTCCTTGTGGGATCGACCTTGCATGATACTTCAACACCATGCACTTATGGTCAGAAGTCATTTGTGGTATCCCAACTTCATAGCCTTTGTAGTAGAGACATTTAAGGTGGATGGGTGAGATATGCTAGTACAAGACCCCTTGGTGTACATTGGCCATGTATTGTGGGTGTAGTGTGAGCCCTCACGACAGGTGCACTCAATGTTTGGTGGGTGTGGTATCCCCAAATAAAGCCCCTTTGATTTATCTTAACCCTACATAGTGGGTTTGGTAATCTGTTGTGATTATTTGTGTTGCTATGACTTTTGTCATGATGGAGAATGGGGTGTAGTAAAACAAACTATCTTATTAACTAGAATTTGTGTGGTAACTAAAGGAAGAATTCTAATATGGTTTATATTATATAGATTGTGATGTATTTTCTGTATCTTTATATTTCCATGATTTCCATGCAAGTATGTCTTGTTGTAATTCTACTTGAGATTAAGTGTTGAAATTGTATTAGTATGATATAACCATGTTTATGTGACATCAATGTACTACATGAGCCTTACCATGTTTTACGTAGTATGTTTTACCAGTAGTATGCCATACTGATATTACACTTCCATGGTTACTATGATGATTTAGATTCTGGTATAAGGAGTAAAGGATGATTTTTAGGGTATAACTCTCAGTTAGAGTATACTTAGGGTGATGACATGGGCCATTAGCGATCCATTTCATGGGGTTGGAGGTTTATTTTTATGCCTAAGAGTTAGGCTAACTGACTAGAAGTACTTTTGCCCATTGCTTTGGGAAGTTTTTGTATTTCCGGTTATTTAAACTCTTAACTTGATTTTCTATGTTTGGTTTTCTAAACTATCATGCACATTATATCTATAATATTATTATCACCCTTATTATCTTGCATTGTTGCATTTACATTATGAGCATGCATCTTTTTGTTCACTATTCCATTTTTCCTTGCATCAGGGATGTGTTAGGTGATGATCACACCTCTCTTATGATTTATGTGGCAGTAACATTCCTAGGTTTTATGTTTCAAAGACTTTTGCATTATCTTAAAAATAAATTTTTTATGTTTAAAAATTAGGCATGTTACACAAGTGGTCTCCTCAATGCCATGCTGCCACCAAAGGACCTTTACAAGTGAACTACTCTTTATGTGCATCACATGGGTCTTCATGTGTACGATACTTACAGATTGGTCCACGTAAGTTATAGACTCATCAACCTCTAAAGACTCTAGCTGGATGACATGTGAAGGATCTTCTATGTACTTTCTCAACTGGGATATGTAGAAGACATTGTGCACACACAATAACTCCATTGGTAGGGTAAAATGAAAAGCAACCTTGCCAATATGATCCAGAATCTCATACGGTCTAATATACCTTAGATTGATCTTACCCTTTCTGTTGAACCTCATGTCACCCTTGTTAGGAGAGAGCTTCAAAAGGACTATACTTCTCACCTCGTAATCATTATTCTGTCTTCTCAAATTTGTATAGCTCTTTTGGCGGTCTTGGGATACTCTTAATCTATCCTAAATTACTTTGATATGCCTCATCATCTCCTTGATCATCATTAGTCCCAACATAATCCTCTCACTGATATCAATATAGGAGAAGGGACTATGATACTTTCTCCCATACAAAGCTTCAAAAGGTGCCATCTTGATACTAGCATGATAGCTATTGTTGTAGGAGAAATCAATCAAGTCTAGGTGGTCCTCCCAGATAACCCTAAAATTTAACAAATGTTAGAAGCATGTCCTCTCACCTTTAAATGGTCCTCTCCGTCCGACCATCTATGGCTAGGTGAAAAGTAGTACTCATCTTCAACTGATTATCAAAAGTAGCTTATAGCTTTTGCTAGAATTGTGACAAGAATATAAAGTCTCAAGCTAATATAATGTATCTAGGGACCCTATGCAATCTCATAACATGTTTCCTATAATCGTTGGCTAGTATCTCAATACTCCATATTATCTTCATTGGTATGACTACTACCGGCTTATTTAAGTGATCCACAACAACCCAAATGGAATTAAAACCAATATGAGTCAGTTAGCCGGTAGTATCTCCATACTCCATATTATCTTCATTGGTATTATCAATAAGGACTCATATTGGTTTTAATTCCATTTGGGTTATTGTGGATCACTTAAATAAGCCGGTAGTAGTCATACCAATGAAGATAATATGGAGTATTGAGATACTAGCCAACGATTATAGGAAACATGTTATGAGATTGCATAGGGTCCCTAGATACATTATATTAGCTTGAGACTTTATATTCTTGTCACAATTCTAGCAAAAGCTATAAGCTACTTTTGATAATCAGTTGAAGATGAGTACTACTTTTCACCTAGCCATAGATGGTCGGACGGAGAGGACCATTTAAAGGTGAGAGGACATGCTTCTAACATTTGTTAAATTTTAGGGTTATCTGGGAGGACCACCTAGACTTGATTGATTTCTCCTACAACAATAGCTATCATGCTAGTATCAAGATGGCACCTTTTGAAGCTTTGTATGGGAGAAAGTATCATAGTCCCTTCTCCTATATTGATATCAGTGAGAGGATTATGTTGGGACTAATGATGATCAAGGAGATGATGAGGCATATCAAAGTAATTTAGGATAGATTAAAAGTATCCCAAGACCGACAAAAGAGCTATACAAATTTGAGAAGACATAATAATGATTACGAGGTGAGAAGTATAGTCCTTTTGAAGCTCTCTCCTATCAAGGGTGACATGAGGTCCAACAGAAAGGGTAAGATCAATCTAAGGTATATTAGACCGTATGAGATTCTGGATCATATTGGCAAGGTTGCTTTTCATTTTACCCTACCAATGGAGTTATTGTGTGTGCACAATGTCTTCTACATATCCCAGTTGAGAAAGTACATAGAAGATCCTTCACATGTCATCCAGCTAGAGTCTTTAGAGGTTGATGAGTCTATAATGTAAGTCAAGTGTTGGGTATATCTACTCATGTTGCTTTAGTTATTGATAAGCATACAACACCACTTTTCCATTTTGCATCAGCACATAAACTAATTCATTCTTATAAGTGTCGATGTGTACTTCAAAATTGTAGGATCCACTTGGCAATATGAGGATAGGGGTTGTAGTTACACACTTTTTCAAATCCTCAAAAGTTTTGCTACACTTCTCATACCATTGGAATTGTATAACTTTCTTCAACAATTTAGGTAATGGATGACCAATCTTATAGAAGTTTGTAACAATAACTAACCAATCTCAAAAAGTTGTGTACTTCCATGATAATGTTGGTGTTGGCCACTTGAAACTAGTTCGAAACTTGGAAGGATCCATTGCCACCCCATCCTTTGAAATTAAATATCCAAGAAAAGAAAATTTATCTAGCTAAAAATCAAATGTTGAAAGCTTGGCATACTGGCATGACCTTAACAATGTTAAGGTCTGCCTTTCGTGCTCTTCTTGATTGCTAGAGTAGATAAGGATATCATCAATGAAAATCACAATGAACTAATCCAAGAACGGTAAAAAAAATGGGACATGAATGTCGAAGGCACAGTAGTAAGTCTGAATGGCATTATTGTGAACTCAAAATGGCCATATCTCGTTTAAAATGTAGTCTTTGAGATTCCCTTATAACACCCCATATTAAAATATTTGAAAATGTGTTTAAAATTATGTTCATATAAAATAAATTAGTTTTGGTTTTGAAAAGGGCTTGAAGTTATAATAAAAATGTGAATTTTAGGTGTACCGATTAACTAGTTTGTCTAGCTGATTGACTAGTACACTGAGATATTAATAATCTTATTCTTAATAAACTTGTTGATTGGTTATCATATGATTTCAAATCATTTTATTATTTTGATTTAAATATCTTTCTAATATTTATGAAAACTTCTAATTAGAATCTATTCATGCTAATGATCATATTTTGGTGCTTTGGGATTATATTTATGTTATTTAAATCATTCTAGAATATTATTTAGTTAAATTTACCAAAAATGAACCTTTGAGGCATATCTCACCCTTTCTCTTCTCCCTAAATTTCCTCTCTTCCTTCTGGTAGCTAATTTGTGTGTTTAACTTCTTTCCCATCCTTACTAACTTACCAACCTTCTATAAATTTTTTGTCGCTGACTACACTCAACCTCCTTCACCTCATGAAGTAATTTTCTTACACTTGGTTGCCTACACTCAAGCATATCTGGCATCTCTCTCTCTCTCTCCCTCTCTCTCTCTTAGATTTCAACCAACCCTCCCTTCTATACCCTTTAGTCCTTATTCATTTTCATTTATTACCTATTGTTCTTGCTCTCTTTTCCATTCCCTAAGTGATAGTTGTGAAGTGCTTAGTATTCCCCATTATTCTCCCTTTTTCCTTATACTGAGAAAGAATGGGGGATTTCGTTTTGTTTTCTCCCCTTCCTTCGTTGAATTCTTTTCCTTTCTTTCTTCTATTAATCTTAGATTTAGTTCTCCCTTTTTCCCTTAAGTAAGGAATGATTAAGGTTTGAGAAATGTAGGAGATTCTAGCTTTATTTTCCTTTTAATTATGTTTTTAAGAAAAGGTTGAGTTTCACTTTTGCTTTTCTTCTTTTTATTGTGATTACAAAATTTCTACTAACAAAAGGTTCTTCTTTTAAGCCTTTTATATTTATACCTTCATGTAATTACAACATTTAAATTATTATTTCAACCACATTTACCCTAAAACTAATTAGAAACATAATGATGATATTTGAAACTTGAATTTATATTAGCATGCTTAACACTATGCTATGATGTAATTTAAATGTACTACATGAGCCTTACTATGTTTTAGGAAGTTTATTTGATTAGTACTTCTTTGCATTGATAACACATTTTTATTGTCAGTGTGATGATATGGCTTCTGTTTTAGGGAACAAAGGACAATTTTTAGGGGTATCATTCTTAGTTAGAGTATACTTAGGGTGATGGCATGAGCCTGTAGTTGGCCATTTCTTAGAGTTGAAGATTTATATTTATACTTAAGAGTTAGGTTAAATGGCTAGAGGTGTTTTGACCACTGTGTTGGGAAATTTTTGTTTATTTGATTATTTAAAGTCTTAGCTTTGATTTCCCATATTTGGATTTTGTAAACTTTCATACTCTTCCTATCTATATTATTGTTTTTGTCTTTATTATCATTAATATTGCTATATTATTATTATTATCAACATGATTATTTTTATTTGTTTTTATGTTTAGCCTTGCATCATGGATGGGTTAGCTATTGATCACACCTCTTCCATGGTTGATGTGGCAATAACATCCCCTAATTTTTATTTTCAAAAGCTTATGCATTGCCTTCAACTGAAACTTTCTAGTTCATAATTTTGGGGTGTTATAGTCTTACTCTACCATCCTCAGTTGATGGTAACTTGATCAAAGATCAATCTTAGAGAGCACTTTTCTTCCCTTAAGTTTGTCAAATAGGTCATTAATCATTGGTAACAAATAATGGTTCTTCACCATAACCTAATTCAACCCTTGGTAATCCAAGTACAGTCTTAGGATCCCATCCCTTTTCTTCACAAATAGGACTAGCACTTCCCACAATAATATACTTGGTCAGATGTAGCCATTCCCTAACAACTTTGTTAATTAGACCTCAAGCTCTTTCATCTCTGAAGGTGCCATATGGTATGAAGCTTTAGATATCGGTTTCTTCCTTGGCAATACTTGCATTCTCAAAATCTCCTTAGGGAATACATTAGGATATTGATGGATCACTACGATTTGTGCTAATGGTGTCTCAACTCCCTTGGTATCTTAAACACTACACAAAAAAGTGAATACCCCTTACAAACAAAGGTACTCATCATAATTGTCGACATAACCTTTAAAGAGGGGTTAGGTTCACACTTTTAATATGAGATCCTAATACCCTTTCGTCCTTGTAGAACCACACACCACTATACACAGTCTATTAAAGGTCAGTACTTCCCCACTATGTCCATTCCTACAATTACATCGAAGCCGCAAAATTGAAGGGAAACTCTAATCCCTAAACTATCAAGGCCTATCCTTTTTAAATCCTAGATCATGTAATCTTATCCCTTGAAGATAGCATAATAGGAGTAAAAATACTATTGGAAGGAGGCTAAGTAGCTCTACCTATGAATGCAGATGACACAACAGAATGTGATACATCAGAGTCAAATAATACACATGCTGGAAAGGTAGAAAGAGTAATCATACCAATTACCACACCAGTTTAACCCTCTACCTCAAACTAGCTAATCATATTTAAGCATCCTCTTGAAGGAACTCTCACGATACAGGCTAATCCTTTACCTTGCTGAAATGTGTGAGGCTTCTGATTCTGTGGTTGACTAGCTTAGCCAACAATACTAGCCAGTGATGGAGGAACCCTCAATATTTTTGGTTATAACTGCTAAATAACTCTAGCACTCTAAGTTCGAGTTTTCTTCTCTAAAAAATACCATCTCCAACATGGCACTCATAGGCTTTGTGTCCAGCCAAACCACACCCATGGAAAGTCACCTTGTTGCCTCTACAATTTAGTCTTAGGTAATCTACTCTACAATGCTTACTATGGTAATGCTTCTCCTCAGCATGCCCCTTAGACTGACCTTCATCTCAGGGTGTTGAATTCATACTCCTGCCATGCTTAGATGGCATGCTAACCCTAGAGTAGGTCTTCTTCTTGTCATTAGGATGCCGACAACCCACAAACTTCCTCTTAGCCCCCTAGCTAGGCACTACGAACTTGGATGACTCTGGATGCCTCTAAAGCCTGCTTATACATTCCCACCATGTATGATGGAGTAACTCCCACTAATAGCTTTTGATATCTATTTCCTAGCCAATCATGAAATAGTAAACATGTTTTGCCTCATTGGCCTTTACCTCTAGAGCAAACTATAATACCCTCAAAATTCACTACTAAAAAAATCGTTTTATTTAAAATTTTGAATTCTAGGGATATTACCGCTACACTTAGTACCAAATCGATTTTATCCTATGGATAAAAGATTATGTATAATTTACTCAAAACTCGACTTTAGTTAAATCAGAGTAATGCAACAATCACTTTACATGAATACAATACACCAATAGCGGTTACAAAAATCAAGATCATTTACTAAAAATTTTAAAAAGGGTGGAAGTGACCCTAAAGGTTTCCCCGGATAAATCCTTACACTCTTTGCCATTACCCACTCGAATAACATCTGTAATGGACTTAAAAGAGACATTGCCTATTGAATAGGTAGGGGCCCATGAAGGGATCCCTTTAGTACTATGGCACTGACTAACCCTTTAAACCACATTGAAAGGCAGATCCACATGCAACATATAACACAAAAACTATATAGGATGATAGCATAAGGGCTAATATAGAAGGCAACATTTCATACATTGAGAAAATGTATAATACAAAATCCGTAAACTTAGCAAATTCATTACATACCCAAGCGGGGACAAGCACTGAAGCCAAATCAGTTCATATCAATAGATCATAAAGCGAATCAATAATTTTGGGCTTTAAGCCATTAATTAATCATTATTCAACCATCATATTTTACTTTATATCCATAAGAGTGTAGGAACCCCACTATTATAGCCAGTGGAATAGAAACATATAGGATAGTACGCACCTGACCACTATTATTTGCCGGTGGATCGGTCTCCAAGGCTCCCTACAACTGGCCACTATTATTCGCCGGTGGACCGTTTTGGTCCTGACTCATATGGTGTTCTAATATAAGTGATTAGTGTCTCCCCTTGATTTATTATTATCTAACATTTGGTTTATTGAGCTTGGGATCCCCCACTATTATAGCCGATGGACTGGAAACATATAATGCATAATGCACCTGACTACTATTATTTGCCCGTGGACCAAATTCTAGGATATCTTATGCCTGGCCACTATTATTGTCGGTGGATCGGTCTAGGCCTGAATCAATACGCTTTCACTTTATATAATTAATAATTTATTCATGTCCTATTCAAAAATCTATTTATTTTATTCGAGGGGAAGGAAAAGGTCACAAATCCAAAGATACAAGATATACCAGCCATAAAAGCAGGCATTCCATCTCAAGAATCACCGCATACACAAAACCCTAACACACAGTTCATACATATCTAAAAAACATTTCCATGCACACTTACTTACCAAGCACCCCTTACATAATTATGACATAACACTATATCACCCTCTTTAGTTATCCATCCAACCTTAGGTTATACCATGAGCTTATGTTACTCTCTAGTGACACCAGCTGATTGATCAATTACTCCTATTTTATTATTCAATAGTACTTATGTCTTATCAAGGAGACTCCTTTAACCCCTCGACATGTTACGTACATGTTACCACTTTACCCACATCATCCTTGCGCATTTACTGAAATACCCCTTGCTTGTAAAATTACTAAGTTATCCCTTTTTATTTTCCAATTTACTATATTACCCTTCGTGTTTGCACAATTACCAAATTATTCCTTATATTGGTTAAACTAGCAAATTATCCTCTATAATTGTTAAATTACCAACTTTACCCCTCATACTTGTTAAGTTACACTCTTCTAGTGGGTTAAATTACTGTATTACCCTTAGACTTATTAAGTTACCAAGTCACCCTTCATATTTATTACACTTGTCGGATTTCCCATTTCGTTAGTTAGATTACAAAATTACCCTTCTTAATTATTATAATTACCAAATTTCCCCTTTTAGTTGGTTAAATTACCAAATTTCATTTCTTCATTATTATAATTACCAAATTACCTCTTTTAATTGGTTAAACTACCAATTCACACTTCTTCATTATAATAATTACCATTTTACCCTTTTAAGTGGTTAACTTACCAAATTGTCCTTCTCCATTATTATAATTACCATTTCCGCTCTTCATTATTATATTTACCATTTTACCCCTCTTTCTACAAATAACCAAAATACCCTTCCGTTACACCAATTTACCATTTTACTCTTCTACTTTATTAAATTACCATTTTACCTTTCCTTTATACTAATTCACTAATTTATCCTTTTACTTTACTGATTTACCATTTTACCCTTCCTTTATACCAATTTACTGTTTCACCCTTTTAGTTCATTAAATTACCATTTTACCCTTAATTTGTACCAAATTACCATTTTATCCTTCTACTTTATTAATTTACCATTTTACCCTTCCTTTGTACCAAGTTACCATTTCACCCTTCTACTTCATTAAACTACCATATTACCCTTTCTTTGTACCAAATTACCATTTTACCCTTCTACTTCATTAAATTACCATTTCACCCTTCCTTTATACCAAATTGCCATTTTATCTTTCTACTTCATTACATTACCCCTTTCAACCCTTTAATTTACAAAATTACCATATTACCCCTTTCTTTTAAACCTAAAATACTAAAATACCCTTCTCCTTTATTAAATTATCAATTTATCCCTTTACTTCACCAAATTACCAATATGCCCTTTATTTAATGTTAATTTACCAAGAATTCCCTTCTCATTTATTATATTACCACCTTACCTCCTTACTCTACAAAGTTCATCAAAATACCCCTTTTTATGTAAAATTACTAAAATGTCCTTCTTACTTATCCATTCACTATTTTATCCCTTTACTCTTTTAATTTACCAATTTCCCTTATTGTACCACTTTTACCAAAATACCCTCACTACATAAAATATTAATATTAATATTAATGGTCTATACTCATCATCAAACTCCACCAACTATCATTAACACATATTAGCACCTACCACACACATATTTAGGCCACACCTTTTTCACATGCACAAATTACCAAAAATGCTTCTAGGGCTCATATTAGCATTAATTATACACCAAATGGCCATATTAACATACCATTCCATACATATAATTTTAACATCATTATTAACAAAAAACTCCTTCCTTAAGCATTATCTCCACACATGGCATATAAATTAACATACTTTCCTTTTTATCAATCAATCACATACCACTAAAAGCATTATTCTTAACAACATATATTATGAATATAAACATATTAAAAACCCTAATGTGATAGCATAGATATACCCATACATTTAATTAAGATTTAACGATTATCTTATTTCCCACAAAAATCAAACCTTTCCGATACCCTGATTAAAGGCTTAAGCTTTGATTAGTAAAAATAAATCCTTAAAAATAATATAAAAAATTAGCATAATAGAAGTAGGAAAAATCAAAGGAATAATTTTTATCAAAATATTAATTAAATATATACTAACTTAACCCATATTATACCTCTATATTCAGCCAAAATAATCAAAGGGGGAATAACAAACTCATGCTACATGTAGAAGATAAGGGAGAAAATGGGTCGTAGAGGGATGGAAGATGGGAGGGGGTGTTGGTTTGGGTTGGGGTTTTAGGGGCTAGGAGGAAGGAAAGTGGGGGAGAGTTAGGGTTGGGGCTTGGTGTAGGGGTAGAGATTGTGGTTGGGGATTGGTTATTGGCGGCCAAAGGTTGGCAGGGGCTATGGTTATAGGGCTGCAAAGTGGGTTGCTAGGGTGGCAGGGGAGAAGATGGAAGGGAAAATAAGAAGGAAAATAAGGGGGCTATAGGGATAGGTTTCAGCCAAAGGAGTACATGAGGTAGTAGAGGAGGTTCTAGGTAGTAGGCTGGTGGTTTGGGAGGTGGTAGAAGTGGTAGAACAACACTGGAGGGAAGTGGTGTAAGGAGGAGTCCGAGAAGGAGAAAGGAAAAAGAAAAGGAAGAAGGGTGGCTGAAAGGGCTTGAGGGGGTGTCTTGGTGGTGCAAGGTGGTAGTAAGGGTAGGAGGTTGTTGGTAGGGTGGTGGAAGTGGTGGTCGAGGCGGTGGAACAAAAATTGGGGAAGGAAAGGAAAGGAGAAAAAAAGGGAGGAGAAGAGGTCAGGAGAGGGAAAGAAGGAGGCTTGAGTTGAAATGCCCCAAAATTTTATAATTTTAAAGATTATATTTAAATAAGGTTTTATTAGCAAAAACTTTTATTGATTTTATCTTTTTTAAAATAAAAGGAAATTTATTAGGTCAAATTAATGAGAAATTTTATATTTATATTAATTAGAGGAAATTTTGGGTATTTTAACTAATTAAATATTTTAATTTGGAAATTTATTTAAATAAATTATTTTATTCAAATTAAGAAAGAGAAAATAGTTTCAAATTAATTTTAATTTTATAAATAATTAATTTAAATAAAATTTGAGTGATTTATTAATTTAAAATGGAAATTTTGGAGAATGTTTTAAAAATCCTAATTTAGCCAAAAAAGTAATTTAAATATTATTTTATTTAAATATTATTATTTTTAAAATACCGAAAATATTTTATTTAATTTATTTAACCTAACCTTCCTATTTTTTTCCCTCCTTTTTTCTTTTTCCTTTTCTTTCTTCCCTTTTCTTTCTTTTTCTTTCTTTTCCTTCTTCTTCTTTCCTTTTTTCCTTTTCTTCCCCAAATTAGGCCTGGCACGACCCAATTTCCGCCTCCTTTTTCTTCTCCTGCCGCGGCCCACGCCTGTCTGCCCCTTTCTTGTTTTTTCCCTGCACCCAGCGCGCTGCAATTTGACTTCTTCTTCCCCTGAACGTAGAGTTTCATTTAAACTCCTCCCCTCCTCACACTCGACCGCCCGGTCCCCTTCTTTTATTTTCCTTCTTTTCTCCCCCAAACCACCGGTCCAACCTCCCCCATCTTCTTCTTCCTCCTCCAGCTCGACGCCATAACTGCCACCTTCCTCCTTCCCTTGAAAATGGCGCTACCGGCCACACGTGTCGTGGCTTGCCTTTCTCCTGCCCATTCTCTTCCTCTCGATGCATACACTAATTTGAAATGCCCCACTTCCATTTTCCTTCCCCACGTTGCTCCCAATTTCCCATGTAATGGTCGGGAAATTTTCAAAATTTATGTCTCCTGACCAACCTCATAACCGTCCCATTTCTCATTGGATTTGATCTCTGGGTAACCTCCACGACTCGAGCCTACTCTCCACCACTATAAATACCCCTTGTATGGCCTGGTTTTGAGATTTCTTTCCCCAAAACCCTAAGAACCATTCTGT
The DNA here is from genome assembly GCA_030549775.1 of Tamarix chinensis. Taxonomy (NCBI): domain Eukaryota; kingdom Viridiplantae; phylum Streptophyta; class Magnoliopsida; order Caryophyllales; family Tamaricaceae; genus Tamarix; species Tamarix chinensis. The sequence continues at coordinate 86,326,213 of CM060176.1, forward strand.
GCACCACCGTCCCTTTAGACACCCCGTTCTCCATCGTTAGCCAACCTCGCTACCACTTCTTCCTCCCAAACTATTTCCTGTAATGCCCTTTAGTTAATTAAACCATTCACATCCTTCGATTCTCCTTACACAGGCCTCTATAACCATGCAATGTTTGCTAGTTCTCTCGCCAAAATTTTTACCTCGAAACCTTAAACCACCGTCCACCACCACATCCGCCACTTTTTCCACCCTCTAAACCAGCCAATATCTCCTGCTAAGTCTCCTCCATTGAACCATAAACTTATTTTATTTTTCTCCTTCCCCCTTACCTCTTTTTCTTCATTTTCATCCCTCTTAGATCACTTTTCCGGCAACCTTCGGGCATCACCGCCGGTGCCACCCATCCCCTCCAACTCAAGGTGAAACCCTAGACCTTTTCAACACTTCCTTCCGATTTATTGATAATTATTTTTCTTTTATCCAAACTTTTAATGTTAATTTGATTTTTATAATAATAATAATAATAATAATAATAATTATTATTATTATTATTATTATTATTATTATTATTATTATTATTTTTATCAATTGAATTCTAATTGCTAAATTTTGTTAACACGTTTGGGAGTATTCTTCAGTTAGAAAATTATTATTCTCGAAATTTGGTTATTTAATGGAATTATTACAAATTTAATATTATTATTAATAATATTATTATTAATATTAATATTATTATTATAATTAATTATTTAATATTTTAATTATGCTAGGTGGGGTAGAAACCTAAAAATTTAATTAAGTCTAGCATCTTTGATTTTTATTACTATTATTAAAATTTTTTAACATTATTACTAATTATATTATTATTATTATTATTATTATTATCTTTATTAACTTTTATATTATAAGTATATATATAATATTAATATCATTATTACATTTTTAAATAGTATTATTATTAAATGGGGTGGTTTTGAAAGCCACTTTATAATTTGAAGAATTTTGGTATTATTAATATTAATATTCTACTAATAAGATTATTATTAATAATGTTTTACTTTTATTATTATTATTATTATTATTATTATTATTATTATTATTATTATTATTATTATTACTATTACTATTTTGGTGAAGGGTAGAAACCCTTATATTACCACCCCTTTTCGAATGAAAATAGGAATTTATTTGTATTTTTAAGTAATATTTTGTATAGTAATTATTATGGAATATTATTTTAATTAAAAAATAAATCTTAGAATAAGTTAGAAAATAACAAAATTTTATAAGGGAGACTAATTCTAGTATATTTTTATATAAAAGTGAACCTAGTCAAACCCTTCAAGTGGAATAGAAGCGTGCACCAAGACCAGTGTCGTTTTAGATAAGGGTTTAGTAAGGCCATTTGTGTGTTTATATGCATTATGTGCTTCATATGCCATGTATTCTATATTTATTATTATTATTAATTATTTCGTATGTAATGTGACTATAGAGTTGAAATATGTTGGTATGAATAAATCATGACATGAAGATTATGTGTATGTTTATGTTATTATTATTGTATGATATGGCCCTAAGACATGCATATTAGGGTTGTAAATAATGATGGAGGATTGTAAATATGTTGAGCTAGGGTTTGCATATGAATTAGGGTTTTCATGGAAGTGTAGTATATGTGGAGTTAGGGTTTGCATATGAATTAGGGTTTGCACACGAATTGGGGTTGCATGGAAATGTGGTATACGTGGAGCTAGGGTTTGCATGGAATTGTGGTATACGTGGAGCTAGGGTTTTCATATGAATTGGGGTTACATAGAAGTGTGGTTTACGTGAAGCTAGGGTTTGTATGTGAATTAGGGTTTGCATGGGAGCTAGGGTTGCATGAGAGTGTGGGTTATGTGGAGTTAGGGTTTGCATGGTAGCTAGGGTTTGTAGAGATATTAGGGTATGTCATGATTAGGTATGATGGGATGATTAACTAGGGTTGAAGTGGTTAACCTGAGTTGAGGAGTAAGCATGATAGAAACCTAATTTGCATGTCTTGAAATGAGCATCTGAATAAGATACTTAACTTATTAAATACATAAAGTGTAAGATGTTGAGCCGGGCCTAGACTAATCCATCAGCATAATAGTGGCCAGATACTGCGGTAGCCTGGAGACTGATCCACTGACTTAATAATGGTAGGGTATGTTACCCTAGTGACCAATCCACTGGCTAAAATAGTGGGGGATCCCAAGCTCAATAAATCAAACCTTATATTTGGTTAAGATATGAGAAGATACTAATTACTTACAGTGGAACACCCTGCAATAAGGGGCTAGACCGATCCACCGGTATATAATAGTGGTAGGGCATGTACCCTAAGTGACCGATCCACCGGCTATAATAGTGGCTAGGAGCCAAAGTGCCCTGGAGACTGATCCACTGGGAAAAATAGTGGGGTTCCCTTGTATGGATTTAATAAAGAGCATGGTATGGAAATGGATTCGATAAAGGCTTGATGAAATAAATAATTTGATCCATATTGAGTCCTAGAATCTCAAATGAACCTTTATGTGTACTAATATGATTGAGTTTTTATGTTTTTATTTTTATATTATCGGCTATGTGAAACATGTATGCTAGCCTTAGTACTCATTTACTTTACTTAGTACGTAGCGTACTAATCACCCATTTCATGGGTGCTGCTCATTCCCACGAGCAGAAGGCCCGTCTGACTTATTGCAGGTAGGAGACAACAACTTTGATGCTATCGATGTCTACGGGACATCAGGAGGGACAGAGTGATAGTTGGGATGGATCGATTTCTAGAGAGACATGGTCGTTTTCCTTTTTAACTTATGACTCATGTTATATTTTATTATGTTTGAATTGTTGGAACAATTTTACGAACGTTGTTTAGTTATTATCTGGAAAAACAATTGCTAGTATTTCAAATTATGTAAGACTTGCGCGTACTCTGATTTTCTTTTTTTATAAATTTGTACTTTTATGGTGTTATTAATCGTGTCTTCTTAGCCTCAGCACTAGGTACCAGAACGGTAGGAGTGAACCGTTCTGGTACTAAGTGTGGCAGTAACATCCCCAGAAATTTATGGTTTTAATTTATGAGTATTACTCTTAAAAAAATTGTGTAAATTTTGGGGGTGTTACATGAATGGGGTAGGATGAAGTAGGAGGGAAGAATTAAAATGAGAGGGAGAAGAGGGAAGATAGGTACGGCGTATTGGGGGGTAGGTTTTAGGTGGTGGGCAGTGTCGGGGTGGCAGGAAGAGGAGAAGAAGAAAGGAAAAATAGGGCATGCGGGGAGGGTTTGTAGGAGCTAGTTTGGTCTGTAAATGGGAAGAAAAGGATAGGGAGAAAGAGGGAGAGAGAGTAGGCTATAGGTGGAGGCAAGTGGCGGGGAGGAGTTGCAGGAGGCAGCCATAGTGTGGTGGAGGGCATGTGTAAGACCCCCAAATTTCACTCCTGAAAAATTTCGTTTAAGACAAGGGTTTTAGCGAAAGTAAAAGAATTAAAACCATAAACTTGGGGGTATTACCGCCACACTTAGTACCAGACCGGTTCACTCTTACCGTTACGATACTAAGTGCTAAGGCTAAACTAAAAAATCATTAAGTAAGAGTCATCAAAACATAGGTCCATAGTTAACATAGACCATTCACGAAAACCACGAATCAACAACAGTTAAAATATCGTTTAGGAATACAACCTCGAGTACGGTTTCAAAACAATAAGTGTAGTACAAAATATAGCCAAATAAAACAGATCCCAAGGGACCAATATTCGGATCACCTACTCACTCAAGCCAAGCCTTCCACCCCACAATTTGTAACCGATCAAACCTGCATAGGAGGTCTGCTCCCCACCATTGGTGGATCATCACAGGACCCATTCAATCAAGGTAGTATCAGTACGGGTCCAATACTGAGTAAGGGCATTGGTGCGCTAAGGCCAAGCATACAATCATACAACATAACGTACGTAGCACAATCATATAGACAACATGCGATAACCAGCAAGATAAGGTCCGAATACTTTCCGGTGGCTTATTCTTATTTCTCATTAATAATAATACGTTCATTCCACACATATTCTTTAATAGTCCGTGTGAGTGCGGGAACCCCACTATTATAGCCGGTGGAACGGTCACGAGGGCCATGCCCTGCCACTATTATAGCCGGTGGACCAGTCACGAGGGTAACGTACCCTGCCACTATTATTTGCCGGTGGACCGGTCTGGCCCCAACTCACAAGGTGTTCCACTATAAATATTCATATATTTCCCATGTCTTATCATTATTCTAATTAATTTTTTGAGCACGGAATTCCCCCACTATTATAGCCGGTGGAACGGTCACGAGGGCCATGCCCTACCACTATTATAGCCGGTGGACCGGTCACGAGGGTAACATACCCTGCCACTATTATTTGCCGATGGACCGGTCTGGGTCCGGCTCAACATCTTTCTCTGTAAGTAGTTAATGTCTTAACATATCTTATTCAAAAGGTTTTCACCAAGGATACACATAACTCATTCTCTCTATGCTTTACACATCACAACCAATAAAATTCTGTGTTCACGACTACCCTTTAATCAATAATACACATGATAACGCCAACGACTCTAAGTAGTCATAACCAACCCTAATTGTCCACAGCGACCCGTGGTTAACCACTCTCACCCCTATTTTACCATAACCACCGTACTTAGCCATCCCAAACCTTAATCATCCTCAACAGTCACAATTAGTTACTCCATCCCTTCTTAATCACAATGCCCCAGAGTTAATCACTCCAAACCCTGATTCCATAGGATCATTAACGCCTATGCAAAACCCTAATACTACCATACCAACATTAATACCACCATACAATCCATAACACCACCGTATAAACCCTAATACCACCATAAGTCATTAATACCACTATACCATCGTTAATATCGCCATACGAATATTAATACCACCATACAAATCCTAATACCACCATGCAAACCCTAATACCACCATACAAACCCTAATACCACCATACAACATTAATACCTCCATAAAATCCCAAATAATATCATACAACATTAATACCTCCATAAAATCACAAATACCACCATACAACATTAATACCTCCATAAAATCACAATATCACCATACGAACCCGAATACCGCCATACCAACATTAATACCACCATACAACCCATAACACCACCATGTAAACCCTAATACCACCATAAGTAATTAATACCCCTATACAATCGTTAATACCGCCATACGAACATTTATGCCACCATAATAAACCCTAATACCGCCATTGCAAACCCTAATACCACCATACAAACCCTAATACCACCATACAACATTAATACCTCCATAAATCACAAATACCACCATACAACATTAATACCTCCATAAAAACACAAATAGCACCATACCACATTAATGCCTCCATAAAATCACAATACCACCATAAGCCATTAATACCACTACGAAATCATTAGTACCACCATACGAAAAATTATGCCACCATACGAACCCTAATCCCACCATACAAACTTCAAGACTCCCATGATGGCTCCCAACTCATATTACCTTTTATCCTAACATACACGTCCTAGTGGGCCATAGCATATTACATCATAAACATCATACATATAAATGTCATGCTTATGTCACGGAAGCACATACAACATACCTCAATCTCCAAGCTGCGCTACACATAAGACAAGTTATACACAAATCATATAATACATGGTATAGCAGGACATACATAACATTCAACACATCCATGTCACACATAGCACAAGGCCATTAGCTTCGTCCTTACCTAAGGCGACGCCGGGCTTGGAGCACGCTCCTCTAACTCCTTAGGGCTTTGGTCGGGGTTACCTATAAAAGGGGAAAATGCTAAGTATTAGTTTCCCTTATAATTACTATCAATCCTCATTTTAGTTTAAGGTTAGGGTTTTTAATACTAAAAAGGGTTTTATACAAAAACTAGGGTTTTTACTTTAGAATTTGTATACTAGATATTAGTAGTCAAAATATGTTTATTTTTAATACCTATTGTTACACTTATATTATTAGACCCGTTAGCCCTATTCTTATCATAAAAATGTTCATGCTAACTATAGAAAAATAGTGATAATAATAATAATAAAACTAATACTAGTGACACTAATGTTTATAGTGAGAGAAACCCTCGCATTTTTAAGGCTAAGTCTACTAATGGTGTCATATTCGAAATAATATTATTATAAGGTCACAATATTACAAGTAAACTATTCTTAAGGGTGATAATGATAATAGTTGTATATTCTTGAATAATAAAAGGGTTCAAATGATTTTGATTACAATAATAAGGTAGTGATAGTAGTAATAATAGTAATGGTTAATAATAGTGTCATAGTAATGAGGTTAGGGTTAATGTTAAATGGTATGGTAATAAGGTTCAAGTACTCTTCTTAGTTAACAACCAAATGATATTTACTAGCTTGAGTTAAGTAACATGGGTAAGACAAGGTAGTATTATTATTAACAATAGTGATAAATGTGTTAAGTATAATAATAATAATAATAATAATAATAATAATCACAATAGTACAACCAATTAAGGCTAAGGAATAATAATAATAACCATAGTAAGGATAATAGAATAATAATAATAAAAATGTTAATACTAATACTTATAAAAATAAGACCAAAGTTAAGTATAATATAGGTTAGGGTTTAAAAGAGATGTTAGTATTAGTAAGAAAATAAGAACATTAATAATAATAAGGACAATAATAATGGTAATAATGATAATAATAATAATAATAATAATAATAATAATAATAATAATAATAATAATAATAATAATAAAATTAATAACAATAATAAAAGTAATAATAATAATAATAGTAATAATAAGTATATTAGTATTAATATTAGTAGAAAATAGTAGCAGCTATATAAAAAGGGGGTTAGGGTTTGGATGGGTGGAGAACCACCTAGGGTCGGTGGTGGTCCGGCGGCGGCGGTGGAGGAGGAGAAGAGGGGGAAAGATGGGGGTGGCAGTTAGATGGGAGGGGAAAAGGAGGAGTTTGAGGTGGGGAAAGAAGGAGCAGGTGAAGGGGAGTGGAGTGAGGGTGGTGGCGTGGCAAGGGGCGGCGGCGCGCGGCGGCGACGGCGGCGACCGAGGGTGGTGAGAGAGGTGGGAGATGAGGGAGGAAGGAGGAGAGGGAGGCAGGGAAAGTTGAAGGCAAGGAAAGGTAGAGGGAGGTCTGCTGGGCATTTTGGAGGGTGGAAGGGTGGCTGGTAGCGGCGGAGGAGGCGGCAGAAGGCGGCGACGGGCTGGAAGTGGTGGTTTTCGGGATAGGAACTTTGCACGACGAAGGCGTCACGTGCAGGGCAAGGCGGAGGGTGGTGGCGGCTCGGTTTTGTCGAGGGAGGTGCAGGGATGGTAACGATGGCCAGAGGTGGTGGCGGCTGTCTCCGTTGACGGCAAAAAGCCCGTCTGTTTGAGGCGGCGGAGAGGCAGGGTTTCGGGGCAAAAAAACGAAAAGGGCTGATCGGGGCTGCCAATGGGGGGTATTTATAGGCAATTGGAAGGGGAAGACGACAAGGGGAGAAGGGGGCGTGCGAGGCAGGTGTGCAGGTGGCCGGCTAGTGGCAGGTGGTGCAGGTTTTGCCATGGCAGGCTAGGTCAGGGAAGGGGGAGAAGAAAGGGAAAGAGAAGGGCACGCGGGAAAGGGAGAGAGGGACTTGGTCGGGGTCGAAAAGAGAAAGAAAACGACGGTAGAGAGGCAGGGAAGGACGGTCGGCGCTGAGCTGGTGGCTGCCGGCGAGTTTCGGGCTGCAAGTCGAGTTGCAGGTCGGCGTGCAGGTCGGGGAAGAAGACAGGGCGGGGTGGACCGGTCGGTCCAGGGAAAAGAAAGAAAGGAGAGAGGGGGCGGTTCAGCCGACGTTATAAAGTTTTAAGGCAATACGCGGCGTTTTGAGGATTGTGGGAGGAAAACGTCGCGTCGCGTCGAAGGCTGGCAACGGTCATAAGGTCGTTTAGTGTGACGTGGCGTTTCGATGGTTCTTAGGGCAAAACGCAGCGCACGGGGGTCGGCGTCGCACAACGCTGGGCCGCGGGCGAGAAGAAGGAAGGAGACGCGGGGGGGCCTGGGCTGCGTAGGCCGGGCGCGCGAGACCGGGGGGGGGGCGAGAATGGAGATTTGGGCTGACGAGTGGCCCAAACCAGGGGAAGGAGAAGAGAGAAAAAAAAATAAAGGAGGAAGAAAGAAAAAGAAGAGAAAGGAGAAAAAGGAAAAAAGGAAAATGGGAAAAATGGAGAAATGATAAAATGGTTGGGTTGGAGGTATTTGGGTATCTATTTATTTATACAATTAATTTATATTTATAATTTTAATAATAATTATCTTAATTATAATAATTAAATCCATTTTTAAATTAGTTAGGCTATTTTGGATAAATTCCCTTAACCTCCATGCTAATTAGAGAAATACCCAAATTTTCTTCCAATTAAATTCTTTATTATTTTCCTCTTAATATACCATAATTAACTCCCTACATCTTAATAAATGAGTTTATATAATTAATTTTCCTAATAATCCCTTATTTGGCTATAATTTCGGAAATTAGGATTTTGGGTTATTACAGCATGTTTGGTCTGTAGTCAAAGAAGATGATATCAAGAAGAAGAAGAAAAGAAAAAGAAAGGAGGGGTAGGTTAACTGGGCGAGGGAGAAAGAGGAGGGAGGGGCTAGGCCATGCGTGAGGGAGAAGGGGAGAAGAGAAAAGAAAAGAAAACTAGGCTCCGAGGGAGAGAACAAAAGTAAAGGAAAAAAAGAAAAGGGGTGGGCTGGGTTGGGTGGTTGGTGCGAGAGAGTGAGGAGAAGTGAAGGAGATGACCAGCGCCTCAGAGTGTAAGGGGGGAAGGTGAGCAAGCTGGATGACCCGAAGAAGAGAAAAAGAGGAAAAGGAAAAAGAAAGAAAAAGAAGAAGAAGAAGTAAAAGGAGAAAGAAAAAGGAAAATGGGGAGAAAGTAAAATAAAATAATTTTTTAAATAATAGAATTTAGTATTTTTGATAGATAAATTAATTTAATAATTTTATTTATTATATTTTTATATCTTGGTTTAAAAATAAAATTTTAATAAAATATTAGTTCGGAAAATTATTTAAATAAAATTAGTATGATAAAATAACAAAATATTTATTTTAATTTATTAAATATTCATATCCATTTTTATATGCTCAAAAATCCCCAAAATAATTAACTTACATAAATTTAAAAGTTAATTTATTCTAAATAAACTCTATTTATTAAATTATTAGTTTTTAAAATTTTTGGGTATTACATTACTACACCCTTAAACAAAAACTTCTTCCCTGAAGTTTATGCCTTAGTGCTTGTTATACAAAGGGGGGGGTACTAAGGTACTTGGGTTAATTACCCTGTTAAGGGCAAACTGATGAGTTCGTATTTTGACACATTTTATACCCTTATAATATTAGTTTTTGGTAGTTTATTTAACTAATATAGGAGAATAATTATTGTTTTATGCTTAAGTGGTAAAAATTGCATAAATATTATTATTTTAGCTAAAATGATAATAATTAAGTAAATTTAGAGTAAAATATTATTTATTAATATTTATTGAATTTTGTTTTGCAGGTTTTATTTTTAAATAAAAAAAATAAAAAAAGAAAGAAAAAAAAAGAAAAAGAATTCGACGTTTGGACCAACGGCCGAAGGCCCAAACACCACGATAGCCACATGCACGGAAAGAAAAGGAGACGAAGGGCTGATGTGGAAAGAAAGGCTCGGCGCATGAAATTATTAAAGGACGCACGGATGTCGAAGAGGAAGAGGAGCCAAGAGGACGGTAGAAGGCAGAGCCTTCCGAGGCTCTGTGGAACGACAAGAGAGGGAGGTGGCAGAGCTGTAGGCCAAAAAGAAAAGAGCCTTTATAGGCTCGGGAGAGGAGGCTTGGCCGAACAAGCAGGCTTGACGCAGCAGCACAGACTTCGAGGCGCACAGGTCGAAGACTCAGGTCACGCGAACGTCTGCCCACATCAGCCTCTATCAGTGTCGAATAAAGAAGAAAAAGAAAAAGAATTGTGCACAGAAATCAAAGCCGAGAGAGAAGAAAAATAAGAGAAAATTATACCGGTAGAATTTATTTCAGATAAAATTAATTTTTATCTGAATAAATTCTTAATCTTTTATCCAAAATTAATTCCGGCTAATTATTTCTCTTATTTTTAATTTATATTTTAGATATATATTTCTGTGTAATTAATTCTTTAATTATGGTTGGCTGAATATTTATTGTTAGGGAATAATTTGAAACCCTAGATTAGGATTTAAATTCTAATTTTATTTTCTTTGTTTCATGAGATTGTTTCTTGACTCTATATTAATTGCTATCGTTTATATATATAATTCTGTCAAGTATAGTTTATTTGATGCATGCCTTATTCTGGTTCCTCATAAGTGACAGTATGTAGGATTATTTTCCTACAAGGTGGCCATCTAAATATACTAGAATTTATGTGTATAAATTGCAGCTAGGTTAGATAACAATTCACCTAATCGTTTTGTGATTCTAACCGAAGTGGTAAAATGTTTAAATACGTGTGGGTCAAGGATAGTAAATACAGCTAGACATATGTTTTATACTAGTCTGGGTACTTAGATTGACAGCCTTCCACTTACACTTAATGCATTAAATCTAGTTAAATATAGGAGCCGCTTGTTGCTCCTATACTGCTAGTATTTAATAGGGTTAATATAGGCACGTGGTCGTATTAATTAATTAAGGGAAGTAATATAAAGTGTGTGGACCTGCGTTTGGTGTTCAACTTGGTCGATCTCATTCTCACGATTAAAGGATGACTTAGAGATAAATATTATATTTCGACCTAATCTAGTGGTGGATTTTTATTTCCCTAACATATTTCTCATATCTGCGGTTTCTCATTATTTTCATTATTTTTATTATTAGTTTATTTGTTTTATTTATTCCTTTTATTATTTTATTATTTTGATAAACCCTCATTAGTACTTTTCTTATTCATTTATTCTGTGTTATTTAGGATTTTTATTTTTATTTTTAGTTTTATTTCAAGCTAGTTAAACGGAGGTGAGCCCTCTCAATCCCCGGCTAGAACGATACCCTTATTAACGAGTGCTACAATTAACAACAAGAGGGTTTAAATTTCGTGCCGGCTACGGTCACACCACAAACCTATTTGACCAAGGGAAACAACTTAAAAAATATTAATTAATAACCTAACCAATTATGAGGGGCTCGACAGTTGGCTTGAAGAGGTCGCATTGAGATTGATCGCATGCTCCTACTCCAATTAAAGAGGTTGAACAAGTTTTGCTGAGCATCTGATCTTGCTAAACCAATGGTTGTTGGGGTTTCTTAATTTCTCCATGGGGTGTGCCATAGCACTCGAGGCTCTTATGCCCAAGCTGTCTATAATTGTGGCACTGAACTGGCTTCCTAAGTAATCCTGGCCTTGATGATCTTTTTTGTAATGATGGTAACGAAAGTGCTAAACATGTCTATTGCTAGCCATGCCACGAGATGTACTCCAACTCTTCTAAAGTTGAACCCTAGCTTGAGGTTGAGGTTGGATTCGCGAAACTTTACTATTGGGATACTCACTCTTTTCTTTGAACTCTAGCCTTTTGGCTCTTTCTCTTTCCTCAAATGGAGGGTCGCTCTTGGACCAAGCCATCAGTGAATCATGCTTCTTCGTATAATGTAGTTAAGTCATAGGAAATGGTTGTGCCCATCCTACTTTGAATGTGGAGATTAAGTCCTTGCATTAATTGGATGACCACTAAAGCCGTGCTAACTGCTAAGTTGGGGGGGTGAACTTTGGCAACTCCATGAAGCATGTGAAGCCCTTTTGAATCGATAATCTTTCTTGCGTTAGCTCTAAAAATTCCTTGAGCTTGGCCCTCCAGAGGATTTCGGCATGGACACATGTGTGGGGCACATTTTTGAAGTCTTCCTATGTCGATGATATCCCTCCTTGGGCTCAAAATATTTCCCACCAAACATCGGCTGGTCCTTGATGAAAAAAATGCCGCAATGCTCATCCTTCTCTCCTTAGGGTAGTTGGGCATCTCAATGGAAGTACGTAGATGCTCAAGTTCTACTCCTTAGGGTAGTTGAGTGCCTTGAAGGTCTTGTCAACATCCCATATCCAACTTTTGAGGATCATAGGGTCTTCTTTCCCATCGTAGGCCAAGGGCCAATAACACGAGAATTCGGGGAACGTTGAGCTAGCCCCATGAGTGTTTGGAGCGCTCTTCCTATGGTTTTGACACACCCTTATAGGGTCATATTGAGATAGCTAGAAAATAGACATGCTTTAGGAAAGGTACTATCTATCATATTAGGTCACCCAAGCCTAGGTTCACTTGATCTACCCATACCCAACTCTCAGAATTAATTCAAGTTTTACAACAAGTGAGAAATAGGAGGGGAAAACCTTTATAAATTCAATTCAAACTTGGAAAGATTTCGTAAAATACCCTGATACTAACTTTTAGTATTAGTTCAAAACGTTAAAAATTGAAAAGGGTTTTGGAAAACACCTGATACCAACTTGTGGTACCAACATAAAATGGTAAAATACAAGAAGAATATTTAAAAATGCTTTGATACCAACTTGGCACACCCCTAAAATTCACTACTAGAAATTTCATTTTATTTAAAATTTAGCAAAAGAAAAATTAAAAAATTATGAATTCTAGGGATATTAATACCACACTAAAGAGAAGAAAGGGAGAAGAAGAGGCTCGGAGAGGGAAATAAGGGGGTAAAACGAGTAGGATGAAGTTGGAGGGAAGAAGAGAAAGGAGAGGGAGAAGAGGGGAGGTAGGTGTGGCCGGTTGAGGGGTAGGTTGTAGGTGGCAGGTGGTGTCGGGGTGGCGGGAAGAGGAGAAGAAGAAGAGAAAAATAGGGAATGTAGGGAGGGTTTGTAGGGGTTAGTTTAGTCTAAAAATGGGAAGAAAAGGATGGAGGTGAGAGAGGGAGAGAGAGAATAGATTGTTGGGGCGGCAGATAGTAGGGAGGTACTGCAAAAGGCAACCATGGAATGCTAAGGGGTCATCTTTGGGTGGGGCTTGAAGATGATAAAAATAAGAAAAGGAAAAGGAAAGAAAATGAGGGGAAGGCAGGCCGGGCGAGTGAGAAAGAGGAGGGAGTGGACCAGTCTGTGCATGAGGGAGAAGGGGAGAAAAGAAAAGAAAATTAGGCTAGCCCAGCTGAGGGGGGAGAAGGAAAGAAAAGAAGAAGAGGATGGGTTGGGTGGTTGGCACGAGAGAGGGAGGGAAGGGAAGGAGATGGGCTATTTGAAATGCCTCGAAAGTCCTAATTTAAAAAAATTATAGTTAAATAAGATTTTATTAGAAAAATTAATTAAATAAATTATTTTTATTAAATATAAAAAGGAAATTAACTATGGTAAATCAAGAAGAAATTTATAAGTATTTTAATTAGGAGAAATTTGGGTATTTTAGCTAATCAAGGATTTTACTTTGGAAATTGATTAAATAATTTTTTATATTTAAAATAAGAATGAGAAAATAGTTTCAAATTAATATGAATTTTAGAAATAATTTAATTGAAGAGAAGTATGGTGTTTTTCTAATTAAAATGGAATTTCTAAAAGATCTTTCAAAAACCCTAAATTAGCCTAAAAGGGAACTAAATATTATTTTTTTAAATATTATTATTTTAAATATCCCAAATATCCTTATTAATTTAATTAACCCAACCCTTATATTTTTATTTTTTCCTTTTTTTTTTCCTCTTCTTTCTTCCTTTTTCTTTCTTTTTCTTTTCTTTTTCTTCCTCTCCTCCCCAACCTAGGCCAGCTCGGCGGCCCATGCCCTCTCTCATTTTCTTCCTTCGAGGCATGCCGTTTATCTTTCCTACGACCCATTCTCCCTTTTCTTTCTTTTCTTCTTCTTTTGACATCCCAACGCCGCGTTTTATCTTTTTTCGCCCCAAAACGCGATTTAAAACACATCCTCACCTTGTCGCCCAACAAGTTTTCTTTCTTTTCTTTCCTTGTTTTTTCCTAACCCCTGACCTTCTTCTTCCCTAGCCTTCGCACTTGCCATTTCCGATGACCTGCACCACCGCCAAGCTCCTTGGATTTTCACCTCCAACCTCGCCATTGATCCGGCCAATCTCGCCTCCCTCTCCCCTACTGACTCATCGACCATTTCACCTAACTAACTCTCCCCTCTCCTCGCAAGTTTCCCTTCTCCCAGCCAGCCACACTTTTCCACGTGTTCTTGATTTTTGCCGACAACCGTCATCGCCGGTGCGCCTAACCGACCTACCCAATCCTCCCGTTCTTCCCTTTGACCTAAGACACTCTTTTATGTCTATAAATACCCCTACCTAGTCTAAAATTAAGTTTTCCCTCGAAAATCAGCTTTTGCCGACCTTGTCATTACCGCCATTTGAGACACGATTGCCGTCACTTTCGGCCAACTACGCTGCCATCTATGCCCACCCAACTAATCCTTGCACCACCCTCTAACTAAATAAACATCTATCATCCCTCGATTTTCCCTGCACAAGCCACCCCAGTCGTGCAAAATTTTCTTCCCAATCAATCCTTTTTTCCACCTCTGCCGCCCTTTGCACCAACCTTAACCACCACTTTCGGCCCTGGCACCACTCCTTTCACCTTCCAAACTGTACTACAGACCCTCCTCTATCTCCCTCTACCTTTATTTTCCCCTCCCTCCCTCTCCTCCTCTCTTTCTCTTCTTCTTCTTCCCTATTCGGCCACCACCACCGTTACCGTGCGCACCCACCTTTAGTTGTGCCACAACCCTTGTTCTATTCCTCTCTTTCTAGGTAACCATAATCACCCTTATTTCCACCCTCATTCTTCCTATTTTGTTCCCATCCTTCAACTTTTCTATTTTTCTTCTCTTTTTTCGGTCACCGCCACCACTGTCGTGCACCACCGCCAACGTTGCTTGTCACCACCAACCTAAGGTTGAACCCTAGATCATCTCTAGCCTTTTAACCTATTTTTAAAAGCATTATTTTATTATATTCCATTTATTCAAATATATTATTATTATTATTATTATTAATGTTTTTATTACTATTTCTATTGAGGGTTGAGGCCCTATTATATTTTTACTTTGATTTTATTATTATTATTCTTATTGTTGCTTTTATCTTTATTATTAATATTAATATGTTATTATTATTATTATTTTCATTATTATTATTATTATTATTATTACTTTCAATGTTAGTATTATTATTCTATATAGGGTTGAAACCCTATTGTGCCTATTTAGAATTGTAGTAGTAGTATTATAAGTATCAAGTCTTATTATTTTAATATTATTAATATTTTTATCATTAGCATTTATTATTATTATTATTATTTAATAAGTTATTATTATTCAATGTAGGGTCGAAACCCTAATTCATTTTATCTTTGATTATTATCATTACTATTATTACCATTGTGATTATTATTATTATTGAAATATTATTATGGTTTTTTCATCATCATCATCATCATCATCATCATCATCATCATCATCATCATCATCATTATTATTATTATTATCATTATTACTACTAATTTTTGTTATTAATTTTACCAATGTTATTATTAGTGTTATTTTGGCGAAGGGTCAAAACCCTTATTTCACCTTTTATTTCAAATCATATTATTATTATTATTATTATTATTATTATTATTATTATTATTATTATTATTATTATTATCGTTAATATTATAATTTTTACTATTATCATTATTATTATTTTAGTATCACTATTATTATTATTAGGATAAAGTTTTCCAACCTTATATTATTAACTTTTACAATATTACTATTATTTCTTATATCTTTAGCAAAGTTAGTAATTAGTTGATGTCATTTTTATTAATATGTTATTATTTTATCAAAAATCTGGTTTTAGAATAAATTAGGAATAATAGTATTTTTGGTAGGAGGGAATCTAATTTTAGCTTTTCCCTCATATAAGTGAGACCAGTCAAATCCCTAAGGAGGCGTAGGAGCGTGATCCAAGAATGATATAATTTTTGGTAACGGTGTTACTAAGGCCTTATGTGTGTTGATGTGCATTATATACTTTGTATGTTATGCATCCTATGTTTATCATTATATTGATTTTATGTGTATTATGGCATGGAGGTGAAGTGTGTTCATGTGCTGTTAAATGGCATGTGTATTATGTATATGTGATGAAATATTGTGGTATGTGATGATTGGTTTATGACCCTTTAGACATGCATGTGAGGATGTATAAAAGTGGTATTGCGTGGAAAAAGGTTGAAAATGGAAAATGGGAAATAAGTTGACCAAAGGGGAGTAAGTTAACCAAAAAGAAGTGAGTTGACCTAAAAATGTTAATAATCCATAAGTGGAAGAAGAATAAGGGGTGGAAGTAAAATGAAGGAATATGAGAGTCTATGGTTCTACATAAGAGAATCTAGAGTTTCGTATGAGAGATTTTATGGTGTTACATGGGAGAGTCTAAACTAGAGTTTGATATGGATGGATTTAGGGTTTTGCATGATAGATTTTATGGTGTTGTATGGGAGAATCTAAACTAGTGTTTGATATGGATGGCCTTAGGGTTTTGCATGGCGGATTTTATGGTGTTGTATGGGGGAATCTAATCTAGGGTTTTGTATGGATTGAATCTAGGGTTTTACATGGAGGAATCTATGGTTTTGTATGGTGGAATCTAGGGTTTTGCATGGATGGATCTTGGGTTTGCATGGTTGAATCTAGGGTTTCATGTGGGAGTTTTAGGGTTTGCATGAAAATTTTGAAAGGTTGCATGGGATGTGTAAAGTTTACATGGGTATGAAATTTACGTATGGAAAGTTAATTTGGGATGTAAGGAGGGTAATGTAAGTGTTATTTGGGTGTTTGAACACTTTGGATGAAAAATAGTACGTGGAGAAATATAAGGGTATGTCGGAGACCGAGCTAGGGTTTGTGTGGACAATTAGGGTTTGGTATGGCTGCTTAGCGTTTTTGTGGTATCATGTGTATTTGGTGATTAAAGTGTAATTATAAGGGTGGAATTTATGAGTTATGATGTGTGGAGTGTTAAAATGATTTGGGTTGTGTGAAATGGAGTAGGACAAGCCACTTAGGCATAAATTAGGGTTTTTGGGGAAAAACCCTAGAGTAAGGAAATAAGTAGATTTGGAGGTGTGTAGTAGTGGGCCCTGACCCATATATTTTGGTGTTCGAGTTCTAGTGTGAGTTGGAGTATAGAGGAAAGGTTGTTGGGTAAGTTAGGAGTTGCAAGGTTCTCATGATATGATGTTGGTCAGTTGGAGGATAAGTGTAAAGGGAGTGATTCATGCACGTCTAGGGTAAAGCTTCTTGATAACACACCGTAATACATTAATCATTTAAAATGGAAGATTGTTGAGCTAGGCCTAGAACGATCCACCGACGAATAATAGTGGTTAGGGCATGATGTCCTATATGTGACCGATCCATCGGTAATAATACTGGTCATGCTTTGTGCCTATGTGTTTCCTGGCTATAATAGTTGGGGATTCTATTCTAAAAAAAAACCGAACATATTTGTGCTAAGACATGGAAAAGACACTAAGTACAGGGTAGACCATTCCATCAACAAATAATAGTGGTCAGGAGCTTTATGCCCTCTATGCTGGCTATAATAGAGGTAAGGAGCTTTATGCCTTGTGTTTTTCGATCCATGGGCAATAGTAGTGGTTAGGAGCCATGTGCCATGAATGTATCCGGTCCACCGGCTATAATAATGGGGTTCTCGTACTCGCATGGATTTGATAAAAAGCATAGTGTGAAATGAGTTCTAATAAGAGACTAATTAAATAATTAATCTAGACTATAAATGGGCCTTTATGTATCTACTCGGATGATTGCACAATATTATGCTATCATGATAGATTATGCTATTTTATTTTTTCTGCATTATTTGTGTGATTTTATGTGTTGACCTTAGTGCATATTTACCTTACTCAATACGTAGCGTACTGATCACCCATTTCATGGGTGATGCTCATTCCTACAAGCATTAGGCCTTTCTGACTTTGTGCAGGTGGGTGAGACATCATGCGGGATTGAGTGCTGAGCTTGTGGTTGGCTCAAAGTTTGAGGGTGTCGTGGCCATAATTACTCTTTATGCGATTTATTCCTTATGTTATCTCTTTTGTATTGCATTTATTCCTTTTGATTTATTACTTTGTATTGAGTATTTCAATTACACCTTTTATCGGTTATAAGATTATTCCCTTTGAGGAATTTTGATTTTGCACTCTAATTTCTATCTTATTATTGATTATAAACTTTTATGCGTACTCTGATTTCTATATTATGATATTTTTAATTCATTTTATGAACTCTGGGTTTAAGTTTAAAAATAATCTTTTTAGCCTTAGCACTTGGTATTGCAATGGTCAGAGTGAACCAGTCTGGTACTAAGTGCCGTGGTAACATCCCCAAAATTTACAAGTTTTCAATTTTAAATTCTTCCGCTTTTGAAGAAAAAAAAAGTAGTGAATTTTGGGGTGTTTCACTAGTGGCCCAAAGTGTGAGGGGGGAATGTGAGTATGCCGGACGACCTGGAGAATAGAAAAAGAAGAAAAGGAAAGAGAAAGGAATAGAGGAAAAAGATTAAAAAGGAAGAAGGAAAATGGGAAGAAATTGAAATAAAATAATTATTTGAAATAATATAATTTGTTATTTTTGATAGATAGATTAATTTAATAATTTTATTCATTATAATTTAATATATTGGTTTAAAAAGGAAATTTTAATTGAATATTAGTTTGGAAAATTGCTTAAATATAATGAGTATGATAAAATAACAAAATTTAATATATTAAATATTCACATCTATTTTAATATGCTAAAAACTCCCCAAAATAATTAACTTCAATAAATTTAAAAGTTAATTTATTCTAAATAAAGATATTTATTAAATTATCAGCTTTTAAAATTTTGGGGTATTACACAAACTGGACTAAGTCCATGAAATTCATGTTGTACTCCTCTATCGGCTTACCTCCCAGCGAAAGACCATTAACTCGTTGCACTTCTTTATATAGAGATGACTTGAGTAGAAATGATCACAAAGTGCCAAAAGGAACGATCATCAGCCCATATGCTTTCCACCTCTACATTGGACGCTCCTCCACTAAACGTTTACTCTCCCCCTTAGATAATATATTACCACATCAACCGTCTTGTCCAAAGGGAAACCACATATAATGAAGGTTTTATCCATGTCCTTAACCCATCTTTCCATAATTTAAGGGTCCTACAAACCCATAAAGATTAGTGGGGGATCATGCCCAGACCCCCTAAGTCAATCTTCTACAAGTGGTGCTGGTATTGGCACTAATGGTGGTTGTGGTTCTTGGATATGGCCTTCTATATATGCACTCATAGTTTCTATGAATGCCTTGATACTCTTGTAACTGTGGTTAGTGGCCTTTGATTCCTAAAGGCTAGGATTAATCAGAAATGATCTATTGCTAAGTACAAAGACTAGCACAACGAATCAACAGAAAGGCTATCTAAAACACATTCTCCAACCCACTCTCGCTCTTTTACTTATCTTTTTCTATAGCAACATTGCTATTTTAAATTGTTATCCAAATAATTATTCTAGTCATTATTAAGCAATGAAATGTGCACCATCCCATGGTCTCACAAACCATGGAAGTCTATCCAAACCAAAGGATAAAAAGTCCAATCGAATCTAAGTAGGCACTAATAGATATAAGATCGAGCCAAATCCAAGTAACTACCAATAAGTATAAGTCCAAGTTGATGCCAAAAACTACCTAGGTAACAAAACCATTTAGTATCAATACCCCCTTTTACATCATTAGTATCTAGGGTAAGTAAAATATTGGGATCTACTAGGATCCCAGCTGAAGGAACCAATAAATTCCCTAAGGAAAACTAACCTGTAGTAGTTGATCTAGGATTAGGTAACCGAGACCCATACTCATCTTGATCATATTTTGGTTTAAGTGATTAGTATGTTATATTGAGGTTATGTGATCATATAAGGCCTTTAACCATTTTTTGATTTTCCTTTAATGCTTACTGAATATTAACCTTTCCCTCAAATTAATCCATTTCAGGTCAGTAGTCTATATTACATTACCCACTTTAAATTTATAAAATACTTATTCATGTTTTCCCATTTAGGCTTTTACAACAACCATTGAATATGCCATGAATCATGATTTATTTTTCATCCATTAGGTTGTTAATCTATGTCAACCAATGTATGTCACTCATTAAATAGTCATATAGTAGTATTAGGCATAATCTCAAAGCATATCTATGCCAAAAGATCAAAATCACACAATTTGGCTAAACTAGTGAATCAATTTGGCATAACAAGCCGATCGGTTTGGTGTAACAAGTAGATTGGTTTAGGCTAATGATCGATCACTTTTGCTGAGGAAAACTCATGATTCCCTCAAATTGGTTTCTTGGTTTGGCCAAACTGGTCAACTATTTAGAAACCAATCAATCCATTCTACTAGACTTATAACGCCTTATCTTTGCTACTGAAAACTTTTGGTTTGTGGAGATGCAAAAAACCAAGGGACATAAGGGTCCAAATAAAGATTAATTACATCAAAAGTAGGTATCTAAAGGTACAACACCGATCTGTCTTAACTCTTAGACCCAAAATCACACTTTGAAAATGGGATCTTTTCCCAATAACTCTCTTCTTTTATCCTTATGATATGCTCGAAGCCACTCCATACCCTTCATGTAGTCATCTACAAAATCAGTATCAGTATTACTTTCTCATGTTGAGTAAATCACAATACTTCACAAGAGGTATCATACCCATATTTTACATAGTCACACAAAATCTAAAAAGAACACTTGAGCACAAAGCATGTACATGCAATAATGTAATACCCCCAAAATTTACTACTAAATTTTTTTTTTATTTAATGATAAATGTTAAACAAAAGTAGGTTGACAAAACTATAAATTCTGAGGGTATTACCGCCACGCTTAGTACTAGACCAATTCACTCCTACCTTTCCAATACTAAGTGCTATGGCTAAACAAGATTAACATCAAACACAAGTCATTAATAAAACAATGAGGATGTAAGAAAGGACTTCCTCATAGTCGTATAGAATTTAAAATACGATTTAAGAATTATAACCCAAAGAGTAAGTAGCTAAGTTTTTCCAAAAACATTAAATATCGTACGACATGGAATAACTAGAATAATAATGATACATGGTAAAATCAAAGGAAAGATAGAGTTTGGCCAATCACGCTCGATCCCCAGGCCATGTCTAGGCTCAACTCTCAACCTTGTCCGATCCCTTGTAAGTGTTGTAGGCATCGAAGACGTCATCTCCTACCTGAAAAAACTCAAATGGGTCTTCTACTCCTGGAAATGAGCAACACCCATGAAACGGGTGGTCAGTATGATACAAACTAAGCAAGGTAACCATGCACTAAGCCCATCACATAAGAGTACATAAAACAATCATGATAACATGGTGGCGTACGATCTCTCAGATACATAAAGGCCAATCTATAGTCTCGATAAACCAATTATTTAATCTCTGATTAGTACTCATTCCAAAACATAATTTTGATTCTTTTCCTATCTTCTTATCCTTTCTCAAGCTCCTTCTTATATATCATTAAGTAAGGCAGGGTTAAATTTAGGATGAAGTTGAGTATCTCTGTCAACACAAATTCCCATTATTTTTCTCTTATGTTTGGTAAGTTTGTTTTCTCCTAATTCAAGTTATGATTTATGAAATTATTCAATAGATTTTTGAAGCTTTAACTTCTATTTTTAAGGTTTGGAAGTCAAAAATCTTCCAAGTTGAGTCTTCTTATTTGTGGAAAAGTTTTTGTTACTACTGAAATATGATTTGATTAAGCATATGATGTGGTGTATTATGCAAAGTACTAATTTTATAGGTTGGCATGAGAATTTGGTTTTAGATTGATGTATGTTGACTTTCTTGCAAATACAAAGGAAAAGGCATAATTTTAGGGAAATAAGGTCGATTTGATTAATTATGAAGCATATTTTAGTTTATGAGCTGATGAAGTATTGGTATGATGCTATAATATATTTTGGTTTGGATGTGGGAGGATTTTTTAGGGTTATCTGAATGAAAATGTGTGTTCTTTGCTGTTTAGGGGCAAATCGATCGACTGGTCCTTAGAATAGTTGAGTGGTTTGAAATACCCTAAAAATTCTAATTTAAAAAAATTATAGTTAAATAAGATTCTATTAGGAAAATTATTTAAATAAATTATTTTTATTAAAATAAAATGGAATTAATTAGTGCAAATTAAGAAGAAATTTATAAGTATTTTAATTAGGAGAAATTTTGGTATTTTAGCTAATTGAGAATTTTATTTTAGAAATTAATTAAATAAATTATTTTATTTAAAATAATTAGGATAAAATAGTTCTAAATTAATGTGAATTTTTTGAATAATTTAATTGGAGAAAATTAGAGTGATTTGGTAATTAAAATAGAATTTATGAAAAATCATTCAAAAACCCTAATCTAGCTGAAAAGGAATTTAAATATTATTATTTTTAATATCCCAAATATCCAAATTAATTGAATTAACCTAATCCTCAATTTTTCTTTTTCCCTTTTTCTTTTTTCCTTTCTTTTTCTTTCGTTTTCTTTTCTTTTCTTTTTCTTCCTTACCTTCCCCGACCTAGGCCAGCCCAGCGGTGCAAGTCCCCTCCCTCCTTCCTTTCCTTTGGCACGACCCAGCTAGTGAGATCGCTCCCTTCCTTCTCCCTCGCCACATCGTATATTCTCTCTTTTCCCCTTAGAATGTTGCATTTTGATTAATTATTTTACTATTGCCACCCGGTTAGTCCCCTCTTTCTTTCTTTCTTTCTTTCTTTTCTACCCCAAGTCACCCGGTCTAGCCTTTTATTTCTTCTTCTTCTTCCTTTGCACCTGTCTAGCCCCATCGACCTTCTCACTTGCAACATCGCTATCGAATGACCCAAGGATTCCGTGACCGATCTTGCCCCTTTGACTGACCATTTCCCCTATATTTTTCCCGCTCATCCATCGACCCCATTGTCCAACCACTTCTTCCTTCTCCTCACACATGTTTTCCCCTCTCTCAGCCTGTGCACAACCTTGCCTTGGTTTGACTTCCACCGGCTAATCATCGCCGCTGGTGACCGAAAACCTACCCGCCTTACTCCGTAGCCAACCCACAAAACCTTAACCTATCTTCTAAAGCCTATAAATACCCTCATAATAGCTCTGTATCGAGCCTTTGATTTCTTACCTAGAAAACTCCCCTTGTATGTCGCTGCCCCTTTAGACACCAGCCCTGCCACCTTCGACCAACTCTGCCACCCACTCCACCCAACTAAACCTTCCCTGCATTGCCCTCTAGTTACCTAAACCTCTCCCATCCCTCGATTATTCCTGTACAAGCCACCCTGGCTGTGCAAATTAGCCTTCTCAAACAACCCTTCCTTCCACCCTTGCCACCCTTTGTGCCACCTTTAGCCACCTCTTCTGCCACTTCTTTCACCTCCCAAATTATGCTGCAGACCTTCCTCTACCTCTCCCTACCTTTCTTTTCCTCTCCCTCTCCCTCCTCCTTTCTTTCTCTCCTTCATCCCCATTTGGCCACAATCACTACCACCACGCGCTGCCACCTTTGGTTGCGCCGCCACCCTCATTCAACTCCTCTCCCTCTAGGCAGTCTTAAACACCCCAACCCTCACCTTCATTATCCCTATGCTTTTTCCTAGCATCCAACTTTTCCCCTTTTCTTCCCCTTTTTTGGCCACCGCTGTGCACCACTGCCAATGCCGCCTATCCTCGTCGACCCAAGGTTGAACCCTAGACCCTCTCAGCCATTTTCCTTATTTTCATAAAACCTTAATTTATTTTAGTTCATTTATTTGAATATAAATACTATTATTATTGATATTTCTATTATTAATATGTATTATTGTTATTATTATTATTATTATTATTACTATTATTATTATTATTATTTATGTTAAGGGCTAAAGCCCTATCGTAATTTTTATTTTGATTTTATCATTATTACTCTGATTATTTCTATTATTATTATTATATTATTATTATTATTATTAATATGTGATTATTATTATTATTATTATTATTAGTACAAATATTTTACAATTAGTGTTGCTATTAGTATTATTATTGTTTTTATTATCATCATCATCATTATTATTATTATTATTTTCAATGTTAATATTATTATTCTATATAGGGCTGAAACCCTATTGTGCCTATTTTGAATTATAGTAGTAGTATTATAAATATCAAGTCTTGCTATCATTAATATTTTTAATATTTTTATCATTTACGTTTATGATTATTTATTAGTGTTATTATTATTCAATGTGGGGTAGAAACCCTACTTCATTTTATCTTCGAATATTATCCTTACTATTATTACCATTATGATAATTATCATTTTTGCAATATTATTATGGCCTTTATCATTATCATTATTACTATTTCATTATTTTTATTATTACTAAATTTGGTATCTATTTTTCTAATATTATTCTTAGTATTATTTTGATAAAGGGGCCGAAGCCCTTATTTCACTTTATTTTTGAATAATGCCCTTTTTATAATTATTGTTACTATTAATATTCTTATTTATATTATCATTGATATTATCTTTGATATCTTTATTATTATTATTATTATTATTATTATTAAGGTAAAGTCTTCAACCCTATATTATCAACTTTTATAATATTTCTATTATTTCTTATATCTTTAGCAAATATAGTAATTAGTTAATGTTACTTTTCTTAATATGTTATTATTTTTTCAAAATCCCTAAGGAGGAGTATGCTTCAAGACCGATTTATTTAGGTAAGGGTGTTACTAAGGCCTATTGTGTGTTGATGTGCATTAAATTCCTTGTATGTTATACATCTTATGTTACTATTGTAATTATTTCGTATATGGTATGACATGGAGTTCAAGCATGTTCTTGTATTGTTATATGGCATGTGTATTATGTATATGTTATGATATGTGTTGTGGCCCAGTAAGATATGCATGTGAGGGTGTTGATGTGGTTGGTATGGGAGAAAGGATGAAAAAGGAGGATGGGGAAGGAAGTTGACCAAGGGATGTGATTAGACCTAAGTATTTTAATGATTCAAGAGTGGAAGAATAAAATGGGAAATTTAGAGGTTTGTGTGAGAGAATATAATTTATAGTTTTGTATGGGAGAGTCTAATTTATGGTTTTGTATGGGAGAGTCTAATTTATGGTTTTGTATGGGAGAATCTAATTTATGATGTTATATGAGAGAATCTAGTTTATGGTTTGTATAGAAGAATCTAATTTATGGTGTTTTGTGGGAGAACCTAATTTATGATATTATATGGGAGAACCTAATTTATGATGTTGTATGGGAGAATGTAATTTATGATGTTATATGGGAGAATCTAACTTATGATTTATATGGGAGAATCTAATTTATAGTGTTATATGGGAGAATCTAATTTATGGTTTTGCATGGGAGAATCTATTTTATGGTATAACATGGAAGATTCTAATTTATGGTTGTGCATGGAAGGATCTATGGTCGTGTATGGGAGAATATTTGGTTACATATGGATGGACTTAGGGTTTTGCAAGGCATATTTTATGAGGTTGTATGGGAGAATCTAAGTTATGGTTTTGTATAGGAGGATCTAATTTAGGGTTTGGTATGGGTGAATCTTTATTTTTGTATGGGTTGAATTTAGGGTTTGGTATGGATGAATCTTTGGTTTTATATGGTTCGAATCTATGGTTTGGTGTGGATGACTCTTTTGTTTTGTGGGGATTGAATCTAGGGTTTTGAATGACTAAATCTTGGGCGTTGCATGAAAGAATTTATGGTTTCGTATGGATGGACTTAAGGTTCTCAATGAAAAATTCGAAAGGTTGCATGGGGTGTGTAAAGTCTGCATGGGAGTGAAATTTACGTATAAAAAGTTGATTTGGGATGTGAGGATGCTAATGTAAGTGTTTTTTGGGTGGTCGAACATTTTGGATGGAAAATAGTACGTAGAGCATTATATGGGTACATAGGAGACTAAGCTAAGGTTTGGAGTGGCTAACTATGGGTTGTTGTGATTAACTATAGGTTGTTGTTGTTAACTAAGGTTTGGATATGGCTAGCTAGGATTCAGTGGTGGCACGTGTGTACTTGGTGAATAAAGTATGATGATGAATATGGAATCTATGATTTGTAATGTGTAAAGTGTAAAGGGAATAATCCATGCATGTCTGGGGTAAAAGCTTCTGAATAAGATACTTAAGACATTAATCATTTAAAGTGAAAGATTATTGAGCCGGGTTCCACCGATCCATCGGTTAGAAATAGTGGTTAGGACGCGTAGTCGTATGTGCCTCCGATACACCGGCTATATAAATGGTTAGGGTATGTTACCCTATGTGCTTCCGATCCACCAGCTATAATAGCGGTGGACTCCGAGCCCAATAAACCAAACACCTAAGTTGCTAAGACACTAGAAAGACACTAAGTAGTTATAGCGGAACACCATGCATGCTGGAGACAACCGATCCACCGGTAAGAAATAGTGGTTAGGGTATGATACTCTATGCGTGACCGATCCACCGGCTAATAATAGTGGGCATGAGCATTCTGCCCTACTTGTCTCTCATCCACCGGCTATAATAGTGGGGGCTTCCGTACTTGCGTGGATTTGATAAAAAGTATGGTGTGAATTGATTTTTATCAGAGATTAATTAAATAATTAATCCAAACTATAAATGGGCCTTTTGTATCTTCTCAGATGATTGTTTCTTATTATGTTATCATGATGGCTTATGTTCTCTTATTTCTTTTGCATTATTGATGTGATGTTATATGTTGGCCTTAGTGCTCGATTACCTTACTTAGTACGTAGCGTACTGATTACCCTATTTATGGGTGCTGCTCATTCCCATGAGTATTATGCCCTTAGGACTTTGTGTAGGTAGGTAAGACATAAGTTAGGGCAGAGTGTTGAGCTTGTGCTTTGGCTCCAAGTTTGAGAGTGTCGTGGCTGTATTTTCTCTTCATGTGACTTTATTTCACTATGTTATTTCTTTTGCATTACATTTATTATTTTATGATTTATTACCTTGTATTAAGTATTTTAAATGAATCTTTTATCGGTTGTAAGCTAATTTTCTTTTGGATATGAATTATAAATCTTTACGCGTACTTTGATTTTTGATGTATGATTCTTTCTAGTTCTTTTATGAACTCTTGGTTTGAATTTAGCATCAATCTTTTCTTTAGCCTTAGCACTTGGTACTAGAACGTTCGGAGTGAATCGGTCTGGTACTAAGTGTGTTGGTAACATCCCTAGAATTCACGGGCTTCAATTTATATATTCCTATTGTAATTTCTTCCACTTTAAAAGAAAGTAGTGAATTTTGGGCTGTTACATGGTTAGTACAAACCAAATGACCAATAGGTCTTTAGTGACTTTGGTTTGTTGTTTGCTTAAACCCATCAACTGGTTTTATAATTCCACATTTTCAAAAACCCTAATTATAAACTAGTAACTATGTGCATTACTTGTGATAAATATTTTAGGATATTTTATATTAAATATATTATTAATGTAATACTCCATATTTTTGTAATTATTTAAATGAGAATCTTGCTAAATTTTGGACCTTTGATTTTGGTTTAATGTTATGATTTTGTTTGAGGTAAAATTTGACTTGAAATCATGTTGGAAAATGGATTTTATTGAGTTTTTCAAGCAAACTGATCAACTGGTTTGTTATTTTAGTAAAATGGGGTTTTTAACTAAACTAATTGATTGGTTTGTAGAATAGTCGACTAGTAGGCCCAAACCCATTGACTACTTGGTTGAGTTGGTCATATTTTATGAATTTTTTAAATCTCTCATACTAAAATGAAACCATATAAATCCATGCCAATCTATCCAAAAGCGATTACTAACCATTTTCATGATGCATTTAAACTAAAATATTACCTCAAATTGATTTGGAGGTCAATTGGGACAATTAAGCGGATAGATGACCTTAGCATTGTATTCTTCCCCCTCTCTCCCCTACACATTTCTACGATTAATGGTTTGATCTCAGGTATGATTCTATGTAGCTGGAAGATTCCTTCCATACTAGCCTTTCATTACTTCTTTTCTATGCTAATTCTAGCCTAATGGACTTGTATTTTTCTAGAAACAACATTTAAGCACTAGAGAATATGTTGGCATATATTAGATGATCTGTCCGTTTAGCTTGAATTCAAATGGTAGGGTTTTAGTTGTTCCTAAACCCTCTATTATCCTTCTCAATTGGTTAGCTATAAATAGCCCCAAACATGCCTTTTATGCACCTTTGTTCCAACCACTGAATTCTCTAATTCTTGTACGTACTCTCTTCTTTCTACCGTTCGAGCCTTACTAATTAATTTTCTTACAATCTTCTAATCATATCTCTAACTGCCTTTTGTTTTAATTCCTAAGTAAGAAAGAGTTATACTTGGGGATAAAGATTGAGTGGTTCAACTGAGCATTTCCGTGTTTTGCCTCAAGTCAGTATGTTATTATTTCCTTCCATTTTTAGTTTAAAATTTTAATAAGGTTTTACTGTAATTACCAATTTTGAGATTATGGTTTTTAAGGGTTTAAAAGCTAAGAATTTCATAGCTAGAAATTATATTTAAAATGGGATTTTGCCTGTATCAAGTAAATGTTTCTTACTTCTAAAATTTTTAGTGAGTATTCTTCCATGTTTTGGCATTCCTTTAAGTTGATTTTTGTATGTTACCATGAGTGTATATAGCCTACAAAAGTGGTTGGATTGTTAGATGGCATAATTTGAGCAAGAAGCATTATTTGTGGTAAAAATAGGATCAGATAATTCAATGTTGTGAAATGCAAGTTAATCTGGTTGAAAATATGTTATACTATATTGATACATGTCTGAATGTGGTAAAATATTTTTTATATGTAAGAATCTGCATGAAATTTAATGGTTTTTTAATACATGTCTTAATGTGGTAAAGGATGATTTATATGTAAGAATCTACATGAAATTTAATAGTTTGGTACTATGTTAGGGCAAACTGATGTACAGATTCCTAGAATAGTCGATTGGTTGACCCAACCCATTGACTAGTAAGTCTACAAAGACCTTGTTCCTACTCTCTACTTAAACCCATCGATTGGTTTTGAAGAACCAATCAACTAGTCTATAAAGAGTCAGCTACTTTACCTAAAATGATCTATTGGTTTAAGGAAAAGTATAGTATGGTTGAGTCAAATCGATCCACTAGTTGGTACAACCAATCGACTAGTTAGGCCAAATTGATCGATAGGTTGCATGGTTGTTTCCTTTCAATTTGGTTATTCTTTGAGGCTATGTTTGGGACTATACTGTGATTATTAATGGGATAAATACAGATTTTATCATGCATTATTGGCAAAATGAAAGGATTGAATGTATCATAATTTATGATATACTCTAGGAGTAATGTAAAGGTTAAATGAGTATTTTTCTTATGATAAGTTATGATATTGTGAAAAGAGTAATAAAACTTAGCATAGGATTGAATAAAATGATAATATGGATATGAGTAATGTGGTTAAAGGATAAATGGAAGCCCACATGGTTGGGAAAATTAAAAGAAAAGGATTGATATGGAATAAACATGGAAAATATCCATGCTTCCTTAGTATGGGCCTTGCATGATCCTTTATCCTTATGAATAATATACTAATTATGTAAGGAAAAAGAAAATTGAGTGAGTATGGGTCTCAGTCTGTATTACTTAATCCTTGATTAGCTACTAGGGGTTAGTCTACCTTCAAATTTTTTTGGTGCCTTCAGGTTTTGCCTTTGAGGGGATGCTAAGAATTCCTAATGCCTTTACTATTGTAGGCACTAATGACGTACTAGGGGTATCAATACTAAAGTGTTTGGTTACCTAAGTGGTTGGCTTTTGCCTAGACTCATGTCTATATTGGTTATCTTTGGCCTTGACTTTTGTCCATTTTGATGAATGTCTTTAGCCTAGAATTATGTCTGCTTAGTTATTAGCTTCGGTCTAAACTTTATGTCCCTAATTTGATAGGATTCCATGGTATGTGAGACTATGGTGTGGTGCAGAGTCCATTGCTCATTGATGATAAAACATAGATGATAAATAATGAATTGATAAGATATAAATGATAACCAAGTGAATGGTTAATAATTGAATAATGATGGAAGTAATAGTATGGCTAACCAAATTAGACAAAAGCTACTTTACACACTTGGCCAATGGTTGAAATGACTAATTGATTATTAAATGGAATACTAATTTGATGATTGACTTGTCTCACATATGGATAAGGAAATAGTATAACCTAAAGAATTGGCTACTTGGACATAAACCCTAGAGGTTACCTCACTGTTATCTGCTATTATGTGTGTGAGTACCTCTATAATGATATATGAAACCAAGGATGATATATTTCCTATTGGTTGAGAAATGCATAATAGTCTATCCTTTTATACTCTTACCTTTATATATATATATATGGCTTTATCATGACATATGTCGTATTTATATCCATATATGCTAGAATTTTATACTTGTGCTTACATTGAGGGAGCAACTTGGTTTACTCGCTACGTAACATACTGATGTTCCTATTTGGTCAATCACCTGCTCATTCCCACAAGCAGAGGGCCATGTGCTAGTCTTTATCTACCTCAGTTAGGTTAGGGTTGGAGTGTAAGGAAATTTGGATATTTTTAGTGGGGGTCCATGGTGAGTAAGATTTTAATTTTGGTATCATACCCTAATCCTATTTTATTATAGCCCTATATTTCTATGAACATATTTTTTGTAACTATTAGGTCAAGGATCATTAAAGTCCTTTAATGTAGACACTCCTTCAAGTTGTTTATGTAATCTTTTATTCACACATTCTGTTGTTTTCAATGTTTCACTTAGTTTTAGCCTTGTATTTGATAGGCGGTAGGTGGCAGACATCTAACCTATGTCAAGTATGACGATAACACCCCTTTTTTTCTAGGTATATTTGTAGCTTATGTAATGTTTTAACCAAAAAATTTTGGTTATTAAAAATTGTGGTGTTATAATTAATATGTGTATTATTATTATGAAATATTAGGTATAAAGTTTAATTAGGTTAAAATTCATTAAAAGTGCATTATTAAATTTTAATCATAAGATAGATCTTAATCAGTATCTATCACATCAACTAAATATATTCCATTAACCAGATATTTTCTATCTAGATCTTCACCCAAATAGTTTCCCCATCCTACTAGATTTCCTTAACCTTTCCGCCTTTCCTTTCCTATACTCTTTTCTCCTCCTACACATTACCCTACACCATACCCCCCTATCCCCCATGTTTTCCTGTCCTTATTTTGCTCGACATCACCCTACATGCTATCCTCATATTAAGCTCATCACATTCTCATTCTCCTCTCCCTTTTGTGTTGTGCCTTATCCCTATAGTATCCTACACTTTTTCTTCTTTCTCTTGATCTCTCTCAAGAAGAAGCCCTGTTGATTCGTCATTATCATACTCCACTTCCATCACTTTCTTCTCTATAATGTACCCCTCCATTGGCAACATTACCTTAGGTTTAGATATTTACACTTATCTCTCACCCCTACAAAAACTATCCTTATCGAAACCACCCTAACTCCAATGCAAAACCTCAGAAAAACACCCCAACAACCTATGGACAACCTTGGTAAAACCAGCACCACAACCTTCAGCAAAAAGAATCAAACCCCCCTTGCTTTTCTTCAGCCATTTGTGTCATGTCTTCCCACTTTGCTTCACATTTCCCTACCATTCACCTCTCCCAAGAACTAACCATTTTTTTTCATTCTTGATCCCTAGCACCAACCAACTCCACCTTTTCTCCATATCTCTTTCTCGGCATACTTCCACCGATTCCTCCTCCCTTTTTGCATGAGTTTTGGTGGAATTTATTTACTTTTCATCATTTAATTAGTAATCCTTAAGTTTTTTTTAGTAACTTTAGGTTATTTTTTTGTAATATCAAATGCTAATACATATGTTATTGTGTGTTAAATTCCTACATAATTCATGAGGATCTTAGAGAAGAATTTTTGTGTCAGCTTCAATTAGCTAAATCCAATGATTCATAAGATCGTTGAATTTATGTTCTAGCATGCAAGGATTTTTAAGAACTAGAATCATGCTAAGGTTTTATATTGTTCAAGTATTATAACATGGATTATAAAATGATTACATGTTAGATGATGAATACAATTGCTGAAAGTTAAGCTATATGCATGGAAATATGTGATATGATTTACGTATACATGTATATGGTTTTGTTAGAGTTTTCATCCTTGTAAATTTAAAATTTAAACGATATGTTAAATACCTCTTGATTACTAATGCATGGTATTTAGGGTTACTATGATTCACATAGAAACATATACACATGATTAGGGTTAGTTATGATGATTTCTATTCACATGAACTAGGGTTCAAAATATTCCCCTACATGTACCGTGATGATAATTTTTCTTATTAAAATTTTTTATTATGATTTAAATATATATTTACTTGTTGCATGGGATATATGATATGTGAGAGTTGCATCATTAGGGTTTTGTAGGGGCAACCCATTAAATGAATGAAAAGTGGAAAATAGAGTTAATCACAAAAAGGAAAAGATTACCAATGTTCTAAATAATGTGAAATATTGCCTTTTCACAAAAGATCCTCGTAATAGTAATGTTTGGTGTTGAAATAAATAAAATGGAAAAAAAAATAAGGTTTTTAAGGGCATTTTGATAGTTTTAACCTAATGTATCTTTTGAGAATAATTGGATATTAGGATAGCCTTATACTTTTGACAGATTAACCTTAATACTGACTAGGCTTGACATAGACCAATGACCTTATGGCTGTATCAATAATTGAAAATAAAAGGGAAAATGGTTACTCTGAAGATGGAATTGTTATGTAGTATGTCACCTCTCAAAACATTAATACTTAAAGTGAAAGGCCTCAAGTTGGGAATGGTATCTCTCTAGAATTAGCTACCATAGATACGAGGTGTTAGCTCTTATTTAGTTTGGTTTGTTGGTGTTCCATTGTATAATAATAAGGCCCTATTCTACTCTATCGGTGACCTATAACCCTTATAGGAGGTATCAATGCTTAAGGACTAGGTGACAAAGAATGGAGGATGTTGTGTTGCCTTTGTTCTCTAATATGACTAGGTGTAAAGTTGTTTCCTAAGGTTTGATAGTAAGGGTATTATGTTACTTTCAAGTGCTAATATGATCGGGTGTACCTCACTGTCCCCCTCAATTAATTAAAAATGAAAAAAATATATTGTGTAAAAAAATGAAAAGAGTCATTTTAGATTTTTTCATTTGGTAGTTCCCTTAGTGTCATATCTTAGTATTTGGAATTTATTTGAATTTATTGGTTTACTAGTCGCCTTAGTTCCCTACCTTGGTATAGTTTTTGATTGGTTGGTTTAGTATTCACCTGAGTGCTGTATCTTGGTATTTGGAATTTATTTTGATATGTTGATTTAGTAGTTACCTCAGTACCCTACCCTAGTGTTTGGAATCTATTTGACTAATCGAATATTTATCTTAGCATCGTTAACTATTGATATTGAAACTCTATTTATATATATTATTCCATAGTTATTTGAAATATCCCAAAATTCTAATTCTAGAAATTATGGCTAAATATGGATTTAGTAGGGAAATTAATTAAACAAATTATTTTATTAAAATATAGGGGAGTTATTTAGGGACAATCAAGTGGAAAATGATAAATAATTTAATTAGAAAAAATTAGGGAGTGTTGCTAATTAAAATGGGATTTAAAAAAATACTCAAAAATAGCCCAAATTAATCAAAAAGAACTTAATTATTATTTTATAAATATTATTATTTCAAATAACCCAAAAACACCAAAATACCCGACCCACCTGTTAATCCCTATCTTTTTCTTCCTCTTTTTCCATTTTTCTTTTCTTACTCTCTTTCCCATTTCTTTTTTCCTTCTTCCCCCCGACCTAGGCCCGCGCTGCATCTCCTCTTCTTTTTTTCTTTCTTTCCAGGCTAGTCCGGTTTCTCTTTTTCTTTTCTTCTTTCTCCCTCCCTAGACCACTTGGTCCCAATCCTTCTTCTTCCCTGAGGCACGGGTGGCACCGAGGAGTAGCAACCCTTCCCTCCGCTGGCCACCACTGCTGCCTACCGTCCTTCCCTCCCTCTCCCGTCATTTTCTTACATTTTTTCAACCTCAAATGACCCTTTCCCCTCTACCGAGCAGTCTACCCCTTTCCCTTTTCCTCTTCCCTCAACCTTACCACCCTACTATGGTAGAACCGCCTCGTCTGCCACCACCGGCTGACATACCTAGCATCTACATTCCTCTTGACTTCTTCCCCTTGTCATTGCTAATACAGTTGGCCTATAAATACCCCATAGGCTGCCTTAATTTCGTTTTTTATTTTGAAACCCAAAAATTGGCCCCTTCTTGCCACTGCCCCATCAGACAAGCATTCCACTACTGCGTCTCATTGCTGCCGGCCGAACCACCCATATAAATGTTCTTTGCACCACCCTCTACCTAACTAAACCCTCCTCATCCCTCGATTTTCCCTACATGAGCTACCCCAGCCATGCAAATTTGCCTCTCGATCAACCCCTCCTCAACCCCTACTGCCCTTTGCACTGCTATTCATTGCCAATTCCGCCGCTAATTCCACCTCTGCCCTCCAAAACAACTAGGGGAGCCTCCTCCACCTCCTCACACCTCACACCTCCCTTTCTCCCTACCTCCATTTCCTTATCCTTCCTTTCTCCTCCTTCCATCACCTCTAATCCTTACATTGGCCACCGCTGCCATACACTGCTATGGGTGCCACCACTGTCCCTTGGTGGTGCTCTAACCTTCCCAACCCTTAAACCCATTTTATACAAGTATTAGCTATTTTTAATAATGTTAATGGTATTATCATATCATCATCATCATCATTATTATTATTGTCACTTAATCTTACTTTAGAATTTGCCTAACTATTATTATTATTATTATTAATGGCCTAAACTTTAGTGTTATTATGATGATGATTTTCATTATTACTACTACTATTATTATTAATGCTAACTTTGGACTATTATTATTACTTTTGTTATTAGGGTAAATATTTGGACCCTTATATTACTATACCATTTTGATTATTATTACTATTAGTATTATTCTTAACATTATTGTTATAGAGATATGTCAATTTAAATAAAAAACAAAAAAAGGAAATTAAAAGATGAAAAAATAAAAAAAAACTAATAAGTATTTAATTAAATATATTTATATTTATTATATATATAGTTATAATTTTCCGCTAAAGTTAATATTTATGATTCATCTAATCTAAAAACAAAATCTTTTAACAATTAATTTTTAAAATCCTGGTTTTAAAGAATATTTATTTAAAAAAGAAATTGGAATAACTAGGGGTAGACCTGACTTCCCTTCTCCTAATTATTCTTAACTAGTTACTCAATTGAAAAAATAAGAGTGGTCTTCTTCCTTCAACAAATAATGGGACAGGTAGTAGCCATGAAAGAATCAAATAGTATCCTGCCATTGAAGGCAAATAGAGATAACAATGCTTGTTGGAATATTTTTAGAAATACTTTTGATCTCCTATAGTTGATTTTGTGTAGGAAAGTGAAAAAAGATCTATAGCTTCCTAAGGGATAGAGCACCATATGATTGAGATTTTGGAGCTTATTTTGACTTCTTTCAAGATTATTAGGTAGATAACATATTAATTTGATATTAATGCTTGGTTAGGTTGTAATAAAAATATCTCACATCTTATATTTGTTTGGTACATTTAAAATGAAAAATCAATATTATTGAACTAGAAAAGTTATTTTTCTCTCATTGAGATCAACCCTTCAAACTCAAATGTATGAGTTTAAATGTTTTCCTTCAAATATTATTAGCTTTATTTAGGGTTGTCTCAAACATTTTAGGTGATCATTTTAGAATAAAATAATATGCCCCTTGTAAACATATAAAAATAATATTTATGAAATTTATAAATATATTTTAAAGGAAAATCATGTTGTAATTGTATTTTTTTTATAAATAAAGACCAAGAAAATCTCTTAAATTTTAAATAATATCCCAATGTAATATTTTATTTTTTAGTTTTTCCCTAATAAAATATGGTGCATATATAATCAAATATTAAT
Organism: Tamarix chinensis; assembly: GCA_030549775.1. NCBI lineage: Eukaryota > Viridiplantae > Streptophyta > Magnoliopsida > Caryophyllales > Tamaricaceae > Tamarix > Tamarix chinensis. The sequence goes on from CM060176.1 coordinate 86,362,585, forward strand.
ATATTTCACACAATGCAATTTCCAAATGAATTGTAAAACTATTATATTTAAAAAATATAAGGGTTACAAACACACATAGAGTAATAAAAAATTACCAGCATGATATATTGTGCATTTCTTTGAAGAGGTAACTGTATGTAGCCTAAAATATAAAATAGGAAAATATTTAACTAAATAATTTGTATATAACCAAACAACAAATAAACACTAAATAAAATTAAAACACCTTATCAAACAAAAAAACATATAAAACATAAATAAAAAATTAGAAGACATTTAAGAACAAAAATATTCAATTAGATATACTAATAATAATGATAAGAAAAAAAAACAACAATATGTAGTTGGAAATTATAAGCATTTAAAATAAATATATGAATAAAGGAGAAGGAATAAAACATGTTGCAAATTATAATTCATTAAAAAATAAGCATATGAAAAAGGGGATGAAATGCATGATAGATTTAGTTAAAATAAAAAATGATGAAACAAAAATTAAACATATGAACTCTAACCACTAAATAAGAAAACAAGCTACCATAGTGCAAAAAAAGAATAAAATGATATGATTGAGACCTAAACCAATGACATTTTAATCAATCATATTTTACACATTCCCCACTTACCGCAATGCTACAATAATTTTTTTCATATTATAGTGGGTATAATAGAATATATTTTAACTCAGGTTCCTTTAGATTTGGTGCCTTGTGGTAGTGTTCTACTTGTATATGCCAATAAACGATTGTGAATTTATGCTAATCGTTTTTTACATTAGATAGTATAAATGAGTATATGACTTATGTAGTTGCTAAATATCATATCATCTTCATTTCCTCACTTCCATTTTCTTCTTATTATTTTTGAGTGCTACAACCATATACTAGCCTAGCCAAATTGAATCTCATATTCATTTCTGTTATATCAAATCTTAGGTTGCACTTATCACCTCTGCCTAATTGATTGATCTCATATTCCTCCTCTCCTCTCACCTTTGACCTTACCTAAATCAAACACATACACAAACACACCCTAATTTTTAGCTTGTCCATTTTCATACCCCATCTTACTCTTCTATACTGTATTTTGTTTTTCTAAAAAAAAATTATGATAGAATAGCCAATTCCATAAGGCATTAGCCTTGATGAGGAAAAACATTTAAGGAGGTATCAGATCCTACACACCATTTAAAATGAAAACAGAAGTAAGAGATAAATCTATAGAATTCTTAAAGAATTACATGAGTTGGGTTCATGAAATATTGGAGTCATTAACACCAAATTTCTTGAAAATGACAAGACTCATAAAACAAAGGTTTTTTACTCTCTCATATACTCAAGAACTCAACAACGAGATGCATTTTTTGAGATAAGGATTTTTGAGTGGTGATAAAATCAAGGATTTTAAAAGCCTCATGTTCATACTTGAATTTAAAGAGGTGGATGAACATACTAATTCTAGGTTTATTCAAGGCCTAATACATGATATACATTATAAGTTGGAGATGTGCAAATACTACACTTTAGTTGAGCTATTTCACCTAGCTATTAAAGTAGAGAAATAGAAGAAAGAAAATGGGGAATATTAGTTTCACCTAAACCATAAGAGTTTAAGAACCTCAAATGAATCTCCTTCATCCTAAAAACCTACCTACACCTAAAAATTTTGATATATAGGGTAAGGATAAGGAAGTTTTTTACAAACCTAACAAGCTAAAGGGTTTTAAGTGTTTTAAGCCTCAAGGAATTAGTCATTATGAAAATGAATGTTGAAATAAGAGGGTTATGACACTTATGGACTTGTATGAGAAAACTTATGAGGAGGAAGAAGGTGATGAAGGCTCAAATTATGATGATGAAGAAGATTTTCTATTAGATGTCAGTGATTGGTTCATATTTAGGAGATTTATTCATATTTTGAAGGTCATGGATGATGATTCTCAAAGAGAGTGAATTTTCTAAACCAAGTGTGGTATACTTGGTAAGGTATGTTATTTTATTATTGATGAAGGGATTTGTGCAAATGTGGCTTCATGTACAATGGTAGTGAATATCAATTTTCCCAGTTCCCAAAATAACTAACCATACAAGCTATATTGTTTTAACAATGGTAATATGGTTGACATATCCAAATAAGTGCTCGTTTCTTTTAAAAATCACAAAAAAGTGCACTATGATGTTGTTCTTAAATGTTTATTGGAAAATGTTGTTCTAACACCTGAATAATTTACTTAATGTATCTAATAGTTTCATGAATTGTACTAAGTCCTTATCAATTGATAATAAAAATGCTTACATAGTATTATTATTAATGGTGAAGAAGTATACTTGTTACCAGTTGTATGTAATGTGAGTAGTATGCTTAATGAACCACACATATAAATCTTTGTTGAAGGACTTAGAGGAATTTTTTCTTAAATAAATTTCCTCATGAGTTATTTCCTATTGTGGGCATAAAGCACCAAACTAACTTTGTTTCAGCTGCTACTTGAAAAAAGATGTTTTATAGATGAAACCATAAATGAGCTATAGACTTGCATATGCAAGTGGATGATGTATTATATAAGGGCTTGACTCAAGAATCTTTATTTGGGTTGATAAAAATTAACTTGACATGTACCAAAAAAGGATTGAAGTATAAGAATGTGGGTTGATAAAAAAGTTATCAATAGCATTTCCATCAAGTATAGGTATCATATCCCTAGAACCAGTGGCTTGCTTTATTATTTTCATGGTGCTTGCATATTCTTTCAAATAGATTTGAGAAGTGAATACTATAAGATCTAAATTAAAGAAGGTGATGAGTGGAAGACTAAATTTAATAACAAATGAGGATTGTACGAATATATGGTTATGCTTTTTTGTTTTCATAATGCATGTAGTATTTTCAAGAGACTTATTAATAAAGTGATTAAGTCATTCATTAGGATGTTTATAAATCATCAAGTCATAACCAATTATTTGATTTTAATAAAAATTACTTGTTATCTATATGTGTTCTTTCTCGTTAAACCATATATTTGTGAGTGAATTTAAAGAAACCCTCTTTTGGGTAATTATGTGTGAAATATTCAATTGATTCACTAGTTTGAGGTCATCTGTCCATTAAAATCAATATATTCATATCTAATAATAAAAACTAAAGTCATTCATGAAAAAACTAACATCTACTACCATCATTCAATCTACCATCCATTCTTTCATTGAAAGCCACATTATAGTGTTCAATATTCATTCTTTATTGTTAAGATCAATTATTTCTTTTAAAAGTTATTCTTTGCATCCAAAGTCAAGTCTTATTATTCAAGTTTTGTCCTATTCTATAAAAAATCCATTCATTTTATTCAAATATCTCTTATTTTCTTCCAAAGTTTCATTCTTTCTCTCAAATATCTAGCCTCATAATAGGGTTTCAAAATTCAAGTTTTTTGGGAATATACATCCAAGAAGTTTTCTTTCTCTCAAAGTATAAAATTTTCCTTTAAGAAAAGCATAAAACATATATTTTTAATGAATGAAGATGCTATCAAGGTTCTCTTAATACAAGTGGAATAGCTAGTACAAATACATGAGAGAATATTAGAATTAAAGGGGTTAGTATCCCTTTAAGATAAAGGTTATAGCCCCTTAAAATAGAGGTTACACCGTAGATGCACATTAAGCAAATGAATCACAGTATTTTTCTAGGATCTCATTTTTGTTCTCCCATGTGGTCTCCTTGATACCATGTTGTGACCAAAGTACCTTCACTAGCGGGAAAATATTCATGCTTATCTGTCTAGTCTTCTTGTCTAGAATGGCTACTAGTCATTCTTCATAAGTTAGAGATTCATCAACCTCTAACAACTTTGATTGGGTGATGTGTGAAGAATCTGTTATGTACTTCCTTAATTAGGAAACATGAAAGAGATTATGGACACATGATAACTCTATAGGTGGGCTAGCTAATAGGTAACCTTGCTAACTCGATCAGTGATCTCATATAGTCTAATGTACCTTAGATTGAGCTTACCCTATCTACCAAACTTCATTAATCCCTAGGTAGGTGATACTCTCATAATGACTTTATCACTTACCTCATAACCATTAGTTCATCTTATCAAATATATATAGTTCTTCTATTAGTCATAAGCTGATTTGATACAATTATTAATCGCTCTAATTTGACTCATCATCAAGGGGCTATGACACCTCTTCATGAAAAAGGCCTCAATAGATGCCATCTCAACACGTGCTTGATAATTGTTGCTGAGGTGTTTCCCTCATTTGAATTTATTCCTGTGGTGTGTCAATGTGCCAAAGTAAGGTTATCGTATAGTCTTTATGTGACCTAAAGGCCCTATAATGGTATAGATACTTAAGGATTATGTGATCAAAGTTGGAGGAATGGTTGAGTGAGATGCCTGCAAGTTTGCTTCTAAAGAGACCTTTTCCCATGTAGCTGCATTTCATGGTGAATGGTTGAGTGAGATGCCTAGAGGAGGCCTTTGAGACCTTTATAGAGTTTTTCCATCACCAACCCATGGTGCTGACCCTGCACCCTCGCCACTTCAAGAGCGCTGATGAAGATTAGCTTCGGAGGGTCACTAGGCATCATCCACTGACATACTCTTTTAAGGAGGACCTAATGATCCTTGAAGAGTAGATCTGAGACATGAATCACACCTTGAAAGTGGTGGGTTGCCCTTCAGCCCGATAGCCCAACATAGCAGCATTTTTCTTGAGAGGCGTAATAGACACCTGATGGATGGAGTACCATGCTTGAGATGGTCCTGTGATTGCCTGGAAGGCATTTAAGACTACCATGGGCTCCAAATTCTACCCAATATCCTGAAGAGGGATAAGCTCTAGGAGTTCATGCAGCTCACCTAGGGCAACATGATGGTCCACTAGTATAATGTTCGCTTCACTCAATTGCTTCGATTTGCCGCACGGATCACTATTAGTTAGTCATGGTGGTGTTTCAATTCAAGAAAGGGATGAACTTCAATATTTTTCACATGATAAGAGTAGTAGCCTTAATTGATCTAGGTACCCTTTATGAGCATGCTTGTATCACCACCACTCTGGTCTAGGAGAAGCCCCCCATCCTTGGGAAGAGGAAACCAGAGGGCTAGATTTTTGGGAGAAAGCCCTAACTGTGAGCAGGAGGACCCATAAGACATTAGCCGAGGGATCAGGTTAGATGTTAGGGACTTCCAAGGGGATCCGCTTATTGACATTGTCGTAGGAGACACCAAGGCAGAGAGTATGAGGGTAGATGCATGTCCTGTATGAACTATGGTAGATTGAATCACTGCTCAGTTTATTGTCATGATCGGTAATGCTTCCAACAGTTCTAGGGTCAGTAGTACTAGAAAAGGGGACCCTTGATTCCCTAATAGTAGGATTACCAGCAACACTTCCAAACCGCATCCTTCCAGTTCCAATAGCGAGCACCTATTCTAGTTGGTGCCCTAGTTTGGGATGCCCAAGGAAGGCCTTAGGGATCCCAGCCCTTCCCTTAGAGATGAGGTAAGTTAGGTGGATGCCTCAACGTTATTAGTCAAATAGAGGCTAACCACCAGCTAGACTTCATCATGGGTAAGTTCGCCATATTATCCCTACAAGTGCATGTTCTCTTCAATTCAGGAGCATCCATGTTTTTTGTGTCCACTACATTTGTTGCTAAGGATAAGCTATCATCATTTACTAACATAACATTGTCTATGATTCTTCATTTTGGTGATAGGATGGACTGTATAGAGTTATTTTCATATGTGGCCATAGTTAGAGGCTGGGTAGACTTCTTAGTTAACCTAGTAAGAATGGACTTATGGGACTTTGAAGTGATTTTGGGGATAATATGTTGGGAAGGTATCAAATAGTGATTGATTGTGAGCAAGAGTACGTCATATTGTGAGGCCTAAAGGGTAGTAGGGTTTCGTATAGAGAAACTGAGCCTAAGCCCACTACTAAGGTCATATCAACGATTTCCCTACATTATTTGATCTAGAAAAGGTATCCTCCATACTTGAGGAGTGTGAAAGAGCTAAACAAGGACTAAGTAGCTCTATAAAGCATCCTAGTGGTTAGGTAATTTCTAGATGTATTTCTAGAGTAAATATCGGGTGTACCTCTAGTTCGGGAAATTAACTTCACAATCGAACTAGTGCCTGAAGTTGAGGTTGTCACAAAAACACCCTACCAGATGGCTCATATCTATCTAAAGGAGTTAAAGGCCTAGCTAGAGGAGTTATTGGACCATGGGTACATCCGACCGAGTGTGTTGTTCTACAGAGCACCAATTTTGTCTATGAAGAAAAATAATGGTAGTCCCCATCTCTCCATAGCTAGAGGAGTTAAAGGCCTAGCTGACGGTGAAGAATGGGTACCCGCTCCCAATGATTGATGATCTTTTTGATCAGTTGAGGGGTGCCACAGTGTTCTCAAAAATTGACCTTGGTTTTTAAAAATGAGAAAATGTCTTTTGATGTTCTAAAGACACATGTTAGGATTTTATGTGCAAAATTGTATATAAGAGGAAAATGATTAGTTCGCGTATCTTGTAATTTAATTATTTGATAAATAATTTAAATATGGTATGCTGTACTTACTATGACAAGTTGATAAATAAAATAAAATATGTAATAGAAATGGATGGTAAAGTGGTAACCCTAGCCTCAGCGGAATTTTGGTCATTTTTTTCCTAAAGCGCCTAAGAGTGAATAATTGACCCTATGATGGACTTAGTATATTTCTAATGTTGACATTAGTAATTATCTTGATTATGGTTATCTTAAAATGTTGGAAAATGAATAAAAATGATTAATTATGAAGAATTAGATCTATGTGATTAATATATGCTTTCATGGTCACCATTATAAAATATTAATACTGGAAGTGAAAGACCTCAATATTGGGAATGGTGAGTCTTTTGGGGTCACTACCCTAAATACGTGGTTTAACCCACGATTGGTTACAGATTTTGCTCGTGTACCTTCGTCCCCCAGTTAATCCCTATATCTTTGTCTATTTAGCTCTAAAAACTTAATTAGGGGGTATGTATACTTATGGATCAAGTGTCCTTAGCAGTAAGGTATTGTGTACCTTTGTGTACCAGTGCAACTATGATATATTTTCCTCACTTGAGTGATAGTTGGTGGGATACTATAATACCTTGATTGATTTTGCTGGTGTGCCTTCGTGCCCCAGTTAATCCCTATATCTTTTTCTATTTATCTCTACAAACTTAATTAGGGGGTATGTATACGTATGGATTAAGTGTCCTTATCCATAAGGTATTGTGTACCTTCGTGTACCAATGCAACTACGATATATTTTCCTCCCTTGATTGATAGTTGGTAGGATACTATAATTCCTCTATACGCTAGTAGACTGCAATACCTTAATCTCTCTAGGTTTATTTTATATCCCCTTGGGTAAATAAAAATGGAAATGATTGATATTTGATTTGAAATGATTATTGGATTGGTTGGTGGTAGACTTTATTCCTCATAGTGGTTCAGTAGTAGCCCTTATTCCTACCCATAGTTCGGAAGTAGTCTTTGCACCCACCTAATAATCGAGAGTAGTCTTTGTGCCCAATTATGATAATTTGTCTTGTTATTGGTTTGTGTTGGTGAGGCTACTTGTGTTATGAGAGTTGTTGGCTTTGATAATGAGAAATGTGACCATGATTATGTCTTGAGAATGATGTTGTTTTCTAATTATACTACAAAGAGCATATCTTGAATGTTCCATTGGTACATTTTAGTTTATTTCTAATGAACCATCATTGGTAGTACATGGCATTAATGTTATATGGTTATATGAACAATTATTGTATTTTAGTAAATGTATGCATAATTAAATGTTTATATATTGTTGTGATGAATTTTTTGTGTTTCATGAGAAACTTTTATATAATTTTTGTATAATTAGTTACTTAGTATTGTTATACTGAAGCCTTCCTTTTAATGGCTCCTTCTTATTTAATGGACAATGTCTTTTGTAGGTTATCTTGTAAGTTTTGTTGAAGGCTATGATTTGCGTTGACAATGGAGGGTTATCTAGTGTTTTGTTCGATGTCTTTTGATCCAAAAAGTTCTATAATTCTTACAAGCTTTATGTATTTTCACTAACATTTTATAACCATACTTTAAGAAATAAACCAATACCATTATAGAAAATTCATCAATGAATATGGACAATTACCACAAACCACCTTTGGAAACTACTCTCCTTTAACCCCAAAAACCTAAATGGATATACTTAAGAAGTCCTCTCAAACTATGCTTACCTAGTGTCCACAAAAGTCCATAGTACTTATACTCTATCCATCTATCAACCCCCTTTTAGGGAGCTTAGTCTAACCCTTGACATTCATGTGTCCTAGTCTCATGTGCCAAAGTCTCATAAAATTCGAGTCTAACAACCTTGACAATGTCACAGTAGTTCTCCCCATAATAGTGGAACCCACCAACTTATACAATGTCACCACCCACTTCCCCTTCGTCCCCACTAGAGTCCCTTTTATAACTCTTAGGGTACCATTCTTAATAACACATAGGTATCCATTCCTTGCCCCAAGTCCTTACTCTAACCACTCCCCCACCCTCATCTAGCTAGTAAAGGAGACCTACAAGAACAAACCCTTCAAGTTCTTTAATATGTGGATGGATCACCATGATTTTTCTTCTACTATTGCTAAGGCTTGGAATTTTAGGGGATGGAGGACAACATAGTATAAACTTTGCCAGAAGTTGACTAACTTGAAGAAGCCTATGAAATTGTTAAATAAACTCCATTTCTCTCATATCATCTCCAGGGCCGAGGAAGCATATTCGAAGTGACAAACAGCTCAAGAAGCAGCCTTGAAGATTGGGGGGGATGATAATTCTAATATTAGGGAGTTACAGAATAAATCTCTTCACCTCAACAAAGCAGCCATGCAATTCTTGTCGTAAAAAGCAAAGAATCAATTCTTATCCCAAGATGATAAGGGAACCTAATTCTTCCACACATTAGTGAAGGCTAATCATAAAAAGAACTTTATCTCCCAACTTGAGAGGTAGGATGGATCCCCAACTATGAGCGAGAAGTAGCTTGAGGATAAATTTAGAGACTACTATAAGAGCCTATTAGGGACCACCAAACAGAATCAGGAGGTTAACAACCTTGTTTTTGAGTAGGGGAGGAGGGTGAAGGAACTTGATGGTGATAAAATGACTGCACCAGTGACCCAAAGGGAGGTAAAAGAGGCTCTTTGGTCTATTGGGGATGAAAAGGCAGCTAAATTCTTCAAGGCATCATGGCATACTGTCAAAACTAATGTAATTAAGCAATATAATAGGAAGAGAACCTCTCCCAAATGCATGATGAAGATTGATTTGAGGAAAACATATGAAACCATAAATTGGCATTTCCTTAGGGTTGTTATAGTGGGTCTAGGTTTCCTGCCCAAGTTCATTTAGTGAACATTAGCATGTGTCACTACTACCTCCTTCTCACTGGATTTAAATGGTAATTTCTATGGTTTCTTCTAAGGGAAATAGGGGTAAAGGTAAGGGGACCCAATGTCACCTTACCTTTTTTATTGTGCTTAGAGTTTCTTAGTAGACTCTTTAGAAAGAATTCTCATAGCTTCAAGTTCTCCTACCACCCAAAATGCAGAAATTAGGTATCACCCACCTTGCTTTTGCAGATGATCTAATGATGTTTTGTAAAGGAGATCCTAGTTCAGTGCAAGTGTTGATGAACACTCTTAGGGAGTTTAGCAACTGCTCTGGAATTCACACCAACCATGAGAAATCAGAGCTATTTTTACCATGGGTCAAGCATGGAACAATGGAGGAAATTATGGAGATTAGTAATATGTCCCATGGTACATTGACATTTAGGTATTTGGGGATCCCTCTCAGCCCCACCAAACTGAAGGCTCTTGATTATGAACTTTTTTAAAGAATAAAACCTTCTATGAAAGAGTATAATAAAAACAATTATGGTTCTTTAGAATATTAAATGGAGGCATCTCAAAGATCCTTACATGATTCATAATATGCACTACTAAATAACATACATAATGAAACCCTTATAAAGAAGTTCCATTAATGTGACACTAATTTTTTATAAAATCTCTCAAAACTATGAACATTTCCTAATTAAAAAGGGATAAGATTCACTAGCTTAATATTAGGGATGAAAAAAATAAATTTTCTTTTGCCAAATGAAAGGTCACCAAAATGGAAATGCAATATAGAGGCTTAAACTAGATTATGGTAGTTGTGTTTCTAAATCTAGCTAGATTTATGTAGTTTTCCTTGAGTTGTGTAGTTCTCTCTTTAAAAATCAAGAACCAACTTTAGGTGACATTGAGTCTAGTTTCATTAATCAAGGAGCTATACTGTAAGAATCAAATAAGCTTACCCTATTTTCATATATCATCTATGAAGATGTGAATAATGTGTTGTTTTCTATAGGTCATAAAAAGGCTCCTAGAGTTAATGGGTTTTCATCTCTATTTTTCAATAAAGCTTGGGATGTTGTTGGAAATGCCACTATCATAAGTTAGATTGAATTTTTTACCACTAGGTTTCTCCTTATAAAGCTTAATACCTCCTATTTGATCCTAATACCTTAAAAGTAGAACTCTATAAGGTTATGTGAATATCAACTAACTACTTAATGTGGGGATTTATAAAAAAAATCATTGTGCAAATTTCTCACCTCCATATATCAATGCATCATGCTAGTACTCATTGATCATGCACAATCTAATTTTGAGAAAGGATGATAAATTGGGGAATAAGGGAAAATATCCTACTTGCGATTGAGCTTGTGTGGAAATACCCACAAAGGCATGCTTTTCCTTAGTTTATTATTAACTTGGATATTCAGAAAGCTTATTATTCTATCCATTTGGGATTTTTACAACACATCTGAAATACCCCAAAATACTAATTTTCAAAATTATGGCCAAATAAGGAATTAGTAGGGAAATTAAACATATAAACTTATTTACTTAAAATGTAGAGAATTAATTAAGGAAAATTAAGAGGAAAATAATAAAGAATTTAATTGGAAGAAAATTTGGGTATTTTCTTAATTAGTACGAGGTTAAGGAAATTTATCTAAAATAGTCTAAACTAAGCAAAAAAGGAATTTATTTAATATTTTATAAATATTAATATTCTAAACAGCGCAAGAAAATTCTAAATAATTTATGCAAAATCCAAAACCCTGAATAAACCTTTTTCTTTTTCTCTTCCTTCCTTTTTCCTTTCTTTCTTTTCCTTTTTTTCTTTTTCCCCGTCGGTTAGGCCTTCCTCCCCACGACCCAACCTTTCTTCCTTCCTTTCTCCCTCCCCGCGGCCCAACATCATTCGCTGGCCGACGCTTGTGTGTAACACAACGTTTTGCTCTTCAATCTGCTGAAGCGCCGCGTCGCGATTAATGAATCTTATAACCGTTGCCAGCCAACGTCGCGACGATGCATTTCGATCTTATAATTAATGAAATGATGCGTTGAGATTATGAACATTATAATTGTTACCGATCGACTGGTTTCTCCCCTTTCTTTTTCTACCCTGGACAACTGGTCCAACCTTCCCCACTATCGTCTTCTTCCTCGCGTCCGTAACTGCCGTTGACGCTGCAACGCCGATAGCATCTCCGTCCGGCCATCCTTCCCGTCCTTTTTCATCCCTTTCTTTCCCAATTTGTCCCAACCTGCCCGTCCTACACCGCCCAGTCCTTGCCTCCTTTCCTCTTTCACCAAATCGAGCCAAAACCTACCTGCCAGAGAATCTGCAGGTCTTCCCGACCGCCGCTGGATGGCGTACTGCTGTGACCTGGCTTTTCCTCTCCTGATTCGTCATTTTCTTCCCCCCAATTGCCTATAAATACCCCCCATCGACATCCATAACCAGTGCTACGATTTTTACCTCGAAACTCTGCAACTTTGTCGCCTGAAAAACAGACGAGGTTTCTACCTCCGCCGCTGATCGTCGCCGCCACCGCTGGCCACCAAAAACACCCCTGCACCTCCCTCGACAAAACCAAACCACCGCTGCCCTCTACCTTGCCCTGCACGTGGCGCCCTAGCCATGCAAAGTTCACTGTTGGAAAACCTTTCTTCCAGCCACCGCCGCCCCTTACGCCGCTTGTAGCTGCCATCTCTACCGCAATCCACCCTCCTTCCACCTCCCAAAGTAACCTACAGGTCCTCCCCTACCTGCCCATACCCTCCTTACCCCCTGCTTCCTTCTCCACTAACCTCCACCATCTTCCACCACCTACTTCTTCCTTCAGCCACCGCGTCCACCACTGCGCGCCGCCGCCCTTCTCACGCCACCACTCTCATTCCACTCCCCTCTCCCTGCTGTCTCCTCCCCCACACTTAACTTTCCTTTTTTTCCTCCCATCTAACCACCTCCTCCATCTTTTATCTCTTCTCCTCCTCCATCGCCTCCGCCGCCGCAGCCACGCACCACCGCCGGACCACCACCGTCCTCAGGTGGTCTTCCACTCATCTAAAACCCTAACACCCTTTTCTTATGCCACCTAGAGTAGTTTTTAACTAATATTAGTATTATTATTATTGTTGTTATTATTATTATTATTATTATTATTATTATTATTATCTTATTAACTAATGCCATTTCTGTTATTATCCTTAATGTTATCATACTATCACCCCTTCCAACCCTAACCCTTATTATACTTAACTTAGGGTTAGTATCATTATCTTCATTATTAACATTCCTAATACTATTATTATTACTATTATTATTATTATTATTACCATTATTAATTTCGGTGTCCTAAAGGTGTCATTTTCTTACAAGCCATAATCTCTCCCAAAGCCCTAGCTTTCAACATACTTAACCATTAGTGTTGGTGTTATTATTTTTATTAATACTATCGCTAAGATTACTACCACTATTAGTGTTCTTACTATTTAACCCAACCTTATGTGAAGTATTGTAACTATGTAATATTGTTTTACCATTCCTAATACCTTTAACATTAGTGTCATTTCTATTATTACTATTACCCATATGCTAACTCTATTAGGGTGACAAAATATGGGAGCCCTTATACTATTTATTCAAAATATGACTTTTATCATTACTACCTCTAGGAGTGTTTTAACTTGTTGATATTAATTCTTTCCTTTGCTAACCCATATTTCTGAAGTGTGAAAACTAGGGTTTGCGATTGACGAAGGAATTTGAAGGATTCCGTCGCATCTAAGCCGGCGACCAGAGGGTTGCTTCTTCTACTTCGAAAATTACTTGGAAACCCTAAGTAGCTTGGGCGAATTGTCGGCTAAGGTTTGGTCAATAATCTTGAATCTTGACGTATCTCAAGGAATACTCCTCGATTGTTAAATTCGAACCTTATATTATTACTTATTGCAATCTGTAATAACCAATTTACAAATTTTATGAGATACCATTCTGTTCACAAGTAACAAGTGCACAGGAGGATTGACCGGAAAACCTTTTGGTTTTAGAAAGGAGTAAGGACTCTAAGAAGAGGGGTCCCTATTTAGTAATTGAATTAATTCCTTAAATTGCTTGCAGTAATATCGTTTCTTTCTTAAGCTCTCTGTTGCTTTTGATTTAATACATACTTGGAATTAGTGTGTAATCTTTGTTGCTGATACATCTTTGATATTATTTGATATTGTGTTATTCTTATAATTAGATCAAGTAATTGATGTCTATTTTATTTCTTATTAAGGTAAATTGATTTTTGACTGTCTGTAATTGTGCTTAATTGAATATCATAAGATAAATCTAATAATGTCTAATAACAGGTAATCTGTTAATCAATATGTTTCCATTTCTAGTAATGATTTATTAGAAACCCTTAGGACTTTTCAAGAATTAATGGTTCCTCAACTTGTTGTGTTATCTGCTAAATTAGAACAAAGAATAGTAGAACAAGAAGTAAGGATTAATGAATTACAACATAATAGGATAGAAACTCAACATGCAAGGGTTTTAGGAAGGGCTCTTATGGACCCTAGGACTAGAATTCCACCTGTAGCTAATTTAGAAGAATTAGAGGACCAAGTATCCATTAATAGTGATAGGAGACCTAGATAGAATAATAGACAAGAAAGGGATTTAGACTTAGCTGATAGGAACCTAAGTAATCTTAATTTTAGTATACCTTGATTCAAATGATCCTGATTATTATTTTGAGTGGGAAAGGAAGATAGAATTAGTATTTGAATGTCATGAATACTCGGATGAGAAGAAAATTAAGGTAGCAGTAGTGGATTTTACTGAGTATGCTTCCTCTTGGTATCATAACCTTGTTTTAACTAGACATAGGTATGGAGAAGCACCCATACAAAAGTGGGATGAATTTAAAATTTTGATGAGGAAAAGATTTTTTCTAAGTTATTATTATAGGGAATTGCATAAGAGGTTACAAACATTAAGTCAAGTAATTAGGAAAGTGGATGAATATTTTAAGGAATTAGAAGTTTTGATCATTAAAATAAAAATTATTGAGGATGATGGTGCTACCATGGCTAGATTCTTAAGTGGGTTAAATTATGAAATAGCTGATGAAGTAGAATTATATCCTTGTGGGACTTTAAGTGATATGGTGAACATAGCTACTAAAATAGAGAGTCACATAAAGAAGACTAGATAGTATAAACCCCCTGGGATTGGGATTAAGAGTATAGTAAAAAGGAATTTTGGGGGAACTACTTCTGGAAATTGGAGGAATAATGGGAGATTTGAGTCTAGAGGTAGAAACAATGAGGTAAAGGTAGAAAATAAGATTGAAAAGGGTAGAAATTTAATAACTAATCTTGTTGGTGGTCCAAACAGAACTAGGGATACCAAGTGTTTTAAGTGTGGAGGATTAGGACATATAGCTTTTGAGTTTCCAAACAAGAGGAATATTTTAATTAGAGAATTTGGAGGCATAAAATCTGAATCTGAGGAGGAAGACTTGGAGACTAGTTTGGTTAGGGAAGATACTAGTGAGTTAGAAGAAGAAATAGAACTGCCAATAAGTAGAGACCTTTTTGTAGTATGTATAGCTTTAAACAGTAACAAACTACCTGATTCTAATGCAATACAAAGAGAAAATATATTTCATACTAGATGTTTGATTGATGATAAATGTTTTAATATGGCTATAGATAGTTGTAGTTGTATCAATGATGCTAGTAATTTATTAGTATCTAAGCTAGGATTAGCAACCACTAAACACCCAAAACCATATAGACTACAGTGGCTTTATGAGTTAGGAGATGTAAAGGTTAGTCAACAAGTTTTAGTAAATTAAAAATTAGGAAAATATGAGGATTCTATTTTGTGTGATATAGTTCCAATGCATGCTACTCATTTATTATTAGGTAAACCTTGGCAATATGATGGGAGAGTGACACATGATGGTTATAAGAGTAGATATACTTTACATACGGATGATAGGAAGATTGTTTTAGCACCTATGAATCCAAAGGAGATTTTTGATGATCAAATAAAAATTAAGTCTAACTATGAGGAACTATCTAAGCAGAGTTTAGAGACTGAGGTTAGTTCAAAAGAAATTAAGGGAACATCTGAATTTTATGCTAAGAGTAAAGATGTAGTTAAGGCTATTAAGAGACAGGCAAATGTGTACTTGATGGTTTATAAAGAATGTTATGAATGTCAATTAGGATTAAGTGAGGAAGTACCTGTTGTTGTGAGACAATTATTGGAAGAGTATAGTGAGTTGTTTCCTGAGGACATACCTAGTGGATTACCTCCATTAAGGGGAATATAACATCAAATAGATTTTGTTTTAGGAGCTTTTATACCAAACAAACCTGCTTATAGGGCTAATCATGAAGAGGTTAAGGAATTAAAGAGGCGGGTTTCTAAATTATCAATTAAAGGATACATTAAGGAATCAATGAGTCCATATGCAGTTACAGTATTATAGGTACCTAACAAGGATGGTAGTTGGAGAATGTGCATAGATAGTAGGGCATTAAGTAAAATAACTATTAAGTATATATTTCCTATACCTAGGCTTGATGAATTGTTAGATCTTCTACATGGTGCTGTAATTTTTTCGAAAATAGATTTAAAAAGTGGATATCATCAAATTAGGATGAAACCAAGAGATGAGTGGAAAAAAACTTTTAAACCTAACTTTGGGTTATATGAATGGTTAGTAATTCCTTTTGGATTATCTAATGCATCTAGTACCTTTATGAGACTTATGAACCATGTCTTGAGAAATTTTATTGGGAAATTTGTGGTTGTTTATTTTGATGATATACTTATATATAGTAGATCTTTAGAAGAACATTTGAAACATTTAAGGATTATTTTGGATGTGTTTAAGATAGGAAAATTGTATGCTAACTTAGCTAAATCTAGGTTTTGTCTAGAAATTGTGGTATTCTTAGGATTTGTGGTAGGTAAATATGGCATATCCATAGATAAAGACAAAATTAAAGCTATTCAAGAGTGGCTTGTACCTAAGAGTGTAACTAAAGTAAGAATTTTCAATGGTTTGTGTTCTTTCTATAGGAGATTTGTTAGGAATTTTAGTACAATAGCTTCTCCTTTGACTACTATAACGAAAAAGGAAAATGGATTTAAGTGGGGTTTAGAATAGCAAAAATCTTTTGAAACACTTAAAAATAAATTAACTCAACCACCTATGTTAAGCCTTCCTGACTTTAAAAAGATGTTTGAATTAGATTGTGATGCTTCAGGGTTAGAAATAGGGGCTGTACTTTCCCAAGAGGGCAAACCAATAGCTTATTTTAGTGAGAAATTAAATGGTAGTACTTTAAATTAGTCTACTTATGAAATAGAATTGTTTTATTTAGTAAGAGCTTTACAAGTTTGGCAACATTACTTATGGCCTAGAGAATTTGTGATAAATACTGATCAAGAGGCTATTAAATATTTCAAGAGTCAATCAAAATTAAATAGGAGACATGGTAGATGGATTGAGTTTATTTAAAGCTTTCCTCACATAATTAAGTATTAAAAAGGAAGTGATAATGTAGTTGCAGATGCTGTATCTAGGAGGCATGCTTTATTAAATGTTGCAAATACTACTTTGCTGGGTTTTTCTTGTATTAAGCTTTTATATTTGGAAGATCTCAATTTTAAGGAAATTTATAAGAAAAGTGAAATTGGTACACAGGGAAAATATTATATATCTGTGTGTTATTTATTTAGAGAAAATTAGGTTATGTATTCCTGAGTGTTCATATAGAGAATTATTAATTCGAGAAGCTCATAATGGTGGACTAATGGCACATTTAGGATTTCAAAAGACCTTAGACTTATTAACTAATCATTTTTATTGGCCTCACATGAAAAAGGATGTGTTGAAATATTGTATTAATTGTGTGGCTTGTAGAAAAGCTAAATCTACATCAAAACCTTTTAGGTTATATACTCCATTGCCTGTACCTAATCAATCTTGGACTGATGTTTCTTTAGATTTTATTTTAGGTTTACCTTGAACTAATAGAGCTAAGGATTCAATAATGGTTGTAGTAGATAGGTTTAGTAAAATGGCTCATTTTATACCTTGTAATAAGACCCGTGATGTTGTGACTGTGGCTGAGTTATTTTTTTCTCATATAGTTAAATTACATGGCACACCTAAGACAATAGTTTCAGACATAGATGTTAAATTCCTGAGTCATTTTTGGAAAGTTTTGTGGGGAAAATTAGGGACTAAATTGTTACTTTCCACAACTTATCACCCTCAAACAGATGGAAAAATAGAGGTAGTAAATATAACCTTAGGTAATATGTTAAGAGTTGTTCTTGGAAAGAATCTTAAACTGTGGGAATATGTTTTACCTCAGGTAGAATTTGCTTATAATAGGACTTTGCATTCTACAACTAAAAAGACTCCATTTGAAATTGTGTATGGTTTTAATCATTTGACTCCTTTAGATCTAAGTCCTTTGCCTAATGCTAAATTGCAAAATTTTGATGCTGAATCTCGTGCTACTAATATAAAGAAGTTGCATGAATCTGTAAGTCAATAAATTACTAAGAAAGTGCAACAAATGGCTGAGAATGCTAATAAAAGAAGAAGAAAAATGGTTTTTAAATCTGGGGATTTAGTTTGGGTACATCTTAGGAAGGAAAGATTTCTAAACCTTATAATATCAAAATTACACTCTAGGGGAGATGGACCTTTTACTATGTTAGAGAAATTTAATGATAATGCTTATAA
This sequence comes from Tamarix chinensis, assembly GCA_030549775.1. NCBI lineage: Eukaryota > Viridiplantae > Streptophyta > Magnoliopsida > Caryophyllales > Tamaricaceae > Tamarix > Tamarix chinensis. Next base: position 86,380,803 of record CM060176.1, read on the forward strand.
GATTGATTTACCTGCTAAGTTTGGGAATGTTAGTGATTCTTTTAATGTTGCTGATCTTAGTCCATTTATTGGTATTACTTAATTTTCAGAGGCGAAACCTTTCCAAGAAGAAGGGAATGATATGAATCTCCAAAATTTATATTTAATTAATTCTACTAATTGTTATAAAACATTTCGTGCTTATAAATGTTTTTCTTATTGTGTTCTTGATTAGGGAAATTAATGCAGCACATGGAGAATGGACTTAAAGTTTGCTATAGCTCCTGAGGATTTGTTGTAGAAATTAATTTTAAGTTAGGAAATCCCATGTGATGCATTTGCTGGCAAAATTAGCTAATGGGGATTAAGTTGGCTGTATGACCCGCCACCCAACCCATAATTAAATGGGTTAGTTGGACTGTGGGTTAATCATCCCTTAGTAACCATAATTAGCTAAATTATTTTTAACTGATGGGAATTAATTGTATTAATTATTTCCTTGTGTTTTGGGGCATGTAAGCTTGTAATTCTTTTGGGTTGTTTTGCTTGATCCAACCATTGACCCTTTGTTTTATTTCGGTTGATTGTTTGGGCTGAGTGTGTATAGCCTGCGATGTGTATTTTTGTACGTCCCTTGCTGTATTTATACGCCATATAAATATGGCCTAATATTGTATTCACCAATACTTTTTGGTTGAATGAAACTTTATTCTGGAATTTTCTTCCACTTTACTCACTCTCTCTCTCGAGTCTCTCTCGCCCTCTCTTGCGATCTTCTCGCTCGCATTCTTTTGATTCTTCTGTTCGATCTATTCTTGATATTTCTTACCTCTCAACTTCAGTAGCCATTGTAATACTGAGCTCTGAGTTCTTGGATCTTCCTTTAGATAAATCCTTAGGCTGATCTTGGCGAATCGAACCCCATGCTCGATTGTACTTCGATCTAATTTTTCTTTTGAGAAACCCTAACAGGTTTCCATCAAAATTATATCTGATCGGTTAGCTTAACTCTTAACTCAATTGGAAAAATGACTCCTAAATCCCTAAGAAATAGAAAATTGGCCCAGGATATCCTCCTTAACATACTCTAACTTAAAATCATATCCCATCAAATTGTCTTTTGCTCACTAGATTAGAATCCTAATCATCACACTGACCATCAAAGTATAGTATCAATATAGTATATTACTTGTAAAACATACTAACAAAAGCATAGAAAGGGTACGTGCTACACATTAAAGCCACATATTCATATGGTGATAAGCATGATAACATAATATATCAGTCAAGCTCTTGATAGTAATATAACAAGCCTTACTAGCAGGGAGTTCATGGAACAATAATAATACAGTTAATGTATTAAAACCACATAATATAAAGCATATTATAAATCTTCCTTTACTGACAACGTAAATTTCAATTATTAAGATAATCCTTTCAACCACACCCATATCCACCATGAAAAATTTTTCATGGTAGCATACACACACAATGGTATAGCACAACCACCATATGGGGTTAGGCTACATTGAATGGAATATCCTAAGGGGATACCACACCCAAAACACATAGAGTACACCTGCCATGAAGGTTAATACACCATGGTATACCACACCGACCACACGTGTTCAAAGCACATCAATGTGGCTTATATGGGGATATCTCACCCACTATACCTTAAATACCTTTTCCACAAGGGAATATAAGTTAGGATACCATACCTACCTAAGCAATGGATAGTATGTTGTGATATGAGGCTTGTACTGGGAAACCTCACCCACCCATATTGGATACTAATGCCACGCTAACCTGCCATAACATAAACCTATACCTCAAAGATATATGTATGCCCCCTATTAAGTGCAACCTAGTATAGAAGAAAATAGGTACTATATGAAATTATAAAAATATAATGTGATCCACCAACTAAAACTCAGCTAGCTACCTAGAGAGCCAAAGAAAAAGTCTCAAAAGAAATCTTATTCCATTAATTATTAATTACCATTTGACGTCACAAATCACCATTAATTCCATCAATATCCAAACTGGGTATTTCCTAGTGATAACAACAAACACATCCCAAGGCATATAAGTTACGTATTGGGTGTTTAGAGATGACACAAAATTAACCAAATCAAGGCCTAAATATCATCACTTTAATCCATAATAAATTCAAATTAAACATGATTACAATCATCATTAAGAGAGTGTAAGTTTATGAAAAAATTAACATTAAAGGCTGAAAGAAAGAAAAAAATATTAACTGTAACACCCCAAAGTTCACTAATTTTTTTACCAAAGTAATGAAAATAGAAACTCTTAAATTCAAACCCATGAATTCTAGAGATATTACAGCCACACTTAGTACCAAACCGGTTCTCTCCGACCGTTTTAGTACAAAGTGTTAAGGCTAAAGAAAATTAACAATCAAGTATAAAACTTAAGAAAACCTAAACTTCAAATAATCATTAAATGGTTATAAAACAAAATTAGAGTACGCATCAAGAATTGTAGTTCATTTCCAAAAGAGAGTTAAACTTACAACTGATAAAAGGTTCATTAAAATACTCAATTGAGTAATAAATCGTAAAATGGTAAAGAATGAATACGGGCACGACACTCTTGAACTTGAGCCAAAACAAGCTCAACACATAGCCCCGACTGATGTCTCACCTACCTACACAAAGTCAGAAGGGAAACTACTCATGGAAATGAGCAACACCCATGAAAAAGGTGGTCGGTACGTTACGTATTGAGTAAGATAACCGAGCACTAAGGCCAACACATAAGCACATAATCCATGGAGAATAATAACAGGGCATAATCACTAACATAATAACATAAAGGCAAATGAATGATCAGGTAAAAATGCTAAGATCCAATATAATTTAGATTTGATTACTTTATTAATCTCTTATCGAAATATTTTCACACCATGCTCTTTATCCAGTCCATACAAGTACGGGAACCCCACTGTTTTTGTAGGTGGATCAGTCTCCACGGTACTTTTGGCTCCTGGCTACGATTATAGCCGGTGGATCAGTTACTTAGGGTATATGCTCTACCACTATTATATGCCTATGGAATCGTCTGGCCACTTCTCTCACGGCCTTCCACTATAAGTAATTAGTATCTCCCCATATCTTAACAACATATATAGTTTGGTTTGTTGAGCTCGGGATCCCCCACTATTTTAGCCGGTAGATCAATCCCTTGGGTAACATACCCTACCACTATTAAGTTGGTGGATCGGTCTCTAGGCTACCGCAGTACCTGGCCACTATTATGCCGATGGATCGGTCTGGGCCCGGCTCAACATTTTCCACTTTACGTAATTAATGCCTTAAGTATCTTATTCAAAAGCCTTCACCATGGATATGCATGAATCATCACACATCACAAATCATAAATTTTACCATTATAATTACACTTTAATCACCAATTACACATGATAAAACAAAAAAAAAACCCTGATCAACAACACTAAACCCTAATCAACCACAACAAACCATAGTTAACCACTCGAAACCCTCTTTAACCATAACAACCATAATTAGCCATTCCAAACCTTAATTAACTACAACAAATCACCATTAGCCACTCCCACCCTAGGTAATCACAACAGCCCAGAGTTAATCACTCCAAACCCTAATTCACTCTCCTCCATACTCTTATAATGATCCACGTACTATTTTCCATCAAAAGTGTTCAACCACTCAAACACTACTTACATTACAATCCTCACATCCCAAATCAATTATCCATACGTAAATTTTACCCCCATGGAGACTTTACTCATCCCATGCAACCTCTCAAACTTTTCATACAAACCCTAAATCCTATGCGACCATTAACTCGCATACAAAACCCTAACTCCACCATGCAAACCCTAATACTACGATACAACCATTAATACCACCTTGAAACCATTAATACTACCATGCAAACCCTAACACCACCATGCAACATTAAGTCCATGTAAACCCTAATACCACCATACAACCATAAATTCCACCATACAACCCTAATACCACCCTTCAGTCCCTCATACCACCATGTAAACCCTAATATTACCATGCATAACCCAATATTCCGTCATACAAAACCCTAAATTCAATCCACACAAAACCAAAGATCCATCTAGACCAAACCCTTGATTCAAACCATATAACACACAATATTCATCCATGCCAAACCCTAAATTTAAACCATGAAAAACCAATGATTTATCCATATAAAACCCTACATTAGATCCTCTTATACAAAACCAAAATTTAATTTCTTCCATAAAAAACTATAGATTAAATTCTCTCACACAAAACCATAAATTAGATTCTCTCATACAAGGCCATAAATTAGATTCTCCCTTACAAAACTATAAATTAGATTCTCCCTTATAACATCATAAATTAGATTCTCTCACATAACACCATAAATTAGATTCTCCCACATAAAACCATAAATTGGATTCTCCCACACGAAACCATAAATTATATCCTCTCACACGAAACCCTAAATTTCCCATTTTATTCTTCCACTTAGGAATCATTAAAATACTTAGGTCAACTCAAATCCCTTAGTTAAATTCTTTTCCCATCCTCTTTTTTCATCCTTTCTCCCACACAAACCACATCAGCATCCTCACATGCATGTCTTTCAGGGTCACAACGCATATCATTACATATACATAATACATATGCCATGCAAATACAAGAAAACATACTTCAACTCAACGTCATACCACATACGACATAATTAATAATGACAAACATATGATACATAGCATGCGAAGCACATAATGCATATAAACACACAAGAGGCCTTAGTAACACCCTTACCTAAAACGACACCAGTCTTAGAGCACGCTCCTATGCCTCTTTAGGGCTTTGACTGGTTTTACCTATTATGAGGGAAAAGCTAAAATTAGACTCCCTCCTACCATAATACTATTAATCACTAATTCATTATAAGACTAGGTTTTTAAATAAATAATAATATATTAATAAAATAACATTAATTAATTACTAACTTCACTAAAGATATACAAATAATAGAAATATTATAAAAGTTGATAATATAAGGTTGAAAACTTTACCCTAATAATAATAATAATGATACGAAAAAATAATAGCAAAGATACTAAAAATAATATGAATGATAATATAAATAATAATAATAATAGTAACAATAACAATAACAAGGACATTATTCAGAACAAAGTGAAATAAGGGCTTTGGCCCCTTTATTAAAATAATAATAATGATAATATTATTACTAAAATAAATAACCAAATTTAGTAATAATAATAATGACGAAAGAATAATACTAATAATGATAAAAGCCATAATAATATTACAAAATAATAATAACCATAATGGTAATAATAGTAAAGGTAATGATCGAAGATAAAAAGAAGTAGGGTTTCCACCCTACATTGAATAATAATAACTTAATAAATAATAATAATAATAATAATAATAATAATAATAATAATAATAATAATAATAACAACAACAACAACAACAACAACGCTAATAAGAATAAATACTAATAATAATAACAATACTAGTAACCCTAATAATAACAAGACATGATATTTATAATACTACTACTAAAATTTAAAATAAGCATAATAGGGCTTTAGCCCTATATAAAATAATAATACTAACACTTGAAAATAATAATAATGATAGTAGTAATAACAACAACAACAACAACAACAACAACAACAACACTAATGGTAAGGTATTTGTAATAATAAAACTGAAATAATAATAATAATAATAATTTTTAAATAGTAAATAACAATAATAATAACATATTAGTATTAATAATAAAGATAATAATAATAATACTTAATAACAATAATAAAATCAAAATTAAATTATAATAGGCATTCGGCCCTCAATAGAATAATAATAAAAACATTAATATTAATAACACTAATAATACGTATTAAAAATGGAAATACTAATAATAATAATAGAATTTATATTAGAATAATTGAAATAAAATAATTTAAGGCTAAAAATAGGGAAAATAGTTGAGGGTCTAGGGTTCAACCTTAGGATGGTGGGGATGGGCAGCACCGGCGGTGGTGCACGGCGGTGACGGCCAAAAAAGGAGAAGAAAAGAGTAAAAGTTGAATGCTTGGAAAAAGATAGGGAGAATGGAAGTGGAAGTTGGGTTGTTTAAGAATGCCCAGAGGAAGAGGAGCAGAATGGAAGTGGCGGCGCACGGCGGCAGTGGTGGTGGTCAAATGGAGGAGAAGAAGAGAAAGAGAGGAGGAGAGGGAGGGAGAGGAAAAGAAAGGTATAGGGAGATAGAAGAGGGTCTGTAGAAGAGGACGAGAGGTGATAGAAGCGGCGACAGCGGTGGAAGAGGTGGCTAACGATGTTTCGAAGGTGGCGGTGCCAAAAAATAGCTTGGTTACAAAGGGAAATTCACATGGTCAGGGTGGATTGTTCAAGAAGAATCAAAGGGTATGGGTGGTCTAATTAGTTAGACGGAGGTGCAGGTAGAAAGAACTAGTGGCAATGTGTGTCGGAGACCGAGAGAGTAGCATCTAAAGATTGGGAGGCACCAATATCGGGGAGTTTTGGTAAGTGACCAAAGACTCGATACAAGGCCAACCTGAGGGTATTTATAGATTGATGGTGAAGTTAGGGTCCAAGGGAAGGTGGGGGAGTGATAGGCAGACGTGGTAATCGGCCGACGAGGGTAACCAGCGTACTCCCTAATCGTGGCCTGTAAATGGTGAGGGGAGAGGGAGATCGTGCAAGGAATGGGGAGTTGATTGGTTTAAAATGGTCAACGAGTCAGGGGGAAGAGAGAGGAAGGAAAAGGCTAGTCAAAATGAGTGTAATAGGCGGTAAAATTTTTGGAGGTGGCGGCGACGACATTGTAGGTGCTCGATGTCAGGGAAGCGAAGAAGAAGAAAGAAGAAAGAAATATGGGAGCAAACCTACGGTTCGGGGATAAAAGAAAGAAAAGAAAGGGGAGGCAGACTGGGCCACCCGAGCGTGAGGTTATGTTCATCAAATCAAACGATGAGTTTTGGTGTAAAAAGGGATGAAGAACAGCGTTCGGGGCAGGTCGCGCTGAAGGAGAAACAGACGGGTGGTTTGGGCTGCAAGAAAGGAAAGAAAAGGAAAGACGGGCTTGGGCCGCTAGGCTGGCCCAAGTCTAGGGAGGGTAAGTAAGAAAAAGAGAAGACAAGAAAGAAAAAGAACGAAAAAAAGGAAAAAAGGAAAAAGGAAAAGAGAAAAATAATTAGGTTGGGTATTTAAATTAATTAAAATATTTGGGATATTTAAATTTAATAATATTTAAATAAAATAATATGTAAATCCCTTATTAGGCTAAATTAAGATTTTTAAAAGATTTTTCATAAATTCCATTTTAATTAGCAAAGTACCCTAATTTTCTTCTATTAAATTATTTATAAAATAAATATTAATTTGGAACTATATTATCCTTCTTATTTTAAATAAAATAATTTATTTTATTAATTTCTAAAATATAATCTTTAATTAGCTAAAATACCTAAATTTCTCCTAATAAAAATACTTATAAATTTCTTATTAATTTGCCATAATTAATTTCCTTTTATTTTAATAAAAATAAATCATTTAATTAATTTTCATAATAAAATCTTATTTAATAAGAAATAAATGAATTAAAACTTTCGGGGTATGTCATTAACAAACTAGTCGACGGGTCTAACTATGGACCAGACCACTCTAGTCATAAGGCAATAAGTCAATGGGATTGGCAAACCAATTGACAGATCATAAGAACTAGTCAACTAATCTTGCCACCAAGTGATTCAAAATCCCAAACCAAGCAATTGTTCACACAATTAGTCAACTGATCTAATAAACTGATTGACTGGTTCAATTAAAATAACACACAAACTAGCAATTGATGTACCAAAATTTCAACCAACTTTACCATATTAATCCTAACATCCTTCAATGCCATAAAATACAGAAAATGACTTGCTATGTACAAATAATCACATAGATATATGGCAATATTGGAATTTAATAAAAATAACGCTCAAAGTTGCCAAAACCATGCATAATATCAAGGAACCCCAACAACGCTTAATTTTTGAAAAAGAAAATGTTACCACATACTCGAATCCTATAATACAATTAACTTATGCTCAACACAGAAACACATCAGGAATATAGGACCACAACCAATAGCACAATGGCTTATCAATATTAAAGATAAGAATATCTTACCTTTAAGAAATTCTTCTAGCACATAGTACTTCTAACTTGATAGTTGTCTACCTAGACCTCGATAACTAAGTGAATAAAGAATCAAATTCATTAAAAATCCTTTTATAAACTTGTGAAAAGGAAATGAAAAGAAAAAGGTGAAGGAAAATACCATAGCACAACCTTTTTGTTCGAACTAAAATCTAAAACCAAACACCATGGTTGTCACATTTGTCAAAACTTTAACCCATACTTGATTGAGAGAAATAAAGTAAAGCTAAAGGTAAGATTAGGAGAATAATGATGACATAATGGTTTCCACTAAAGGAAAAGGAAACTAGAGGTAAGACTCTTTTTTCCCAATAGAGAAGAAGAATAAAGTAAACGTGGATAATGCCCAACACTTAGGAAATTTTCACAATGGGAAAGGGAGAGAATTAGCAAATATAGATGGTATGGAGTGAATTGAATGATGAATGGGTATACAGGAGGGATGTCTTGGTCAACATACCTAAGTGGGAGAGGGAAAATTATGACTTAGGATGAGTGTGGGTAACCTAAAGTCCAAGGAGTTCACAAGTTGAGGTAAGGGAGGTAAGGTTAGATAGAAGAGAAATAGGAGAGGTTTGGTAGGTTTGGGGAGTGGTGTGGAAAGTCAAACAAGTAGCCATGGCTACTAGAAGAGAGAGAAAAGTGATGGGGAATATAGAATTTATGTTATGCCTAAAAAAATTCTTTTGAGAAAATTTTAACAAAATAAAATCATAAAGTGATGTAAATGATGAATTAATAATCCCAAAGCACTTAAATATACTTATTAGCATAATTAGATTCTAATTAAAAGTTTTTACAAATATTAAAAAATATTTGAATTAAAATAATAAAACAATTTCAAATCGTAAAACAAATAGTTAATCTATTTGAGCAAACATGTTAACTAGTTTATCGGGAAAGAAGACTACCAATACTTACGTGTACCGGTCGATCGATTAAGTAAAACACTCAATATGTGGGCCTGAAATTCACAACTTTATTAAAATTTCATGACCTTTCTTAAACAAAAACTCATTTATTAAATATTTATATAATTTAAATATAATTTGAAGGATTTTTTATGGGTATTACATTAGGCATGGATTAAGTGATGATCACACATCTTTCATCATTGATGTGTCAAAAACATTCATTGGTTTGGCTTGAAATTTTCTTCCAAGCACTAAGAACTTACCTCTTTCATAAAATAAAATTTTTTACTTCAAAATATGGTGCTTTTACACATAGCTAATATACTTTAATGAGAACGGAGACCTTAACTCTTTTTTAAAGACAACTAAAATACCATTGTACCTACATGACAGATTTTTGAAAATGTAGTCAAAGCATAAGACCCATGGTTGTAACCCCCTTGAATTTGGAAATTGAAAGTTTTCATCTTTAGAAGTTGAATGTAGAAGAAAATTAGTAAATCATGGGGTGCTACCACCACACTTCATACAAGTATCGTTTCCTCTACCGATCTACTATCAAGTGCAAAGGCTAAAATTGTTATTTCACTTAAGAGAAATGAGAGAGTTAAAGTAATTAAATAACATTCTGAATAGAATTAACTATAAATGAGTATACAAATGTTAGTGAAAGGAAATATATAAGGATAAAAAGAAATACAGAATCTTTCGATTCAAAAGACACTGCATAATCCTACACTCTCAACCTGTAGAATAGCATTCAAAAAATCTTGCAAGCTTACCTACAATGGCCACTTCCCATTGAATAAGTAGGGCCTAAAAAAAGAACCCTTCAATATAATGGTACTAAATGAGCCACTTTATAAGACTAATATACAAGGTCTACATTGAACACATAAAATACATGACAACATTACATAAACATTTATATATACATATATTTAGTGAAATATGATAATTGTTCATATAACCACATAACATCAAGGCCATATACTAAAAATGCTTGTTTATTTGTAAATAATTGAAACATAACAATGGAGTATCTAATAGATGCTCTTTGTAGTATAATTAGAAAGCACCAACATTCTCAATTTATAATCGTAATCATAATTCTATTATCAAACCCACAACTTCTCATAACATATGTAGGGCCATCAACACAACCGATAACAACACACATCAATACAGGTAGGCACAAAGGGTGAAACCAAACCATAGGTAGGCATAAAGCTAGCTACTGAGCCATATGTAGAAACGAAGGCCATTACCAAACTATAAATAGGTAGAAAGGCTACCACCAACTAACCTAATAATAATTTCCATTTAAATGTCAACCATTTCCATTCTTATTTACTTGCAGGGCTATTAGACGAACCTGGAGACACTAAGGCACCCCTATCATACTAGAGCATAGAGGTAGCATAATATCCTACCAACTATCAACCTAGGGACACAATGATACCCTAGTTACACTAGTACACAAAGATATACTGCACCTTAGTGAGAGGTACATCTAATCCATAAGTATTCATACCCCCTAATTAGGTCTATAGACCTAAATAGAGTAAGATATAAGGTATAGTTATATCACTAAGGCACAACAGCAAAATCCATAAACAATTGTGAGCTAAACTACATCTTTAGGGTAATGAACCCTAAAGATCCAGCATTCCCATTCTTTAGGTCTTTCACTTAAGTATTAGTAATTTATATAGGTGACCACAAAAATACATATTAATAACATAGATCCAATTCTTCATACATAATAAATTTTTTTATTCATTTCCAAACATTTTGAGATAAACATAATCAAGATTATTATCAACATCAACATCAGAAATCTACTAAGGCTATCTGTAACACATCCAAATTTACTACTAAAAAAATTTATTTTAATAAAAGGTTTTACGAATGTGTAATGGAAAAATCGCAAACTCGGGGGAGTTACCGCCACACTTAATACCATAATGGTTCACTCCTATCGTTCTAGAACTAAGTGCTAATGCTAAACAAGGTCAACATCAACCACAAGTCATTAATAAAAACACAAGTCATTAAAAAAACACAAGTCATACCAAAATTAGAGTGCGGTTTAGGATTACAACCGAAAGAGTAGTTAAATAAGTTTTTCGAATGCATCAACATAGTACGATAGAGTAAAATGATACATCGCAAAAGTAAGATAGAGTCCGGCCAATCACTCTCGGCCCCCAAGAAAAGTTTAGGTTCAGCTCTTGGCCTCACCTGGTGCCTCGTAGGTGTCATAGGCATCAAAGGCGTCGTCCCCTACCTGCATAAACTCAGATGGGTCTTCTACTAGTGGGAATGAGAAACACCCATGAAACGGGTGATCAGTACGCTACGTACTGAGTAAGGTAACATATGCGCTAAGGCCAACACATAGAGCATATAACATAGGAATGAGCATGTAGGCAACATACAATGATACATGTAATAAGGCTTGGTTACTATTCAGGTAACTTATTCTTTATTCCTCTTACTAATATGTTCATTCCATACATACTTCTTAATAGTCTATGTGAGTGTGGGAACCCTACTATTATAGCCAGTGGATTGGAATACATACAAGGTAAAATTCTTCTGACCAATATTATTCGCTGATGGACCGATCTCCAGGGTAAAACGCTCCTGGCCACTATTATTCGCCGGTGGACCGGTCTAGCCCCGACTCTTATGGTGTTTCACTGTAAGTGCTTAGTGTATTTCCCATGGCTTAGCTTCATTATGTTGGTTTGTTGAGCACGGAATCCCCTACTATAATAGCCGGTGGACTGAAAATCATACACGGCAAAACGCTCCTAGCCACTATTATTTACCTGTGGAACGGGGTCCAGGGCACCCCGGCTCCTAGCCACTATTATTTGCCAGTGGACTGGTTTGGACTCAGCTCAACAATCTTTCTCTTTAAGTGTTTATTATCTTATCCATGTCTTATTAGGTACCATTACACCCTTGACATGCATGTCATCAACGTTCTACTTCTGTCCTCTCAAGGGTCTCATCCTATATTTTGAGACTCCTGCACCCTTATCACGCCCTAACATCCATACCCCCTTACGCTTACACATAATGAAACACCAACTCCTAATGGTGTGGGTTAAGGCTCAACATCTTATGACATCAACTCCACCTACTATCACCCTCTAGGGTTTTCCCTTGAAAACCTTAATTGGACTTATGTGGCCCAACTTTCTCTCACTTACACTACCCTTACTTCATTCACCACCCCACATCTTATCTCAATTAGGTCCAATCCCAAAACGTATCACTTTACCTCTCCATTTCACAAGTGACTTAAAAAACCCTAGTTGGTCACTTCAAACCCTAGTAGCTTTCTTCTCCCACAAGTAACCTCTCTCTTCTCATCCAAAATCCCTTCTCTCCCATGGAACCCATACTCATCCCTTATAAAGTAAATTATCACTCTTAACCCATACTCCACTCTCCCTGAATCATTTTTACTCTTGCACTTTCCAGATTACTACTTCCTCCCGAAACCATAATCGGATCCCTTATACACCCTTACACCAACCTACATACTATTTTTCATCCCAAGTCTCTAATCACTCCACAACTCTCCCATTAGCTTGCTTACACCCTAAATCAACTTTTCTCATGTAAGGATCACCCCCACGCAAGATTTATCCATCCCATGCAAACACCCAAAGTCCAGATACAAATTTTAAGGTTCCCATGCATGGTTCCCATCTCTCATTAATTTTGATCATTCCTTCCTCTTTAATTTCCTCTCATGGATCATGAGGTATTTTGGTCAACCACATATCCCCCTTAATGAAATCACTTCCCATTTCTTTCTTTTTGTCCTTTAATCCCATATGATATTATCAATTATCCTAGCATGCATGTCCTAGAGGGCCATATCATATCACACCATAAACACCATATATACATATCATACTCATGTTATAAGAGGCATATACAACATACCTCAACTCCAAGATGCGCTACACATAAGAAAAGTTAAGGACAATCATATGATACACAATACAACATGATATATATAGCATCTAAGGCATAAAATTCACACAACACACATGGGCCTTAGCTACATCCTTACCTAAAGCGACGCCGGGCTTGGAGCACACTCCTACGACTCTTTAGGGCTTTGGCTCGATTCACCTATAAGAGGGTAAGACTAATGATTAGTTTCCCTTCTACCCAAAAATACTATTATTTCCTATTTTAGTCTAATATTAGGGTTGTTATTATTACATGGAGTTTTGTAAGTGAAAACTAGGGTTTTTACCATCAAGTTAGCCTACTAGTTATTACTAGTCAAAATATACTTATGTTATTATTCATAACTATATTTATATCATCAAACCTAATAGGTTTATTTCTTCTAATGATAGTACTAATACTTGTTAAAATAAAATAGTAATAATAATAATAATAATAATAATAATAATAATAATAATACCAATGCTCCTAGAAATAGAATCCCTTTCATTTTTAAGGCTAAGGCTAATAATGGTTTTAGGGATAAGATAATAATATAATATTAGTATTACCAACAAAGTACTAATATTATTAAAGATAGTAATGATATTAGTTATATTTGGAATAATAATAATATATGGGGTTTGAATGTTTTTATCATAATAATATTAATAAAATAATAACAATAGTACTAGTAATAACTAATAATGAAACTATAGTAATAAAGTTAGTAAGAAAGGCATTAGGAACAATATTGGCAATGTTTGAATTATAATAATAGTAATAATACTAAGGTTGGGTATTATCCTTCTATATCAACAAAGGGAAAAATGCCAACTTCGGTTTTAATAACATTAATAATAATAAAATAATAGTAATATTATTAACAACGCCAAAAACAACAATAACCACAATAATAATAATGATAGTAACAATATTAATAGTAATACTAATAAAGTAATAATGATAATAATAATAGTAATAATAAAAAATATAATAATGATAATAATAATAACGTTAAGTATAGTAATAATAATGATAATAACCATAATATAGTAACCAAAATGATAATAATAATAATAATAATAATAATATAAGGGTCCAAATACTTATTTTGATAATAAAAGTGATAATGGATAAAGTTAGTATTAACAATACTAATAAGATAATGATAATAATAGTAGTAGTAGTAATAATAATAATAATAATAATAATAATAATAATATAGATCATACCATTAATATTATTAAATAACTAATATTTGTATAAAGTGAGTTTAAAGGTTGGGAAAGTTGGAGAACCACCTAAGGCAGTAGTGGCACAGGCGGCAGCGCGTGGCGACGGCGGTAGTGGCGATTGTGGAAGTTTGAGGTGGTGGAATAAGGAGAAAGGAGGGAGGAGGATAAAGGAGGGAGGAGGAAGAAAGGGAGATGCGAGGAGGTAGAGGAGGCCCCCCTGGTCGTTTTGGAGGGTAGAGGTGGCGTTGGTGGCAGTGGAATTGATGGCGATGCAAAGGGCAGCATGGGCTGAAGTTGGTCATTAGGGGAGGGAGACTTTGCACAGTCGGGGTGGCTCGTGTAGGGGATATCAAGAGACGAGGAGGGCTTGGTTAGGTAGAGGGTGGCGCAAGGAGTAGTTTCGGGGGTGGTTTGGCTGGCGGTGATGGGCGGCGGCTATGGTTTGCTCGTCTAAAGAGGGGGCGGCAAGAAGGGTTGATTTTGGATTTTCGAGATCAAACTTCAAATTGATGCAGGATATGGGGTATATATATAGATCAATTGGCTGGGAAAGGACAAGGGGAAGAAGACAAGGGGTGTAGATGTTAGGCATGCCACCCGGTGGCAGTACTTGAGGCGGTTCTGCCATGGCAGGGGCGTCGGGGTCGAGGGAAGAGGGAAAGGGAAAGGGCTAGGGTGCTCGGGAGAGGGGAATAGGTTAGTTGGGGTCAATATTGTGAAAGAGAGCGACGAGAGAGGAAGGGAAGGATAGTGGCAGTGCTGGTAGCAGATGGAGCGTTGGGTTGCAGCTCCTCGGTCACCGCCACGCCTCGGGGAAGAAGATGATATCGGGACCGGGCGGCTCAAGGAGAAATGAAGAAAAGAAAAAGAGAATCGGACCGGCCGGGAAGGAAGAAAAAAGAAAGGGGGGAACGACGTTGGCCTGGGATGCACAGGAGGGTTGGTCCGCGCGACGCTGGCCTAGGTCGAGGGGGGTAGAAAGAAAAAGGGAAAAGAAAAAGAAAAAGAAAGAAAAGAAAAAGAAGGGAAAAATATGTCGGATGGATATTTTGGTGTTTTTGGATTATTTAGGATAAGAATATTTATAAACTAATAATTAATTTCTTTTTGGCTTAATTTAGGCTATTTTGGATAATTTTTCTTCTAATTCCATATAAATAAGAATTACTCCCTAATTATTCCTAATCAACCGATTAATCATTTTCTTTCTTGATTGCCCCTAAATAGCTCCCTATATTTTAATAAGATAATTAATTTAATTAGTATTCCTAATACATCCTTATTTAACCATAATTTCCAGAATCAAAATTTTGAGGTATTTCACTATCCCAAGCTCAATTACTCACACTTAGGCACTTTGGGTCAAAAATGACCAAAATACCCCTAAAGCTAAAGGTACCACTTCACCATCTATTTCCATTACAAATTCCATTTTATTTCTCAACTTGCTATAAAAAGGATATCATACCATAATTAAATTATTTATCATGTCATTAAATTATCAAACATGTTAAATGACCATTTATCCCTCATCCACAATTTTACCCTCATATGCAAAATCAAAATTTACCAATAAGTCCCTAAAAATTATTAGGCACCTTAATAGAACTTTTATTCATAAAAATAATATCATAAATACCATATTAATATTTGATTAGTAAAATAATATTTTTAAGTAAAATAATTATGAAATATAAATTATTAAAATACTCATATATAACAACAAAAACTAAAATAAATTAAAAAATTAAAAATACAACATAGGTTGCATGTGCATCATGAGCCATGCATATAGGGGGATGGCTCGATGACTAATAGTTTGAGGTGGTAATTGGGTGGTGTAGGTTCGGTCAGTAGATGCAAAAGTTGGAGTGGTGGAGATGGAAGTGGTTGGGATGTATGGTGTAGAACAATTAAAGGTAGCAACCGCTGAGTTACTTGACCATAGGAAGGAGGATATAAAAAAAGTAAAAGGAGAAGAATAGAAGGAGGGGAGGAATGAGGAATGAGGTGGAGACGGGGGATGTAGGGTGATGGTGTAGGAGTTAGTGGCAAATTTTGCTGGAGGTAAACTAGAAGGGATGGGCTAGAGGGATAAAGGAAATAGAGATGGGATATGGATGTTGAGAGAGGGTGATGGTGGCAATGTTGGTGTAAAGTGAAGGTGATGGATTCAAGGGTTGCAGGGAGGTGGCTAGTGGTGTTGATGTGGTGGTTTAGATAGTTTTTGGAGGCTATAGGGAGGAGTAATTGGTGGCTTTGAGTGGAGCGGATGGAGATGGCAAAAACTTATGTTACCTAAGGTATGGTTATAGAGTTTACAACCAATGCTAAAGGTAGAGATCAATAGAGTCGCAGCAGGTAGAAGGAGAGGGAAAATAGAGTGGTAGGGGAGGAGGAAGAATGAGGGAAGGAGAGAAGATGGAGGTCGCTGATTGTGATACCCCAAATTTAGGAGAGTATTATAAGGATTGATCTGGCTACTTATATCAACATGGTATACCATCTTTTTGGTGATTTCGTCCTAAGAACTCCACAGTTAAGCGTGTTGGCCGTGGAGTAATTTTAGGATGGGTGACCTCCTGGTAAGTTCTGAAAATTTCTCAGAAAGTGCGTGAGTGAGGACAAAGTGTACTGAAAGGAATCGTATTGATCTGTGGGGCCAGCCGATCAATCCGAAAGAACTCCAACGTAGCCCCCACGTGGTCGTATCGACTCAGGGTGTTACACTGATGGTGTGGGATAGGATGTATAGGAGGCAATGGTTAGGCTAACAATATAATGGGAGAGGAGCTTGGTTGCGAGGGGAGATCATAGAGGCAAGTGAAGGAGAAATAAAGAAAGAAAGGAGGTTAAGGGAGAAGAGGCAGGGCACTAAGGGTTGATATTTGGTAGGGGTGTGTAGCAAAGCTAATGCAAGTTGGGGAAGGTATTTAAGAGCCAAAAATGGAAGGAAAAGGACATTAGTAGGGAAGGGTGTAGGTCATATTTGGCCAAAAATTGGAAAAGTGATGCAAGCATGTATGGAAGAGGCATGAAACGTGGAGGAGAAGGCATGTTCGGGGAGGTAGCGGTGCAAATCCAGTGAGGGAGAAGAAGGAAAGGGAGGTGGGTTAGGCTTCTAAGGCACGATGAAATAAATTTAAGGGAGAAGAGAGATATGCCAACAGGGGAAGAGAAGGAGAACAAGTAGAAGAAAAAGGTGGCAAGTGGGTAAGGGTGGTTAAGGGAAAAGAGAAAAAGGGAAGGGAAGGTTTGGCCAAGCATAGGAAGAAAGAAAATAAGGGGTAGAAATGGGTTGTCCTAAGGAAGAAGAGAAAAGGAAAAGGAGAAGGAAAAAAAAGAAGAGAAAAGAAAGAAAAAGAAAAAAGGGAAAGAAGAAAAAGGAAAAAGAAAATAGATTTAGAGTTAAAATTAAAATTATGTTAAATTTAGGCTTTTAAGATCATATTTATTTATCCAAATTTAGGTTATCAAATTAAGAAAACTATATTACATAAAACTATTAATTTAGGGTTTATTTTTAAAAAAAGGGTATGATAAAGTAATTATAATATTTTATTAAATAATTTATCTTGATTGGCAGGTCATAGGTTAAAAAAATTAATCAATTAAATATTTAATGGTCAATTTTTTTGGATAAAAGGCTAAATGTTCTAAATTAGGGTTATAAAAATATATGGTATTACACAGGTGATCTTTCACTTTAAATGATTAATCACTACAAAATAATTAACTTTTGCCAACAGGCCTTATCTGTTGGTAAAAACCATATTTCTGTAGGCAAAAGTTTTTACTAACAGATATTTTTCTATGACAAATTTGTGGGTAAAAACTATGTACTTAAAATTTTTATCCACTGATACATAAGATCTGTTGGTATTAGTTGCTTATACCCATAGATATTTATCTGTTGGTAAAATTTATACCCACAAAAGAAATCTGTGACTAAAAGTAGTATCCACAAAATTATATCAATTGCTAAAATTATATATATATATATATATATATATATTATCTGTTAGTAAAACGACAATAATGTCCATAACACCTGTTGTAGCAATATTTACTTATAAAAATAACTTATCTTTATATAAAATATAGTACACCAAACATAATCATCGTTCTTTAGTTTAACTATCAAAACAATAATAGTCGTATAGGTATAATATATATACAACTTGTAACCTATGCTAATATATAAGTCATCTTCATTAACATATCAAACACCATCCTCTTCATTCCCATCCTATTTAGCATCTCCAACGACTTTTGTGTCTGCAATATTTTCTTTGATAATTATCAAGATGTATTCCCTGAAAAAAAATATGCATGTAACTTAATTAGATTAATATAAATTCGCCTAGGATATTATTTAATTGGTGTGGTGTCTTTTAATATGCATTTAATTCCAAGTTTTTAACTTGCAATTTCAATTACCAATACCTTCCTTAGCTATAAAAGTCCAACAACAATCAAATACTAGTATTAAAAATGAACTGATTAGCACATAACCTCATTTCGAAACAACAATCAAACAAACCGCTGGGTAGAAAAAATTACAATGATGATAGTAGTATAAAGAGTGGTCATTACAGGAAGATGAAGAACCAAAGATATGTGTTTTAGATAAGGAGTCAAGTTGATATACTTAATAATGGATATAGATGGAGGAAATATGGTCAAAAGGCTGTTCAGAACAACAAATTTCCAAGGTATATATATAGTATATATTATGTAGGCGTAGTTGCCGCTAGCAATCCGCCAAAAGTATGTTTAAGCTATTGAGTATGAGGATTAGAGGACATTAATAAAACTGCAAATTAATGAAAATACTTGTTATGGTATCAAATAAGTAAAGCAAGATTTGTAGGGTAGAGAGCAGTGGAAAGTAGGAACAATGTGTATCTTTCCAAAGCATACGAAAGCACTATGTTCCTCCTGAATTTTCTCAAAGTGCTGCCGTGAATCGTCATTGCATTTCTCAAGTCTAGATTCACATTTCTTCTCCATTTCTACTACAATTTTGTCAGCCTGAAGAACAAACAACCTTCAATGCATGTGTCCACCAAACAGTACAATAAAAAGTCATGGAAAACAAGGCAAACCTTTTTTTTCTCATGGTTAATGATCTCTTGCTTTTCTACCTCATACTTCTTCTTGATGTCATTTATGGCATGCTTAAAGAGTTATCATAGTAGCGAAAAACAATATGGAACTACTAAATTCAGATTTGCATTGAGGTTTAACATAGGTCGCACCTGATCATTCTTCTAAGATATCTCCTTCAAATGTCGTGACAATTCTAACTGTTTACTCTCTAGAAACGAATCATACTGCTTCTTAGCTTCCCCAAGTTTACTTTCTGAAGCTGCCAACAATGCTTGAATCTAGAAAAAAACAATACTTATTGAAATAGTCCTATGCTCGTCAAGTTATTTTCCACAAAAATGCAATGACCTCGGCTCGTTGCTCTTCAAGTAGTTTCTCCCTTTCACTATACTAGAGAATGAGTTGCTCTTTTTCTTCCAACATATTGCAGAAATTGATGGCCCGCTTCTCTAAAGCGACAACTTGTTGGCTCTTCTTTGCAATCTCCTTTTGCAATAAGTCAATGTCCTCCTCCTTCTTATGTATCTGTGCCTGCGGTCTCTCTATAATCTTCTTGTTCTCAGATTCTACTGTTGACAACTTCAGCTTGAGATCCTCCTGAAAGGTTAAGAATGCAGAGTGAGCATGATATTAAGGTTTGCTAAATTTTTTTAAGAAGGTTTTATGGTTGTAAAAGGAGATAATGCAGTATAATGATATTATATGAGAATCTTCAAGAGCAAAACCGAAAGGACCAACTCCATAACGCATGACCAAGAAGCTATCAAACCCTAAAGCTACTGTTATGGTAATCTATAAATGAAATAGGTAAAATAATAGGATATATTATACAGTGAACTTTATTAGCTATCAGTGTATCTAGCATGAAGACATCTAAGATTCAGCATGCTTATTCTTGATATTCATTCCTTAGGTTGGTCAAGCTACATACATTCAAATGTACTACCTTGAGGTAGAGTACAATACCATGATATATCTCTTGATTAAGTGAGCTAATGTAAGATATATAAAGTAGGGCATGACATAAAACAATATTTCAAGTAGCCAATTCAAGACTATTAGATTTTGAAAAAAAGGGTTTCAAAGCCCAAGACACAAAATTGGATAGTTCAAATCAATTAATTTCAATTAAAGGTGTTACGATGCAATTAATACCCTTTCAACTATTTCTATATATTCAAGTTAAGAAAAATAACCATACAAATGACCAAATTCATAATTTCACTTAAAATTTAGGATTTTAGGCCTGAAAATACAATTCGATTGAATTCTATTAATTTATTTAAATTAAATCGTTAGAAATACAATTAGACATATTTTGTAACATAACATATAATCAATTGCTCAAAAATAATAAAAGAAATATCCAATTTAGCATAATTAGGGTTTTTGAGCCCGCAACGCAAATCCGATCAATTCTTCCTAAAGTATATAAATTGACAGTTTGGAATTGTAATTAAATGTATTCTAATGTAATTTATATAATAAATTGAATAAAACAACCCGATTACACAATCAAATTTAGACTCGCAAGAGTTTTGACCCAAAAATCCAATTCCAATCAATTTCATATAATTTTCCTAAATCAATACTTTCGATATGAAATTAAATACATTTCGAAAGATATTATAAAATCAGTTGAGTAAAAAAACTCAATTATACAATCCAATTCCATTACAAACAAATTTTGATCTAGAAAGTCAATTCCAATGAATTCCACATAAATTTCTCAAATTGACGGTTCTAACATAAAATTCAATACATTTTAAAGTATAACGTAAAATCAATTTTCCCAAAATAGCTTAATCGGACAAAACCGAAAAATTCGGACACAACCCGGCCTAAAATCTGATTTTCACAAATCAACCAAATGTACTACAATTCACCACTCTAAATTAATCATACAACGTATATATACATAATTACACAATCAATTTAGCTTATCATAAGCTAATTCATACTCAATTAATCAAAACAAGGGTTAGGGTTTTCGGAAATTTATACCAAACGAAACTAATAAATCTGCATGGGTGAAGGTCGGAGAAGATACACCATGATGTGAATCCTATGAATTTATATTTAAGTAATTTTGAAAATTGTTGTAAATTAATTACTTACAATTGTTTATCTTATTTGTTGAATTAATAGGATAATATTGCAGCATATAGAGTCTGTAGACTTGGACATAGTTGCTGAGCAGTGCAGAATATGTTAGAGTTTACAGATTATGTAGTTTTTCTTAAATATTTTTTTTAATCCCATATGATGCATTCGCCGGTCCTTAAATGGGACTAGCTGGATTGTGGATTAATCAATCCTTAATGACCATGATTAGCTATAGTGTTGTAGCTGATGGGAAATTAAGCCTTAAGCTTGATTGTATTATTAGGTCATTTTTTTATAATGGTTGGTTGGACGATACTCTACGTTTGGGTGTTGTTTGGTTTTGGGTTGTTCGACACCTTATATTGATTGGCCCAAACATATCTGTATCGCCCGTCCATAATAGGCTGTGTCGTTCGTATGTATTGTGTATCATATACGGTTTTCGTGTACATATAAATAGGGTGGATACTCTGTAATACGCATATACCTTTTGACAGAAATAAAGTTCAGTGATATTTTCTCTCGATCTCTCTCGACCTCTTTTCTCTCTTGGCGATTCTCTCATTCGCTTCTTCTCTATTTCTGTCTCGTTCTCATCTCGATCGATCTTGATCATTCACCTTCTAAATTCAGTTGCCATTGAATCAATTGTGCTTCTGAAATTGTGGGTCTTCCTTTGGAAAGATTTCCTTAGGCTGTACCGGTGGAAATCAAACGTTGCGCTCGATTAAATCTTCGATCCTTTGTGAAACCCTAACCGGTTTCCATCATTTGGTACCAGAGCCTCGATTTTTCTAGAGTGCTCGTAGTTTCTGTATTACCAGTTAAATTTTCTTTATTTTTCCTGATTCGATTTTTGTATTTCGCTAACCCTAGTTTGAGGTGTGAAATTTTAGGGTTTTGCAGCGACGAACTCAGTATCGATTCTTGTCACTTTCAAACCGGCGATTAAAGCATTTTTGTTCCACTATTTTGAAAGACTGAAGAAGAAACCCTAATTGACCTAGGGTTTGGTCAAGAATCTGAATCTTGACTGACAAAGCGACCAACTGTTGTTGGTAACTTCGATTTGTAAATTCCTTTGTTAATACTACTATCTGCTATACTTAATTTCCAATTTTCGACAAATTATATGTTTGTTAATAAGTATATAGGTTGAAATCACAACCGGCGAACTATCTTGGTTCAAAGAAGAGGGGCAACTTAAATAATTGAACTTATTGCTTAAGCAAACGCGGTAATATCGTTCCCTCTTACTTGTTTTCGTATTGTTGAATTAGTATTGTCAATTATCATAGGCAATGAGTCATTCTGGGTAAATTTCTACTGTTGTTATTATTGTTACTAATTGTGCGACCATATTTCTTGTGGCATATTGTGTGTCTGTTATCTGAGAATTTTGGATCAGTTGCTTCTGTGATTAAATTTATTGCTGTGTTGATTGTTAGTTACTGTTGAAATTCATCATGTCTAATAATGGTTAGTCAGTGAATCAATCTGTGTCTAGTAATGACCTTCTAGAAACCCTTAGGACTTTTCAAGAACAAATGACTGCACAATTTGCTGTTTTATCTGCTAACCTAGAACAAAGATTAGGGGAATAGGAAATAAGACTTAATGAATTGCAAAATAACAAAATTGAAACTAATCAAGCAGGAGTTTTAGGAAGGGCTCCAATGGATCCTAGGACTAGAATTCCACCTGTAGCTAGTCTAGAGGAGTTAGAAGATCAAATATCCCACAATAGTGATAGGATGCCTAGACTAAACAATAGGCAGGATAGGGAATTAGAATTCATAGATCGGAATTTAAATAATCTTAAGCTTAGCATACCAGGGTTCAATGGAAGGAATGACCCTGATTACTATTTTGAATGGGAAAGAAAAATAGAATTGGTATTTGAGTGTCACAATTACTCTGAGGAAAAGAAAATCAAGGTGGCTGTAGTTGAGTTTACTGAGTATGCGTCTTCTTGGTATCATAATTTGGTGTTAACTAGACGTAGGTGTGGGGAACCTGCTATACAGACTTGGGCAGAGTTTAATACTTTAATGAGAAAGAGATTAGTACCAAGTTACTATTATAGA
Organism: Tamarix chinensis; assembly: GCA_030549775.1. Classification (NCBI taxonomy): domain Eukaryota; kingdom Viridiplantae; phylum Streptophyta; class Magnoliopsida; order Caryophyllales; family Tamaricaceae; genus Tamarix; species Tamarix chinensis. Next base: position 86,404,502 of record CM060176.1, read on the forward strand.
GAATTGCATAAAAGGTTGCAAACTATTAGTCAGGGAGTGAGATCAGTAGATGACTATTATAAAGAGTTAGAAGTTTTGATTATTAAGATAGGAGGTATTGAGGATGATGATGCTACTATGGATAGATTTCTGAGTGGGTTAAATTCAGAGATAGCTGATAAGGTAGAACTATATCCTTGTGGGACATTAACTGAAATGGTGAATATAGCTACTAAAATAGAGATTCAATTGAGGAAATCTAAGTAATATAAACCCCCTGGGATTGGGTTTAAGACTAATATGAGGAGAAATTTTGGGGGAAATACCTCTGGAAACTAGAAGAATAATAATAAGGTAGAGTTAAAGGGAAGAAACAATGAAGTTAAGACAGGACAGAAACCTGAAAAGGGTAGGAATGTGATGGCAAATCCTGTAAATGGATTAAACAAGACTAGGGATATTAAATGTTTTAGATGTGGAGGTTTAGGTCATATAGCTTTTGAATGCCCTAACAAGAGAAATATTTTGATTAAGGAATCTGGGGAAGTAGAATCTGAATCTGAATCTGAAGAAGAAGAAGAAGGGGCTAATGTACTAGGAAAGGATGATAGTGACCTAGAAGATGAAATAGAATTACCAGTGAGTAGGGATCTTTTTGTGGTTAGAAGAGCTTTAAATAGTAATAAATTACCTGATTCCAATGCTTTACAAAAAGAAAATATATTCCATACTCGTTGTTTAATTGATGATAAGTGTTTTAACATGGCTATAGATAGTGGTAGTTGTATTAATGCTGCTAGTACCCTATTGGTATCTAAATTAGGATTAACCACTACTAAACATCCAAAACCATATAGATTGCAATGGCTTAATGAGTTGGGAGATGTTAAGGTTAGTCAACAGGTTTTAGTGAATTTAAAATTAGGAAAATATGAGGATTCTGTTTTATGTGATATAGTTCCTATGCATGCTGCTCACTTGTTGTTAGGTAGGCTTTGGCAATATGATAGGAGGGTAGTACATGATGGTTATAAGAATAGGTATACAGTACAGAAGGATGATAGGAAGATTGTTTTAGCACCTATAACTCCAAATGAAATATTTGAGGATCAAACCAAAATTAAATCTGATTATAAGGAGTTATCTAAGTCTAATTTGGGAAATTATCTTAGTACAAAGGACATGAAAGGAACTTTTGGATTTTATGCTAAAGGTAAGGATGTAGGAAAGGCAATAAAAAGAAATGCTAATGTATACTTGATGGTTTTTAAAGACTGCTATGAGTGTTAGAAAGGAACACTTGAAGAAGTACCTAGTATAGTGAGAATGTTATTGGAAGAATATAGTGAGTTGTTTCCTGAGGATATACCTAGTGGATTACCTCCATTAAGGGGAATAGAACATCAAATAGACTTTATTCCAGGAGCTGTTATACCAAACAGACCTGCTTATAGGGCAAATCCTGAAGAGGTTAAGGAATTAAAAAGACAAGTATCAGAATTGTTAAGTAAAGGATATATTAAAGAGTCTATGAGTCCTTGTGCAGTACCTGTATTACTAGTGCCTAAAAAGGATGGTAGTTGGAGAATGTGTGTGGATAGCAGGGCAGTAAATAAGATAACTATTAAATATAGGTATCCGATTCCTAGGCTGGATGAGATGCTGGATCACTTGTGTGGTGCTGTTATATTTTCTAAAATAGAATTAAAGAGTGGATATCATCAAATTAGGATAAAACCAGGAGATGAGTGGAAAATAGCTTTTAAGACAAACTTTGGATTATATGAATGGTTAGTGATGCCTTTTGGGTTGTCAAATGCTCCTAGTACTTTTATGAGACTTATGAACCATGTATTAAGGGAATTTATTGGGAAATTTGTGGTTGTTTATTTTGATGATATACTTATATACAGTAAATCCTTAGAGGAACACTTGGGACACTTAAGGACTATCTTGAATGTGTTTAAAGCAGAACAACTTTATGCTAATTTAGCTAAGTCTAGATTTTGTTTGGAAAGTGTGGTTTTCTTAGGATTTGTGGTAGGAAAAGAAGGTGTGTCTGTAGATGAAGAGAAGGTTAAGGCTATTAAGAGTGGAATGTGCCAAAAAGTGTAACTGAAGTAAGAAGTTTTCATGGACTGTGTTCTTTTTATAGAAGATTTGTGAGAAACTTTAGTACTATAGCTGCTCCTTTGACTGCCATAACAAAAAAGGATAATGGGTTTATTTGGGGATTATAACAACAGCAATCTTTTGAGACACTTAAGAATAAGTTAACCCAAGCACCTGTTTTGAGTCTTCCTGACTTTGAAAAAATGTTTGAATTAGATTGTGATGCTTCAGGGTTAGGAATAGGGGCAGTACTTTCTCAAGAAGGAAAACCAGTGGCTTATTTTAGTGAAAAATTAAATGGAAGTACATTGAATTATTCTACCTATGAAAAGGAACTGTATGCTTTAGTAAGGGCTTTGGAGGTATGGCAACATTATTTGTGGCATAGAGAATTTGTAGTTAATACAGATCAGGAGGCTATTAAGTATTTAAAGAGTCAGTCAAAATTAAATAGGAGACAAGGTAGATGGATAGAGTTCATTGAAAGTTTTCCTTACATAATTAAATATAAGAAAGGTAGTGATAACATAGTTGCAGATGCTTTATCTAGGAGATATGCTTTATTGAATGTTGTTGATACTACTTTATTAGGATTTTCCAGTATTAAGCTATTATATCTAGAGGATAATGATTTTAAAGAAATATATCAAAGGTGTGAAATATCTTCTCAAGGAAAATATTTTATTAATTAAGGATATTTGTTTAGGGAAAATAGGTTATGTGTTCCTGCATGCTCTTATAGAGAATTATTAATTCAAGAAGCACATAGTGGTGGATTAATGGCACATTTAGGAACTCAGAAAACTTTAGATGTTTTAATTGAACAGTTTTTATTGGCCACACATGAAAAGGGATGTTTTGAAACATTGTGTTAATTGCATTAAATGTAGACAGGCAAAAACTACTTCAAAACATTTTGGATTATATACCCCCTTGCCTGTATCTAATCATCCTTGGGTTGATGTATCTTTGGGTTTTGTTTTAGGGTTACCTAGGACTAATAGAGCTAAGGATTCAATAATGGTTGTGGTAGATAGGTTCAGTAAAATGGCTCATTTTATACCATGTAATAAAACAAATGATGCTGTGGCAGTGGCTAAATTATTTTTTTCTAATGTGGTTAAGTTACATGGAATTCCTAAGACTATAGTTTCAGATAGGGATGTTAAATTTTTAAGCCATTTTTGGAAAGTTTTGTGGGGTAAATTAGGGACTAAATTATTATTTTCTACAACTTGTCACCCTCAAACTAATGGTCAAACATAGGTGGTTAATAGAAGTTTGGGAAACATGTTGAGGGATGTCCTTGGAAAGAATCTTAAACAATGGGAGTATGTTTTACCTCAAGTAGAATTTGCTTATAATAGGACTTTACATTTTACAACTAATAAAACTCCATTTGAGATTATGTATGGTTTTAATCCATTAACTCCATTAGATTTGAGTCCTTTACCTCATACTGATTTGCAAAATTTTGATGCTGAGTCTAGAGCTAACAGTATAAAAAAATTACATGAGACTGTAAGACAACAAATTAATAAGAAGGTACAACAGATGGTTGAACGTGCTATTAAAAGAAGGGGGAAAGTGATTTTTAAACCTGGAGATTTAGTTTGGGTTCATTTAAGGAAAGAAAGGTTTCCAAATTTTAGAAAGTCAAAATTGGATCCTAGAGGGGATGGACCATTTACTGTATTAGAGAAAATTAATGATAATGCTTATAAAATTGATTTACCTGTTAAGTATGGAAATGTGAGTAATTCTTTCAATGTGGTAGACCTTAGTCCATTTCTGGGACTTGTTCAAGTTTCAGAGGCGAAACCTTTCCAAGAAGAGGGGAATGATGTGAATCCTATGAATTTATATTTAAGTAATTTTGAAAATTGTTGTAAATTAATTACTTAAAATTGTTTATCTTATTTGTTGAATTAATAGGATAATATTGCAGCATATGGAGTCTGTGGACTTGGACATAGTTGCTGAGCAGTGCAGAATATGTTGGAGTTTACAGATTATGTTTTTTTTCTTAAATATTTTTTTTAATCCCATATGATGCATTCTCCGGTCCTTAAATGGGACTAGCTGGATTGTGGATTAATCAATCCTTAATGACCATGATTAGCTATAATGTTGTAGCTGATGGGAAATTAAGCCTTAAGCTTGATTGTATTATTGGGTCATTTTTTTTATGATGGCTGGTTGGACGATACTCTACGTTTGGGTGTTGTTTGGTTTTGGGCTGTTCGACACCTTATATTGATTGTCCCAAACAGATCTGTATCGCCCGTCCATAACAGGCTGTGTCGTTCGTATGTATTGTGTATCATATACGGTTTCCGTGTACATATAAATAGGGTGGATACTCTGTAATACGCATATACCTTTTGACAGAAATAAAGTTCAGTGATATTTTCTCTCGATCTCTCTCGACCTCTTTTCTCTCTTGGCGATTCTCTCATTTGCTTCTTCTCTGTTTCTGTCTCGTTCTCATCTCGATCGATCTTGATCATTCACCTTCTAAATTCAGTTGCCATTGAATCAATTGTGCTTCTGAAATTGTGGGTCTTCCTTTGGAAAGATTTCCTTAGGCTGTACCGGCAGAAATCGAACGTTGCGCTCGATTAAATCTTCGATCCTTTGCGAAACCCTAACCGGTTTCCATCACACCGAAGTTCGAGGATTGCTCACCCGCAACCAGCGAGGCTCGTCGTGGCTGGAGGATGGCGGCACGAGCTGTGCTGCTGCTCGTGGCTACTGCTGCGCGCTGCTGCTGGTTGTTGCTGCGCTGGAGCTGGCAGGCAAAACGGTGCCGTGCAGCTGGAGTGGCGATGTCGATGGTGGCCGACGGTCGGCTTTTGACAATGGAAGAGCTGGTGGCGACGTCGATGGGGCGCAGAGGCAAAGGGAAGGAGACCGATGGGAAATAACAGAAGAGAAGGGAGAGAAGAAGAGAGAAAGGGAAAAGGAAGAGGGTCAGGGTCGAGGTCCGGGGTTTTTTTTTTGTTTTTTTTTTCAAATACACATATATAAATAAATACTATACATCTAAAAATATTCTTGAAAATTTTTATCTACAAATTATTTAATAAAAAATCATTTCAAAAGGATCCGAAGATCTAAAATAATATAAGAGTGATATAAAGAATTTCGAAAATATTTTTGAAAAAATTTACTAATGAGTATAAATATCTATATTATTTACAAAAATACTTTATACGTCCTCGAAATAATATCTTCTTTTTTAACTTTAGAAAATATTTATAAAATAAATTATAATAGAAAGACACTCAAAAAAACTATAAATAGTTTTCAAATAAAAATAAATGACTTATCCGAATAAATAATTTTATTTTAAATAAATCATTACGCTTATTAAAATAAAAAATATAATAAAAAATAATATTTAAAATAAATCAAAAGAAATATTTTTATAAATTTTTGAGCTACTAAAAATAAAATAACACATTTTCAAAAAGTCATTCATAAGCCAAAATAGAAAGAAAAACAAAAAAAAGTTGTGAAAATCTTTAATTTAATTTTTTTAAGATCTTATTGACCTCGTAAAAATAAATAAATTGAAAGACAGAAATATTTACTACAGATAAAGCTATTTAAAGGTTCTATAATAGATGACATTAAAGATAATATTTCAAATACATTCTAGAAATATTCTTATAATAGTTTAAACGACTAAAAATAATTTAACACATTTTCAAAAAGGTCATCTATAAGTCCTAAAAAAACTAATTCTATTAATAACAATTAATTATTATAATATTGACTATAATAATTATATTTTTTTGCCTACAAATAATATAATTAATTTTAATGCTAATAATAATAATATTATTAATTATCTAATAATATTATGAAATTAAAATTTTAAATAATAATTAGTATTATTTAAAAATATTTAATATAAAATTAATATTTTATAATGTATTATTCAGATAATATTAATCATAATTTATAATAAAATAATTATTATTAAAAATAATTAATAATGGGAAATAAATAAAAATATGAATAATATAAATATTAATCATAATTTCCAACAATTAGTAATAATGTTTTTTATAAAAATAATAATAATAATAATGTCCTAAAATATTTATTCTTAGTAATAATTAATAAAGAATTATATTAATAAGAATAATATAAATCATTATGTTAAATAAATTAATAATAGTATCTAATAATTACTAATATATTATTAATAATGTAAATGAATATTGATAATATTTATTATTGTTAAGACAAGATAGATTTGAATGATAATTGACAGTATTTAATAATAAATTAATTTAATAGTAAATGGTAGTAGATATAATATATATTATTTCATTATAATTGTTAAAAGACACCATTATGAACAATATTAATATAAAAAATTAGAAATAAAATAATAATTAATAATAATATATGTAAACTATTATTTCTAATAATGACTAATGACTTAATTATTATTATTATTATATTATTATATTAAAAAGAATAGAATTAATCATTATTAAAATTATATAAAAACAAATATTATTGTTGAATTTTATAAGTACTAATATCAATAGATATAAAAGTGGGTATTAGTTCTGTTGGTATAATGCTACTAATAACCACAGATATAAGTGATGGTAAAAGATCTGTTGACATAACATATTAATACCAACAGATAAAAAATTTCTGTGGGAAAAACTACATTATTGCCCACATAAAATTATCTGTTGGTATTAGTTACATATACCAACAGAAAAAGTATCTGTGCCTAAGTTTTTGTTAGCAAAAGTCAATTATTTTGTAGTGAATGTTTTATTCCTAATTGATTTGATAAGTAAACAACATATTTAAATTAGATAATTCACATCACAAGGATCATAAGTTCTTTCTCTAGGGTTAAGACCCTTATATTCCCCTCCCCCCCCCAATCCTAATTTCACACTTTTGTCATAACTCTTCTTCAACTACCCTTTCATCCACCAAACTTAGCACCTCTTACTCAAATATTATTATTATTACCAATATACTAGAAATTCTAGGCCTAAATCTATGGTATTCCGCGTGTGATAATAACTCTAGCTCATAAGTCCCAAAAATACAATATTAACAACATATCAAAATTTTGAGGTATAACCCTACCATTTCAAACATGTGATGATAAACTTCCCATTTTAGGGTTACTATTCATAAATCAAGCCATTTTCATAACTTTATTAAAAGTTATGCCATTCAAAACTACCCTAAATACTTCATATAACTTCCTTAGCATATTTTAGACACTTTAACGCATTAAAATATTATGATTCCCTTATTAAACTCATATTGAACAGAATACCCTTATTGATAACAATTTCATGCAAATCTTACATATTTTAATGACATTATTTCCAAATCCTCAATTTGTCTCCTACAGCTTATTATACTCATTTCAAACTAATCATACCATAATAAATCCATATTATAGCCATGTATCATATTGAGGGTTTCCACATAGACATTTATAATATGGTATCCTAAAGTCCTTAACTCCCTCATTTTTTTCCATCACATAATATCAAATCTCATACCAAAGAAATAAGAATCATTCATTTAAACATATAATAGTAATAACATGGTATCACAAAAAATTCATTCATAACACGTAGCAAAAAAAATCCTAAACTATGATAAGCATCCTTACAAAAATTACTCAAGTCTCTAAGCACATAAATCTTTTCCCACCTCTTCCAAAACCTCAGTAATATCACCTAAGATAACACTATTAGAATTTAATACTATAATTAGTCAAAATCAAAGATAATGGAGGGTAAAAAATGGAGTAAAACCAAAACAATCGAAATGTGTGATTAAAGAAAACTTTATACAATCAAGTGGGGAGGAATAAAAACAAATGTGGAGGTCATGGGTGGCAACAACACAAGTTGCTATTGATAGGTGGTTAGCAACGACTAAAGGTGACAAAGGGTAGAGAGAAGAAATGGTGGAAATGCACAAAGTAAAGGGTAAAGAAACAACAATGTGTGTCATTACTAGGGGTTGCTATAGGGTTTTTTCTAGAAGGTGGAGTGTGAATTATAGTTGGTGTGGCTAATTGGTGGGGGTGGTGTCCTCTTAGTGGTGCCATGGCCAAGGTAGAAAAGAAATGGGGATGCTAAAATGAATTTGGTTGAAAGGTGGGGTGGTGCAGCTATTGTTTTGGTTGTGGGTAGGAACATCAAAGGTGGCCAAAGGAGGTGGGGTGTTTAAGTTGTGATAACTGGTGGTGAGTTTTGTTGTTGTTTTAGTGACAGTAAGGGGGAGGGAAAAGTAAGGACTAAGGCTTTGGTTTTCGTGTTTTTTCCATAGAAAAATTTGAAGGATAAGGAGATAGTTTCAAGGAGTTAAATCTGTCTTACATACATATACATGCAAACAAAAAAGGAGGGATGATTGGCTAAAAAATGTTAACTCCAAACCACAATCGTAGGGGCTAGGAGTTTATAGATTGATGGTGCAAGAAGTGGCTTGGCATGTGGCGTGGCCGTAGCCGGTACGCAATTTAAACCATCTTATTGTCAATTGTAGTACTAGTAAATAATGGTATCGTTCTAGGCGGGGGATTGAGAGGGTTCACCTCTAATTAACTAGCTTGGAAATAAAAATAAAACTAAAAATAAAAATCCTAAATAACACAGAATAAATAAATAAGAAAAATACTAATGGGGGGTTATAAAAAAATTATAAAGGAGTAAATAAAATAAAGTAAACTAATAACAAAAATAATGAAAATGATAGGAAATAATGGGAAACCCACAGATATGAGAAATATGTTAGGGAAATAAAAATCCACCACTAGATTAGGTTGAAAATATAATATTTATTTCAAAGTCATCTTTTAATCGTGAGAAAGACATCGACTAAGTTGCACACCAAACACAGGTCCATACACCTTATATTACTTCCCTTAATTAATTAATACGACCACGTGCCTATATTAACCCTATTAAATACTAGCAGTATAGCAGCAACATGCGGGTCCTATATTTAACGAGATTTAATGCATTAAGTGTAAGTGGAAGGCTGTCAATCTAAGTACCCAGACTAGTACAAAACGCATGTCTAGCTGTATTTCCTATCCTTGACCCACGCGTATCGAAACGTTTTACCACTTCGGTTAGAATCACAAAACGATTAGTTGAATTGTTATCTAACCTAGCTGCAATTTATACATATAAATTCTTGTATATTTAGATGGCCACCTAGCAGGCAAATAATCCTACATACTGTCACTTATGAGGTACCAAAACAAGGCATGCACCAAATAAACTATACTTGACAGAATTATACATATAAACGATAGCAATTAACATAGAGTCAAGAAACAATCTCACGAAACAAAGAAAATAAAATTATAATTTAAATCATAATCTAGGGTTTCAATTCATTCCCTAATAATAAATAATCAGCCACTCATAATTAAAGAATTAATTACACAGAAATATATATCTAAAATATAAATTAAAAATAAGAGAAAGAAAAAAACCGGAATTAATTTTAGATAAAAGATTTAGAATTTATTCAGATAAAAATTAATTTTATCTGAAATAAATTCTACCGGTATTAATTTCTTTTTATTTTTCTTCCTTGTTTGCCTTTATTTCCGTGCCAGATTCTTTTTCTTTTTCTTCTTTCTCGGCCGACGACTGTTGGCTACTACGTCGCCCTTCTCGAACTCTGTGCCGCGCTCAAGTTATCCGTACGTCGTCCTTTCTCTTCCGAGCCTGACCTCCTCTCTCTGTCGAGCCTATGAAGGAAGGCTCTTGCCCTCTCTCCTTTTTCCCGTTTGACCGAGCATTTTTAAGGCTCTATAGCACGAGCCTCTCTACCGCTCTCTTCCGAGCCTAAGAAGGCTCTGCTTCTGTCCGCGTCATCCTCCCTCCCGCACACAGCTGTGGCTTTCCTTTTATAAATTTTCTTTGACTTTTCTATCTTTTTCTGACCGTGCGTCGAGGCTGCTTTCTACGTCAGCCCTCGTTTCGCAGACTCGTGATGCCTCCGTTTGGTTTGTTTTTTTGTGTCACGTTTGGGCCTTCATCCTTTGGTCGTTGGTCCAAAGGTCAAATTTTTTTTCTTTGATTTAAAAACAAAACCTGCAAAATAAAATTCAATAAATATTAACAAATAATATTTTATTCTAAATTTACTTAATTTATATCATTTTAGCTCAAATAATAAAATTTATGTAATTTTAACCACTTAAGCATAAAACAATAATTATTCCCCCATATTAGCTAAATAAACTACCAAAAACTAAGATTATAAGGGTATAAAATGTGTCAAAATATAAACTCATCACACCCCCACACTTAGCTTCTTGCTTGTCCTCAAGTAAGTTATTACTCTAAACAAATAATATTAAATTAACTAGCCACTTTCGTAGGTCTCACAATTACACTTAGCATGTGTAACAAGCCCTTTAAACCCCGAGGTCGCCCATCGAGGACGAGTAAGGTCTCGTGAGGGTTTCACAGATGATATACCCACAAAATCACACACAGCTAAACTAAAATAAAATCTAACACCTTTAACAATTTTTTTTCAGAATCTTGTACTTTCATACATCAAGATTAGCAATCAATCAAGATTCAGCATTAGGAGATTTAAAGAATCAATTTCAACATATGGTTCACATATAAACATGACAGGTATGAATAGATAAATATTATGGATGAAAATCTACCACGCCTTAGTCACATAAAGATCCATCCTCACTATGGATACCATCTATTTTTTTTCTCTTAGATTCATGGCTACAAATGTATAGAAACACTCATGTATGTGAGATAAGATGATAAAGATAAAAATGAATCACATATATAAACAAAGAAAGCTCATATTCTTGTGGGTAAAACATCATGAAAGATACCAAATACTTGCCAAATGGACCAAACCATATGCTTAACTCTTGTGACTAATCTCCATCAGATCAAAGGTTGCTCATCTTAAGAATCAAATAGGACTTACTTACTGGTTGTAGCGGGGTTTAAGGTAAAGAAGGGTATGGATTATTTTAGGAGTGTGGTGCTAAAAGGATCAAGAGCTAGTGGAATCTAATTAGTAGATGAAATATAAGCATAACTCCACAACAATGATTAATGATACACCTCTCCACATTTACAATAAAATGTAACATGAATAGAACTTCCTGAATATCATCTCCATGACTCCCTCTCTTCCTTATATCCTAACATTTTTTTCTTTTTTTTGTCATTTTTTTAATCTTCATTTTTTTCTTCTTTCCATTCAAATTTTTTTAATCTCCACCAAACATAATCAATCCCCTTTCTTAGCATAAATACATATATTTCTTTCACACAAACATTTAAAACCACTCTTTATATCCATAACGATTTGATTTCCTTCCACTAGCCTTAAGCAAGGGTAAAGATATTAAGGCCTGAAGGTTATTCAATGTGGGTAATGAAAAAAAAAGTATATGTTCCATGTATAGGCTCAAACGATTTCTATGGGATGTATATCATGTATACACAAATCAGGAAAAGCTATTTGGTCATGTGATGGAAAATTCCTAAGCTACCTTTATCATTTTCTCAATCAAAGCATATTTTGACTATAAGCTTCGACTAGCACAAGAGTAAGTTCTAGTAATCTCTATAGTCCATTACAAGATCTATGGCAAATAATTTGATCAAAGCAATTAAACATATATGAGGTTTACAAAGAGAATTTTGAAGCCAAGAAAAGTAGATGATTTTGTGTAGAATCGCTCGGAAAAAGAGAAGATACATATGGTTCAAAAGCTCACTGAGGAATGTGATGAATCTCAACATGCCATGTTGGTGATTACACAATCATACATATTCTTTCTCCAATCAAATTTAGACACGTAGATATGTGTTCCCTATATCAAAATTAACACAAAAAATCTCCACTTGCTTTATCTCAATTTCATGATCACCTTTCCATTAGATTTCAAAGATATGTTCCTCATTAACTAGTTAAGGGTTCCTACGACTCTAAAAACACTAAACACTCTAATCAAAATCTAAACAATTTTTTTTTTTCAAAATTTGTTTTTTTCACATATATAAAACACACGCACCCCCACACTTAAATCACACATTGTCCTCAATGTGTAAAAAACTAAAGAAACATGTAATTTAATGTATGGAGAAAACAAAATAAATAAATAAATAACCAAAGGATAGAAAACTCTCTTATGACATTGGGTTGCCTCCCAAGTAGCGCTTGTTTTTATTTCTTTAGCCTTATGTTGTAGTGGTCTACTCGTTCAAGGTGGATAAGTCCACTTCAGAACTGCTTCACCAAATCCTTCCTCGTGCTGATCATCTTTATCCTGCAAGGAGGAAAAAGAAAAAAATATTAGATTTAATGAAAGATTTGATCCAGTAAGAACGTAACTTACCTAGCAAGGAGTTTAAACAGGTGTGTAAAGAGATAATATTTTGTCCAATGTCCATGTATCGTGATCTCTCTATCGAAAGAACATATTTTCCCATCTCAGAATCTTTAAAAACATCCTTCCAACATAACCTCTCCTTCGGAGCATCACACTTCTTATTAAATGTATCCAAGATGATTTGATTGCTCTCTTCACTTTTGGATTTATACAACCTGCGAAAAGAGGGAAAACAAGGAGTGTGGTTAGCATAAATAAAATCAATATGGTTTGAAGGCTTACCTTGTGTCTCATGGTTATCTCCAAGAAAAAGTGGGGAATCAATGTTCAAAGATGGTATATGGTAGGTGAAAGTGATAGTCTAGTCATCCATATACTTCTCTTTGTTCACTTGATCCTCATTTTGATGAGATTCTTCTTCTAATTTTCCAAGCTCTTCTTCCACTTGATCTTGATTTTCAATGTTCTCCATAGGAACCTCCTCAACTAGCTCATCCTTACATTCAAATATGGCATCATCAAACTCATAAATCTGACTTCAATTTGGAATTGAAGTAATAGAGAGCTCTTCTTATGCTTGTAATTGATTCATCATGTTTACCATAGAACCCATTTTCTCCTCTATCATTGACACCCTTTCATTTTGCATAATCTGACTTTGCACCAGTTGATTTTGGATGTCTACCAACTGATTTTGACCCTTTATCAGTTCTTCAAGAAGCTTAACCAATTTTTCTGAACTTGCGGGTTCCGAAACTGGAGAAGATTCTTGTTGAGGATATTGATAAAATTTTGAAGCTTCATATTCACACGTGTAAGGGTCTTGATATGGCACTTGATTCTGATCATTCATCTCCCATCCAAGGTTGGGTTGATGCCTCAAACCCGAATAGTATGTGCTTGTATAGGGATCATGTCCTTGAAAACCATTGAAAGATTGAGCACCGGATTGTGTCCATCCTCCTCCTCCTCTCACAACTTGTTCATGGTAAGCATATGGATTTCCTTGTGTATGACACACTTCACTTGTATTAACAACTACAGTAGCTTTAGCAACCTGCAAAACAAGAGTAGTAAGTTTGTTAAGTTTATCTTCAAGACTACTCATACTTACCTCATTTACTCTTGTGTTAAGATTCGAGCAAAGTTGTCCATAACCAAAGGATCCCCTCATAACTACCTGAAAACACTAACACTTCAAAGGAAAAGGTTAATATCAAAACACACCAAAAAATCCTAATAAAATATAAAACAAAACTAAAAGAAAAAATACAAAAACACTAAAAATAAAAACACACTAAAAATACTAGCAAAATAAAAGTGAATTTACCAATCCCCGGCAACGGCGCCAAAAGTTGGTGCCGCCGTAGCCAGCACGCAATTTAAACCCTCTTGTTGAAAATATAATATTTATTTCAAAGTCATATTTTAATCGTGAGAAAGAGATTGACTAAGTTGCACACCAAACACAGGTCCATACACCTTATATTACTTCCCTTAATTAATTAATACGACCACGTGCCTATATTAACCCTATTAAATACTAGCAGTATAGCAGCAACATGCGGGTCCTATATTTAACGAGATTTAATGCATTAAGTGTAAGTGGAAGGCTGTCAATCTAAGTACCCAGACTAGTACAAAACGCATGTCTAGCTGTATTTCCTATCCTTGACCCACGCGTATCAAAACGTTTTACCACTTCGGTTAGAATCACAAAACGATTAGTTGAATTGTTATCTAACCTAGCTGCAATTTATACATATAAATTCTTGTATATTTAGATGGCCACCTAGCAGGCAAATAATCCTACATACTGTCACTTATGAGGTACCAAAACAAGGCATGCACCAAATAAACTATACTTGACAGAATTATACATATAAACGATAGCAATTAACATAGAGTCAAGAAACAATCTCACGAAACAAAGAAAATAAAATTATAATTTAAATCATAATCTAGGGTTTCAATTCATTCCCTAATAATAAATAATCAGCCACTCATAATTAAAGAATTAATTACACAGAAATATATATCTAAAATAAAGTTATCCGTACATCGTCCTTTCTCTTCCGAGCCTAACCTCCTCTCTCTATCGAGCCTGTGAAGGAAGGCTCTCGCCCTCTCTCCTTTTTCCCGTTTGACCGAGCCTTTTTAAGGCTCTGTCGCACAGCCTCTCCGCCACTCTCTTCCGAGCGTGAGAAGGATCTGCCTCCTCTCTGCGTCGTCCTCCCTCCCGCACATAGCTGTGGCTTTCCTTTTTATAAATTTTCTTTGACTTTTCAATCTTTTGCTGACCGTGCGTCAAGGGTCTTTCTACGTCAGCCCTTGTTTCGCAGCCTCGTGATGCCTCCGTTTGGTTTTTTTTTTGTGGCGTTTGGGCCTTCGGCCTTTGGTCGTTGGTCCAAGGGTCAAATTTCTTGTTTTTTTATTTTCTTTTATTTAAAAAGAAAACCTGCAAAATAAAATTCAATAAATATTAATAAATAATATTTTATTCTAAATTTACTTAATTTATATCATTTTAGCTCAAATAATAAAACTTATGCAATTTTTACCACTTACACATAAAAGAATAATTATTCCCCTATATTAGCTAAATAAACTACCAAAAACTAAGATTATAAGGGTATAAAATGTGTCAAAATATGAACCCATTAGCGTGTGATGGACAGGTGATGGGGACATGCTTAGCAGTGTCTAAGGATAATTTTTCATATAAGAAGAAGGGGGAAGGAAAAGATAAATGATAAAGGTTAGCTGCAGGAAGAAAAAAGCATAAAATTAGGGGGGAAAGAGAGAGATGATAATATGTTAGGTTTTTGGATTAGAATAAGGTTAATATAACTTAGTTAAGTCATTAGGATATTTTAATAATAAATTAACCATGATTAGAAAAAAAAATTGGGTTTAAATCTTTATGGTAAGGTGTAAATTTTAATTTTCTGAGTTTAAAACTAGGTTACAAAGTGAACCACTCATGATTAAGTTAAGAAACATTTCAAGGTATTATTAAAGTACTCCATGATATTCCTCCACCAAATATAGTATTTATTGTTTAACCATGGTGGCCTCACCATGGATTATTTTCCATTAGTCCATTAGGTTAATTAATATTTCATTCATTGAGGTGCTAGCTTTCAGACAAGACCTACTCTAATACCACTTGTATGGTTTGGTGTAGTGAAATGATAGACAAATTCTCAAGATCTGGATGCACTGAGTATTTTAACCTTTTTATTTTAGTAAGTTTAAATTATAGAAAATGCTATTGTCAACTTCCTATTGTGATGAGGAAATTCTATCTTTATTCCCTCTTTTGATAGTAAATATGTAGGAATATTTCTAAAGTGTTTACTTCCCTATGTTGAATAAATTAGTTCTAAAGATAAGTAAGCTATAGATTGAATGACACAATATTCTAAAGATAAGTAAGCTATAGATTGAATGACACAATATAAGCTTCATATACACAAAATATACTCTTCTATTAAGTAGCATACATCTATGATCCTACCTTTTTCCATATTACTCACAATAAGTAGGAATAGATAGTACAACTCTTTGATGTATGAACTTTCGAAAACTCATCAATTTAACTCTAAGATGGAAGGCTCTAAAGGCTACGAAATTCACCTTCCTCAAGGTGTGTATACACTCAATTACTATCTTATCTATGATATTAAATCAAGAATCAATAGGAAAACACAACTCAATAAAGTGGATAGCAAACTCTTGAAAAAAAGTCGATGGTATGACCACTTCCTTTATCCTTCATGATCTCTTGGAAAAATTTCTATCCAAAATCTCATCTCTAAATATGTGTCAAAATGATTGTGGTTCTATTTAATTAAATAAGAAAATTTAGCTAGTAAATATGATTTAATTTCCATTGAAATCAAGATTCTTAGACAATCTTGAGCTTAAAATCAATTAACTAAGATAAAAAAGTATATTTACCTAAGTAAAACATCTTACTTATGCATGGAAAGATACTTATGCGTTTAATATTCCATATTATCAATAAATTAGCATAGCAAAACAATTCACAAATTATCACATTCCTTTTTTCTTTGAAAATATCAACCTAGTAGTTATCCAAAGAATTTTGTCAAAAGTTGTTTTGCATATAGCTCCAAACTAAGAACGAAATTTGTGAGAAGATAGTTAGGAATATATTTTGTGGAAATAATTTAAAGCCTAATTATTTTTATTACCTAAAAATCATTTTCTACTTTTCAAAACACCTTTGTCATATGTGAAAAAAAAAATAAACAGGAAACTCACACTAAGCTTCCTCCAAGTGTTCACGGTATAAAACAATTATCGAAACAAATTTTGACCTAATTATTATTAAGTTGCCTTTAGAATAGCCCATTACCTTACATAAAGTTTTAAACCTTGGATCATCTTTCAATATTTCAATTCTACTTCTCTAAATCAACTTTAGACCTATCCAAATATTAGCATATGAAATAGAGATAACTCATTTAATTGTTAGCAAAAAAAAACCCCAAAAAATTTGATACATTTAACATATTATCATGTTTTTCTTAAACTAGATATGAAAAAATGATAAAAATTTAAATAAATAAATAACAAATTAACACTTAATATCATATTTCTAAATAGTAGGTAATATTTCCTAGATCCTATGGTCCAATGAAAACAAAACAAAAAATCTAAAGCAAAAATACAACCTAAGAACCTTCTTGATCACCCTCACAAAAAAAGATAATATATGAGCTTATGGAATATCTAAAATGAAAAGGAAAAAATTGAATGAAAAGGTGAGAGAAGAGAAATAAATCCTTTTCTTGAAAAATACTAAATGGAGGTGATATGTAATTTGAAAGTACAAAATGTACTAGATTCTTATATGGCCTTAATAACTTGATCCATGATAAAGTGGAGATATTTTCCCATGATTCTATTGATGATTTGATATGTGGAATAAAAAAAAAACTAAGTTAACCAAAGCCTATGCTAAACCTAGTGCTTCCAATCCAAGTAATACTTGCTCAAATGCATTCAATTCTAAATTGGGTCATATGCATATTCTTCTAATGTCAAGAAAAAAATCTCTAGTCAAGAGGGAAAGGGTAAAAATAAATTGGGAAGTCTATAATAATAAAAATATTTAAAATGTAAGGGATATTATTTTGCAAGGGAGTGTCTTGGTTAAAGATTGTTAACTTTAAACAATATAGTAGACATGGAACCATGAATTGACGATGACCTAGAAATCAAATATATTGATGATATCTCAAACATGTATCAAGAATAAGGTTATCTATGTTTTTTGCTTCCAAGGGCATTAAAAATACAAACTAATGAACCACCTACACAAAGAGATAGACTTTTTAAAACTAAATGCAGAATTGGTGATAAGGTTTGTATGGTCATTAAAGATAGTGGTTTATGTGTTAATATAGCTAGTGAAAATATGGTCAAACAAATAAGGCTAGTGACTACTAATCATATCAACCCATACTCTTCACAATGGATTAATAAGGACAAAGGAGATATGTTAACTTTTCTGTAGTGAATACCATGATAAGTTATTATGTGATGTATTATCTATAAAGGCTTGTCGTATATTACTAGGAAAGCCTTGGCAATATGATAGAAATGCACTTTATAATGGTGTAACTAATGTGTATATTGTGTATAAGGATAAGCAAAAATATAATTTTAAACCACCACATTGTAATGATATGTTTGTAACTAAATTGAAAAAAGATTGTTTCTACATGAAAAGGCTATAACTTATTGCATTGAGGAGGAGGTTGTTTATTAAACATTAGCTATAAAATAATATCATCTTGGGAAAAACACTTCTACTAACTTGAAACTTATTGAGATACTTGATGAATATAAAGATTTCTTTCCTAATGACACACCTTCTACCTTACCACCTAAGAAAGGTATTGAGTATGCTATTAACTTAATTCAAAACATGCATATTCCAAATAAGCCTACTTATAGAAGTAACCTAGTGGAAGATAAGGAACTACAAAGAAAAATAAAATATCTAATAAATAAGGGTTATGATAGAGAGAGTATGAGTCCTTATTGTATACCTACCTTACTAGTCCCTAAAAAAAATGGTACTTAGCATATGTGTAGAGATTTGAGAGTCATAAATAATGTAACAATCAAGAATCATTTTTATTTGCTTATAATGGATGACATGCTTAATGGAATATGTAGTGCACGTGTGATTCCAAAAATATATCCAAGAAGCAATTAACATCAAATGAGGATGAATGGAAAACAACATTTAAAATTAAATATGGTCTCTATGAATGGATGGCTATGTCTTTTGGTTTGTGTAATACACTTAGATCCTTCACAAGACTAATGAATGATGTTCTCTATCCTTTCCTAGGTAATTCCATGTAGTTTATTTGGAAGGCACTCTTGTGTATAGTAATAACAAACATGATAACCTTGTATATTTTAGAAAACTATTTGATAAATCATGGAAAGCTAAGCCTTATGGGAAATTATAAAAGTGTGATTTCATTATCCTAGTATGGTTTTTTTAAGTTACATTTCAAATGAACAAGCTATTAAAGTAGATCATATAAAGATCAAATCCATACAAAAGTGGAATATCCTTAAAGATATTCATGATGTAAGAAGATTTTATCAGTTAGATAGTTTCTACAGAATGACAAGTAAGGAATTCTCAACTATGGATGCGCTTATTACCCAAGTCATGAAAACCTAGCATTTGAGCCATAAAAATATTTGAAACCCTCAAAACTAAAATTCTCCATGCCCTGGTACCAGCCTTACCTAATTTTGACCTAATATTTGAGGTAAATTGTGATGCTACTAGAGTAGGAATTGGGGGAGTTCTCTCATAAGAAGGAAAGCATATTACCTTATTTAGAGTGAAATTAAATAGTGATAAATTCAAATATTCTACAAATGACAATGAATTCTTTCCCATTATATGTAGCCTGAAACATGGAGTCATTATTTGAAGCCTATATCCATTGGATTACATTCTAATCATGAAAGATTAAAATATTTAAATGCTTAAAAGAATGTTAACACTAGGCAAGTGAAGTGGGTAAAATTATTACAATCCTTCATGTTATCTATTAAACACTTAGATGAAAAGGAAATTGTAATAGTCGGTGCTCTTTCTTAAAGGTATACATTGATCATCAAGTTAGATGTAAAATTACTAGCCTTTGAAATGTTATAAGAGTTGTATCTCAAGGATGAAGATTATATAGATGAGTATAATGAATTTAAAAAGGATTGATATAGTGAAATTTTCATATTACATGATATTTTTTCATTTAAAATTATTAAACTCTATGCCCTTACATCAAGTATAAGAGTGTTATGTATTAAAGATTTACATAAAGGTGGACTTGTGGAACATTTTATACTCATAAGATAATAGAAATATTATAATAAAACTTCTATTGGTCATGTATGAAAGAAAGTGTACAAGCATTAATTAGTATGTGTAACAACCCCATTTTTTACAAATAAAAAGATTTATTTTTCAAACATTTGAGAGATCAAAAATAAAAAATATTCCAAAGATAAATGGGGTGTTACCACTAAAGTTCACATTGAAGGGATGCCCTCCTTTCCATACCTTGTCAAATACAAGGCTAAGCATCCAGTTGACCAAAACACAAAAATAGAGTGCACAAAACATATATAACATAACCAATAACAAATTTTTGGGTTTACAAAACAACACCTTGTTGGGTCCAAAACAATTCATCATACAAGAAATGGCATATTAAGAATAGTGCAACAATGAAAATCCAGGTATCTCATGAATCGATAAAAGATCACCGCCAAAAGTCCACACTTTTTTGCCAAAGTTCAACCACATTAGTAGGTCAACTACTAGCATTCCTTTCAATTGTCTGTAGGGTCCTCTACTTTAAGGATTGAGCATGTGACCAAACAAATAGACACGTCAGTACACTAAGTAATACCTAAGATAATTTCCCTTCTCAACTAAATTTTATGATGCATGTAAGTTTATTGAAAGACATATAGGTATTCATACTCATACTTATGTAGTAACGTACAAGTTCACATGATCGATTGTCATAGAATTCTTATCCTTATAACTAGCCATGCATATGAAATTAAATGGTATCATACTCAACTATAAACATAGAATTCACATAATATCATGCTGCACATTAGGTATAGGTAATTCAAAATTCATCATACTTAACATAAAAGTGTTAGATGTCATGGATGGAAATATATGATCATGCAAGTCACAAGTTAACCATAAAAATTCCTCAATAACCTTTAAGTTCTATTTACTTAGCCATTAATGAGATCTAGATAACAATGTTATATGATCCACTAATTTAAATATTCATATTTATTTTTCTCTTTTGAGTAATGGGTTAGATTATCCTCTATGGTCTCTTAGTAATGATGGAAGTCACACCAATAACTAAAGAGCACATAGTCTTATCATTGAAGCCAAGAGAACCACCAATGGATATAGAGTCTAACCAAAGAAAAATAAACCAACTAGTTAACTGGTCCCTTTATTATTGATGCCCCCCTAGTATATCATTAGTGTCTAGAGATTGAAAGGCACCTAGTTAAACTATGATCTTGCCAAAAGTAAAAAAAAAATCATAAATGACTTATGGTAAACTAACCTTTAGTAGCTAATTGATAATCAAATAATCTTGATCCACATATTGCTCTATGATCTTCCTCTTCAAGTGATTAGTGTTTTATCAACTAATTCATTTACAAAACAAAGCCCACAAAGCATATCAATCCAACCATTAGGCCAAAAGGAAGTAAATAGCACGTTTTGGATAAAATCGGCCAATCGATTATATAGATTAGTTAATAAGTTTGGAGAAACCAAACCTTAGTATCCTTATCGAAACTAGTTCATCGATTTGTAAAATTGCTGGTTGTTCTAAGATAAGTTGATCAATTAGGCCAAACTTGTCGATGGGTTCAAATCAAGACCAACCCAAAAATTACCACAAGCAGAAAAGTCAACTGGTTAGGCTAACCATTCTTCTATTCCAAAGACAAATTGATTGGTTGGGCCAAAAATAGTCAATGGGTTCAAACAAAAGTCAACATAGAGAAAACCAATAGATTGGTTTAGCTAAGTACTCAAATATTCTATCAATTAGTTAGTCTACACTAAATAGGATAAAAATGCATTCTAAACACAATTAAGACAACAAGTATTAAGCTAACATGTCCATATCATTAGAAATCATAGAAAATAAGTTTAAAGATGATCACCTACCAAATCATGTTGTATTTCAAAAGAATCATCAAATCAAATGTATAAGCTCATATTTTCCAATAGATCATAAATCAAGGCATGCATTACTACAATATTACTACTTTCATATATGTATGCAAAAGAAAAAACATTTTTCAGACAAACACTAACCCACATGCTCATTCACTACATACCTCAAGGGATGAATAACTAACCTAGTGAAGCTTTGAAAATCTGTAATAAGGAGGAAAAACATTAGGTGAAAAACCTAAGTCTCAAACACATTAAAATTAAAGATTAAAAAAAAAATCTCTTCAACATCACATAAAACCAGAAAAATATGAGATTGGGAAAACCAAAAGACATCACCTCACCTAGTGATCACTAAGGAAAAATAACTGAATCCTCAACATTTTCCTAAATATAACCCTATCATGATGAAGAGTGAAATAAGAAAGAGATAGAGGAAGGGACATAAGAAGTAAAGAAGGTTGAAAATAAAGAACAAAAAAAATAATAGAGAAACAAGAGAGGGAAAACATGGTAATCTTGGTAGTTGAAATGAAATGAGGGGAAATGAGAATTGAAGTTATTTAAATAGCCATATCTATAGGGTATATAAAGGGAGATCTATATTTGATCGAATCTTAATTATGCCACCCAAACTTGGGTAATATAGGGTTAATTTATTAGTGATGAACTAAGTTCTGCCATGACTCAAATGATGATAATTGAAATGATTGGGGTTAATGTACCTTAGAAAATTTTGAATATAAGAAAGGAAAAAGAAAAAAATATCAAAGGAAAAAGAAAAAAAAATCATCTATCTAAGTTAGCACAAAAGAGAGAGGAAAAAGAAGATAAAGGGGGTAAAGTCATCCTCATCTTTCTTAATCAATTCTAACCTACAAATCCATTTAAGGTAGGGAAAAGACTAATATTACTGATCAAAAATGTCAAAGACTACTTAAATACAAACATGTTGATCGAAAGACCCCAATTTTTAGGACATGAAATTTTCATTTAAAGAGTTAAGCGTAAAATAAAAAACAATAAAAATGATGGTTATTATCGCAACGCTTGGTGTAGTTATGGTTTCCTCTACCATTCTTATACCTTGTGCTAAGGCTAAAATCGTTACATAGATTAAATAAAATACATGGTTACAAAAAAAATGTTGAAGAGGTGAACTAGTTTAATCATTATTATGAAACAAATAGGTGCTAACAGTTTCAAAAACTCAAGAGAGAAAGTATATGAGGAAACAAGTATCTAAGTAAAATTGAAATCAAATATACCAAAAATACACCAGATCATCTTAGGCACACGATGAAAACTACTAGCTTTACACTAAACTTGTAAGCTAAACTGTAAATACCACTACCCATTGAATATGTAGAGGCCCACAAAATTAACTTTTCATTATAATGGTACTAAGCAACCCATTACATCAAACCATTATGAAAAAATAGCATAGGATACATACAAGGTATCACAACAATACTTGGTATAAAAAATCAAAATGTACATACATTAATTGAAATACGATAATCACATAAAAAAATACAACCAAGGACATATGCTCTTCATGGTCATTTATCTAGAAAAAATTAAAACTTATCAATCCAACATCCAATGGATGCTCCTTGATGTATAATTGGAAACAACATCAACTCAAACTATAATAATAGCAATGGTCACATGTCTCATTATTAACTCTAATAAAAACCCATAACATCATAGGAAAAACAAAAAAAAAATCAACTATATCACAAGTAGACACAAAGTTTGCTACTAAAATACATGTAGTATCAAAGGCTGGTACTGAACTAAAGATATGCACGAAAGCTGCTACAAAACAATTGGTAGGCAAAAAGGCTACTTCCAACCAATCAAATAATCTATCAATCATTTTTATTTTTATTCACTCAAGGGGAAATCAAATCAACCAAGAAAAACTATCTTACCTAAACGACACCAATGGCAATACCCCATCTTACTGACTATTAACCTAAGGAAATAAAGATATCCTAATGGCGCTAGTACATGAAGGCAGAACGGTATCCTATAAATAAGTGCACCTAAAATATATATAGCCTTTATAAGTCTATAAAGCTAAATAGATTAAGATATAGGACCTGGCTAGGGTATAAGGGCACACCACCAAATATCCATAATCAACCATGGGCTAAACTATGCTTTAGGGTACCAAACCCTAAAGAAACACAATTTTTCGATCTTGAGATCTTTCACTTTAAGTATTAGTATTTTGTTACGGTGACCATGAAATCAAAATCAATTACATATATATCTCGTTTGCACATATAACCATTTTACTCATTTTCCTATTTATTCAAGATATCCATAAACAAGAGCATTACCAATGTCAATCGTAAATATATATTAAGGTCATCTTAGGCTCAATTACATATATTAGGATACATTAGGCCAAAAATGACCAAAATGTCTTTAAGATCAAAATTCACACATTATCATCCTTTTTAAATACTAAATCTATTTTATTTATTAATTTTTCATGAAAAGGCTAAAACCTAATAATTAAATTATTTATCATGAAATTAAATTATCAAATAAGCCAATTGATCAATTTTCCCTTAATCATGATTTGACACACAAACCCTATCATGTGTATTTAATACATTTAGAAACACAATCTTATGCTCAAGGATATATAATAGATATTTGACATGCCTGTAGGGATAAATATCATATTACACTCAAAATGATCTAATTGTCCCTAAGGCACACATCAATAATAATTATTCCATAAATTTATCTAAGCATATACTACCTATCATTTTAATATAAATGACATACATAATCTTTCTCCAAAATTAAAATCATTTTAGTCATACTTTCGTACCTAAAATATGTTATATAAGATAACATGCTCCTTTTATTGACTTTCATGATAACATAGCTATAGCTTAATGAATCATGCTTGACATATTTCATATTCAAAAATCCTAATGTGTTATCATACAATAAATGTTATTTTAGTGGAATATAAAAGTTACCAGTTTTCTAGTGAGATACAAATTATCGGTATCCTATAAAAAATTATAAAACCATGTTAATAAAACTTTCATACCTAAAATTAATTCCAAAATTACTTGTATTAATATTTAACAAATAAAATAATAATTACAATAAATGTTATTAAAATAAAATAATAATTACTTGTATTAAAATTACTAAAATACCCTTACTTATTGAAATTGGGTACTAAAAATTTCTAGACTAACAACCTTATCATGATGCATGCACAACATGAGCTTGGGGTGCATAAGGGGGGTTAATGTAACACCCGCAAATTCACTACTGAAAAATTTCGTTTAGAGCGAAAGGTTTAGGGGGAGCGTACAAGTTAAAACCATGAATTTAGGGGTATTATCGCCACACTCAGTACCGGACCAGCTCACTTCCATCGTTCCGATACCGAATGCTAAGGCTAGATCAAGAAATTCGAGAAGTAAAACCAACCAATCGTAAGTGCAGAATCAACATAAAATATCCAGGAAGGTTAAGGCACCAACAGCAGTTAAAATGTCGTTAGGATTACAATTTAAGGGTTTCACTCCAAAATACAAGCGTAATATAAATACGACTCAAAACATGATAGATGAAAACAGAAATAACAAGGTGTCCGGCCGGCTCACTCTCGGCCCCAACCAAAGTAGACTCAATACTCAGCCCCACCCGATGCCTCGTAGGTGTCGTATGCATCAAAAATCAGATCTCCTACCTGCACAAGGTCAGAATGGCTCTCTGCTCGTGGGAATGAGGAGCACCCATGAAACGGATGATCAATACGCTACGTACTGAGTAAGGTAACAGACAAGCTAAGGCCAACACATAGCACACAAGACCCACATTCAACACATAAATAACATACGATGACATGCATGAATAGGTCTAATCACTTTCTGATGTCTTATTCTGCATTCTAATTAATGAAATAAGTCCATTTCACGCATTCTTCAATAATCCATGTGAGCACGGGGACCCCACTATTATAGCCGGTGGACCGAAAATAAAAACACAGGGCAGAACGCCTCTGACCACTATTCTAACCGATGGAACGGACTTGCCCCGCCTCAACATGGTGTTCCACTGTAAGTACTTAGTATTTTTCCCATAGTTTAACTTATTTACTTTGGGTCTATCGAGCCGAGATCCCCCACTATTATAGCCGGTGGTCCGAAAATAAACGCACAGGGCTGAACGCCTCTGACCACTATTATAGCCGGTGGATCGGAACGAAACGCACAGGGCAAAATGCCTCTGACCACTATTATAGCCGGTGGACCGGAACGAAACGCACAGGGCAAAATGCCTCTGACCACTATTATAGCCGGTGGATCGGAACGAAATGCATAGGGCAAAATGCCTCTGACCACTATTATAGCCGGTGGACTGGAACGAAACACACAAGGCTCGGCTCAACAGTCTTTCGCTTTACGTTATTAGTGTCTTATCCGTATCTTATTGAATCACACATCACCCTTGACATGCATAAATCATTCTCTTTATACTATACTCAACACAACTCATAAAGTCTCACATACATAACTACCCTTCAATCAATAGATACACATGATAACACCGAACAACTCTAAGCAACCATAACCAACCCTAGTTGTCCACACCAACCGTGGTTAGCCACTCTTATCCCTATTTTACCATAACCACCATACTTAGCCATCCCAAACCTTAATTGTCCTCAATAATCACGATTAGTTACTCCAACCCTACTTAATCACAACACCCCAGAGTTAATCACTCCAAACCCTAATCCCGTACGATCGTTAACTCCCATGCAAAACCCTAATACCGCCATACGAACATTAATACCACCATACAACCCATAACACCACCATGTAAACCCTAACACCACCGTAAGTCATTAATACCACTATACAATCATTAATACCGCCATACGAATATTAATACCACCATACAAACCCTAATACCAACATGCAAACCCTAATACCACCATACAAACCCTAATACCACTATACAACATCATCACCTCCATAAAATCACAAATACCACCATACAACATTAATACCTCCATAAAATCACAAATACCACCCTACGAACCCGAATACCACCGTAAGCCATTAATACCACTATGAAATCATTAGTACCACCATGCGAACATTTATGCCACCATACAAACCCTAATACCACCATACAAACCCTAATACCACCATACAACATTAATACCTCCATAAATCACAAATACCACCATACAACAGTAATACCTCCATAAAAACACAAATACTACCATACAACATTAATACCTCCATAAAATCACAATACCACCATACGAACCCGAATACCACCATAAGCCATTAATACCACTATGAAATCATTAGTACCACCATAGAACATTTATGCCACCATACAAACCCTAATACCACCATACAAACTTCAAGACTCCCATGATGGTTCCCAACTCATATTACCATTTATCTTAACATGCATGTCCTAGTGGGCCATAACATATTACATCATAAACATCATACATATAAATGTCATGATCATGTCACGAAAGCACATACAACATACCTCAATCTCCAAGTTGCGCTACACATAAGACAAGTTATACACAAATCATATAATACATGGCATAGCATGACATACATAGCATTCAACACATCCATGTCACACATCGCACAAGGCCATTAGCTTCGTCCTTACCTAAGGCGACGCCGGGCTTGGAGCACGCTCCTCTAACTCCTTAGGGCTTTGGTCGGGATTACCTATAAAAGGGGAAAATGCTAAGTATTAGTTTCCCTTATAATTACTATCAATCCTTATTCTAGTTTAAGGTTAGGGTTTTTATTACTAAAAAGGGTTTTATACAAAAACTAGGGTTTTTACCTTAGAATTAGTATACTAAATATTAATAGTCAAAATATAGTTATTTATGATACTTATTGTTACCCTTATTTTATTGAGCCCATTAGTTCCATTCTTATAATACTAGTGTTCACTAGTCATAGTAAAATAGTGATAATAATAATAATAATAATAATAATAATAATAATAATAATAATAATAATAATAATAATAATAACACTAATAATAATATTAATAATAATAATAATAATAATAAGACTACTAATAATGATACTTATGTTTCAAGTAATAGAACTCTAGTGTTTTTAAGATTAAGTCCAACAATGGTGTTAAGTTTGAAATAATAATGTTATAAGGTCAAAATATTACAAGTAAACTATTCTTAAGGGTGATAATGATAATAGTAGTAATACTAATAATAACGATAATAATAATAATACTCCTAGTGGTAATGGTTATAACAATAATACAACCAACTAAGGTTAAGTAGTAATAATAATAACCCTAGTAAGGATAATAGAGATAATTATAATAAAAATGCTAATACTAATAATTATAATATTAGGACCAAAGTTAAGTATAATACAAGTTAGGGTTTAAAAAGGGATGTTAGTATTAGTAAGAAAATAAGACATTAATAATAGAGACAATAAAAATGGTAATAATGACAATAATAATAATAATCATAATAATAATTATAGTAATAATAAAAGTAATAACAATAATGATAATAATGATAATAATAATAATAGTAAGTATATTAGTATCAATATTAGTAGAAAATAGTGGCAATTATATAAAAGGGTATTAGGGTTTGGATGAGTGGAGAACCACCTAGGGTCGGTGGTGGTCCGGCGGCGGCGCGTGGCGGCGACGGCGGCGGTGGTGGAGGAGGAAGAGAAGGGAAAAGATCAAGGTGGAGGTTAGATGGGGGAAAGGAAAGGAAAGTTAAGTGTGGGGGAGGAGACAACAGGGAGAGGGGAGTGGAATGAGGGTGGTGGCGTGAGCAGGGCGGCGGCGCGCGGTGGCAGACGCGGTGGCCGAAGGGGGAGAAAAGGGTGGAAAGTAGTGGAGACCGATGGGGAAGGAAGCAGGGAGTAAGGATGGTATGGGAAGGTAGAGGAGGTCTTACTGGTCACTTTGGGAGGTGGAGAGGAGGTTGATCGCGGCGGAGGTGGCAGCAAAAGGTGGCGCGAGGTGGCAGCGACGATTTTTGGGTAAGGGATTTCGCACGGTTGTGGCGGCACATGCGGGGTAGGATCGGGGGCTGAGACGGTTTGGTTGCGTGGAGGGTGGTGCGAGGAAGGTTTTGGTGCGTGGTGGTGGTCGCGGCGGTTGCTATAGGCGGCGAATAGGGCGTCTGATCTGGCGGCGGCGAGGTAGGGTTTCGGCAAGGTCCAGAGGGGAGGACTTGCCTTGGCCGTTCGGGGACGGGTATTTATAGGCAATCAAGGAGGGGAAAACGACGAAGGGGAGACAGATGGCACGCGAGGGCAGGCCGCCGTCCGGTGGTGGCAGCCAGTCGCAGGTCTGTGGCTTGGCAGACCTGTTTGGCGGTGTGCGGGAAAAAGGAAAGAAAATCAAGACGCGTGAGGGCGAGGACAATTTTGCTGGGTCGATTTGGGAACGAAAGGGACGGGAATTGCAGAGGAAGGACGGCCGGACGGCAGGGTTGTCAACGGCGGCAGGCTGCGAGTTGTAGGCCTGCGCGAGGAAGAAGATGGGGCGTGGGCGGACCGGCGGTCCAGGGAGAGAAAAGAAAAAGGGGAGGAAACCGGCTGGTCGGCAACGGTTATAATTTTTATACCCTCGACGCATCATTTCATTAATTATGCGATCGAAACGCGTCGTTGTGGCGTTGGCTGGCAACAGTCATAAAGTTCCATAATCGCGACGCGGCGCTTTGGCGGTTTGACGGGCAAAACGCTGCGTTGCACGCAGGCGTCGGCCGGCAAACGACGCTAGGCCGCGGGGGAGGGAGAAGGGAAAGGAAGAGAAGGCTGGGCCGCGGGGGAGAGGCCCAACCGTCGAGGAGGTAAAAGAAAAAGAAGAATAAGGGGAAAATGAGGGGGAAGAGAAGAGAGAAATATTTCATTTAGGGTTTTGGATTTTTCTATAATTCATTTAGAATATTGGTGGGCTATTTAAAATATTAATATTTATGAAATGTTAAATAAATTCCTTTTTGCTTATTTTAGACTATTTTAGATAAATTCCATTAACCTCCATGCTAATTAGGAAAAATACCCAAATTTTCTCCTAGTTAAATTCTTTATTATTTTCCTCTTAATCTACCTCAATTAATTCTCTACATTTTAATAAATGAATTTATATAATTAGTTTTCCTAATAATTCCTTATTTGGCCATAATTTCGGAAATTAGGATTTTGGGATATTATAGTTAATGTTGGCTACAATGTTGATTAGCCGGGAGGTAGTAGTGTAGGTGATGGGAGTCATGGTGGTGGCAAAGTTAAGGGTGGCATGGCTAGTGGTGGCTAGCCCAAGGTGGCACTATTATGGAGGGTGGTTTGCATAGGAGGGGCTACAAAGATGGTGATGTAGGGGCTAGATTTAACTACCGTAGGGGGTGGTGTAGAGGGTTGGAAGGTGTGAAGAATGGTGGTGAAGGCTGGGAGGTGGGTGCAGAGGGAGGTACCAAAAAAAGCTGTAGAGCAATGATAGTTTTTCTCGTTAGCTAGAGGCTTCGAAAATTTGTGGTGAGTTATGGTAGAAATGTCTGGAGTTAGGGGAGGTTGGGAATGGTAGAAATGGCCATAGAGGAAGTAGATATAGGATTTAGGGATGTTAGTGGTTGAGTTTGATGTGTGATGTTGAGGGTGATTAAGAGAAGGTGAAGGCTGAGGTGGTGACCCTCAGGCGAAAAGAAACCAGGATAGGGTGGTAGATGGGTCAATGGCACAAAAGGAAGGGCTAGTTTTGTTGACGAGGCAAATGTAGGAGGTAAGGGGTGGAAGTCTTGTTTGAACAAGAATAAAAAAAAGAGTAAGAGGAATTTTCGGAGTGTGTTTTAACCAGAATAGAAAGGAGCAAGGGAAGAGCCACAATGTTGGTCATGTGAGGGAATGTCGGGGATGATTAGGGTCATGATGGAGGAAGGGAACTAGGTTAGGGAGATGGTGGAGGATAGGAAGGGTGATGCAAGAGGAGAAGAGTGGTGCTAGAGGATTTAGGATGGTGGTAGAGTTTCAAACAAGAAAAAGAAAGAGGGAAAGAGGGTTACATTTGAATGAGGAGATGTAGAGGGGTTGCGATGTTGGGTTGAAGAAGTGGAAACAAATGAAGTCAAGAGGGAGGGAACATGGGAAGGGTTATAAGGGTTGTGTGTATGTATATACACAAATAGGGAAATGGAGTTGTGAGGTGATGGTGATGGAGTATGGCTTGGTAGAGGGTGAGAGAGGTTAGTTTGAAAAAGTGTGAAGTGATGGTGATCAGGTATGGGTTTGATGGAGAAGTAACGTAAAGAGAAGGTAGGGAGTATGATTAAGGGAGGAAACATAGACACGGTAAGGGATTTACGTGAGAGATAGGGCTGGTAGGGATAAGGCAGAAATATTTTATTTTAGTTTTTGATTGGGTATCATTAAGTTAGGGTAGCGAATCAAAAAATGAATTGGAAAAAATAATATAGTTTAAGATATGTTTAATAAGAAGAAAAATGGTAAAATAATTAGAAGAGATTATTTACGTAATTTTGTGGGTTATGGATCATAGATTAGTGATAAAATAATTAGGCTAAGGTTTACGTGTTAGTTTTTGATTAAAAAGACTAAAGAACCAAAAGCAAGGGCTACAAAATTTTAGAGTGTTACAGTTTTGATACACCTATTAAATAGTTCCAATCAAGTTGATGTTTCCTAGACCAGTAGATGGTTTTCATAAGCCAACTAAAAATGATAGACTGGTAAATCAATTCATAGACCCTATTAACTGATGCAGTAGAACAATCACATTCTTCCTTATTTTTCATACTTTTCTAATTCCCTTACAAATTAAATATAGAATAAATTTCAAAAAATAGATCAAATATCATCCAATCGTCATCAAGAACAAGACTCCTCTTAAATCATAGATCAAACTTTCAAAGAACTACAACATTTCAGCCTTAAAAGAGGTTGATACCCTAAAGACCACTTATAAAATTAAACAACATTATCTAATAACATGTAAAGACACACATCACATATAACACAATAGGAAAAAGTGCTACTACCCCATTAAAAGAAAAGATTACACCAAGCAACAATGCACTATGACATCAAATTGAGTTACTTTGTGTGAATCTCCTCTTCAGACCTTTCCAAGTGGCCTTATTAACACCATGTCTTGACCAAAGAACCTTGATAAGCAAAATGATCATTTTACACATCTATTTGTTGTTTGTGTCCAAAATACTTGGTGGATGCTCTTCATAGATCAAAGACTCATCAAGCCTTATCTTCTCTCAATGGGTGAAAGCTAAGCATCTGTGATGTGCTTCGTCAACTAGGAAATACGGACGACATTGTGCACATAAGGCAACTCCATTAGCAAGATGAACCTATAAGAAACCTCATTGACTCACTCTAAGATCTCATAATGCCTAATATATATCAAACTAAGGTTGTCCCTTGCCAAACCTTATCACTCCCTTGGTGGGATATACCATCAAAAGGACTATGTGACCCACCTTTTTACTATATATCCTCCTCCCCACGTCTACATAGTTTTTTTTGTTAATATTGAGTATTTCTCACCAAGCACTAAATCAATCTAATTTACTCCATAGTTTCTTTAATTATGTCTCATCAAAAAATAATGGATTCACTTTAACACAAAGGGTTGTGACACTTCCTTACAATGCCTCAAAAAAAGCCATACTAATACTCACATGCTAATTATTATTGTAGGAAAACTTGATCAAGTCCAAATGATGATCTTAAATGCCACTAAAGTCCATCATGCATGCCCTAAGCTCCAAGGTTTGGTTATCCTTTTTGTGTAATCATTCGTAGTTTGGTGAAATTTAGTAATTATCTTTAACTAAGTCCCAAAGGTGGCATATAACTTTTCATAAAGTGTCATAAGAACCTTGAATCTCAATCTAACATAATGTCCCTAGGGACTCCATGCAGTCTCACCATGTGCTTTCGGTAAGCAATAGCCATGTATTCCATGCTCTAAGTTGACTTTGTCATTATAAACACTACTAACCTAGTTAACATTCAAAAATGACCCAAATGGAATAAAAAATGCTATAAGACATTGGTAAACTAACCACAAAACCTATAGAGACTATATCGCATTTCCATTAT
Organism: Tamarix chinensis; assembly: GCA_030549775.1. Taxonomy (NCBI): domain Eukaryota; kingdom Viridiplantae; phylum Streptophyta; class Magnoliopsida; order Caryophyllales; family Tamaricaceae; genus Tamarix; species Tamarix chinensis. The sequence goes on from CM060176.1 coordinate 86,437,485, forward strand.
GGAATTTCATGTAGCTTCACTAATCTTATTGGTCTCTTATGCTCAATATTTACCTTCTAACATGTCAATTATCTTGTCAGAAACTTAGACACTTCCTTCTTCATAATGGGATATCAATATACTTTTTTTAGGTGCTTATACAACTTATTCCCATCAAAGCGGATGTTATAGGGAGTATAATGATCCTCCTCAAGGAAATTTCTATTTAGCACCTCACATTTTTTTGGTACACACCACCTTCCATATTATCTAATAGTTCTTTTTTCATGGATCCAAAACCCTTAGCTCTACCCTCATTAATAGCATATCTAATCCTCTCAAGTTTGGCATCAACATGATTACTAGCTCAAATATAGTCTAAGAAGGAATGTGCGATGATAAGGGAACTCATCATTACTTCTAAGCCACCCCTAGAGATCAACTCAATCCTTATGTCCCTAAGTTCTTAACAAAAGGTATATGACAACATAATTGTACCCAAAGAGTGTGACATCTTCCTCCTAAGAGCATATGCAACCACTTTCGACTTAACGTTACTCTAAGTTAACTCCAGGTCATATACTTAAAATTGTAACCATCTATGAAGTCTCAAATTCAACTCCCACTACATAATAATTTACTTGAGGCTCCTATGGTTTGTATAGAACTTTTATTAAATGCCACAAAGATAATACCTCTAGATCTTCAAAGCAAACATCATTGTGGAAATATATAAATCATGTTTCATGTAGTAATACTTATATGGCTTCAAATAACAGAAAGCATAACCCACTAGTCTCCCATGCTACATATGTGCATAACCCAAGTCATGCCTAGAAGTATTAGTATACTCTTGAAAATTTTTTGATCCACAATGTAATGCAAGCACTAAAACTAAAGTCAAATGTGTCTTCAACTCCTCAAAGGTCTCACTACAATCCTCATCATAGAGGAAACATGTAATCATCTTTAGAAAATTAATCAATAGGTAAACTATCTTAGAGAAATCCTAGATAAATCTATGATAGTAACCCACCAATCCTAGGAAGTTACACACATCCCTAACTAATGCATATGCTCACCACTCAAATATTGGTCAAATCTTTGAAGGATCTACTGAAATGTCATTCTTCAAGATCACGTGCCCAAGAAAAGCTACTTGGTCTAGACAAAACTCACACTTCAAGAGTTTAACATACAATCGATGAATTCTCAACAATGCCAAATTCTAGCTTAGGTGCTTATCGTGCTCTTTACTACTACTAGACTAGAAGAGGATGTCATCACTAAATATGAAAAAACAACTTGTCTAGGTACTATGTAAAGATTTGGTTCATGAGAGTCATGAATGGTGTCGGTGCATTTGTGATCCCAAATGACATCATTTTGAGCTCATTATCGCCATATCTGGTTTGATAATTATATTTAAAATATCTCTCTTAGCAATCCTCAATTGATGGTAGTCTATGTAGAGATCAACCTTGGAAAACACTATATATCCCATAATATGGTTAAATAAATCATAGATACAAGGTTTAGTATAATAGATTTGTATTATAACTTGATTCAATCTTTAATAATTGATACACAACCTCAAGCTCTAATCTCTATTCCTTATGAAGAAGACTAGTGCTTCCTAAGACAATATGCTTGGTCGTATGTAGCCCTTTTCCAGAAACTTCTCTACCTATTAAGCTCATTCATCTCAGTAGATGACATACGATATGGGACCCTTAATACTAACTTAGTCCCTCGTAATAAGTCAACGGTGAACTCAACATCTCAAAGTAGTATCATAGCCAGAATCTCACATACAAATATTCTCAAATTGCTAGAATTTAACTTAGTAGAGTCTCATTTGCCTCAGATTGGAGAAAAAAATATAAAGTAGCTCTAGCTACAAATGCAAATGACACAAAGGAATAGGATACACCAAATTTAAATAGCACACTTACTAATAAGGAAGAAATAAAAATCATGCGGGTTACTATATTAGCCTGACGCTCAGCCACAAACTAACCAATCACATTTAGGTTTCCACCTCAACGAACTCCAAAAACATTGCCTAAGACTTTACCTGGGTGAACATTATGAGGGTTTTAACCCCTTGAAAGGCTATCATGTCTAGCTACACTAGTTAGTGATAAAAACAACCTTTAGATTTTATTACTACTAAATTAATCTAGAACTCTAAGTTTGAGACCAACGCCTTTGAATACTACCCCCTCCAACATAGCACTCAAAATATATGTGCCCCAACATACTACAACCATGATAAGTTACCTTGTTGCTTAAGCAATCCACCCTTGAGTATTTTTCTCTATAATACGTATAACGGTACTACCTCTAGAATGCTTAGGCACCACACTACCTCTAAAATTTTCCTTCTACCAACTACTAGGATATTGATGTCCCTCAAACTTCCTCTTTCCCCATGCTTGAGCACTCCTAACCTAAATAACTCAAGAAGTCTCAATGTTTGCTCGTACATATCAGCCATGTTAAATGATTAAAGTCCATAACTCCTAATATATTATGCCTAACCCCACTTTAAATGATGGATTTGCAACACCACATTAGCCTCTAGCTATAGGGTGAGCTAGACCAAGTCTGTAAACTTTGTATAATACTCCTCGACTGACATTTCTCCTGCCTAAGTGCCATAACTTAGTGTACTTCCTTATATAGATATAAGTGAGGTAGTATCTATCTCAACTTGCTTCAAGAAATGGTTCCCAACTTATAATCTCTCCACACTTACACCAGACACTCCTCCACTACATGTATGCTCAACCCCTCAAGTAGTACGCCACCATATCCATTCTCCTATCCACTAAGCAACCACAAGTGATAAAGGTCTTATCTATGTCTCTAATCAACATTTCCATAGTGTAAAGGTCTTATTAACCATCAAAGACTAATGGATTGTAGTGCCTAGTTCACAAAACTAATCCTATGGAACTAGTATGGGTACCAACAGTGGCCATGGAGCCTAAATGTAGATCTTAATATAGGAGCCATTAGTCTCCATGAATTCTTTAATGCTACTTGAAATGATGACTTGCAGCCATAAATTCCTAAGGACTATATTTAATTAGAAACAACAAAATAATTGAGCACTCAGGCTTATACAACATCAACACATAATACAATTAATGGTACATTCCCTAACCAATTCTCTCTCATGAACTATTATAGGTTTTAAAAACACTTGAGCTATTGAATCTAATACTTGAAAAAAAAAATTAAATAATTATAGTTTGACTTTAGGGAAATATTTAGGAAAATAAAAAATCAAAACGCATTAACACCAACATAGGTATCAGCTCAAAACTTTAAAGAATTAAAGAAAATTTACAACAAAGTTCTCATAAAACTTATGGTATTAGCTAAAATTATAAAATAAGATGGATGGTTTTTGAAAATATTATCTGATACTAACATGTAAAACCCCTCTTTTTTATTACCAAAAAAATCATTTTAAAAAAATTTGGAAGTAGAAATACCAAAAGATTCCTAAGGAAAAAATAAGTGTTACCACTGCACTTAATAATAGATAAACATCTTGCTGATCATCTAATGTTAGATAAAAGGCTATATATAGAACAACAAAAAAATAAAATAGAGTGCAAAAAATATAGATAACATAAATGATAAAAATAAAAAGCATTAGGCTTTACAAAATAAGACCATAGTGGGTGCCAAACAATTCTTAATACAAAGAGGGTGTATCAGCAATAGGGAAATAATAAAAATCTAGGTCTTTCATTGAACAACAAATGAATACTAGTGGAATTACACACACCAATTCCAAATATCAAGCACATAAGTAAGCCAACCACTACCCACCCTCAAATAATTGCATAGGGTCCTTTGCTCATGAGATTGAGTATCTGACTGAACAAATAAGCACGTCAGTATGCTACGTATTGAGTATGCCAACTTACCTTCTCAACTATAGTTTAAGATGCATTTAAGGCAATAGAAAGGCATATAGATTATATTCATACATATAATAGTGTAGTAACATACAAGCTCACAAAATTAGATATCTTAGAATTCTTATCCTGATAACTAAGCAGGCATATAGAAGTAAATGAAACTATACTCAACTACAGACAAGGAATTCACATAATATAATGCTTCTTATCAAGTATAGGTAATTTATAATTCATCATGATTATCATAAAAGTGTTAGATGCCATTGATGGCAATATATGATCACGCTAGCAGCAAGCTAAGGATATAAATTCCTAGATGAGCTTTGAGATTTATTTACTTAGCCATTTATGAGACCCATATTACAATGTTATATAATCCATTAATTTAATTACTCACACTCCTTTTTTATTTTTTAGCAAGGGGATGGATCATTCTCCATTGTCTCTCAATACCTATAAAGTCATACCGATAACTAAAGCATATAAAGTCTGGCTGAAACCAAGAGAACTACTAATGGACATAAAATTTTGATCGATGCTAAATGAACCTCCTAATTGGCCTATCCATTTAGTATTGATACCCTAGTACATCATCAATGTCTAGATTAGGAAAGGTACTGGGATCAAGTAGGATTCCCTTGATGATAAATATCATAAACACTTGAAGGTAGACTAACCATTCGTAGTTAATTGAGGATTGGCTAATCTAGACCAATATAATTCTCCATAATCTCCTCCTTTAAGTTATTGGTGTTTTATTGATCAATTCATATACCAAATACGCCCAATATAGCATACCAATCAAACCATAATCACATAACCATCTAAATTATTCCTCATAACCCGTAAAAGGCATTTAATGATGATATTATCAATACCTGGCCAATTTGATACACCAATATAGTTAGTTAATTAATACAAAGAAGTGAGTTTCATCATCAAAGAATCATGTAATAACATAATATCAAGTCTCAAATCATCTCAAGATCAAAAGGAAGTAAATAACACATTTTTGCATAAATCAATCAATCAATTATAAAGACTAGTTGATCAATTTGGTGTAACCAAACCTTAGCATCCCATTGAAATCCCTCAATCAATTTGTCAAAATCTTAAATTTTTCTAATACCAATCAATCATTTCAGCTAAACCAATCAATGGGTTCAAACAAATACTAGATAAAAACTTACCACAAGCAAACCGGACAATCATTTAGGCTAGCCATTCAATTGTTATAAAATTTAATTGATTAGTTGGGCCCAAACTAGTTGATGAGTTCAAAAAAACACCAAATTAAAGTCACCACAAAAAAACTAGTCAGTTGGCTTAACTAATTAGTCAACTATTATTAATACTAGCCAATTGGTATGGCCAAACAAGCTATTTGATCTATACACTAACAACATACACATGTGTTTTCAAACATGATTCATACTTGAACTACTAATCATATCATATCCATATCATCATAAATCATATAAAATAAATTTAAACTTGCACAACTACCCAATCATTTTTCGTTTCCATATAATCATCAACATGTGGCAATTAATTTGAAAAAACTTCTGCATACTCCCTCAACACTTGTCGTAATTTTAGATCCATACTAGAATTCTCCCCTCATTGTACTTCATTCACCAAAAATATATAGCATAATTCTCCATGCTTAATAGCCTTAATCATGTCACACTCCTTAAGGATCATCAACTTCTTCTCCTTTTCTTCTCCTTTTTTTACTTTGATTTTTTATTTTGTTTCTCCCCTACTCCATTTGAATTCAACTCCTTTTTTTCCTCCTTCATTTTTCTTCATAAATTCCACTCCCTCCCACCTTTCACTCCTCAAACCAAGCTCCCCACATATATATTAGGCTTAAATCTAAACTTCTTTTTTCTTTTGTACATCACAAACTCATTAAGGACTCCATCATATGTAACCTTCCTATCAAATTTCCAAGGTCTTCCCAATAAAATATGAAAAGCATCCTTAGGTAGAATATCACATTAAAAATCATCAAAATAATTTTCAATTTTAAAAAAGATAAGACCTTGTTTGGTTATCCTTATACCTTTATCCTTGTTGATCTATTAAAGTGAATATAGCATTGGATGATCCATGGTCTCCAATATAAGCTTTCTCACCATTTTTTCACTAGCAACATTGGAACAAGAGCCATAATCAATGATGAAAACTCTACACTTGGCTTTAAAAATCTTCTTGCTTTGAGCACGTTGAAGTTATTGTTGCACTTGAATCACCCTTTTTAATGCATAGCAATCTACTTTTCCATCTTCCAAAGTATCTTTTGAATTATCAATTCTTTCTTCAAGGTCTTCATCAAAGTCTTCATTTTCCTCATCATAAATATACGTGCTTGCTATCTCCCACAAATTTAATGCCTTTTGATTTATATAATCCCTGGCATAATGAACATAGCCTTTATACTTGAAATACTGCTTGTTCACCTTGTTAACAACTTAACATTTCCCTTCTATTCATGATTGAAACTCCTATTATTGTCTTTATTTGTGGCCTGAGATGTTGATGACTTTGACATCCCCTTAAAACTTGAATCATATGGTGTATTAAGAGACTTGCTTAGTGGCATTGTTCTCTTCAATTAATTATTATATTTGATTGCTAATTTTACTAAGTCTTCAAATAACTCATAAGGATACACCTGTAGCTTCTCTCTAATATTCATATTTATACCTCCAATAAACCCAGTACATCTTTTCTCTTCTTTTTCTTGGATACCACAAAAAAGAGCTAATCTTTCAAACACTCCAACGTAATCCTCAACTTCCAGCAACCCTTGTCTCAAAGTAGCTATCTTTAAGAAATTTTCTTGCTCATATTCTCTGAAATAAATTTTCTTTTTTAAGTGCGTTTTTAATTCCTCCCATGATCTTATGTTTGTTTTTTCCATCTCTTTCCCTTCTCCTCTTTAAATTATAATACCATACCCTAGAAAATTTATTAAACTTCAATATAGCAACTTTGCACCTTTTCCCATCATCAAGATTTTTAGACTCAAAAATAGATTGAACAATTCATAACCATTTAAAGAAAATCTATGGAATAAGATTAACTTTAAAATTGGGTAGATTGAATCTAATTCCCTTTTTTGCATAATCATATGATCTCCTTGATATATCATGGGATCATCTATAATTCCCTATAGTATATTATTTTCCTTCTTCTATTTGCTCATGTGCTCTCCTTACATGATCTTTTTGATTTTGATTTTGGATATGTTATCCTTGTTCCTTTGATGCTTCCATATTTCTCATACACATCTTTAATTTCTTTATATCCTCCATTAACACCTTGAGAACATCTCTTAAATCTTTAACTTGGCTCACCATGTTTTCCTTATACCAACCAAATGGTTTTCTTCAAAAACTCCTCCTAAAATCAATCAAAAGATTGAATCTTGGCACATTCTTGACAAGTTCCTAAAATAATCTTGAGGAAGGAATACATACTTAAAAGAACCTTGAAGAAAAAATTACATATTGATCTTGTATATCAAATTAGACCAAAACCTATACTCTAATACCAAAATTGATATGTATAGAAGTATGGACTTATGAATTGATGGTAATGTAGGTCGGTTAGGGTTTTAATGTGATAATAAATATTTGATGATGATAGATTAAGAAAGATGATGGTTATATATTTAGGGTTTTGGGGGGGTATATGGTTCGTAGGTTAGGGTTTAAGATTAGAGTTTTAGATGTGGGATAAAGATGATGATGATGATGATGATGAAAAATTATGATGATGATGATTTGATGAAGATATTTTGAGTATTATATGTAGATGATGAACTTATGATAATAATATAATTATTATCTAGGGTTTGGATACAGAATTGTTAGAAGTTAGAATAATAGGTTGAAGATGATGAATGTTATGT